>CM068377.1:41809939-42559198 GCA_034770075.1 Aralia elata | reverse complement strand
TCCATCAGTTTATTTTAACATGTCTTGTAAAGCCAAAAACGAAAGAAGAAACACAAGAAATTGGGGAGAGTTGAAAGGGAGAGCCGAACTTCTCTGCTAAAAAGTTGGAAGGACGAGTTTAAAGAATCAAATGAGGAAAGTTAGCAAAGGAATCCAACAAATCATCTAAGTTTAGAGCAAAGACGAAATTGAAGGTATAATTGGAGTTTAAAGTTTTATTTTAAGTTATTCAACCATTAGTTCTCTGTGATTTGATATTTGGGTTGGCTATTATCGTTTAAAAGAGTTGTTAAATTTGGTATAGTATATATGTAATAATTTGTTATATAATGTTTTAAGTATGGTTTTGAGTGATTTAATTCATGAAAACCAGTTTGAGAAATGAAGGAAAATTGAGTTTTTAAGTTTTTGTTTAAATACTATGGTTTTGGTCTACTTTGGCTCTAAAATTGATGCTTCAATCATGTATTTATATGGCAAATTAAAAATATGTTTTTGTAGTTTATGAAAACTACGTTTAATAATGAAAATAATGCAAACTATCCGTGGTCTGATTTGGTTTATAAAAGTTCTGTTAAATGGTTGAGTTGTTTCACTAAAAGTATGAGTTTTGGAAAAAATTAAGCAAAAAATTGATTTAAATCCTTTGGTTTTTGTTGTTTTGATTCGATTTAGGTTGTTAGAATTGGATTATAGGATGTTTTAGTATTGATTTTCTAAAGAAATTTTATGATTAGTGGGTATGTCTAAATTGGTGTATAATGCTAAGACTTTGAAGTTCAGGTTTCAGTGCCAGTCGGCTCTAAAACAGTTCATTTTCAGCGCTTGTCGACTCTGAAACTGTGCTGGAGTTTTTGCGTTCAGGTTTCAAACGTGGGTCGGCTGTTGTGAAAATAGTTTCATTTTTCAGCAGCTATCGGACTCTGAAAAACTAATGCAGAGTTTTTTGAGTTCAAGGTGTTCAGCGCGTGGTCGGGCACTTGAAAACAGTCTTCATTTTCAGCGCGGTCAGGGCTGTGAAGCTGGCAGATGTGAGAAAAAATTGGTTTATTCTCCTTAAAGTGGTTTATGTTAGACGTCCATCATGGGGCATGTCTGTTTAAGTCTATCAAGTTGTAATAATATTATGTTATCCTGATGCATGTCTAAGTTTAAACTACTGTGTTAAATTGAATCTTAAGAATTACTTGACGATGGTGATGAGTTATAAAATATAAAGTTAAAATGGAGCCTTAACTTTAGGAATGATTAAGTGTGATATTGTTATAATAAACCATGTAACTTCTGAAGTGAGTTGGTTAATCAGAAAAACAATTGAGATAACTAAGTTGAGGTTGGATAGGAGAGTGGGTTTTGAAGTAGTTGAAAATATAGTAAACTAATCATTGTTATTGTTATGTAAACGAAATGTGTAGGTATATTTAATGTACGTGATTTGTAAGTAAGAAAACTACGCACGAGGACAAGTTTTCTTACCACACCTTAAATTCTTTTATGCTAAATGGAATTTCTAACCCCAAGATTTATTTAACGGCAGAGTTTCTAAATCCTTATTCTGTTATTTAGCAAGTTATCATTGCACATAATTAAATTTTGACTTTTTGATTCTCGTATGTTCCAAAGCTCAAGACAATTGAAATCATTATTCTATTACCCATCAGGATTATACAATATCTTATATCATTACATATCACTGTTTGTTGATATTTGATCATAACTCATGTTGTTTTAAGCTCCTACCTTATTGAACTGAATTCTTGAATGGACAAAACTGAGAACGAACAAAACCCTAGTATAGGGGAATACCTTTCTGCCCTGGACAAGCCGTTGAATAGTTTGTGCACCAATACATTGTTACAACGGGCTGATCGACCCCTGGAGTAGTATACGAGATGGTTAGTCCAGTTATAATTTATTAAACTGTTTTTAAAGGTTACAGCAAAACTATATATGTTAAAACCCTTTAGGACATATAGTTCGTAAACGGTCTTGCGACCCTCAGTTATATCTTAATGTTCTATTTTTGTTCTATTGAGCTTTCAGATGTTTCCATTCTTGATTAATATCAAACATGAGATTTTCACCATTCATGCATAAGTTACTTTGGTTGAGACTGATTCATTGTTATTTTTGGTGGGCAGTTTGTTTTGCCTCACTCTTGCATACTAAACCTTTTGCAGCTAAAGCTGAGATAACGAGCATGAGGCCCGTCTACTAGCAACAAAGGAAAAGGAAACATAAATGAGCAAGTGCATGATGATTTTGTTATTTATATGAAGACCTGTTTTATTTTTTTATTTATGCGGTTGTGTAATTAAGACTTATTTAGTAATTTATGTTTTCGGCGTTATTTTTAATAGCTGTAATAAAGGTTAGCAAAAACCTGTGACTTTATTGTTAAGAAAAGTTATGTAACCTTCTTTTAAAACTTAATGGGAGATATTTTGGGTCGCTATTATTATTTCATAAACCGGTTTTGCTTTACTTAACTCCTTTTGTTATATGGGCCCCAAGGTTCGTTTAAAATTGTTTGTGTATGGATAGTGAGCACCAAATCTGTTTGTGGTTTGAGATAACGCCGGATTTGGCGGTTTGTCACAGGTTGGTATCATAGACGTAGGCTTAAGAACCTTAGGTGGGGAAAAACCTTAGGAATTAGCCTTTTAGGAAATCACAAGGATCAAGTGGCGATAAGCTCTAATCCAGTATTAAGGAATGAATTAAGGAATTCATTGAAGAATAATAAAAACACTCTCTATGTGCTTAATGTGCTTAATAACTAATTGTGCTTCGCGAGTAGTATCGATTAAGTGTTTATTTATAAATATTTTGTTGTCAGGATGTTGGAGGTTTGGACCAAAAACCCAAAAAAGTCAGCTTAGAGTCGAGGAGATCCCAGTTGCTGAGGGAGAATATCCTAGAGCCCGGATGAACGAGGAGGCCAGAGATGTTCATGTCGTCAAGCGAACGACTGGTGACTTGTAGAAAGCACCTGGGCAGAGGCTGGATACTGTTTCCGGAGGAGGAGGAAGGAGGAGGAGGATCCCGAGGAGCTGATGTACGAGCAATAATATAATGATGAAAATGTTGAAACTTCGGGAACAACTTAGAGGTCTTGGAGGAAGTGTCAGAGACACGCCGATACAGTTACCCATCGAGGAAAAGAATGAAAAGATCTACGATTTTAGAAGTACATTTGGGAGATGTAGGAATGGAAAATTGGTTCACTTGGTTAGGGTCAACAAGGAGCGGTCAACTGTTGGAAGAGAAATGAAAAGGTGAAGACAGAGAATGTTGGAAAGGTGAAGGATTGTAAATGGAGAACTAAAAAAAACTGAGTAATGGTGAACTGAAAGACTGAGAACGGGGTTTAATTAAAGAATTGCGATGAGGGAGGAGATGAAAGATGCTTTGAGGGAGGAAAACTGCTAAACGCAATAAGGGCTAACAGACGCTCACATTAGAGGGTTTCTCAGCGTTTGGATCGTGCTGAAGGAGAGGTTTCATGCATAGAAGTTTCAAGATCGTGTGACATGGAGTATAATTTTCCCATCACGGTCGATAGGATAGGGCTCAAGATCGGAGTTTTACCATTACCCAACTAACAGTTAGAGGATCATCCGAGGTTTATGGATCGCCAAACTATGGTTCGACGATTATGGAGCAAGAACGTGAAGAGGTTGTACGCCAAGGGATTGTCTTCTTAAGTTATTAGGGAAAATAATATATTATGATAAGTGTTTTAAGTTTATTGGAAATGTAAATTCTAGGCTTTCTAAATAATGGGATAAGACGTTAATGATGGAATCCTGGAATTGTCTTTTTTAGATAATGATGTAAATAGGTAAAAATGCTATATTTTGAGTTTGAGAATAAATAAAATAATAGAAGTTTATTGAAAATGTTACGTGTTAAAGTTTCTACTTTTTGAAATATTTTAAGTTAAGTTTTTTAATTAAAGTTTATAAGTATTTAAGAAATTTAGCAATTGTCTAAAAAGCGTTGTCTTAAACAGAATTATGCCGCCAAGAAGAGCTGGGCGACCCCGTCAAAACAACCACAAACCCCTGAGGGGTCTACTAACAACAATAACAAATAATCACCCGATGCTAAACCCAGTTTCAAGCAACTATGGTGAACCTTTTGAACTGGAGCTTTTGCGAATCAAACCGCAAGCTCAAGCTAACGACCTTTAAGGAATTTTAAGGCCGTTTGGTCCCCCCCTGAGTTTAAAAGAAACGATGAATCCGAATAGAAAGCCCAAACAAACCTGGGTCAATGGAAATGGAAAAAGTTTTTGATATCGCTTAAGGTTGGGGGTAATGGATCAAAAAACTGCCTTTGTGGACTTTCATGTTAAAGTCGGAAGCTAGTTACTGGTGGCAAGCCAACAAGACGAGAGCAGGAGAAGGTGTCATACCGTGGGATCGGTTTAAAGAAAATGTTCTTTGAAATGTATTTTCCGACTAGTTCACAAAACCAGATGGAGATTCTAGTTTCTCGAACTTAAGCAAGAAACGATGACAGTGCCAGAAATATGCGGCGAGATTCAATGAATTAGCGAGGTTTGCACCATACCAAGTTAATACGGATGAGAGAAAGGCTAGACGGTTTGAGGAAGGATTGAAACCTTGGCTTTATAGTAGGGTTTCTATGTTTCAACTCAACACATTTTTCGGCAGTGTTAGAGAAAGCAGTAATAGCTGAGGGAGGAAGTGATGCGTTGACCAAATACAATCAGGAGCATGAAAAAGAAAAGGAATGAGGCTGAGAGTAAGCCGAGTTGGTAGCAAATGGAGGGAGGCAACCAGAAACAAAAATGGGGCGATGGTGGTTCTTTTGGAAGTCAGCAGAGTAACCAGAAGAAGAAAACTGAGGCTTGTGCAACTTATGGTAAGAACCACGCGGGCGTGTGTGTCTGAAAAGGGAAAAGAGTTTGTTACAACTGTGGGCAAGAGGGCCACATTGCTCCAAATTGCACTGCCCCAAAGAAGGGTGGCTGTTTTACGTGTGGATCAAAAGACCATCTTGCTTGTGATTGTGCAAGGACAAGACTACCAGTGGAGGAAGTGGAGGCAAAGGGAAACAACAGTGGAGGTGCATTAACTATTTCTGGGCCAACTACAACAAATCGCCCAACTGCTCGCACTTTTAATATGACGGTTCCCAGGATGCGGTTCAATCCAAGGAGGTTGGTGGCAGGTATCCTACCAGGTAAATAATTTGAATGCATATGTACTTTTTAATTCGGGTGCATTGCAACTTGTTCTTTCATTTCTGATGATTTTGCTGAGAAGCTGGAGTTACCCCGAGAAGAGTTAGACTTTCCCTTAAATATAGAGATTGCCAATAGGAAAGTGGTACCTGTTAGGTATGTGTACAAAAATTGCGAGGTAGATCTTCCATGGTCATATGATGACAGTAGATCTTATTCCGATTAAACTTGGGGAATTTGATGTTATTCTAGGGATGGATTGGTTGTATAACTATGGGGCGATTATTGATTGCCAAAAGAAGTGTGTAAATCCCTTAAGACTCGTCTAAGGTGGTATTTTATGGTAGCAAATCGCCGAGGCAAAATGACTTGTCTAACGATTATGCAGGCCAAGAAAAGAAGTTGCTGAAGCAAGGATGTGTAGGGTATTTAACTCATGTGGTAGATACTCGAATAGACCGGTACAAAACTTGGAAGAAGAAATACTAGTGGTGAGAGATTTTGTGGATGTTTTTTCGGATGATTTGCCGGGATTACCTCCAGATAGAGAGATTGAATTCGTTATTGATTTAGTGTCCGGGACTGCGCCTATATCAAAAGCTCCGTACCGAATGGCTCCGGTGGAGATGAAGGAGTTGATGGTACAACTGCAGGAACTACTAGATAAGAAGTACATTCAACCGAGTGTTTCACCATGGGGAGCGCCAGTGTAGTTTGTCAAGAAGAAAGATGGTTCGATGCGTCTTAGATTATCGTGAATTGAACAAGGTTACAATCAAGAATAAATACCCATTACCGAGAATCGACGATCTGTTCGATCAACTGAAAGGTGCTACTCATTTTTCAAAAATAGACTTAAGAAGTGGTTACCATCAGCTAAACGTGAGAAAGGAGGATGTTTCGAAGACGGCGTTCAGAACTCGTTACGGTCACTACGAGTTTCTGTTCATGTCATTTTGGTCTAACAAATGCACATGCGGCATTCATGGACTTAATGAATAGAGTGTTTAAATTGTTTTCTAGACAAGCTTGTGGTGGTGTTTTATCGACGACATTTTGGTGTATTCTAAATCACGTGAAGACCATGTGGAGCATCTGAGGCTAACTTTAGAGGCATTACGGAAAGAGAAGCTTTATGCGAAGTTTTTAAAATGTGAGTTTTGGTTGGACATGTAATTGATAAAGATGGGATTTCGGTTGATCCGACTAAAGTAGAAGCTGTAATAAATTGGGAGCAACCGAAGACACCGTCTGAAGTGAGGAGTTTTCTTAGGTTTGGCAGGATATTATTGACGGTTTTTATACAAGATTTTTCTAGAATCGCCACTCCATTGACAAATTTGACTAGGAAAGCGATTAAGTTTGTTTGGGCGGGAGAAGTGCGAAGAGAGTTTTCAAGAATTGAAGAAGAGGTTAACTACGGACACATGTTGTTGTCTTTGCCAGATAGTATAGGAAATTTTGTGGTTTACAGTAATGCGTCGCATAAGGGCCTTGGTTGTGTGCTTATACAGAAACGGCAATGTTATTGCATATGCCTCACGACAATTGCAAGATTACGAGAAGGGTTACCCGACACATGACTTAGATATTGGCAGCAGTGGTGTTTGCTCTTAAGATTTGGAGGCACTATCTTTATGGTGGAAAAGTGTGAGATTTACACGGACCATAAGAGTCTCAAGTACATTTTTTACTCAGAAGGATCTCAACATACGACAGAGGCGATGGTTAGAGCTGATTAAAGATTATGACTGCGAAATTCTCTATCATCCAGGAAAGGCGAATGTTGTTGCTGATGCATTAAGCAGGAAGGATCGAGAGAAACTTATGTTATTAACTACTCAAGAGGAACTGTTGAACAAATGGCGAAGTTGGAATTAGAAGTGAAGTGTCAGCACGAATCAAAGGAGAAGTTGTTTCAGGTAGAAGTTCGCCCGATGTTGCTGGACCGAATCAAAGAAGCTCAACTTCAGGATGCGAAAGTGTGAGAAGATTAAAAAGGAAGTTTCTGAGGGACAAGGTGGAAAGTTCAGTATTGATACCGAGGGATTACTCAAATTTGAACATCGAATTTGGGTTTCCATTGATACAGGATGTTCGAAGGGAGATTTTAGATGAAGCTCACAATACGCGTTACTCAGTTCACCCAAGGGGAGTACAAAAATGTATCAAGATCTTCGTCCAAAATTATTGGTGGTCAGGAATGAAGCGTGATGTGACAGAATGTGTTGCCAGATGTTTGACATGCCAGAAAGTGAAAGCCGAACATCAGTGACCCAGTGGTTTGTTGCAGCCATTAGGAAATACCAGAACTGGAAGTGGGAAACACATAACAATGGATTTTGTGGTAGGTTTGCCGACTACACAGAAAGGTTTTGACGCGATTTGGATAATCGTGGACAAACTGACAAAATCAGCTCATTTCTTACTAATCAAGATTAGATTCAACCCTAGACCAGTTGGCAAAATTATACATCAAAGAAATTATTTCGCGACATGGTGTTCCTGTGTCTATTGTGTCTGATCGAGATCCGAGGTTTACGTCAAATTTTTGGAAGCGTCTGCAAGAATGCTTGGGGACTTAGTTGAGAATGAGCACCGCGTATCATCCTCAAACTGATGGTCAGAGCGAAAGAACGATTCAAACCTTGGAGGATATGTTACATGCCTGTGTCATGGATTTCAAGGGAAGCTGGGATGAATCACTTACCATTGGTCGAATTTGCTTACAACAACAGTTACCACGCGAGTTATTGGCATGCCTCCATACGAAGCGTTGTATGGACGGAAATGTAGAACTCCAACTATGTTGGGACGAGGTTGGTGAAAGGCAACTACTAGGACCAGAGTTAGTACACCAAAACTGCAGAGATTGTGAAGGTTATAAGAGCGCGGTTATTAGCTGCTCAAGATAGACAGAAGAAGTATGCCAATCAACATCGCCCAAGACCGAGAATTTTGAAGTGGGAAGCTTCGTTTTTCTGAAAGTTTCACCCTAGAAAGGGAAAATTCGTTTTGGAAAAAAGGGTAAACTTAGTCCACGATTATTATTGGACCTTTTAATGCATTGTAGCGAATTGGTGAGGTGGCTTATTGAAGTAGCTCTACCTCCAGAGCTGGTTCATATCCACAATGTTCTTTCATGTATCTGTTTTACGGCCTTATAAGCTAGACTATAAACATGTGATAGAATATGAACCTGTACAATTTGAGAAAGACCTAACTTATAAGGAAGTTCCACTCCAGATCGTAGACAGGAAAGAACAGGTTCTCAAGAAGAAAGGGATACCTTCTGTTAAGGTTATAATGGAGGAACCACAATGCTGATGAAGCTACGTGGGAACTCGAAGCTGATATGATGAAGAATTATCCTGAGTTGTTTGTTTTAGTCCTAATTCTATGATTCTGAGGACAGAATCCTAGTAAGGAGTGAAGGATTGTAACGATAGCGTTGTGATTCTGAGGACAGAATCCTTGTAAGGAGGGGAAGGATGTAACGATTGTAAATTTTGTAAATAATTTAAAATATTTATTAAGTTAATAAATATTCTAACTGATTTATTTATGGAGTAAAATGAATAAATAAATCATGGAGATTACTACAAAAATAGTTAAATTATGTGTGAATATGTTGGTTAAAGTTGTGTTAGATAATTTATATTTTAGTGTGTGATTTTATTACACTAGATAGTAATATTCTAATTTAATTAAAATAATTAAAATTATAGGTTAAATGATTTGGTAACAAAGTGATTTTATTAAGTAAAATTTATTAAATAAAACTTATAATAATTTTGTTGTTAAAAGTTTAAATTAAATTTAATAAATAAATTAAGTTTAATTGGAATTTAAATAAGTGTGACATGGCTTAACTTATAGTAAAAAAATATGTTAAAATAATTTAAAATGGATTTTTAAGGGGTTTTGGGATTGCCAAACAAGGCTTAGAAGACCTTCGGTTAATTTAACTGATGGAACTCCCATCAGTTTATTTTAACGTGTCTTGTAAAGCCAAAAAGAAAGAAACACAGAACTTGGATAGTTAAAAAGAGAGAAGGAATTCTCTGCTAAAAGTTGGAAGGAAGAGTTCTAAGAATCAAAGGAGGAAGTTAGCAAAGAATCAACAAATCATCTAAGTTTAGAGCAAAGCAAAAATTGAAGGTATAATTTAGTTTAAAGTTTTATTTAAGTTATTCAAAATTAGTTCTCTGTGATTGATTTTGGTTGGCTAAATCGTTAAAAGAGTTGTTAAAATTTGTTAGTATATATGAATAATTTGTTATATAATGTTTAAGTATGGTTTTGAGTGATTTAATTCATGAAAACAAGTTTGAGAATGAAGAAAATTGAGTTTTTGTTAATATATATGTTTTGGTCTACTTTGGCTCTAAAATTGATGATTCAATCATATATTAATCTGCAAATTGATTGTAGTTTATGAAATTACGTTTAATAACGAAAATAATGCAACTATCGTGGTCTGATTTGGTTAAAAGTTGTGTAAATGGTGAGTTATTTCACTAAAAGTATGAGTTTTGGAAAAATTAAGAAAAAATTGATTTAAATCCTTTGGGTTTTGTTGTTTTGATTGTTTTAGGTTATTAGAATTGGCATATAGATGAAGCTATGTAAATGGTGAATTGGCGCTGAAACAGTTCATTTTCAGCGCGGTCGGCGCTGAAGCAGGCAGATGTGAGAAAATTATTTATTCTCTAAAGTGGTTTATGTAGAGTCCATCATGGGGCATGTTTGTTTAAGTCTCTCAAGTGGTAATATATTATGTTGTTCCTTATGCATGTCTAAAGCTTAAACTAATGTGTTAATTGAATATTAAGATATTGAGATGGTGATGATTATAAAATATAAAGTTAATGAACCTTAACTTTAGGAATGCTTAAGTGTGATATTGTTATAATTAACCATGTAACTTCTGAAGTGAGTTGGTTAATTAGAAAACAATTGAGATAATAAGATGAGGTTGGATGAGAGTGGGTTTTGAAGTGTTGAGAATATTATAACTAATCATTGTTATTGTTATGTAAACGGAATGTGTAGGTTATTTAATGTACGTGATTTGTAAGTAAGAAAACTACGCACGAGACAAGTTTCTTACCCTTAATTCTTTTATGCTAAATGAGTTTCTAACCCCAAGCTTATTTAAAGCAAGTTTCTAAATCCTATTCTATTATTTAGCAAGTTATCATTGCACATAATAAATTTCTGACTTTTGGATTCTCGTTGTTCAAAGCTCAAGATAATTGAAATCATTATTCTATTACCATGGATATACAATATCTATATCATTGCATATCACTGTTGTTGATCTTTGATCATAACTCATGTTGTTTAAGCCTTACTTTATTGAACTGAACTCTTGAATGACAAAATTGAGAAGAACAACCCTAGTATAGGGGAATACTTGCGCGGAAAGCGCTGAAATGGTTGTGCACAATACATTGTACAATGGGTTGATCACCCTGAGTACGAGATGGTTAGTCTAGTTATAGTTTATTAAACTGTTAAAGGTTTCAGCAAACTTATCTGTTAACCTAGGACATGGTCCGTGGTCTTGCGACCCTCAGTCTATCTTAATGTTCTATTTTGTTCTATTAAGCTTTCAGATGTTTCCATTCTTGATTAATATCAACATGAATTTTCACCATTCAGATAAGTTCTTTGTTGAAACTGTTCATTGTTATTTTGGTGGGCATTTGTTTTGCTTCACCCTTGCATACTAAACCCTTGCAGCTAAAGCTGAGATAACGAATGAGCCGTCTACTAGCAAAGGAAAAGGAAAAATGAGCAAGTGATGATGATTTGCTGTTATATGAAGACCTGTTTACTTTTATTTATGTGGTTGTGTTATTAAGACTTATTAGTTATTTATGTTTTCGCGTTTAAAAGATGTAATAAAGGTTAGAAAACCTGGGACTTATTTTAAAAAGTTATGTAACCCTTTTATGGGAGATATTTTTCTTTATTATTCGGTTTGCTTTACTTAACTCCGTTTGTTTATGGGTAGTTAATTGTTGTGTATGGATAGTGAGCACCAAATCTGTGTGGTTTGAGATAACCCGGATTTGGGGGTGTCACAGAAAGTAATGTGTATGTGGTGAATCTAGCTAAATTGAATTCAATAGAGACTATCTATTTCTTTGCTAAAGCTTTAGAAGATGTTAGCTGGTTATGGCACAGAGGACTGTCTCACTTGAAGTTCAAGAATATATCAAAGCTTGCCTCCAAAGATCTAGTTTAAGGTCTACCCAAACTAAACTTTGTCAAGGAAAAGCATTGCAAAGCTTGTCAACTAAGGAAGTAAACTAAAGTCTCATTCAAAAGCAAGACAGTCAACTCCAATGATATTCCTCTTCAACTACTTCATATGGATCCTTTTGGGCCTATTCCGACTGTCAACCTTAAAGGAAAAAGGTACTCACTAGTTATAGTAGATGATTACACTAGATTCATATGGGTATTCTTTATGAGCTCTAAAGATGAAACCAGCTCTTAGTTGATCAAGTTTTTCAAGCTGGTTGAGAATGAGAAGGGCGAGAAGATAAAGGCTATAAGGAGTGACCATTGAAGAGAGTTTGATTTCTCAGAAGTAGAAAAGTTCTGTGAGGATAATGGTACTCACTAATTCTTATTAAAGTGCTAATAAGAATTAGGCAACAAGTTTTTGGCGCCGTTGCCGGGGAAACAACATTGAGGATTGTCATCTGGTCGAGGAAGGCAATGTTGTGGTGTATGAAGATCCTCAAGACAATGTTGGTTTAAAAACTTTGCTTGGTGAAGAAGTGCACAATAGAAAACAAATAGTGTGTGGGAAAAGGCAAATGGTTGAAACACTACTGGGGGGGGTGTGCAGCTTAGTTCAAGAGCATCCACAATATCCCAGTGGAGCCGATTAAGATGAAACGATACAGTCGGGCTGAGGACATTAAACTAAGCGCTACCTGGGAGGCAACCTAGATTTTCAATTAATTTCTTTTATTTTTAGTTCAAGTACTTTGTTTTAGTAGTGTAGTTCAGTTAGTTATTTAGTATTTATACTTACCTTAGTCTAGTTTCTACAGTGATTGATGCTCTTTGAAAATAATTTTTGATATTGGGTTTATGATTTGCAGGTTGGAAGCATGAAAGCGCACAAAAGTTGGCTAAGTCTGGCCCAAGCGCCTAGGCGCCCAAACCCAAGCCTTGAGCAAGCGGCCTAGGCGCTCAAACTACAGAATGTTCAAGAGTTCCAAGCACCTAAGCGCTCCAACCTAGGCCTTTCCAAGCGCCTAGGCGCTCTACACACCCCAACCATACTGACCTCAAGTGCCTAAGCACTCCTTCGCTCCTTGTAAGCCTATCTTAAGCGCCTAAGCGCTCCTGCAGCAACCAAAAAAAAGAAGTTAAGCCCTAAATCAGGCAAGCCACAAGGAAACCTAAATCAAACCTTATTCTTCTCTCCTAATGCATATCAACCTACAGTCCTCTCCTTCCTTAACCCACGGCGGCTTTTACTTCCCTTTCCAAATCAAAACCTTGAACCCAATCTTCCACCCAAACTCAACAAGGAAATTAAACTCCATCTCCCCATCTATACTTACCATCTCAGTTCTCCATTGCCATTCACCACACACGGATTTGAAGTAAGTGCTCAAACTTCCAAATTAATTCATCTACTTCGATTGGAACATCATCTCTTGCCACAAACAAGTAAGTTTTGCAAAGTTTCATCTTTAGTTACTTGGAATTGTTTGTATAGAGTTGGTTGGGTAATTAATTTAGAGTAGTTTAGTTTCTTTTACTTAATTACCCAATTGAGTTTGTGTTGGCTCAATTGGGTTTGGGTGTTCTAATTGAGTATTCAAAGTGATTTAATAAAGCATTGTGGATCAAATAACTATCAGATTGGGGTTGAATCAAGTTTGGGGAGGTTCTCAAAAGGCTCTTTTTAACCTCGCGCTACAACTGTTTGAAAAATTACCACAAAGAGGTTCCGCACCAATTGGGCTCCTTTCCAATTTATGCCACCACTTGCTCTGACATCTATCAGTGAAGTCCTCAGTTCTTAAACTCTCTATGTTTTACACAATGAGGACATTGTGCCATTTAAGTTTGGTGGTATTTGTGTGTTATGTTTAATAGTTAATATTTTGTGTATATAGAATAGGTTCATGTTTACATAGTTCTAAATCATGTCTGCTTATGTTTCATTAAATTATGCATGGTGCTTGTAGTTGCATGTTAATTATTTTGGTTGTGCATCTAGTTTAATGAATTAAGCATAAATTAACATGGTTCTAACTTGGCCAATGATAAGAATTGAATGATGGTTTTAACTTTAAGTAGAATTGAAAACTAGTGCTTAGTGATGGCTTTGATTATGAAGTGAGGTTGTAACTTATCTGAAACTCATGTTAACTAGGAAAGCACAGAATCAACTGTTTGGTCAATCTGATTCAAATTGTTACATAATTTGCTTCTGGTGAAAAAAAAGAAAAAAAGGAAAAAAATCAAAAATTAGAAGAAAAAAAATATATTAATAAATAATCTAACTTGACTAGTTTAGTTTTGTGGCCTCTGTTACTCAGGTTATTAGATCCATAGGGGTGTCTTAACACCTAGTGCCCTAAAGCCAACTGGTTTGGGAGTCACTGGTCGAAGGCTCGTTACAAGGGTAGCTTTGAAAAGCCTAAGAAATATAGACATTGCACAAGTCGAGTTTAAAAATGAGATGGAGCGTAAGACGCACTCGTGTGTGTGTGTGTGTGTGTGTGTGTGTGTGTATATATATATATTAAGAATAAACCTGGTTAGGGACCCCTATGCTTAGTGATTGCTTGAATTAGCTGAATTGGTTATGCTCACAGGTTGAATTGAGTTAAAACTGAACGTTTCCTTCTAAGAAGTTAATTATGTGATTGATTTGAGTTGTAATTGATTAAAATGATTGATATACACACATGCACAAGATGGGTGATGACAGGTGTAACTTAACTAATTGGTTAAAGTTAGAAACTTTGCATTGGTTGGATGTTCTGTTTAAGTACTGTATGATATCTTTGAAGCCTGGTGTTAGATACTATGTTAGTTGATTGTTTAATTCGTAGGCATACTAGTTAGTTTGCATTTGCATCATTGCATTGATTGGGGGGAAGCAATTAGTTAAGTTTAGGGGTATTTGATGAGTGGGTTTCATACCTACTAATCAGGTATTGATGAGTTTAATTATTGTTATCCTTAAGTGTTTTAAGTATCATTTTATTTGTTTTTGTATTTATTTCTTGTAGGATAGAGTTGGAGGGGCATCATCTAGATAATAAATAAAAACATCCCAAGAATTACAAAATTAAAAGATAAAAGGAAGGGATAGAAGAAACTATAAAGCCGCTCCCAATATCTGTCTTTTAATCTTCAGGCTTTGCAATCCTCCTTTGTGTTCTCCTTGTTATTTCTCTGCAATTCTCTTGTTACGTTCTTTTCTGAAGTCTTCTCCCTCTTATATTAGTCAAAACCCTTATTCAGATTCCTATTTGGCTTCAAATTTCATCCCAGCTGCAAAATTTCCATCTCAGGCCGCATATGAGCGCCTAGGCGCTCAACTTTATACTGATCTAAGCGCCTAAGCACTTGACTGGGATACCGTATTTACAAAAAAGCCACTCAGCTCATTTTCTAATTTTTTTAAATTCTTTTATTTATTATCTAGATGATGTTTTCCTTAATCATTATGAACTAAACTTCAATTAAGATTGCAACAGAACTTAGTATGTAATTTGGATTGATGTGTTCGATTTAATTTTAGTTAATTACTTTGAATCGTTTATCATATCTTGTGCTTATTGATTAATTGTCTGATCAACAATTACAGTGATAATCTATACAAAGTTGGACGATGGAGTATAGATTTAGATCCGGGTATGATAGCATCTATTCACATAATCTGTTTTAAGGTTAATATGATTAGCGTATAGGATAGGAATATACCTATATGTCTTTTGCAGCCATTTAAAGAATTTGTACTTGAAATCCTAATTAACATAATTCATATAGGAATATAGTGAGTTAATTAATTAGGGTGTTCCTTGTAATTTTGTTACTTTAAGGTCAGATTTATGAGGATTTGTTCATGTGTTTATTGGAAGAAGCGCATGAATACTATAAAGAATTCCTGGTTAGCGATTCATTGTGATTACTTAATTAAATAGGAAGTGTATTGGTTTAAATGAAATACTAAGGGACGTTGTAATCTTAAGCTTTTAAATCTGCATCATTCTTGTGATTAATTAGTTTAGTAGTTAATTTTAGTTAATTTTAATTTTAATTCTCAAATATCATTCATAGTTTAAATAAGATTAATTGGATTAGAAATTAATAATTGATAAATATTAACATATTTTCTCGTGGGAACGATATCCTTGTTTGCTAAATATTACAAACGAACACGTATATTTGTGTGTTAAAGTGCTAATAAGAAATTAGGCAACAAGTCATACGAAGGAATCTTCCTTGGATACTTTGTAAATAGCAAAGCTTATGCAGTGTTCAACAAAAAATTGTTGGGCGTTGAAGTGACAATTCATGTCACGTTCGATGAATCCGATAATAGGGAACCAAGAAAAACTATGTCTTTCAATGAAATTGTAGAGCAGAATCAAGCAGATATAGAGCAGGAGAACCCTACGATCAAAGATTCAGCGATCGTAGAGCCAGATCTAGCAATCATAGATCCAAAGCAAGAAATCGTAGAGTTAATAATTGCTGTGATGGGAACTCTACGAATTGAAGACTCACCTGAACCAGAGCAGAATTTTAAAGAACTCAGACAAGAAGGCACAAGGACCAATGTTGTAACTGGAAATTGATGTGAGTTTGCAGAAATGTGAACATACATACAATCATATTATAAAACAGTGGAAGCATGGCATAAATCTAATTTAAAATTTTCCCTAATCCCAGGAATCACCTTATGCGATATTATTAATTGAGGAAGGATAAAAGATATACCTTATGAAGATGATCAACTCCTTGATGTGATCTTCAAGTTCTAATCCTTTGATCTTGCAAAGCTTCTTTGATTCCACGGATCAACGCAAGCTACTCAGTGTGTGAAGCACTCTAAATGTGATCCACCAAGAGAATACCAATTGATGAAGCAAATTTAGGTTTCTCCAAACCTTAGGTGGCTAGCCTTAATTCTCTCTCTCTCCCCTAACTCCTTAGGTGTAGAGAATTATAAAATTCCAATGACAATTAGAATTGTCTAACAATTGAGTGTGTTACCCTAATCTATCATAAGGTCTCTCCTTATATAGATTTTTTTCCTCATCCTAAACCTTTTAGGACTTAGGGTTTTAATTTAATTTCCAAACTATTTAGGAACTAAATTATTTAATAATAATAATAATAATAATAATAATAATAAGACTCCTCTTATTAATTTATAATTTAGTATTTCCTCAAATACTTAATTATAAATATTAGTGTTTCTCCAAATACTAAATTATTATTATTAAGCCAATTAATTCTAAAATAATATTTCTCTTTTGCGATGTGACCCGTTAGGTTCAATATTATGTTGGTAGTAGAATAATTAAAGGAAATTGATATTTTCACAACACTTTTTGATATTTTCACATGAAAAGTGTCGCTATAGATATATAGCGACGGGAAAAACCGTCGCTATGGGATCTATAGCGACACTTTTCATGCGAAAATATCATTTTCTATTGTGGAAATATCAGTTTTCACAAATAAATTAGAACCATTCTAGTATTATTTATAATAAAGGAGTTTAATTCATTTATAAATAAATAGTATTTATTCTACATCATCAGGGACACCTTACATCAGTGTATCATGACTATTCGTATAATATGAAATCAATATTAAATCACATAGCACCTATTCAGTAAATAGTTACCGTACAATTCAATCTTTCTACCACACAATGTCCCGATTAAATATAAGACATGGAATTACTAACAAGTCTTATTTTTTTAATCATATGTATTTCGATTCTAAAATGCACAACTCCAGTTAATGTAAATTAGAAACTCCTTTTTAATTTCCATTCACCTTGGCCAAGGATTTCTGAGTTGTCATTTAGCGAATCAAATAGGATATTCTATCCCTTTACTAGAAGTGATAGATCCTTTGTTGATCATTTACCTACCTTCATGTATACTTTATTATACCCGAATATACCCTATTATACTTCCAAAGAGTCTTAAGGAATATGACAAAGTACAACTCAGTGTAAACACCTGAAATTTTGCACATATTTTCTAACCCTAGCAGGAGGGCAAAAGAGTCATTTCAACCGGAGGACGAGACATCCAAACAGAGGATTTCGGGGATCAAGTCAAAGTACACAAAGTTATCTCAACGACCACCGAGTGACAAACTACAAGAAGCATGATGCTGGACCAGTCGGTATCTTTGGGAAGATCCATTTCTGCTTTTTGCTTTATCTTCCCGGACCCAGAATTGGCCAAACTTTATGTCATTGCGTAGCTTTCGAAAAGAGCTTTCCGAAATGGTATGGCACGTCTCCCAACTATTGCCGGATTGAAAGTTACAGACGTTTTAGCAAACAGGACGAACAACTGACTGCACGACACGAAAAACGGAGCGGGTGGGCCCCACCTGCGGCTGCCCAGGGAACCCTATAAATGGACGATTTTAGCAGATTTTTAAAAAATGAGCCATTTTAGATGGAGAAAGTAGAGGATTTCTAGAGAGAGAAGCTCGAAAATTGATCTAGATCTATTAGGTTTTCTCCAAATTTTGTTATAAAATAGCTAGATCCACTCAAATCTAAGCCTAATAAAGCATCCCTCCTTCACCCCAAGGTGAAAGATTCAATCTTTTTGTATTTTTAGCATAGATTTGATGTAGATCTATTGCATATTGTGTTAATCTAGTGATTTGAATTCATTTTCATTGTAAAGATTCGATTGTTTTTGATATTTTGTGCCCCTTCGAAGCTAGATCTATAGGCTAGGGTGGTTAGAAAGGATTTCAAGTGAATGTAATTTCCTCCTAATCACCCGATGATGCCCAATTTACGATTTATTATCATATTTGTGATCATTATCATTCTTTTCATCGATTGTTTTGCCTATGTAATGATAAAGTTTGAATCTTTTCCTAGATTCATATGAGATCTAGCTTGGATCTAACTTATAATTGGATTTAAAGCCAAAAGCTTTAACCTTTATGTTAGATTCAACGAAGATCTAGTGTGAATCTACGTATTTTCATTTTTATGTCGATTTTGCTTATCCCATAATATCCTAGATCCATATCTAGTGGTCAGGGGTCCCACCTACCCGCCGTCAAGTGATTCTACCAATTGAATCACCTGATAGCTAGTTTGGGATACATTTTTTATATATTTAAATCCCATTTACGTCATTGTATAAATCCAGGGAATCTTAGATCTATGGATTTTATTCCTATGATCCTAAGTCATGTTAATGGATCTCGTCAATGCGTATAGTCCCTCGCGATGTGGGTTTCAGTTGTGCGATCTATGAGATGGGGTTTGCGGGAGCCTTCTCTCGATCTCCATTTTGTATATTTGATGCGATGTAATATTTACCATTGTGAGCCTAGGAATATGTAGGTCGATCCATGAATTGGATCTTGACCTAATTCCCACGATGGACGCGTTTGCGATTGTAAAATTGTTATTAAATCATTGTATATGTAATGTTTGGGCCTTAAAACAGTATCAAGGGTCTCATCCCGCGAGAATCGAATTTAAGGCTCCGTGATAGTGGAAATGGTGATTGTGGAAATGGTGATTGTGGATGTTCGGGGCCATTGAGATGGCTTACATGCCCACGAGTGACCCCGACTCTACTCGATGTTTGTTTTTTCCTTTTTATCACCAAAATGATTTCTAAACAAAGCGATGAACATCTTTTAAAATCAAATTCAAATCGATCAGGTTAGTAAGACCACTTTAAGTTAAAATTGAAAGTAACAAAGAATCTTGATTCCTATCTGGCGAAGGGTTTGAAAATTATGTTTTCAAAAAAAGGTCACCCCAAAAAGGCTTTTCATCAAAAAAATCTAAAATCTAAAACGAACCTTTTCTTCAAATCAAATCCCTCGTGCATAGGTCCAAAGAGGTTTTAAGTTGCTTTCAAAATAATACACTTCCCGCGATTTCAACTCAAAGCTAAGAAGATTTTCTCTAAATCACACACACGAACTTAGGAAAACAAATAAGATGCGGTAACCATGTTTTCACGGAAGTCGGGGGGTGCCTAACACCTTCCCCTCTCTTGAGCAAGCCCCCGAACTCTATGAATCTCAGTTTCAAGACCAATTTACGGAGTCACATATTGGGCTATATTGCGAAAACTCTAAAAATCAGGATGAGTTGGTACATCCATTTAAATCTTTACCAACTACCGATTTTGTCTAATTGGCCCATCATCAAAACCAACCTTTCAAAACCCCGTCGGCATTTATGTTGGTATTTTTCCTAAAAGTCACCCTTTAAGCGAAATGAATAAATCGAAATAACAAAAAAGGTAGAAACGACAACACAGGAAAAATTATGTCCCGGCGTCGACAAATTGGCGACTCTGTTGGGGACATTAGAGGGCTTAAGCCGCATACAATCTTGTTATTTTCCTTTCTTATCTATGTGGCGTGTGAATCAATGACTGCGATAAATGTTTTACATGCTTTATTCAAAGTGCTTGGCACAATTGTCATCATATGCATGCGGTGAGACACGATAAATGTATGTGAATGTATGTTGTGTGATTCCTCTATTAGGAAGCGAACCCGTCGGTTGTTGATTACTGGACTCAAGGAGGCGTTCCCCACGAGGCTCATGAAAGGCATCACTCAGATCCGCTCCAATTGAAAGATCGAGTAAGTTGCGAAGATCTGGGGACCTTCATGCCGAAAAGCCCGCGAGAGTAACCCTAGGGTAGGTCAGCCTCAGATAAACCCAACATTACGGGAAGTCTCTTCATACCCTGTTACTCTTTGCATATGCAAAATGTCATCCATCTTAAATTAATCAGCATCTTCTTATCCTGTCATAAAATCGTTAATCATTGTCTTGCAGGAAAAGATTAAAAAAACTCTTAAACATAAAACACTGCATTAGCATGCATCCAGGTTTTTCAGTTCTCAGTACTAAACTATGTCCTTTTGTGCATGCAAGATTGGTCCGAGAACAAGACTCTGAGCCAGAAAAGTCCGAACTTCACCCGGTAAAATCTTCCCCCATTTCTCGAGAGGAATTTGAGAGCTCCAAGAAATAGTTAGCTGAGATAACCAGCCTATTAAAAGAGCAGTGTAAGACGAAAGATCAACCCGAATCCTCTGTGCAAGGAGGCAACAAAGTCCTACATAAGACAAGGACACACAGACTCATGATTCGATATTCCGTTTTGGTAAAAAAGATCCTCAAGGAATTTCCAAACAGACGAAAGAGATAATCACAGTCCAGGATGACAAAGAAGATGAGATCAAAAGGAAGGTTAAGCAAATAGAAGGCCATAAGATCCCTGAAAGGAATAGAAAATTATGGAAGTGTCAAATATTTTGATTTGTGCATATTTCCGAAGCCAAATATCCGAAAAAGTTTCAAGTACCAGAGTTCGAGAAATATAATGGATTGGGAGATCCTTATACACACTTAAAGGTGTACATACGAGAACTCGGGTCTTATGCGGAAGACGAAAGCCTTAAGATGTAGCTCTTCCAGAAAAGGTTGATAGGGGAAGCCAGAACGTGGTATGCTCGGTTAGACAATGCAAAAATCCACATCTAGGAAGAGTTGGCTCATGCTTTCTTAAACCAATATAGCTTCCAAGATCAAGTGGCTCCCTACCAATACTAAATGACAAAGATCAAGAAGCAACCCAACGAGTCATTCCTTGAATATGCCCAGAGGTGGAGGCGGCTAGCGGCTCAAGTAAGCCCAACAATGGAGGACAATGAAATGGTGATGACGTTTATTGACATTCAGGAAGCTCCGTACGACGAAAAGGTGTTGGCAGGAATAGGCAAGCCTTTTTCGGAAATGATAAAGCACGGAGAAATGGTTGAGTTAGGGTTGAGAGCTAGGAAGATCAAGGATCTTATCGCATTGGAAGTCGTCGCAGAGCACATCCAGGCTGACCATTATGGAAATCCATCTAAAAGAAGTCATAAGTGTGACACCCCCAAATCCGGGTTACCTCAAACCTCTCAGATTTGGTGCTCACTATCCAACATAACAACTATCTACCCATAAACAAAAGAATTTGAGTAAAGCAAACTGAATAATAAAAACATCTCCCATTAAAGGGTCACATAACTACCCAAAATATGTCCCAGGTTTGCTAAGCCTTTATTACATCTTGAATATGCGGAAATATAAATAACTAATAAGTCTTGATTACACAACCATATAAATAAAAGTAGACAAGTCTTTATCTAACAACACGTCATCATCATTTGTTCATCTTTCCTTTCCCTTTGCTAGTAGACGGTTCATCTGTCCTCTCCGCTTTAGCTGCAAAGGTTTAGAATGCAAGGGTGAGCAAAACAAGTGCCCACCAAGATAACAATAAGAATTTTTTACAATAATTTATCTGAATGACAAAGCTTTCCTGTGGTACAGTAATGGATACATTTGGAAGCTCGATAGAACAAAGATAGCACATTAAGATATACTGAGGGTCACAAGACCATGAACCTTGTCCTGGGTTAATAGGTAAGTTTACTGTAACCTTTAACAGTTTAATAAACTATAACAGGACTAATCATCTCGTACTCAGGGTGATCAGCCCGTTGTACAATGTATTGTGCACAACCATTCAGCGCTACTGCGTATTTGTTCCCCTAACTTAGGGTTGTTCATCTCAGCTTTGATAATCATCACCGCACCAAAGTAAGTCTGGTTTGGTTTACAATAGATTCAAATTGAATAAGTGTTTACATTAAGAATTAAAAATGTAGAATATCAGTGTCGATATACAACGCACAACTATTGTATATTCAAAGTATTACAACAATGGTTCTAATTAATCAAGCTTCAAGTAATGATGTATAAGGAATGTCTGCCTTTATATGAAGTCGACGGAAAGTACAATCACAAATTGTAAAGATGAACATCAATAAGAACTTGCGTTAAATAAATTTAAGATTGGTAATGTTTTTAATGTAAAAGGGTTAAGAGTAAGAAACTTGCCTCGTGCGTAGTTTAAGTAACTACAACTCACGTTCGTCAAAATCTCCCCTATACATACCATTGAAACCACAACAATAATTAGCTACATATCATTTTCCCTTTAGACTTAGCTACCATTCAAGTTCATCAGTCATAATCTGACTATTATCACCCTTTACAAACCTGTAATCATAAGTCCTATTAAACCACAACACAACCATCTCAGTGTTTTCACAATCAACTAACTTTAAAATTATCAACTACTTGTTTACAATCTGTTTCGCAACATTATCACCTGCTTAATATGTTATCATAATCATTAAACTAGGTTAAAACAACTTAACATGATCTGAAACTGAAAACAAAACAAACTGTTTCTGTTCAGGGATTGGCGCAGCTGCGCCTTCCCAAGACTGGACATCGGCGCAGCTGTGCAGGTGCTCATCCTGGAAAGACCAGCAGCGCAGCTACGCCATTTCTGCCATTGTTGCCAGCGCAGCTGCACCGCAACCCAGACAAAGACGAAACAGCCTGCTGCTGCACTGTCCGAAAACTCACAAAACTAACTTCAAACATCGAATTACTCATACCCAATCAACATAAAACCCTCAAAAACATTGCTAAGTATCCATATGTAAATTCTAACAACCTAAAACCATAGAAACAACAAAACCCAAAGTACTAAACCATGTTTTTGCTAAAAAAAACTCATTTTTGACATCTTTTATAAAATCAACCACTACAAACCCATTACTTGATGAAATCAGATGGTTAAACATGCAATCTCTTCGTATTTAAACATTGAATCATAAATCACCATCAATTTACAGATTCCTACAAATATTAAACCTTACATTTGACTCAGAAAAACATATATTTCATACATACATACCCAAAACTCAAGAACACGGGAAATCTTCCATTTTAAAACATATTTCATGAATTCTAGTTTTTGAAAACCATATACATACACCATATAGCACATATACAACAACTTCCTTGACAATTCCATCATCAAACTTCAAACTCCAAACAAACTTACGAACATAGCAAAGTTCTGAAAACAGAAAATTAAACAAGATTATACCTTGGTAGACGATTAAGAAAATTAGTTTGATGATTATCAAGCTTCAATTCCTCTTCTCTTTGACTCCAATTCCAAAATTCTACTCTCAATTCGGACAAACTCTCAATTTTTCTCTTTATTTCTCTTCCTTTCTCACTTCTCTGGCTTATTGCAAAACAACCAAGCCAAGGACAAATATACGTGAAATAGAGAGAGCTTAAAACTGATCCTTACGTGATTATCAGTTAAGAGAACAAAGGGTTTTTCAGCTTAAAATTCCAAAGGCCATAAGGTCATGTTTGACAGAACAAACTCCTCCAAACAAATTTATTTTAATAAACTACATATTATATAGTTAAATAATTGTCACACCCTTAATTAAACAATAATATTAATTCAATTAAATTTCATAATAACATTAACTATAATAATTATAATTCCATTCAGTAAATTAATAAATCTCTAATTTAATTATTATATTAAATTAGAATTTATAAAACATTGTAATTACTAACAATACATTAATAATTTAATTAATTTAATCATCTTATTAAATTAAATCTTCAAATCAAAACATTAATTTAATTATACCACATCTAATTAAATTAATGCACAACAATTTGATCAATTATTAAAAATCAATTAAAATATTCATTTGACTATTATAAAATTCCGGATTGTTACATCCTTCCCTCCTTACAAGGATTCTGTCCCCAGAATCACAACACAATCAATTCGATCGCTCCTTTCTCCCCTCCTTAAAAGGATTCTGTCCCCAGAATCATAGAACTAGGACTAAACAAATAACTCAGGATAATTCTTCATCATATCAGCTTCGATTTCCCACGTAGCTTCTTCAGCATTGTGGTTTCTCCATTTAACCTTAACAAAAGGTATCACTTTATTCCTGAGAACCTGTTCCTTCCTGTCTATTATCTGGATCGGGACTTCCTCATAAGTTAGGTCTTTCTCAAACTGTATAGGTTCATATTGTATTACATGTTTATAGTCTGGCTTATAAGTCTTAAAACAGATACATGAAAAACATTATGTATATGAACCAGCTCTGGAGGCAGAGCTATTTCTTAAGCCACCTCACCAACTCGCCATAGTACTTCAAAAGGACCAATAAATCTTGGACTAAGCTTACCCTTTTTGCCAAAATGAATTTTCCCTTTCCAGGGTGAAACTTTCAGAAAAATGAAACTTCCCACCTCAAATTCGCGGTTTTGACGATGTTGATCGGCATACTTCCTCTGTCTGTCTTGAGTAGCTAATAATCGCGCTTTTATAACTTTCACGATCTCTGTAGTTTGTTATACCAGTTCTGGTCCTAGCAGTTGTCTTTCACCAACCTCGTCCCAACATAGTGGAGTTCGACATTTTCGTCCATATAATGCTTCGTATGGCGGCATCGCAATACTCGCGTGATAACTGTTGTTGTAAGCAAACTCGACCAACGGTAAATGATCATCCCACCTCCCCTTGAAATCCATGACACAGGCACGCAACATATCTTCCAAGGTTTGAATCGTTCTTTCGCTCTGACCATCAGTTTGAGGATGATACGCAGTGCTCATTCTCAACTGAGTTCCTAAGCATTCTTACAGATGCTTCCAAAAATTTGACGTAAACCTCGGATCTCGATCAGACACAATAAACACAGGGACACCATGTCGCGAAATAATTTCTTTGATGTATAATTTTGCCAACTGGTCCAGATTGAATATAATATTTATTGGTAAGAAATGCGCTGATTTCGTTAGTCTGTCTACAATTACCCAAATCGCATCAAAACCTTTCTGTGTAGTCGGCAAGCCTACCACAAAATCCATCGTTATGTGTTCCCACTTCCATTCTGGTATTTCTAACGGCTGCAACAACCCACTGGGTCTCTAATGTTCTGCTTTCACTTTCTGGCATGTCAAACATCTGGCAACACATTCTGCCACATCACGCTTCATTCCTGACCACCAATAATGCTGTCGAAGATCCTGATACATTTTTGTACTCCCTGGGTGAACTGAGTAACGTGTATTGTGAGCTTCATCTAAAATCTCTCTTCTAACATCTTGTACCAACGGAACCCAAATTCGATGCTCAAATCTGAGTAATCCTTCGGCATCAATACTGAACTTTCCACCTTGTCCCTCAGAGACTTCCTTCTTAATCTTCTCACACTCCACATCTTGAAGTTGAGTTTCTTTGATTCGGTCCAGCAATATCGGACGAACCTCTACCTGAAACAACTTCTCCTTTGATTCATGCCGACATTTCACTTCTAATTCCAACTTTGCCATTTGTTTAACAAGTTCCTCTTGAGCAATCAACAACATAAGTTTTTCTCGACCCTTCCTGCTTAATGCATTAGTAATGACATTCGCTTTTCCTGGATGATAGAGAATTTCGCAGTCGTAATCTTTAATCAGTTCTAACCACCGCCTCTGACGCATGTTAAGGTCCTTCTGCGTAAAAATGTACTTGAGACTCTTATGATCCGTGTAAATCTCGCACTTCTCACCGTAAAGATAGTGCCTCCATACCTTCAGAGCAAACACCACCGCTGCCAATTCTAAGTGATGCGTTGGGTAGCCCTTCTCATAATCTTTCAGTTGTCGTGAGGCGTACACAATAACCTTGTTGTTCTGCATAAGCACACAGCCAAGGCCCTTATGCGATGCGTCACTATAAACCACAAAATTTCCTGTACTATCTGGTAAAGATAATACAAGCGCCGTACTTAACCTCTTCTTTAACTCTTGAAAACTTTCCTCGCACTTCTCCGACCAAACAAACTTAACCGCTTTCCTAGTCAAATTTGTCAATGGAGTAGCGATTCTAGAAAAATCCTGTATAAAACGTCGATAATATCCTGCCAAACCTAAGAAACTCCTCACTTCAGATGGTGTCCTCGGTTGCTCCCAATTTATTACAGCTTCCACTTTAGCCGGATCAACCGAAATCCCATCCTTATCAATTACATGTCCAAGAAATTGAACACGATCCAACCAAAACTCAAATTTTGAAAACTTGGCATAAAGCTTCTCTTTTCTTAATACTTCCAAAGTTAGTCTCAAATACTCCACATAGTCTTCTCGTGATTTAGAATACACCAAAATATCGTCGATAAACACCACCACGAACTTATCTAGAAACGGTTTAAACACCCTATTCATTAGGTCCATGAATGTCGCAGGTGCATTCGTTAGACCAATTGACATGACCAGAAACTCGTAGTGACCGTAACGAGTTCTGAACGCCGTCTTCGGAACATCCTCCTTTCTCACTTTCAGCTGATGGTAACCACTTCTTAAGTCTATCTTTGAAAAATGAGTAGCACCCTTCAATTGATCGAATAGATCGTCAATTCTCGGTAACGGGTATTTATTCTTGATTGTAACCTTATTCAATTCACGATAATCTATGCAAAGGCGCATCGAACCAGCTTTCTTCTTGACAAATAATACCGGCGCTCCCCACGGCGAAACACTCGGTTGAATGTACTTCTTGTCTAGTAGTTCTTACAATTGCACCATCAACTCCTTTATCTCCACCAGAGCCATTCGATACGGAGCTTTTGATATAGGCGCAATCTCGGGTACTAAATCGATAACGAATTCAATTTCTCTATCTGGAGGTAATCCCGGCAAATCATCCGAAAAAACATCCACAAATCCCTTACCACTGGTATTTCTTCCAATTTTGCACCAATTTTTCGAGTATCTACTACATGAGCTAAATACCCTACACATCCTTGCTTTAGTAACTTCCGGGCTTGCATAATCGTTAGACAAGTCGTTTGCCTCGGCGATTTGCTACCATAAAACACCACCTTAGACGGAGTCTTAAGGTTGACACACTTCTTTTGGCAATCAATAATCGCCCCATAACTATACAACCAATCCATCCCTAGAATAACGTCAAATTCTCCAAGTTTAATCGGAATAAGATCTACTATCATCATATGACCATGAATATCTATCTCGCAATTTTTATACACATACCTAACAGGTACCACTTCCCTATTAGCAATCTCTATGTTTAAGGGAAAGTCTAACTCTTCTCGGGGTATATCCAGCTTCCCAGCAAAATCATCAGAAATGAAAGAACAAGTTGCACCCGAATCAAAAAGTACATATGCATTCAAATTATTTACTGGTAGGATACCTGCCACCACCTCCTTGGATTGAACCGCATCCTGGACCGTCATATTAAAAGTGCGAGCAGTCGGGCGATTTGCTGTAGTTGGCCCAGAAATAGCTAATGCACCTCCACTGTTGTTTCCTTTGCCTCCATTTCCCCCACTAGCAACTTTCCTTGGACAATCACGAGCAAGATGGTCTTTTGATCGGCACGTGAAACAGGCACCCTTCTTTGGGGCAGTACAGTTTGGAGCAATATGGCCCTCTTGCCCACAATTGTAACAAACTCTCTTTCCTTTCAAACAGACGCCTGCGTGATTCTTTCCGTAAGTTGCACAAGCCTCGGTTTTCTTCTTATGGTTACTCTGCTGACTTCCAATAGAACCACCATCGTTCCATCTCCGCTTCTGGTTTCCTCCTCCGCTGCTACCACCCGACTTATTCTCAGTCTCAATTCTCTTCTTTTTCTGCTCCTGATTATATTTGGTCAACGCATCACTTCCCCCCTCGGCTATTATTGCCTTCTCTAACACTGCCGCAAATGTATTGAGTTGAAACATAGAAACCCTACTGTAAAGCCAAGGTTTCAACCCTTGCTCAAACCGTCTGGCCTTTCTCTCATCCGTGTTAACTTGGTATGGTGCAAACCTCGCTAGTTCATTGAACCTTGTTGCGTATTCTGGCATTGTCGTCGTTCCTTGCTTAAGCTCGAGAAACTGAACCTCCATCTGGTTCTGTGAACTAGCCGGAAAATACATTTCAAAGAACATCCCTTTAAACCGATCCCACGATATGACACCTTCTCCTGCTCTCGTCTTGTTGGCTTGCCACCAGTAACTGGCTTCCGACTTTAACATGAAAGTCCCAAAGGCAGTCTTCTGGTCATTCCCAACCCTAGTGACATCAAAAACGTTTTCCATTTCCATTACCCAGGTTTGGGCTTCTATCGGATTCATCGTTCCTTTAAACTCAGGGGGACCAACGGCCTTGAAATCCTTAAAGGTCGTAGCTTGAGCTTGCGGTTGATTCGCAAAAGCTCCAGTCAAAAGGTTCACTAGCTACTGAACTGGGTTAGCATCGGGTGGATTATCGTTATTGTTGTTAGTAAACCCCTCAGGGGGTGGTTGTTGACGGGGTCGTCCAGCTCTTCTGGGCGGCATAATTCTGATTAACACAATGATTTTAGATAATTGCTAAATTTCTTAAGTACTTATAACTTAATTAAAACTTAACTTAAATATTCAAAAGTAGAAACTTAACACGTAACAATTTCAAAAACTTCTTTATTTATTTATTCTCAAACTCAAAAGATAGCATTTTACTATTTACATCATCATCTAAGAAGACAACTTCGGAATTTCATCACCGTCTTATCCCATTATTTATATAAGCTGGGATTTACATTTAAAACACGTGTTATAATATTATTACTCTAACAACTTAGGAAGACAATCCTCGGCGCATAGCCTCCCCACATTCTTGCTCCATGATCGAACCATAGTTCAGCGATCCACAAACCTCGGATGATCCTCTAACTGAGTTGGGTAATGACAAACCCGGTCTTGAGCCCTATCCATCGTCGTGTGGTAAATATACTCCATGTCATCGATCTTGAATTTCTTCGCGCGAATCTCTCCTTCAGCACGATCCAACCGTTGAGAAACCCTAATGTGAGCGTCTTCAACCCTATTACGCATAGCAGTTTCCTCCTTCAAAGCTTCTTTTAACTCTTCCATCGCAATCTTCAATTGGCCGATCTCAGACTTTAATTCATCATTCTCAGTTTTTAGTTCACCATTTTCAGTCTTCACTATCTCATTCTCTGACTTCACCTTTTCATTTTCATCTAGCAACTGCTCCTGCTGACCCTCTGAGTCAACCAATTTCCATTCTACATCACCCAACCGTACTTCCAAATCGTAGATCTCTCCGTCCTTTTCCTCGATAGTAACTTGTCGTGCCTCTGACACTTCCACCAAAACTCTGAGTTATTCCCGAAGTTCTACATTTTCATCGTATAGCTGCTCGTACATCAATTCCTCGAGATCCTCCTCATCATCCTCCTCCTCCTGAACAGTATCCAGCCTCTGCCCAGGTACTTCCACAGTCACCAACTGTTCGCTGATAACATGAACATCTCTGGCCTCCTCCTCTCCAGGCACTAGGATATCCTCCCTCAGCACCGGAATCTCCTTAACTCGAAACTGACTAGTTTGTCCAACCTCTGACATCCTGACAACAAAATATTTTAATTACTTAATCGATACTACTCGCGAGCACATTGGTTATTAAGCACATAAGCACATAGAGTGTTTTATTATCTTCAATGAATTTCCTTAATTCATTCCCTAATACTCGATAAGAGTTTATCACCACTATCTTTGCGATTTTCTAAAAGGCTAATTCCTAAGGTTTTTCCCCACCTAAGGTGCTTAAACCTACGGCTCTGATACCAACCTCTGACACCCCCAAATCCGGGTTACCTCAAACCTCTCAGATTTGGTGCTCACTATCCAATATAACAACTATCTACCCATAAACAAAAGAATTTGAGTAAAGCAAACTGAATAATAAAAACATCTCCCATTAAAGGGTCACATAACTACCCAAAATATGTCCCAGGTTTGCTAAACCTTTATTACATCTTGAATATGCGGAAATATAAATAACTAATAAGTCTTGATTACACAACCATATAAATAAAAGTAGACAAGTCTTTATCTAACAACACGTCATCATCATTTGTTCATCTTTCCTTTCCCTTTGCTAGTAGACGGTTCATCTGTCCTCTCAGCTGTAGCTGCAAAGGTTTAGAATGCAAGGGTGAGCAAAACAAGTGCCCACCAAGATAACAATAAGCATTTTCGACAATAATTTATCTGAATGACAAAGCTTTCCTGTGGTACAGTAATGGATACATTTGGAAGCTCGATAGAACAAAGATAGCACATTAAGATATACTGAGGGTCACAAGACCATGAACCTTGTCCTGGGTTAACAGGTAAGTTTATTGTAACCTTTAACAGTTTAATAAACTATAACAGGACTAATCATCTCGTACTCAGGGTGATCAGCCTGTTGTACAATGTATTGTGCACAACCATTCAGCGCTACTACGTATTTGTTCCCCTAACTTAGGGTTGTTCATCTCAGCTTTGATAATCATCACCGCACCAAAGTAAGTCTGGTTTGGTTTACAATAGATTCAAATTGAACAAGTGCTTACATTAAGAATTAAAAATGTAGAATATCGCTGTCGATATACAACGCACAACTATTGTATATTCAAAGTATTACAACAATGGTTCTAATTAATCAAGCTTCAAGTAATGATGTATAAGGAATGTCTGCCTTTATATGAAGTCGACGGAAAGTACAATCACAAATTGTAAAGATGAACATCAATAAGAACTTGCGTTAAATAAATTTAAGATTGGTAATGTTTTTAATGTAAAAGGGTTAAGAGTAAGAAACTTGCCTCGTGCGTAGTTTAAGTAACTACAACTCACGTTCGTCAAAATCTCCCCTATACATACCATTGAAACCACAACAATAATTAGCTACATATCATTTTCCCTTTAGACTTAGCTACCATTCAAGTTCATCAGTCATAATCTGACTATTATCACCCTTTACAAACCTGTAATCATAAGTCCTATTAAACCACAACACAACCATCTCAGTGTTTTCACAATCAACTAACTTTAAAATTATCAACTACTTGTTTACAATCTGTTTCGCAACATTATCACCTGCTTAATATGTTATCATAATCATTAAACTAGGTTAAAACAACTTAACATGATCTGAAACTGAAAACAAAACAAACTGTTTCTGTTCAGGGATCGGCGCAGCTGTGCCTTCCCAAGACTGGACACCGGTGCAGCTGCGCAGGTGCTCATCCTGGAAAGACCAGTAGCGCAGCTGCGCCGTTTCTGCCATTGTTGCCAGCGCAGCTGCGCCGCAACCCAGACAAAGACGAAACAGCCTGCTGCTGCACTATCCGAAAACTCACAAAACTAACTTCAAACATCGAATTACTTATACCCAATCAACATAAAACCCACAGAAACATTGCTAAGCATCCATATATAAATTCTAACAACCTAAAACCATCGAAACAACAAAATCCAAAGTACTAAACCATGCTTTTGCTAAAAAAAACTCATTTTTGACATCTTTTATAAAATCAACCACTACAAACCCATTACTTGATGAAATCAGATGGTTAAACATGCAATCTCTTCGTATTTGAACATTGAATCATAAATCACCATCAATTTACAGATTCCTACAAATATTAAACCTTACATTTGACTCAGAAAAACATATATTTCATATATACATACCCAAAACTCAAGAACACAGGAAATCTTCCATTTTAAAACATATTTCATGAATTCTAGTTTCTGAAAACTATATACATACACCATATAGCACATATACAACAACTTCCTTGACAATTCCATCATCAAACTTCAAACTCCAAAGAAACTTACGAACATAGCAAAGTTCTGAAAATAGAAAATTAAACAAGATTATACCTTGGTAGACGATTAAGAAAATTAGTTTGATGATTATCAAGCTTCAATTCCTCTTCTCTTTGACTCCAATTCCAAAATTCTATTCTCAATTCTCACAAACTCTCAATTTTCTCTCTATTTCTCTTCCTTTCTCACTTCTCTGGCTTATTGCAAAACAACCAAGCCAAGGACAAATATACGTGAAATAGAGAGAGCTTAAAACTGATCCTTACGTGATTATCAGTTAAGAGAACAAAGGGTTTTTCAGCTTAAAATTCCAAAGGCCATAAGGTCATGTTTGACAGAACAAACTCCTCCAAACAAATTTATTTTAATAAACTACATATTATATAGTTAAATAATTGTCACACCCTTAATTAAACAATAATATTAATTCAACTAAATTTCATAATAACATTAACTATAATAATTATAATTCCATTCAATAAATTAATAAATCTCTAATTTAATTATTATATTAAATTAGAATTTATAAAACATTGTAATTACTAACAATAAATTAATAATTTAATTAATTTAATCATCTTATTAAATTAAATCTTCAAATCAAAACATTAATTTAATTATACCACATCTAATTAAATTAATGCACAACAATTTCATCAATTATTAAAAATCAATTAAAATATTCATTCGACTATTATAAAATTCCGGATTGTTACAATAAGAAGAAAGAGGAATACGTATCCCTAGTACTGCAGGGGCGGGTGCAGAAATGACAATGCTCCCCCCATTCGAATACAGGGAAATCAGATGCAACGACAACAACCATCGTTCCCCTAGGCTCAGACACAAAAGCCGGTTGAGAGTAGATGTACCCGAGAATTCACTCCCCTTAATGATTCCCTGGAAAACATCCTAACCTTATTGTTGGCTGAGAAGAAGATCACTACACTTGCACCACCGGCGGACCCTAAAGGCAAAAGATATGATCCTAGCAAAAGGTGTGCCTATCACTCGGGATCCCCAGGTCATGACACTCAGGAGTGATGGTCCTTAAAGAACAAAATTCAAAACCTGATCGAAAGTGGAGAGATTGTGGTTAAGCCACAGAGCAGCCCAATATTCAGACTAATCCGCTCCGCTAGCATAACCTAGAGGGGGTTAATATGATTGGCTCTGAAAAGATAGAAAATCATAAATATTTGAGGAAGATTGTAGGGTAGCCGGACGATTGAGCAAGAATTAGCAATGGTTAAAACACAGATAAATCAATTGGCAGAGTTGATTGTATATCAACACCAACTCACACGACAGATGATCAATCAAACCTCCAAACCCAAAACTACTGTAATTCTCCCCAAGGTGGTTCCTTTCACCAAAGAAGATCGGCGAGGCTTAAAGAGCAAGAAAAATGGACAGGTAAGATAGTCAGAGAAGCTAAGCTCTGGAACCAAGAAAAGATGAACTGCGACTTTGCTGTAAATAGGAAACCCACACCTCTAGAACAATCAAAGAAAGAGATATTGCATCTATTGATAAGTAAAGGAAAGATTACAAAGTTGTTGCCACCCATAAACCCTCAGTCGAAGAGGTATGATCCTATAAGGGTTTGCTTATACCACTCAAACTCACATGGTCAAGCTACAGAAGAGTGTTGGGCCCTCCAGCTCAAAATTCAAAATCTCATTGAAACTAGGGAGTTGAGAATAGTGAGCAATATAGAAATCCTAACGGTGGAAGAAAATTCTGCGAAAATAAAAAGGCTGATATACCTTTTGGAAGCGGAATGTTCAAGTGAAGTGGTTGTCATAATCACTTACGTTGAGGGAATATCAGCTAAACCCATAGAAATTTGGGGAGTGACAAAGGATCCTACCAAGGTGACAACTGTTGAACCTTTAAGGATCGCCTCCCTCCCTCACTGTCCAATCGCTAGTTTGAAGTCCGTGTCATGGAACTATAGGAAGAATGTGACGCCCCCAAAATTGAGTCCACACAACCCTATTTGAGTCGCCAAAAATACATACTACAAATACAAATTTTCCTATTTACAACTATTATACTATCATGCAAAATACGACAAACACATACTGTGAGTTTTCAATACAAATATCGTACCGTATATGGTACAACAGTATCCAAACCCAAATTATTACAATGACGTATAAAAGACAGCAACACACGTTTCAAGTCCTCAGGAAAATTATTGTTATACTATTTTATAACTTGATGAGGACAACCACTAACTCGGACCATTACTCCACTTCCTAGCTAGTCTAAGCTACACTCTCATTTCCTGAGAAGAACAATGGAACAAAACTGAAAAGGGTGAGCTCAAATAGCCCAGTAAAGAATATCATAACTAAGACAATAAAGAATAAATTATCTTTAGTCTTCAACAAGGATAAATCTAATAGAATATAATAGACAACAAGTGTTAGATCAATAACTGCAGCGGAAATAGCAATCAATTAAGAGTGTGAAATGGATCATAATGTCCACAGTCTTTTCTAATTTAAAAGTTCACTATCAATATTTTATCCCTATAACACCAATCAATAGTTCATCTAAATCAACAGTTTATCTTTGCACTACGAGCCAAAGATATTCATTTGTAACACCAATCAACAGTTTCTGCAAATCAACAGTTTATCTTTGCACTACAAGCCAAAGATATTCATTTGTAACACCAACGATCATGATCATGTTAATCAACAGTTCATCTTTGTACTACAGGCTAAAGAGAACTTTCACCACCTGCCTTTATCTGTAACACCAAAGGTCATGATTATACCAATTCACAGTTCCTGGTCATAATCATGTCAATGAACGGTTACTCTTTGTACTCCGGCCAAAGAGAACTTTTCACCACAATTTAAGTCTGAGGATTATGATAATGACATAAGGATGAATAGAAATAATAAGAACAAAAAGATCGAGAATAAATATTAGAGATCTGTAATTTAATTTTTCCAGAGTCCAAGAATATCTAAATTGTCAACATGATATCCAGAAATTCAATTAGAATTTAAGAATAGAATAAAGAAGGTTCACAATTTAACTATAACGTGTATAACACAATAGGAAGATTTAGGTGAAAAGATATTAGATGAAGCACTTATAAAGTACAATAGAAAGATTCAAGTGAAAAGATATTAGATGAAACAAATTCACCATTTGAGGATAACATTGTGAAAACAAATGATAATTTCTTACCATAAATTTAGGAGTATGAAAGAAAAGATATCCCTTACCTCAATTAGCAAGTGACTAGATGTTGCTTTCTATGAAGTTTATCAACCTAAATATATTTATAATATAATTAGTAACTATCACATATGGTGTACACTAACTCATATATTATGGAATTATCAAAGATGATTATATAGTATATTTGGTGTAGTGTACAGAATAAACTTCAAAAATAATATTTCAAAATAAAATCTTTTAAAAGAAGTTTTTCAAAATAACTATTCTAAAGGAAGAATTACAAACACTGTGTAATGTGTGTGGGTGTTTGACCAACTTTTATAGAAAGACTTACTTGAACAATACTCGTACTCTTACTGATATTCACAACTACTCAAGATAGTTTAGCACACTTAGAGAGAACTTATACTAAGAAATTTTTAGAGAGTGGAAGAAGTATAAGCAACGAAGTTATGAATTTTCTTATGCTAAGCCCCCTATTTATAGTAAAATGTAATCAATATCTACCACACATCAATTATCACACTTTTTCTATATCATCCATCCATTTTTTCTTCAATTTATATCATCCATCCATTTTTTCTTTAATCTATATCATCCATCCATTTTTTCTTCAATCTATATCATCCACCCATTTTTTTTCAAAAAGATAAATCTATTATCAAATAAAGTAACTCCATTATCAAAAAGATAAATCCATTATCAAAATTTTTATTATTAATATATCCATTTTCTGTATTATTGTGTTAAATATATTAATATCACAGATATCATATACTCGCAATAATGGCAACCAGATCATTCCCAAGAAAGAGGGGGCCTTCCGTATAAATGGTGCTCAATTAAATAACCCCTTTTCTCGATAAAACTTCTAGACATTGCCAATAATGCTAACTAATAATATCCTTTCAATAATATGAGTTACTGTGCCATGACAATTATTGAATTAATAATGTGAAATATTGTGCAGTTATTACTGTGATAATTATTAAGTTAATAACATAAAATATTATGTTATTGTCACTGTAGCAATTATTGAACCAATAATATGAAATATTGTGCAATATCGTGTGCTACTGTGGAATACCGTGTGCTACTGTGGAGTACTGCGTACTACTGTGGAATAACGCATGTTATTATTTTTTTATTACCGGATATTTCAACAATTAACGGTAAAAGTTCTGGCGCCAATTTTTTTAAAAAAAAGTTATTTTTATCGCTTTCTATATCCGACATTTATTCCATTGTGGGGCCCATCAATGATTGGTTATTCGGCGCCGTTGTACTTTACCGAATATAATATTCCCCGACAGAACGAATATTCCCCGTCATACTATATAATTGCACATATCATTCTTAACTTATCATTTTATCAATTTAACACCTAACAGTTTAGAATAATAATAATAAGAAAAGTTAAAATCTTATTCATAAAAAGTTGGGGTCTTACAAAGGAAGTAAAGGAGACGTTCGAATTCGTGGCCGTCTTACCCAAGGATAATCCTTTAGGTCTTCCGAAACGGATGAAAAAGGTTGAACCCAAGATATCCAGGTAAATATTTGAGGAAAAGATGGCGGACTTCCTAGCTAAAATGAGACATAATGACTTGAAAATTATGAAAAAGCTGGAAGAAGCCCCAGCCCAGATCTTCATCCTGGATTTAGTACTGGCATTCGAAGATCACTGAAGGATTTTGATCAAAGTGTTAGAGGAAGCATACCTCCCCAAGACTATGGATACGGAGAAATTCAGCCACCTGATTGGCTATATCCTTGAAAGCAATGTGATCTCCTTTACGGATGATCATATACCAGCCGAAGGAACAGGGCATCGAAAACCTCTACATATCGTCATGATTTCCTCAGGCTATGTGTTGGGTGAAGTGCTGATTAACAGAGGATCAGCCTTAAATATTTGCCCTTATGATACCTTGGAAAGGATGAAGATCAACCCTAACCACATCCGAGATAGCCACGTGGTGGTAAGAGGTTTGACAGGTTACGAAGAGACACCGTTGGAGAAATCGAACTACCCATAGAAATAGGTCCTTATACCTTCGACATTTCCTTTCAAGTGTTGAATATCACTACAGGATATAATCTGTTGCTAAGAAGACCTTGGATACACATGGACGGGGCAGTTCCATCTACTCTCCACCAGCAAGTAAAGTGCATCATCAATGGCAACCTGGTAACTGTGGCAGCTGAACCCGAATACCCTGCCCACATGCATGGTGACATTCCCTTGATTGGCCTAGATGAAGGTATCGAACCTGCCAGCTTTCAAGCGTTCGAAGTTAACACAGCTCAGTATCTTCCCTTGGGTTCTCCGGCTCTCAAGCCCAGGATAGCTCCTAAGGTGATGGCAGTAGCACGAGAAATGATCGCTAACTAATCCAACTTGACCAGGGACTAGGAAGGGATAACCAAGGAGCCAAAGATCCAATCCAAATACCCTCTCAGATAGGAAGAGCATGATTAGGGTACTTTGGAGGATTCAGGAAAAGATCACAAGAAAGTACCTACTCAGTTATCCACCAACTTGATTCCAAAATTCAGTGGCTGCAAATCAAGATGTCCGATGAAGAAGATTTCACCCCGCATATCCGGCCTTTTGGTGCCCAAAGAAGTCCATCCAGTGGATAGCGACAATGAAGACGTGCGGATCTCGTCCGATGAGAGGAAGGCAAAAAATAAAAAATTCCTCTAAGAAATACAGCAGCAATTTGAAAAGAAGTGTGGTCTATCCTAGGATCCAGTGGGAGGTGAAAAGGAGGTAGGCAACGCCAACCCGGCAGATAAACAGGAGGTCATCCCTTTCTTTGATTGGTCTACGGTGAATATTCTTAAGGGAATCGGCAACAAAGGGGATGGACAAATCTCGACTATTATTGAAGACCTTGCTCACCAAGACATTACCTCCATCTCGACTGTGGGTGATCGTATGACTACCAACAACTAGTCGATTGAGCCGCAGATAGTCCGCAAAGGGTAAAATCATGGGATCGGTTATGAAATCCCTGGAGTATAGGATATGTTTATCTCTACTTTGTTTATTTCCTATCAGTCTATGTTATATATCGTTTCATGGAAACCTTTTGTATGGGAAAAGTTTATATAATGAGCCTTTACATTTTATTATCAGGTGTTCCGATTTGAGAAATTCTAGCCTATTTGATGATTGCTCCAGTCCAAAAGATGATTATGATTTTGATATAGAGTTGGATTTCGATTTGATGGGAATCGAACAAGAGGAGGTGGATGACGAAGAGGTGCACGAAGAAATCAAAGGGTGGGTTGAAGACAAACCAAAACCTAACCTTGAGCAAACCACCACCATCAACATTGGAACTCCTTAAAACCCCAAAGAACTCTAGAAAGGCTTAGATCTCACTGCAAGCCAAAGAGAAGAGACAATTCAACTTCTAACCCAGTACCAATATGTCCTCGCCTGGTCGCATGAGGATATGATCGGACTATCCACAGATATAGTCGTTCATCAATTGCCAATAAAAGAAGGTTTCAAGCCAGTTAAACAGAAATTAAGAAGGCTAAAACCAAAATGGGGCCTAAAAGTCAAAGAGGAGATCATCAAGCAATTTAAGGCTGGGATAATCTGAAAGTAGTATGCACACAAGCCAATCATATTTGATATGATGTAGCATATACTTTGTAATCTTATTCATTTATTAATAAAAGAATTGAGTTTCTTAAAAGGCATTTTATATTATCTACATGGTGCTGTTATATTAAATGTGATAAACCCATAGTTTTGAGCAATGCTTTTAGAATCATGATGGTGATCATGCTAATGAGATTTAAATTCAAGATAGCTCACAAACTAAAATTGTTCCTAATCGTTGGATTACTAAATTGGGGATTAGTGAATCCGGATAGATTAGTACATACGTTACTTGCTCTTAGGAAGAGGATGATTGATCTCATAATCATTTGTGTGGAGACACTAAAGCAAGTATGTAGGTGCTTATTAGAGAATAAGTTCACTGAACGTGACTCGCTAAGGAATACCTAATGGAATTTTACTCGCCTGTCAATAGGAATTCCTCAAGTGATAGTAGTACAAGTGATCCTTAGACTTGAGATCATCATAGTATCTTGTGTATGATGAGTTATACTTTGACATGTCCCTTAAGACCTTTGGGGTATATCAAAGGGTATGATTGGGTATAATAAGTTGTACATGGAGATAGATGAATGATCAATAAAGAATCTACCACGTCTAGTAAAAGATGTGAATGTCTTATGTGATTCGATAAATGACAACTCAGTAGTCCTTGGCCAAGGCAGAATGAAATTAGAAAGGAGTTTCTAATTTGCATTATTTAGAGTTGTGCATTTGGGAATCGAAATACATATAATTAAATGAAATAAGACTTGACAGTAAATCCATGTCTTATATTTAATTGGGACATTGTATGGTAGAAGGATTGAATTGTACGGTAACTATTTATTCAAAGGTTTTTTTATGATTAATGTTGAAATCTATATTATCTGGAAAGTCGTTGATCGCTAAGGGGGCTTACCCTTATTGTAGAATAAATATTATTTATTTAAATGAATTAAATATTTTAATTTATTTATTAAAATAATATTAGAATTGTTCTAATTGATTTATTCACAACCGGTTTAATATGGAGAACCTAAAGGGTCACACCGCAAAAAAGGAAAATATTTATTTAAGAAGTAAGTGGCATAATTGTAATAATAAGTTAAGTGTATTTAATTTAGTCTATGGAGATAGAATAAATTAAATAGCTTAATATTTATTATTTAATATTTTAGAAATATTAAATATAAATTAATAAGAGGAGTCTTATTATTATTATTACTATTACTATTATTTATTTCCTAATAGGGATTGGGAATTAATTAATAGAACTATTATTTATTTCCTAATAGGGATTGGGAATTAATTAATAGAAGTACTCTCTCACGAATTCCTAATTGGATTAGGAGCATAATTAATTAAAGGAGTTTAATTAGAATATAAACCCTAATCCTAAATAGTTTAGGGAAGGGTTATTCCTACATCTATAAATAAGAAGAGTTTTATCATAGATTAGGGTTACACACTCTTGCATTAGATTGTGGAGAGTACTTACAATTTCTATAGAGATAGAATCTAGGGTTTTTGCCAAACACCCAACTTCTTGAATACTTGTTCTTCCTTGGTGGATCACCTCTAGAGGCCAAACACTTGGGTGGCTAACGGTTGATCAAAGGAAGGAATCACACCGTAGCATTCGAGGAGAACACGAAGGACTAGGAGTTGAACTTGTACCCGAGGAAGCTTTGTTCTACGAGGGTATAATTCTTATTCTCTTTCTCTTTCGTTTATATCGTTAATTGAGCACATTGATCGATCATGGTGATGGTTTGTATAAAATTTTAAAATCTGGTTTATCACGCTTCCGCTCTATCTATGTAATTTGATTGCAAGCTTGCGTAATATACAAACCTAACAGTGGTATCAGAGCCTAATCATGTGCTAATTATCGATCTTGATGATTCCATGTATGAATTGATATACGAAACGTTCGAATTTTTGGGCTGGGGAAAATTTTTCTGAATCTACGTCGCGGCGCGGCCGCGCCGCTTCCAGTTCATTCTGGAGCGCGGCCGCACCCTAACCCAAAAAACATTTCTGGGGTGCAGCGCGACCGCGCCGGTATGCAGACTTTGAAAATTTTTTTGTTTTCTCAATTAATATAAATGGTTTATTTAATTGATAAAAGTTTAAAATAAAAGAGTTTATTTTATCTGGAATGGAATTTCATATTGCTAAAAATTAAAGGATTTTAATTTGGATTTGGTTTTTGATTAAAATAAAAGAGTTTATTTTGTTTCAAAACTAAATATTAGCAAAACTTTTGCCCATTAATTGATATCAATGCATATATGGAATGGATTTATTATTTATGGGATGAATGTTATTTATTGATACATATAGAGATATGTATGATAATAAATAGGGGTTGATTATGGACTATTGACCAATGTGTGATTGGATTTATTTTAGTGGATGCTTGAATGAATGGGTTTTTATAAATGGGGTCTGCGTACCTCGTCTTCTCTAATTTTTCTTAATGTAAATTCTATCTCCCTCCTATGTACTTCCCCTTGACTGCTGATCAAGGTTTCTATTTATTGGAAAATATTTTCTGTAATAGGACTAGTTAGAATTAATTTTGAAAAACTAGATACAAAGGAGCAAGGAGCGCTTGAAGACCCGTTTGTATTGGAGCCCGGGTTTAAATGTAATAGTTATATTTAAATTTAATTCTTGCACCGTAGGTTTGACCTTTTGGTTCACTTGGTGGCTCTAGTGAACCAAACTAGAACAAAAGTCCATAATTAATCTGGGTAGAATATAGTATTCTATATGTGCATGCTTACTATATATATATATTATATATTATCCAACATGTTTCGCATGTAAAATAATATGACGCGTATTTTATATATATGTGCATGCGCGCTAAACAAGATGAGACTAATAATAACAAACCCCTCAAAGTAATATATTAAGTCCTAAACGTTCAAAGATATTTGGAATATCGAACGTCGCCTTCTAGCATGGTAAAGCGATAGAGTATTAAATATTTAATATGAGTTTGTTGTGTCACACAAGGCAAGTATTAAATATTTAAGATGTTGCTTTATCACATTTGATGATTATACATAGACTGAACGATGCTATTTTGTTGTGTCACACAAGGACAGTGTTTTTCTTTCGAATATATAGAAGTGCTAGGTTGGACTTAACTTGGATAATTTTGATTCGGATGTGTCACACTTGATCAAAATAATCTAAGAGGCAAAATACAAGGAGTTACATAGTGATGTAATTGACAATAGTTGTCTACCTATTTATTTATATATAGTTTATTGTGTCACACAAGGATATATACATTTGAAATGGGATCCTTATTCTCACTAGCAAATCTTTAATTAGATTTGCCGAACTATATAATGAGGGTAATATAGTTTGATGAAAATAGTGGGAGATACCAATTTAAAATAAAGACCTAATTTATTTTGGTAATTAATTAAATGAATGTATGCTAAAATATTGTCTATTTCACATGCAGAATTTAAAAATGTCAAACTCACTATCACTGCGTAGCATACTTGATGCTAACAAACTGACCGGACCGAATTACACGGACAGGTTAAGGAATCTGAGAATTGTTCTCACTGCTGAAAAGATTTCTTATGTCCTAAATTCGCCAGTCCCTGCAAATGTTGCAGAAACAGCCTCTGAGGAAGAGATTGCTACTTTTAAAAAGTGGCAAGATGATGCAATCTTGGCTCAATGCATCATACTCGCATCCATGAGTAACGAGCTTCAGCATCAGCATGAAACTATGGATGCTCCTACTATATTGCTGCACCTCAAAGAGTTGTATGGTGAGCAAAGTAGGAGCTCTTCCGATCTCGTATGACCGAGGGCACTGCTGTTGAGACTCATGTCCTTAAGATGATCAATCTGATTGAACAACTTGAACAGCTTAGGTTTGTGATGGATGGGGAGTTAAGCCAAGATTTGATCTTGCAGTCACTCCCGGACACCTTCTCACAATTTGTTGTGAATTTTCACATGAATAAGTTGGACGTCAGCTTGCCTTAGTTACTTACCATGCTGAAAACTGTTGAAGGTCACTTCTCATCCAACAAGAACCAAGTCTTACTAGTGGATGATTCTTCCAAGAAAAGGAAGAGGCCCAAGGTATCTTCTGAAAAGAAGAAAAACAAGAAGGCTAAGGGCAAAGCGAAGAGAAAGGATAAAAAGAAACTTGATCCAGATAGCAAAGGAATTTGCTACCATTGCAATAAGCCAGGACATTGGAAGAGGAACTGCAAGGAGTATCTTGCGGACCAAATGAAGCTTGGAGAAGCTTCGACTTCCGATCTAGGTTTGTTCATGATTGAAATTAATTTTTTTAAAAGTCAAAATTCTACTTGGGTATTGGATACCGGCTGTAGTTCTCACATATGTAATAATGTGCAGGGACTAAGTAGAAGTAGAAAGCTGGACAAGGATGAAGTTGTCCTACGAGTGAAAAATGGAGCAAAGGTTGCTGCATTAGCTGTAGGGACTTATCGTTTAGCACTTCCTTCGGGCAAGTTTATTAGTTTAAATAATTGTTATTATGTTCCGACACTCATTAGAAACATTATTTCAATTTCTGTATTGGATATGGATGGTTTTGATATTATAATAAAGAACAACAGTTGTTCTATTTATAATAAAAATATTTTATATGGTGTTGGGAACTTACTAAATGGACTGTACATACTTGACTTGCATGAAAATATACTTCAAATTGAACAAACTAAGAAAAGAAAAAGAGATGATGTTAATTATACCTTTATGTGGCACTGTAGACTTGGTTATATCAATGAAACAAGATTATCCAAGTTGCATAAAGATGGGCTTTTAGAGCTATCTGATTACGAATCATATCCAACTTGTGAATCTTGTCTCATGGGTAAAATGACTAAATCTCCTTTTACTGGAAAAGGAGAAAGAGTTACAGAGTTGTTAGCGTTGGTACACACAGACGTATGTGGACCTATGACAACGAATGCACGAGGAGGGTATTCTTACTTTATTACTTTCACTGATGATCATTCTAGATTTGGATATGTGTATTTAATGAAATACAAATCTGAGTCGTTTGAAAGGTTCAAAGAATTCAGAAGTGAAGTAGAGAAGCAAACTGGTAAGAGTATTAAGATTCTTCGATCGGATCGAGGAGGGGAATACTTGACCAATGAGTTTCTAAATTGTCTCAAAGAAAATGGTATAATTTCACAATGGACTCCACTAGGAAAGCCACAGTTGAATGGTGTATCTGAAAGGAGAAATCAAACATTGTTGGACATGGTTCATTCCATGATGCGTTTTACCAACCTTCTAGTATCCTTCTGGGGTTATGCCCTAAAAATGGCTGCATATCTACTTAAAAAGGTACCTGCTAAATCCGTCCCAAAGACTCCATATGAGATATGGACAGGGAGGAAACCAAATCTTAAGTATGTTAAGACTTGGGGTTGTCCAGCTTATGTCAAAAGGTTTGAGCAAAATAAGCTAAAGACTAGATCCGACAAGTGTAGATTTGTTGGTTACCCTAAAGAAACTGTAGGGTATTATTTCTATCATCCTACTGATCAAAAGGTGTTTGTAGCGAAACACGCTGCCTTTTTTGAAAAGGAGTTTATCCTTGAAGGGGTCAGTGGGAGTAAGATATATCTTGAAGAAGTTCAAGAACCACAAAATACTCCGGATCAAAGTCAGGTACCTAACCAAGTAGAAGAACCTACTGTACCACAACCTATTCGTAAATCTGGAAGAGTACCGAAGATACCTGAAATGTATGGATTCATCATAGAGGATGATGATGAGGTACGCATCATAGAAGATAATGATCCATTGACTTACGAAGAGGCTATGAGTAGTGAAAACTCAGAGAAATGGCTAAAAGCCATGAAATCCGAGATGGACTCCATGTATGAAAACCAAGTATGGACTTTGGTTTCACCACCTGAGGGCATTAAGCCTATTGGGTGTAAATGGGTCTTTAAGAGAAAGACTGGAGCGAATGGCAAGGTAGAGACCTATAAGGCCCGACTGGTTGCAAAAGGTTTCAAACAAAGACAAGGAATTGACTATGATGAAACCTTCTCGCCAGTAGCTATGCTCAAGTCCATTCGGATTTTGCTTGCAATTGCAGCTTATTATGACTACGAGATCTGGCAAATGGACGTGAAAACGGCCTTCCTCAATGGAGAGCTTGAGGAGAATGTATATATGATACAGCCAGAGGGTTTTGTTTCAACGGTTGGAACAAACCAAGTCTGTAAGCTACAACGATCCATTTATGGATTGAAGCAAGCTTCTCGAGGATGGAACATCCGTTTTGATGAGATAATCAAAAGGTTTGATTTTATCAAAAATGAGGATGAACCATGTGTGTACAAGAAGGTTAGTGGGAGCGCTGTTTCATTCCTTGTATTATATGTTAATGACATATTACTAATAGGGAATGATGTTCTTATGCTACAATCGATCAAAATTTGGTTATCTAAACACTTCTCCATGAAGGACTTGGGTGAGGCATCCTTTATTTTGGGGATAAAGATCTATAGAGATAGATCTAAAAGGATGCTTGGCTTGACCCAAGGAAAGTACATTGACTCGATGCTAAAGAGGTTTACTATGAAAGATTCCAAGAGAGGTCTCATGCCGATGAGCCATGGAATACATCTCTCCAAGAAACAGGCCCTAAAGACACCTGAGGAGAGAGACCGTATGAGTAAGATTCCTTATGTTTCCGCAATAGGATCTATCATGTACGATATGATATGTACTAGACCAGATGTCGCTCATGCACTTAGTGTAACAAGCAGATATCAGTCGAATCCAGGAGAAGTGCACTGGAAGGCAGTGAGAAACATCCTAAAGTACTTGAGAAGAACTAAGGATGTATTTCTTGTCTACGGTGGGTCTGAATTGAAACTAGAGGGCTATACAGACTCAAGTTTTCAAACGGACCAAGATGACTATAAATCCGTTTCAGGGTATGTGTTTACTGTAATGCCCGTGAATTTTGAACGTCCTTATTAATTAAATCTTATTTAATTTAATGAGTTAACGTTGTGTTCTATTTAAACCAACTTGGGTTAATTAGTGGGAGATGTATAAGATGTGTCTATACTTGTGTTGGCAGGTATGATATAACTATGGTTAAGAAATAACCATATGTGAGTCAAGTGTAGGAATTAGTGTGTAATGGCTAAAATGGCCAAGAGTGGTTAATAACCAAGGTAATTATGAAGGGGCAATAACCATTGTATATCCAAGTGGTTAATAACCAATGTAATTATGGCGGGATAATAACCATTGTGTTTAAACAATGTAATTATGACAAGATAATAACCAATGAAGAATGGTTAATAACTAATGGATAATTAAGATTTTGTGAAAAGACTATTTTAACCTTAAAAGAAGTTGGGTAATGATTAAAATACCCTTGAGGAAGTTGCTAGGAAGCTTCCTATTATTGATGAATTGATCAAATTGCCCTTGCCTAGTCATGATTAATGACTATTTTGCCCATGGTCTCTACTTTCCTATAAATAGGACCCCTCACCAATGCTAGTAGGGGTTGGTTCATCTATTATTCACCAAGTATAGAGTAAGAGCTTAGAGAGAAAAAGAGAGTGAGATTAGCATAGTTCATGCATCTCAAGTTCATCACATACTTTGGTAGATCAAGGAGAGTAGCTACAAGATCAAGGTGAAACCCTAAACCATTTCCTTCTTTCTTACTTTGTTTTATTTTCATAGTTTTTGAGAGATTTTATTCTAAGACTCAATAATCATTAGATCTTCATGCTTCATGTATAGATCTAATCCTCTTGAGTGTTAGAATGGAGATTCAAAGGAAGAAAAGGAACTTATGTTCTTAAAGGGTAAAAACCCTAGCTTTTCTTCACTTGGATCACCCATAACTTGAGATCTACAACTTGGATTTGTGATCCGTTGAAAGGGGGTGCTAGGTACATGAGTTAGCTAGTAAACCCAAGTGGTAGAACACAAATCCAATAATTTGTGAAGCCTTGGGGGCTATTTTCCCAAAACAGTCCAGCTATAAAACTTAAAGGCTTTAAACCCTAAAAGCTTGTTGTCCTCGTTTTTCCAAAGGTTGTTTCGGCCAGTTATGGATCTTTTAAAAATCTGGAAAAAATCACAGAGGTACCTTAAGAAGTATCTACAAGTAGAAAAAAGAACGAACACGTTTTGAGGTGTAGTTTTTGTGTAATGGCTTTTACCGTGAAGGACTCCTAAATATTCATACTCAGCTTTCTCACTGTGTGTACCTTGAAATAATATGAAATTTTTACAGTATGTTTATATACATTATGAGAGTGTACCCTGAAAATGTCAGAATTTTCTGAGTGAAACTCGATTTATGAAAAATGTAACAAGATTCGGAGGTTTTGAGTACTTTAAAAATAGTAAATCATTTTCTAAAATTCCAGGAAAATTTGTGGATCATTCTTGGATCATATACTATCCAGATCCAGAGGATAATAATTTTCAGAACCTATTTTCTATTTTTCATAATAATGTTATAGTTATGGTTAAAAGAAAATAAATGGTTAAATGATGTCATAAATAAGAAAAATGTGATTTTTAAGCTTGGATACTCCTATTATTATATATTCTGACTATTGAGGGGTATTTTGGTAATATTTAATGAGAAATAATATTTATGACCTTTTATGGGTAGTAAAGGAGTTGTTTAATAAAGGGTAAAATAATTAGAATAAATTGTTTATTCGCCTAATAACTTATTAAAATATTACTATAATATTTGTAATATAAGAATTCGATATTTTTAAGTAAACAAAGAAATATTAAGATTAAAACTTTAAGGAAATATTATTGAATGGGTAATAATATTTGTTTTAAGCATTAATAAATGATTAAGATATTATTAAAATGGCTAATAATATTAGATTAAAATATTATTAATGATATGAGAATTAAAATATTATTAAGAGATTAATAATATTAGATTAAAGTATTATTGGATGATTAAAATATTATTAAGATGTTAATAACATTAGTAAACGAATAAAAGTGTTATTAGTGGACTAATAATACCAAGAGGTGAATTAAATATTATCAGGATTGATAATATTAAGTGTCTTATAGGATTTACGATAGTTTATTAACTTATGTGTGCTATGTGATTTGCTTAATTGTTAAATAAATAGCATAAGTAAGCGTATCGATATACAACTACGCAGTACTAATTGGTAGATCGACGTTATCAATGTTAGGTTCTTCAAGGCCAATTAGTTAAAGCTAGAATTATTTGTAGCTGAGCAAACAGGCAAGTTCCCTAACTCAAACTCGAGTTATGATTTTTGAAGCATGATTAGTGAATAATTATTGTTGATTATTCACATCTATACTGGTTATTGAGATTCGCACCTTGTGCAATTGAATTCCTATTCTATTGTTATTGAATTGTGAATTAGATTAAAGTTCTTTCAAGCATGAACTATTTATGAGATAGATCTATGCTTTTTGTATCAGCTAGATCAAGCATGTCTAAATTTGTGAAATCAAATGTATTTTAAAAGTTGTTCTTATTAATTTGCTATAGTAAGAACTCTTGGCTAAGCAAAAGATAAATTTGATTAAGGCATGATATCAATGCTGGTTTATTAAGTGTTTATGCATAAATCACGGGGTATGAAAGGCTGATCCCCTTGATTACCAAAACTTTTTAAGAGGTCCAGTTTAAATGCTGAGAACCTTGGTAAATGTCTATGGTTATTTCCAACCACTTAGTAATTATCATTCAATTATTCGAATATTCAACTGTCGACTATTAATTCATGTTTCTTCACAATTTTATACTGTTGTTGAACATTGAAAGCGAAATTTCCTTCTATTCATGATATATCTCCCTTGTGTATAAACTTGCTAAGAAAACTAGTTGCTTACCCTTGCTATAGCATGATCTTTATTTCAGCTAAGGCAGAAACATCTAAACGAGACAAAGAAAAAGGGAAGGTGCAAGAGTAGTTGCCTGATATAGCTTATGTACTAGTTCATCTTAAATGTTATTTGGCTATGTGAACTCTTATTGTATTAAGGGTATGTTTTAAGTTAAGGTTAAAGAACCTTGGGACTATGATTGTAAGACTTTATTACTATTTCGATAAACAATGTATGTTTATTATTCCGCATCAGTTAGAAAGTATGTTTGTTGTTGAGTATCGTGAACACCGAATTCGAGGTTAGGAAACCCGGATTTGGGGGTGTCACATTTACCTTAAACGGTGGCGCAGTGAGTTGGAAGAGTTCCAAGCAGCAAACAGTTGCTGATTCAGTGACAGAGGCAGAGTACATAGCTGCAAGTGAAGCTGCAAAGGAAGCTGTTTGGATGAAGAAATTCATAACTGAACTTGGAGTGGTTCCTAGCATTAGAGGAGCCGTACCTTTATTCTGTGACAACACCGGAGCTGTTGCGCAGGCTAAGGAACCCAGGTCTCATTAGAAATCCAAACACGTGTTGCGGCGGTTTCATTTGATTAGAGAAATCATTGGAAGAGGAGATGTCACCCTGGAGCGTGTGGACTCTCAAGACAACATTGCAGATCCATTTACTAAAGTTTTAACACAACAGCAGTTTGATCGTCACTTAGAGAAGATGGGTATTAGATACCATGGTGATTGGCTTTAGTGCAAGTGGGAGATTGAAAGTAGTATGCACACAAGCCAATCATATTTGATATAATGTAGCATATACTTTGTAATCTTATTCATTTATTAATAAAAGAATTGAGTTTCTTAAAAGGCATTTTATATTATCTACATAGTGCTGTTATATTAAATATGATAAACCCATAGTTTTGAGCAATGCTTTTAGAATTATGATGGTGATCATGCTAATGAGATCTAAATTCAAGATAACTCACAAACTAAAATTGTTCCTAATCGTTGGATTACTAAATTGGGGATTAGTGAATCCGGATAGATTAGTACATACGTTGCTTGCTCTTAGGAAGAGGATGATTGATCTCATAATCATTTGTGTGGAGACACTAAAGCAAGTATGTAGGTGCTTATTAGAGAATAAGTTCACTGAACGTGACTCACTAAGGAATACCTAATGGAGTTTTACTCGCCTGTCAATAGGAATTCCTCAAGTGATAGTAGTACAAGTGATCCTTGGACTTGAGATCATCATAGTATCTTGTGTATGATGAGTTATACTTTGACATGTCCCTTAAGACCTTTGGGGTATATCAAAGGGTATGATTGAGTATAATAAGTTGTACATGGAGATAGATGAATGATCAATAAAGAATCTACCACGTCTAGTAAAAGATGTGAATGTCTTATGTGATTCGATAAATGACAACTTAGTAGTCCTTGGCCAAGGCAGAATGAAATTAGAAAGGAGTTTCTAATTTGCATTATTTAGAGTTGTGCATTTGGAAATCGAAATACATATAATTAAATAAAATAAGACTTGACAGTAAATCCATGTCTTATATTTAATTGGGACATTGTATGGTAGAAAGATTGAATTGTACGGTAACTATTTACTCAAAGGTTCTTTTATGATTAATGTTGAAATCTATATTATCTGGAAAGTCGTTGATCGCTAAGGGGCTTACTCTTATTGTAGAATAAATATTATTTATTTAAATGAATTAAATAGTTTAATTTATTTATTTAAATAATATTAGAATTGTTCTAATTGATTTATTCACAACCGGTTTAATATAGAGAACCTAAAGGGTCACACCGCAAAAAGAAAAATATTTATTTTAGAAGTAAATGGCATAATTGTAATAATAAGTTAAGTGTATTTAATTTAGTCTATGGAGATAGAATAAATTAAATAGCTTAATATTTATTATTTAATATTTTGGAAATATTAAATATAAATTAATAAGATGAGTCTTATTATTATTATTACTATTACTATTATTTATTTCCTAATAGGGATTGGGAATTAATTAATAGAACTATTATTTATTTCCTAATAGGGATTGGGAATTAATTAATAGAAGTACTCTCTCACGAATTCCTAATTGGATAAGGAGCATAATTAATTAAAGGAGTTTAATTAGAATATAAACCCTAATCCTAAATAGTTTAGGGAAGGGTTATTCCTACATCTATAAATAAGAAGAGTTTTATCATAGATTAGGGTTACACACTCTTGCATTAGATTGTGGAGAGTACTTACAATTTCTATAGAGATAGAATCTAGGGTTTTTGCCAAACACCCAACTTCTTGAATACTTGTTCTTCCTTGGTGGATCACCTCTAGAGGCCAAACACTTGGGTGGCTAACGTTGATTAAAGGAAGGAATCACACCGTAGCATTCGAGGAGAACACGAAGGACTAGGAGTTGAAATTGTACCGAGGAAGCTTTGTTCTACGAGGGTATAATTCTTATTCTCTTTCTCTTTCGTTTATATCGTTAATTGAGCACATTGATCGATCATGGTGATGGTTTGTATAAAATTTTAAAATTCGTTTCATCACGCTTCCGCTCTATTTATGTAATTTGATTGCATGCTTGCGTAATATACAAACCTAACATAATCATGGTGTCCGCTTACCCTGAATGGTTGTCCAACGTGGTCCCAGTGCCAAAACCAGGAGGGAAAGTGCGAGTCTGCATGGATTACAGGGATCTCGACAAAGCCAGCCTCAAAGACGATTTCCCTGTACCATTCATGAAAGTCGTATGCACACAAGCCAATCATATTTGATATGATGTAGCATATACTTTGTAATCTTATTCATTTATTAATAAAAGTGTTAAAGGCATTTTACATTATCTACATGGTGTTGTTATATTAAATGTGATAAACCCATAGTTTTGAGCAATGCTTTTAGAATCATGATGGTGATCATGTTAATGAGATCTAAATTCTGGATAACTCACAAATTAAAATCGTTCCTAATCATTGGATTACTAAAAAAAGGGGATTAGTGAATCCGGATAGATTAGTACATACGTTGCTTGCTCTTAGGAAGAGGATGATTGATCTTATAATTATTTGTGTGGAGACGCTAAAGCAAGTATGTAGGTGCTTATTGGAGAATAAGTTCACTGAACGTGGCTCGCTAAGGAATACCTAATGGAGTTTTACTCGTCTGTCAATAGGAATTCCTCTAGTGATAGTAGTACAAGTGATCCTTGGACTTGAGATCATCATAGTATCTTGTGTATGATGAGTTATACATTGACATGTCCCTTAAGACCTTTAGGGTATATCAAAGGGTATGATTGGGTATAATAAGTTGTACATGGAGATAGGTGAATGATCAATAAAGAATCTACCTCGTCTAATAAAAGATGTAAATGTCCTATGTGATTCGATCAGTAGTCCTTAGCCAAGGCAGAATGAAATTAGAAAGGAGTTTCCAATTTGTATTATTTAGAGTTGTGCATTTGGGAATCGAAATACATATATTTAAATAAAATAAGACTTGACAGTAAATCCATGTCTTATATTTAATTGGGACATTGTATGGTAGAAGGATTAAATTGTACGGTAACTATTCACTGAAAAGTTTGATTAATGTTGAAATCTATATTATCTGGAAAATCGTTGATCGTTAAAGGGGCTTACCCTTATTGTAGAATTAATGTTATGTATTTAAATGAATTAAATAGTTTAATTTATTTATTTAAGATTAGAATTGTTCTAATTGATTTATTCACAACCGATTTAATATGGAGAACCTAAAGGGTCACACCGCAAAAAGAAAATATTTATTTAAGAAGTAAATAGCATAATTGTAATAATAAGTTAAGTGTATTTAATTTAATCTATGGAGATAGAATAAATTAAATAGCTTAATATTTATTATTTAATATTTTAAAAATATTAAATATAAATTAATAAGAGGAGTCTTATTATTATTATTATTACTATTATTATTATTTAATTCCTAATAGGGATTAGGAATTAATTAATAGAAGTACTCTCTCATGAATTCCTAATTGGATTAGGAGTATAATTAATTAAAGGAGTTTAATTAGAATAGAAACTCTAATCCTAAATAGTTTAGGGAAAGATTTTTCCTACATCTATAAATAAGAGAAGTCTTATCATAAATTAGGGTTACACACTCTTGCATTAGATTGTGGAGAGTACTTGCAATTTTTATAGAGATAGAAACTAGGGTTTTGCCAACACCCATCTTCTTGAATACATATTCTTCCTTGGTGGATCACCTCTAGAGGCCAAACACTTGGGTGGCTAACGTTGATCAAAGGAAGGAATCTCATCGGTGGAATTCGAGGAGAACGCGAAAGAATTGGAGGTGAACTTGTACCCGAGGAAGCTTTGATTCGCGGGGGTATAATTTCTATATCTCTATCTCTTTCGTTTATTCGATAATTGAACACAAGGAAAGATTATGGTGATGGCTTGTATGAAAATTTTAAAATCCATTTTATCACGCTTCCACTCTATTTATGTAATTTGATTGCATGCTTGCGTTATATACAAACCTAACAATTCATTCATATCTTGATTGACAACATGACACAATTCAAAATGTACTCATTCGTTGATTGTTTTGCTGGCTATCATCAAATCATGGTTATCAAAGAAGATAGAGAAAAAATGTCATTCATCACCCCGTGGGGTACGTTCTATTATAGACGTCTAGCTTTCGGCCTCACCAACACCGGCGCCACTTATCAGAGAGCCATGATGGCCTTATTCCACGATATGATGCAAAAAGAAATCGAGGTCTATGTGGACGACATTATCGTCAAATCCAAGAAAGAAAAGGATCACACAACCCATCTGCAAAAGTTATTTGATCGACTCCGCAAGTATAATTTGAAGCTGAATCCCGTAAAATGTGCCTTCGGTGTCAAATCAGGCAAACTTCTGGGATTTTTTGTCAACAACCGAGGCATAGAGATAGATCTTGCTGAGATACCGGCACCATGTACTGAAAAAGAGATACTAGGGTTTCTAGGAAGGATTAATTTCATCAGTCGATTCATATCTCAACTGATAACGACCTGCGAGCCCATTTTCAAGTTACTCAGGAAGAATTCCTTTGGGAAATGGAATGATGAATGCCAAAGAGCTTTTTAGCTCATCAAACAACAATTGGTTGAAGCACCTATCTTGGTACCCCAAGGGAAGGAGTACCTCTGTTCATGTACATCTCTGTCAAATATAATGCCATAGGATGCATACTAGGCCAGAAGGATGACAGGGGCAAAGAAAGAGCCATATATTACCTTAGCAAGAGGTTCAATAGTTGCGAACAAAATTACACCCTGATCGAGAAGACCTGTTGTGCTTTGGCCTGGGCCACCATGAGACTGCAACATTACCTGCATGGTCACACCACCTACGTAATCTCATGTATGGATCTATTAAAATACATCTTGGATTGACCAATGCTAAACTGTCGGTTGTCAAAATGGCAGTTAATCCTACAACAATTCGACATTGTATACGTGACCCAGAAATCCATCAAAGATTAAGGGATTGCTGACCAGTTATCTGAAGCACCTTCAGGAGATTTCGAACCTTTGGAAACCTACTGTTTAGATGAAGGCGTAATGGTCGTCCAGCATGCAAAGGCGAAGACGAAGGCTAATTTTGGAGATTATACTTTGACGGTGCCCTGAACATGGACGGGGCTGGAGCTGGGGCAGTCCTCATATCTGTCATGGGAGAACAGTACCCCACGGCAACAAAATTCAGTTTAGTAACTCTAACAATACCGCTGAGTACGAAGGATGCATCTTAGGATTGAGAATGCCCCGAAAAATGGGAGTAAGACGATTAGCCATTTTCGGGGACTTGGAATTAGTCGTCCGACATCAATGGGGGCATACAGCACTAAGGAGCTCCGTTTGTTTCCTTATCCTCAGCATGTCATCAAGTTAGCAAGGGAGTTCGAAGATATCGCCTTCAAGCATATTCCGCGGAACAGGAATGACTTTACTGATGCATTGGCCACATTAGCCTCACTAATTCATGTGTCTACGAAAAATGGCACATCAGTTGTCGAATTTGCCGTATAACATGGCCCCACTTATGGGAATTACGTGGGAGAGGTTTCAGACGGAGTACCCCAGCTGAACGACCATAGTATCATGATATTAAGGAATTCCTGCGTGATGGATCCATTCCCACTGGGGCAAGTCGAACGGAAAGACAACGAATCTAAAAGATGGCGTTAAAGTTTTACCTGAGTGGAGACGCCTTATATAAGAGAGACGTCGGTATGGGACTCTTGAGGTGCCTTGACAAAGATCAGGCCCATAAATTAATGGATGAAGTGCATGGCGGGATCTGTGGCCCACACATGAGCGGCCTACTTCTTGCCAAAAAGATTCTAAGAACAAGGCACTATTGGATATCATTCAAGGCAGACTGTGATGATCACGTCAAAAGGTGCCATCGGTGCCAGGTCCATTCCAATGTCATCCGTACACCTCCCAGCGAACTACATTATATGACTTCACCCTGGCCATTTGCCATATAGGGAATAGATGTGGTCGGCCCTATCGAACCCAAAGCAAGCAATGGGCATCGATTCATTTTCACCATGATCAACTATTTTACCAAATAGGTAGAGGGCAGCGTCTTTTCCCAAGGTGACGAAAGAGAGAGTTGTCGACTTTATTCGAAATAATATCATATGTCGATACGGGCAACCTAAAATCCTAGTCTTAGATAATGCTAAGAATTTGAACAATGTGATGATGAAGTAGTTATGCGACAAGTTCAAAATCAAGCATCTCAATTCAATTATATACTGACCAAAAATGAACGGTGATGTGGAGGCAGCAAATAAGAACATTAAACAGATCATGAGAAAGATCAATGCGCCGGATCTATTGCCTCTAGCCTTATTGTCTTACCAGACATCAATGCGCACGTTAACCAGGGCAACCCATTTCTCTCTGGTATACGGCATGTAGGTCGTACTACCCATCGAAGTCAAAATGGCATCCCTCAGAACGTTATTGGATGCCCAAATTGATAAAGATCAATGGATACACGACTGGTATGAACAATTATCCCTAATAGATGAGAAAAGAGCGGTCGCCATCTTCCATGGGTAGTTATATCAACAACGCATTTCCCGATCCTATGATAAAAGGGTGCGATCACGAGAGTTTAAAGAAAACGACTTGGTATTGAAAACGATCATTCCTTGTCAAGACGAAGCTAAAGGAAAATTTATTCTCAATTGGGAAGGCCCGTTTATTGTCAAAATAGTACTATCAAAAGGAGCCTTGATATTGCAAAAGAGGGATGGGGAGGTATTTCCTTAGCCCATCAATGAAGATTCTGTGAAGCGATACTATGCATAAAAAAATGAATGAAAATGAATGATTCGGTAATGTCCCCTGAACTACGTAAGACTTGATCTCCTCATTACTATAGGAGTACATAGGCAGTCACGTGTGGCACGATCTAAATCTTATATAAAAAGATGAAGTTTTGGCGATGGTCAATCAGTCAGGACGTCATATCAAGTGAATTGCCCGATCCTCCTTTGGCCGACCAGGCAGCCAATCCAAACTTAGCATATACACTAACCCTAAAACACCCCAACACCCTATTAACTCGAAATCCATGACCATCCGATGAGATCGGACGACATCCCAGAAATTGTCCACCAAAGTGGATGCGAGTACCTTATATGGAAAGACGGTGATATAGCAAAATAATAATCATCCAGAGGAGAGGACAATCAGATAAAAGGCCAACGTCCATCAAAAAAGGAAGTTGACTAGAGTGTAAATTCTTTTTATACAACTGATTTTCCATAATAAGTTTTCTGTGATAAATGATAAATAATATAATCTATGCAGAGAAATAAATACGATGTGCACTACAAATCTGACATCAAAGAAGCCAAGAGTGAAAGATAAGCTGTGATCTCCGGAGTCTCCGGAGCAGATCAAAGCTCCCGCTCTACTGTCTCGACCCGACTCAACAAAGTTAATGCAGTACGAATAGTGTCATCCTGGTCATCCAAAACTCGACGAGCCTGACCAACAACCTCCTCCGCATAATCTCGATGAGCGTCCCTCTCAGAAAAAGTCGCGTGATGAGTGGGTTTTATACCTGCGAATTAGATATATCTTTGACTTATTTCTTTACTATCTTTGAGTATTTTTTGTGTCTAGTTACTCGTTTTGTGTTTATTTTGTAGGAAGCAGCTTTGGATGGGCAAAATAGGAAAACTTAAAGATTGGTGGCATTTTAGAACTTTTGAAATAGTGTCTTCGCCGGGGCAAGTTCCTCAAGGCTTAATTTCCTCGCCAGGGCAAGATCGCGTCGGGGTGAGTTCCATCAGGCATATTAACTTCACCGGGGCGAGAAAGCCGAAGAAGGAAAAAAATAATAGTTTTTAATCAATTGTTTTGGGAGTTGAATTGAAGTGGGATTCGTTCTACTAATCTGATCTGGAGACTACAAAAGAGATAGAGAGAGATGGAAAAAGGGTTACACACTTACGCTAACAACACACAGAGATTGAGGCAGAGAGTTGAACTTGGAGGTTGGAGACTGGAGAAGCATCGCGACGAATTTAGACTGAAGATTAGAAGCTGAAGAAGACGTCTACTGAGTTTTTGTTCTATTCTTCTATCTCAGATTTGTAATTAATTGTGATGACTTGTTTGAGAATATCAGCTTTTATTTTCAGCATGAACTAAACTTTTAATTAAGACTGCAATTGAACCTTTTTAGTTTATGGATTAATTATCTATTTAATTTCAATTATTAATTCTTATTGAGTTGTCTATCGTATTTTGTGTTTATTGATTGATTGTATGACCAACAATTAGCAGGATACTTTAAATAAATTCAGGAGATGAAATCTAGGATTAGATCTGAATGCGATAGCATGTATTATTAGTTATTTACATGGGATGAATAATTAGGGTTATGAAGTGTATAGGAATATCTGTTCTCTGCATGTAACTATTGGGAATTGGTACTTAATGAATCTGACTCTTTTGTTTTGCATAGGAATATCGCAGAATTAATTGAGTTAGGTAATTTATTTGATCACTTGGACAAGGGCTTATAAATACGTTGAATTCCTGTTAACAACTCGAATGGATTTAAGAATTGAATAATTTGGGTAATTGATCTATACTGCATAATTGGGGATATTGTAGTCTTAAATCTTATTCATCTGAATTAACTCTTTGTGTTAAACTTAGCTTTAATTACTTTAATTAAGTTTTAGGTAGAGATTATTGTGGGTTCGACACTCTAACTTATCATTTTATTACTTGTTGATCGTGTATACTTACACGTAATTGTTGATTGTTAAATCGGACAACAAGTTTTTGGCTAAGGGGTTTACCCTTATTGTAGAATAAATATTATTTATTTAAATGAATTAAATGGTTTAATTTATTTATTTAAGTAAGATTAGAATTGTTCTAATTGATTTATTCACAACCGGTTTAATATAGAGAACCTAAAGGGTCACACCGCAAAAGAAAAATATTTATTTAAGAAGTAAAAGACATATTTATAATAATAAGTTAACTATATTTAATTTAAGTGATAGAATAAATTAAATAGCTTAATATTTATTATTTAATATTTTAAAATATTAAATATAAATTAATAAGAGGAGTTTTATTATTATTATTACTATTATTATTATTTAATTCCTAAAAGAGTTTGGGAATTAATTAATAAAAGTACTCTCATAAATTCCTAATTGGATTAGGAGTTTGATTAATTAAAAGAGTTTAATTAGAATAAAACCCTATTCCTAAATAGTTTAGGAGGGTGACCCATATCTATAAATAAGAAAAGTCTTATTATGGATTGGGGTTACACACACTTCCATTAGATTTTGGGAGAGTACTTACAATTTCTATAGAGATAGAAACTAGGGTTTTGCCAACACACATCTTCTTGAATACATATTGTTGCCAAATTTCTTACTAGCACTTAACATGCAAGTATACGCGTTCGTTTATAGTATTCAGCAAGCAAGGATATCGTTCCCACGAGGAAATAAATTAATATTTATCCATTACCAAATTCATTTTAATTAACCCTATTTAAACTACGAAAATAGGTTGCAAGTTGGAAATTAAAATTAACAAAATTAATTACTAAAATAAAGTTCACAAGAGTAAAATACAAATTTAACTAATTTAAGATTACAACTTCCCTTGGTATTTCATTTAAATCAATTCACTTCCTATTTAATTTAATTAATTAGCATGAACCATTAACCCAAAACTCTTTGTTGTATTCACACACAGGGTTAATTGGGGTTTTTAGGCTCAAGTTCTTTCAATGGTTACAAACGACACGCAGGTATATTCCTATCTGTCGACGCCGGTTTAATCCGCTTATGCGGTGATTTGTTACCCTTTCCAATTTTAGCCTTTTGATTGAATGATTTTTGGAAAAGGTCGGCATTAATGTCGACGGGGTTTTGAAAGATCGTTTTTATGATGAGCCAATTAACCAGAGTCGCCAGTTGGTATATTTGAAATGGATGTACCAACTCATCCGAGTTTTCGTTTTTTATAAATCGCTGGCTCATATGTGACTCCGAATTAATTGGTCTGCGAACCGAGATTCATAGAGTTCGGGGGCTTTCTTAAGCGAGGGGAAGGTGTTAGGCACCCCCCGACTTCCGTGAAACACGGTTACCGCAATCTTGATGCTTTCCTATCCTTTAATTCATGAAATGTATGTGCATGCGCGCGTGTGTGTGGGTGTGCCTATGTGAATGTTGTGGTGAGTTTGTATGAAAGAATCATTTGGATTTTTAGGGAAAGTCGTGTTTTCTTTTGATAATGCCTTAGAATGTCCTTCGGTTTATACAAGAAAGCTTTATTCTTTATTAGAAAGGTTTGATTTTAATTGTCAAAACTGTAAGGTTTTCATTAAGTGTCGTTTTGGCAAAACAAGAGTTTTAAACCTTCGTCAAAATAGGAATCGAGATCTATACGTTGCTTTCGTAAATAGAATGATGGGCAACTTCTAGGATCTCTTTCACCCTATGCACAACGATTTAATAAAACATTTCTTATTTTATAAAACCATTTTTTGTGATGTTTGAAAATGATTTTTTTCTTTAGCTTTCTCGTTAAATAGGAATCGACGTTTCATTAGCATTCCCAAATTTTAGCCTCGTGATTCTAATAACCTAGTTCGATTGATTTTTACGAAAATCTTATCGTTTAGCTTTGAAATCAATTTCGTCTCATAAATCAAATCAAGCATTAAAATGCGGTGGGGCTATTCATGGGCATGTAAGCCATCAAAATAACCCCGAACGCCTACAATCACAAGTTTCACTATTTCGGGGCCTTAAACACGCTTCTCGCCTTGGCGTCGTTTTAAGGCCCAACGATTACATATTTACAATGAAAGGTACATCGAATTTATTACATATATCAAAAGATGTCCATCATCGGATTTGGACCACGGGGTCGCGCTCCTAGGCTCACATTCAAAATCGCTACACACCCACAAGATCCTAAAATAGCAATCTAAACAACCTATGCACGATACATCATTACAACGAGCTAAAAAATCATCAAATGGATATCATCGGGCCATTAGGAGGAATTTCGTTCCATTTGGAACCCTCACTAATAGCCCTCAATCCAAGGATTCACAATAATATACAAGAACAACTACATTTAATATAATTCGGATGACAAAAGCTTAACAAAAATGGTAAAACAAAATGCTAAAACAAAGGATTCTTCACCTTGCAAATAATCCCCACAATATATATGAATTTGTGTATTGAATAGAGTAGAAATATATGATATGTAATCTCACAAAATGGATACAATTTCTCACTATTTCTCACTCTTTTCTCTCCTAATTTCTCTCATTTTCTTGCTGTTTTCTCCTTCTTTTCCGAGCTGCTCCGCCTCCTTCTTCCTTCTTTTTTTTGCTGCCTGTTTCTGTATGCAAAATGGCCTGATAAGGGGCTGCCCTAGGCAACCGCAGATTGATCTGCGGCTGGCCGCAGATTGATCTGCGGCTGGCCTCGGTTTCCCCGCGCCCGCCGCGCACTTCAGCCGTCTCGCGCATTACCATTATTTTAATCGTTTGGCCGCAGATCAATCCGCGGCTGGGTGGGCTGATTTTCTCATTGTCCGAACCGCACCTCGATTCTCGTGTCGGATCATCGGTTTCTGCTGAAAGGCTTGCATTTTGTAGTCCGGGAACCGCTGGAAAAAGTGCCACATCATTCATGGGTGTTTGCTTCGCCCGTCGTCGTGTCAACCTTGATCACAAGTCGTCGTGGTGGCCCTGAGTGTTCGCACTTATGTCCACCTTCCGTCTCGTAGGCCAGTTGACGATTTTTCCCTCCTGTCAAGGTTAGTATAGGAAACGCAAAATTTGGGTGTCTACAGCTGCCCCTCTTTATCATGTTTATGAAATGTTAAATGAAATGAACATGATAAATAAGTAGATACACGATGCATGAATGACAGTGCATAAGAATGACAGTACATACATGATGCAACACATATAGCTTATGATGCAACACAAGATGTAAAGTATGCAAAACATTCGTAAGGGTGTCAATGCCTCACGCAATTGTCTTGTCCGCGCCGGGTTTCGTATCCGATCGCTCGTCTCGTAAGCACCGGATATCGTCGCTGGTCGATTATTTTGTCGGGGCCGGGTATCGTCGCCGGTCACCCATCTCGTAACCACCGGGTATCGTCGCCGGTTGGTTATCTTGTCGGAGCCGGTTTTCGTCGCCGGACATCCATCTCGTAATCGCCGATTATCGTCGCCGGTCGATTGTCTTGTCGGGGCCGGGTATCGTCGCCGGTCACCCATCTCGTAACCCCCGGTTATCGTCGCCGGTTGGTTATCTTGTCGGAGCCGGTTTTCGTCGTCGGACATCCATCTCGTAATCGCCGGTTATCGTCGCCGGTCGATTGTCTTGTCGGGGCCGGGTATCGTCGCCGGTCACCCATCTCGTAACCCCCGGTTATCGTCGCCAGTTGGTTATCTTGTCGGAGCCAGTTTTCATCGCCAGACATCCATCTCGTAATCGCCGGTTATCGTCGTCGGTCGATTGTCTCGTCGGGGCCGGGTATCGTCGCTGGTCACCCATCTCGTAACCCCCGGTTATCGTCGCCGGTTGGTTATCTTGTCGGAGCCAGTTTTCGTCGCCGGACATCCATCTCGTAATCGCCGGTTATCGTCGCCGGTCGATTGTCTTGTCGGGGCCGGGTATCGTCGCCGGTCACCCATCTCGTAATCGCCGGTTATCGTCGCCGGTCGATCGTCTGGATCTCAGCCCTTCCCAGGGGTCGTTGATTGTTTGGATCTCAAACCTTCCCAGGGTGTTAGTTGTTTGGATCTCGGCCCTTCCCAGGGTGTTAGTTGATTGGTTGGATACCAGCCCTTCCTAGGGTGTTAGTGTTTGGATCTCAGCCCTTCCTAGGGTTTGTTGTTTTTTGTCTTTTTTCTTTTTGTGGATATCAGCCCTTCCCAGGGTTGCTCACCATCTTGTTGTGGTTCGCGTGGATCTCAGCCCTTCCCAGGGTTTGTTGTTTTTTGTCTTTTTTCTTTTTGTGGATATCAGCCCTTCCCAAGGTTTCTCACCATCTTGTTGTGGTTCGCGTGGATCTCAGCCCTTCCCAGGGTTTGTTGTTTTTTGTCTTTTTTCTTTTTGTGGATATCAGCCCTTCCCAGGGTTGCTCACCATCTTGTTGTGGTTCGCGTGGATCTCAGCCCTTCCCAAGGTTTGTTTTTTTTGTCTTTTTCTTTTTGTGGATATCAGCCCTTCCCAGGGTTGCTCACCATCTTGTTGTGGTTCGCGTGGATCTCAGCCCTTCCCAGGGTTTGTTGTTTTTTATCTTTTTTCTTTTTGTGGATATCATCCCTTCCCAGGGTTGCTCGCCATCTTGTTGTGGTTCGCGTGGATCTCAGCCCTTCTTAGGGTTTGTTGTTTTTTGTCTTTTTTTTCTTTTTGTGGATATCAGCCCTTCCCAGGGTTGCTCGCCATCTTGTTGTGGTTCGCGTGGATCTCAGCCCTTCCCAGGGTTTGTTTTTTTTTTTTTTGAGGGATTTCTTGAAGTGGGATGTGTGATCGGCCTCTGTCCCGGATCTCCCACCAACATCGTCCACGTACTATGCCGCAAAAGCCATCACGGTCTGATCATTTGTGAGGTTGAAAGCGACGTGCTTGTACTTTCCTGAAGATTTTCATTTTGATCGTACCTGCATGCATGAAAAAGATGTTATGCATGATCTGGCAGATATGTTATGGACAGATGCATGTGCACAACATATGTTTAGATAGAAATGACCCCTCTTCAGTCAAATGATATGATTCGACAGTCGTCGTTGTTTGCCAACATTTGATTGAATCACGCCTCATCGTGAAGTGTAGTTTCTAGACTTCAACCTGGTCTGGTATTCTGTCTGCTCTTGGTCGTCTTCATTTCATCGAGTTGAGGCAGTCTGTTTCGCTCTCTGTGGTGATTGACAGCTATGTTGGCTCCTTGGCCTTTTGATCATTTCTGTTGGTCGATATGTTGTTGTCCCGCATTATATCCTCCTTGTATGTGCTCATGCACGTGGATCACTTGGATGTCGAGGCAGTGATAGACAGGATTGGGGAGAGGCCCAATGATGAAAAGCTCTGTGCAGCCCCAGCTTCCTTCCATTTCACGATTCTTAACTGCCCCTGCCTTGGCGCGTGTCGCTACCAAGAATTTCTATCGAAAACTCGCGATGTTGACCGTGCTGAGTTATCCACAGCTCTATAAGATCCTGCATATTAGATGACTAACAAATACCAAAACTTGAAGGCTCGGGCCGTTAGTGTTAGTTCAACACAAAGATATTATAATCTCGACAAAAATGCAGTTAAAGCACATGAAATTGAATATCTATTGATCGCACAATCTAGCAAGTTGTGAACCGTGAATGTACTAGATTGGAAGTTTTTTTTTTTTTTTTTTCAATCCCTCGTGAGTTGATGATTTTCTATTTGACGAGTTATGAAATCGTAAGAACACCTTCAAGCATTCATGGTCATTGTACGTGAGTGAGGTCGAATTCAACAGAACTACCTTCCCTCGTCAAAGGCACTCTGTCTCCATTCTCGACAACGTCCTTAGCAGGATTGACGTCATATGACAAATGCACTGTGCGATGCAACATTCAGTAGGGGTTTCTCTTTCATGACTTCTTGTTTAAGGTCGAGAGGTTTTTTTTTATGTTATCCTTTCTCTTTATTAGTCCACTTCACTTGTCTCGTTTTCTTAGGCTTTTCAAAGTTACCCATTTAACGAGTTTTGGACCAATGACTCCCGAACCAGACGGTTTTGGGGCATTAGGTGTGCAGACACCCCTTCGGGTTTATTTACTCGAGTAACAAAGGCCACGGTTCGAGACAAGCTGGTGGTTTGCACCATTCACTCTTTGCTTGACCTTGCGCAAGATTCGTTTTCTTAGGCTTGAGTTACTCATGTAGCGAGTGTTAGGCCGGTGACTCCCAAACCAGACGGCTTTAGGGCACCAGATGTAGAGACACCCCTTAGGCTTAATTACTCGAGTAGCCCATGCCACGATTCGAATCTGCTCGGGCCTCCTCGACTGTAATACTCGTTTTCTTAGGCTCTGAGTTACCCATGTAACGAGTGTTGGGCCAGCGACTCCCAAACCAGATGGCTTTAGGGCACCAGGTGTAGAGACACCCCTCGGGCTTAATTACTCGAATAACCCAGGCCACGATTCGAGACATTAGCTTGATAATCATTTATCGTCTGACTTCTTGATATTGGCCTGATAATTATTGACTGTCTGACTACGTGTTAATTGCCATCAACGTCGTCATAGCTTTATACCCCACAACTGAAAGTTTGTGCAAATGCAAAGTGAAGGCTGTCACATGAGGTCGATTCTGTCACAAACGTTGCTTTGAATTAAGGCTTTGTACCCGATCAAAAGGTTGAATAGCCTTCTTCGTCTAATCATACTCACGATCGTGCTCCACGGTTGCTTGTTAGAATTAATCCGATTCCTATTAAGTCAAATAGAATCCCCTTTCACGCGGATCATCGTATCCCGGGAAAACTATGCTTGACAAATGCCAGATGATCGTACCGTTGAAGATTGAATTGCCATGCGGTAGCATTTGATGATGATGGTGCCTGTTGATGGGATTGTTGCATGGGTGCCAATTTGCACGTCATCATTTCCTGGGTAGTGACAAATGCCCCAGTGTTAAGTTGCTTTTCTTGTGATCTCCCTCGTACTGGTTGCATTGGTATCTTGCTGGCTGACAAAAGATCCGGTCCTTTGACTTGTTGAAAGGTTTGGGGGATTTTTGATTTTTTTTTTTACGGCTCCTTTTAATTTAGAGCGAACTTCCCCATAGCTTCGTCTTGGCAGGGCGCGATCCTTTTGAGGACTAAATCATTTATTTTGAATTTTCGGGATCGCACCCTCTTGTCGTACGCCCTGGAGATGCGTAAGGGGTTGCCCCTGCAAATGTGCGAACTGAGGTTCGATAGGCAAACAGGGTGAGCGACAATAAATCCGGCCATCCCTGATGATTGTCGGACATTCTTTCCATGATCGTCCTTGTGTTTTATTTGCAGCCCCCACTGCCCCATTCATCTTGGGCCGGTAAATGACTGAATCAAAATGTTTAATCTTGAATTTATCGCATATCTCCTCCCTGAGGGCATCGTTCAGATTTCTATAGTCGATGTGGCCCCATACTTCTCCTTCAGGCTGTGATACTGGGACTCTATTGGAAAACTATTCAGGGTAAATAGACACCGTGATGATTCCTGCATTAAACCGCTTTACTTTCAACCTCCATTCAGGCTTCAACGTTCTCAACTTTTGCTTAACTGGTCGGAAACCCTCCTTAATGGGCAGTCGATGTCCTCCAACGTTTATGGACAATCCAATCACGTCGCCACGGAACCAAGCGAACATATCTCCATACAGGCTCAACAACTCGGCTATATTTTTTTTCTCGGTCGAATTTGCCCCTACTCCGGGTTCTTTGTGATCGTTATGCCACGCTTTCACGGTTCTCTAATTTTATCCTGCAAAACAAGGTCACTGTTTGATGACAGGATAGTATTTAGAAGTTTTAGAAAACCTTGGTACGTGGCACGGATTGCCTTCCTGCAAAAACCATGTCAGTACTCTTTATATGTGCAGGTGATGTAATCACATGATACATGACATATTTATTATGATGATGACGGTATGACAGTTGTATGCCATTTACATGACATTTATTTACTTGACTGAACGATAAAAGGGCATGAAGAAGCTTCCCTTTTGTTAGGTTTATCAGAGGCTGACCTACCCTAGGGTTACTCTCGCGGGCTTTTCGGCATGAAGGTCCCCAAATCTTCGCAATCTACTCGTCTGAATCCTTTCGATTGGAGCGGATTTGGGTGGTGCGTTTCCTAAGCCATCTCCGGGGAGCAGCCCCTTCGAGTCCAGTAATAAGCAACCGACGGGTTCGCCTCAGGAGGAGGTACACTCTCAACATACATTCACATTCATCGTCCTCACCGTATGCAAATGATTACTTTAAAGTAAAGCAAACCCATTCAATCATTCATTCATTGGACAACATCATATATTCACACAACAATAAATAAAAAATGTCGCACGCACATACACATTCATAAATTTTAAAAGATAGGATAGCATCAAGATTTGAACGCGGCTTAAGCCCTCTAATGATCCCCAGCAGAGTCGCCAGCTGTCGACGCCGGTTTAATCCGCTTATGCGGTGATTTGTTACCCTTTCCAATTTTAGCCTTTTGATTGAATGATTTTTGGAAAAGGTCGGCATTAATGTCGACGGGGTTTTGAAAGATCGTTTTTATGATGAGCCAATTAACCAGAGTCGCCAGTTGGTATATTTGAAATGGATGTACCAACTCATCCGAGTTTTCGTTTTTTATAAATCGCTGGCTCATATGTGACTTCGAATTAATTGGTCTGCGAACCGAGATTCATAGAGTTCGGGGGCTTGCTTAAGCGAGGGGAAGGTGTTAGGCACCCCCCGACTTCCGTGAAACACGGTTACCGCAATCTTGATGCTTTCCTATCCTTTAATTCATGAAATGTATGTGCATGCGCGCGTGTGTGTGGGTGTGCCTATGTGAATGTTGTGGTGAGTTTGTATGAAAGAATCATTTGGATTTTTAGGGAAAGTCGTGTTTTCTTTTGATAATGCCTTAGAATGTCCTTCGGTTTATACAAGAAAGCTTTATTCTTTATTAGAAAGGTTTGATTTTAATTGTCAAAACTGTAAGGTTTTCATTAAGTGTCGTTTTGGCAAAACAAGAGTTTTAAACCTTCGTCAAAATAGGAATCGAGATCTATACGTTGCTTTCGTAAATAGAATGATGGGCAACTTCTAGGATCTCTTTCACCCTATGCACAAAGATTTAATAAAACATTTCTTATTTTATAAAACCATTTTTTGTGATGTTTGAAAACGATTTTTTTCTTTAGCTTTCTCGTTAAATAGGAATCGACGTTTCATTAGCATTCCCAAATTTTAGCCTCGTGATTCTAATAACCTAGTTCGATTGATTTTTACGAAAATCTTATCGTTTAGCTTTGAAATCAATTTCGTCTCATAAATCAAATCAAGCATTAAAATGCGGTGGGGCTATTCATGGGCATGTAAGCCATCAAAATAACCCCGAACGCCTACAATCACAAGTTTCACTATTTCGGGGCCTTAAACACGCTTCTCGCCTTGGCGTCGTTTTAAGGCCCAACGATTACATATTTACAATGAAAGGTACATCGAATTTATTACATATATCAAAAGATGTCCATCATCGGATTTGGACCACGGGGTCGCGCTCCTAGGCTCACATTCAAAATCGCTACACACCCATAAGATCCTAAAATAGCAATCTAAACAACCTATGCACGATACATCATTACAACGAGCTAAAAAATCATCAAATGGATATCATCGGGCCATTAGGAGGAATTTCGTTCCATTTGGAACCCTCACTAATAGCCCTCAATCCAAGGATTCACAATAATATACAAGAACAACTACATTTAATATAATTCGGATGACAAAAGCTTAACAAAAATGGTAAAACAAAATGCTAAAACAAAGGATTCTTCACCTTGCAAATAATCCCCACAATATATATGAATTTGTGTATTGAATAGAGTAGAAATATATGATATGTAATCTCACAAAATGGATACAATTTCTCACTATTTTTCACTCTGTTCTCTCCTAATTTCTCTCATTTTCTTGCTGTTTTCTCCTTCTTTTCCGAGCTGCTCCGCCTCCTTCTTCCTTCTTTTTTTTGCTGCCTATTTCTGTATGCAAAATGGCCTGATAAGGGGCTGCCCTAGGCAGCCGCAGATTGATCTGCGGCTGGCCTCGGTTTCCCCGCGCCCGCCGCGCACTTCAGCCGTCTCGCACACTACCATTATTTTAATCGTTTGGCCGCAGATCAATCCGCGGCTGGGTGGGCTGATTTTCTCATTGTCCGAATCGCACCTCGATTCTCGTGTCGGATCATCGGTTTCTGCTGAAAGGCTTGCATTTTGTAGTCCGGGAACCGCTAGAAAAAGCGCCACATCATTCATGGGTGTTTGCTTCGCGCGTCGTCGTGTCAACCTTGATCACAAGTCGTCGTGGTGGCCCTAAGTGTTCGCACTTATGTCCACCTTCCGTCTCGTAGGCCAGTTGACGATTTTGCCCTCCTGTCAAGGTTAGTATAGGAAACGCAAAATTTGGGTGTCTACATGTGTGAATCAACTAGTTTAATTAATCACAACTCAAATCACCCACATAATCAACATCTTAGAAAGAAATTCCAGTTTTTACTTAACTCGGTCAGCAAAACAACTAATCCGACTCATGTAAACAATTACTAAGCACAGGGGTAGTTCAACATACTTTATTATTTCACGAGTGCGTTTTACGCTCCATCTCGCTTTTAAACTTGACATGTGCAATGTCTAGTTTCTTTTGGCTTTTCAAAGCTACCTATGTATCGAGCTTTCAACCAATGACTCCCAAACCAATTGGCTTTAGGGCACTAGGTGTTAAGACACCCCTACGGGTCTAATAACCCGAGCAACAATGGCCACGAAACCAAACTAGTCAAGTTAGATTATTTATATATATATATATATATTCTGTTTTTTAATAAATTAAACCCCCCCCCAAACTTATTTTATTGCTTACTTTTGCCTTCATAGATGTTTCACTGATTTTATTACATTTTATCCCGAATTTCTCACCAGAAGCATATTATATAAGGATTTAAATCAAATTGATCAAATAGTTAACTATGTGCTTTCCTTGCTACCATGAATTTCAGACAAGCATAATTAACTTCACAATTCAAATCATCACTCTACAATAGCTTTCAATCCTTTTCAAGTTTCAAATTATCACTCAAGTCTTATCATTGGCCAAAATGAGATAACCATGTCATTCACTATTTGATTCATGCAACGAAATGCGTAACACAACCTAAAATGCATTCACACATTACCACTATCATGCAACATGTATACTATAATAAACCATGTCTAATTATCATAAATAAACACAATGATACTAAACAATCTATACGCACAACTTTTAAAACAAAAATGTCACACCCAAACTTAACTAAAACAATGTCCTCATTGTTAAATAGTACGAGATTAAGAATAGAGGACTTCCCTGACCAATGCGCTACTCTTCATCATCACCATTTTCATCATCTTTATCCCCATCATCGTCAAGAGGTCAGTCTTGAGGTGGATAAATAGATAGAGTTAGCCACTGATAATTATTAGCTATCATTGTCTCAAGCAGCTGATATGCATCATCACAATTCTTGGCCATGAGAGCTCCACCCGTTGCAGCATCTATACTTGTCCTCACCGTATTACATAATCCGTTATAAAAAGTCTGCACTTGAAGCCATTTAGGAATACCATGGTGTGGGCATCTTCTCAGTAATTCTTTAAACCTTTCTCAGGCTTCATACGATGATTCTGAATCGTGCTGAATGAAAGAAGTGATATTATTCCGCATTTTTGCAGTCTTTGCGGGCGGAAAAAACTTTGCAAGAAACTTCTGAGCTAGATCGTTCCAAGTGGTAATCGAGCCTGGTGGTAGTGAATGAAGCCAACTCTTAGCTTTATCTCTAAGGGTGAATGGGAATAATTTGAGTCTTATAGCATCTTCCGTTACTCCATGGTACTTGAACGTATCACAGATTTTCATGAAACTAACGAAATGATAGTTCGGATCATCATTCGGCAACCCTCCAAATTGCACGGAATTCTGAATCATCTATATTGTTCCAGGTTTTATCTCAAAACTAGCAGCAGTAATGGCAGGCCTCGTGATACTCAACTGAATTTTGGTAACTTGCAACATAGCATAATCCCGCAATGACTTTTGCTCTTCTACAGCCATTTTATCTTGCTTCTCTAGTGTCTCTCGTGTTTTTTTAACCCACTTACGCAACCGTTTTAACCGTTTTTCAATATCGTCCTCGTATGGCTCAAGCTCTAGCTGTTTTGATCGTGTTTGCATACACAAGAAAAGAACACCTGAGAACAATAGAAAAATAAAAGTTTAAATTAAGATTAACTCTATCAAAATTAATAATGACAAAATATTAAATTAAATTCCCCAGAAACAGCGCCAAAAACTTGTTGCCAAATTTCTTACTAGCACTTAACACGCAAGTATACGCGTTCGTTTATAGTATTCAGCAATCAAGGATATCGTTCCCACGAGGAAATAAATTAATATTTATCTATTAACAAATTCAATTTAATTAATCCTATTTAAACTACGAAAATTGGTTGCAAGTTGGAAATTAAAATTAACAAAATTAATTACTAAAATAAAGTTCACAAGAGTAAAATGCAGATTTTAATAATTTAAGATTACAACTTCCCTTGGTATTTCATTTAAATCAATTCACTTCCTATTTAATTTAATTAATTAGCATGAATCATTAACCCAAAACTCTTTGTTGTATTCACACACTTCTTCTAAAAGCTGCGTAAACAAATCCTTCTAAATCCAGCAATTAAGCAACAGAATTACAAGAAACACCCTAATCAAATAACTCACTATATTCCTATGTGAATCAAGTTAATTAGGGTTTTTAGGCTCAAGTTCTTTTAATGGTTACAAACGACACGCATGTATATTCCTATCCTACATGCTAATCATATTCATCTTATTCAGATTATATGAACAAATGTTATCATATCCAGATCTAAATCTATACTCCATTTTTCAATTTTATATAGATTATCCCAGTAATTGTTGACCAGACAATTAATCAACATGCACAAGATATAATAAATGATTCAATAATAACTAACTTGCATTAAATAGGAAGCATCAATTTAAACTTCATACCAAGTTCCGTTACAATCTTAATCTAGAATTAGTTCATAACGATAAAAGAAATGGATCTTTCCATCGACGCCAGTTAGTTAACTGTCATGCCTTGAGTAGTTTGTCGCTCGGTGGTCGTTGTGATGACTTTGTGTACTTTGATCTAAGTCCTGAAATCCTTTGTTCGGATGTATCGTCTTCCGGCTGAAATGACTCTTTTGTCCTCCTGGCAGGGTTAGAAAATATATGTAAAATTTTGAGTGTCTACACTAGTGCCCTCTTTAATTTCTACATATTTCATATATCCACATATGTTATATTTTTTATCGATATAAATTTGTAGTTATATATAGCAAGACTCGTATTTATAAGCATTTTAGTTTAAATGTAACACATTAATATTATTACAGTATATTTAGACCTCTAAATACACTTAACGCTATTATTTTGAAATTTATAAACATTAGTAACTGTCAATTCACTTCAAGTTATCAAACAAGTGACCTTAATTCGAAAGAAACTCATAAAGATCTAACATGACACCAAACCCACCACATTTTGCCGTTGCTTATGTGACTTTAAGCCTAAAAGCACATGGGAAATAAGAGTTATGTGCCTATCAAACATCTAGAAATTTTATTTTATTTTTTTCCTTCATAATTTTGCTATTTTCCTTCATAATTAGGTAGGATTAGGTTTCTATAAACCTCTTTAAAAGTGTCTTAGGATTTATTTTCATTATACTACAATATTATTTAAATTATTTATAAATTTTTCTAAATACTAATGGATTCAAGTTGGCAGTAAGACGATATATTACCACATATCATATTACGACACCTATTAATTATTGAATTCATCCATGCACTTTTCACAAAAAAATAAATTGCAAATACATCTGTGATCTCTATTTTTAACAGTATGCTTTGGAATTCTTTAATTTCAAATCACTTTTTTAGAATGTGTCAAATTTAATACTCGTAAATATTAAAGATATATAACACAATACTTCATTCATTCCAAATAATAAGACCAATATTAACTTTTTAAAAATTAATTTATGATATTTACAAACTTAAAATTGACATGAATCATTTAAGTTTTAAAACAGTAGTATTTTTTAGATAGTTTATAATATTTATAATTGTATTGATATAAACAAAATAAATTCGTGCCAATTTTCAGTTAGAAAATATTTAGAATTAACTTTTAAAGGGAGTATTCAAACCCTTTTGAAGTAAAAGTTGAGGTTTGATGATCTCTTTGAAACGCTAAGCTTCAATGGGACATCAATTTGTGGACTAATAGCTCATAGAGGGGGCTTTATCTTTTTCTATGTGGTATATTGGTTGCTGGCTTTCTGTTGATGAGCACATTATCCCATTTGGGAGGCGTTGAAAAGCCAGGACCATTTGATGAAAAAAAAAAAATTAAAGTGAACATTGTTTTGACTTGAGGTTTATTATTCTTTTCAAAAAGTGCATCATCCTTTTATGCCATTGTCACTTTGGACTTTTACATAATGTGGATGACATTCATTTAGCCCATGCGCATGAGGATGCAACTTTTTTAGATATGTTTTCTTTGTTATGAAAAATGAGTATATATATACTTCCATTTTTTTTTCAATATTTTTTAGTCAACGTTTTAACTAAGTAGGCACAACAATTATATATTTTAAATATATAATTTTTAAGGGACGTCATTTTGTTCACTTTAAACCCCTGTAAGGTTAGAGTCAAGTATGGGATATACCCTACCACCCCCATTAGTGCATTATTAGCAATATGAAATCATGAATGTCCTAGTCCCCTGTTAGTTTAAATGTGCTATATTACCCCCCTAAAAAGTAATAGGAGATGAAAAAAAAAATTAAAAAAAATAAAAACTAAAAAAAATATTCAACTACAACATCTGATTATTTTTTCAGAAAATTCTGATTTTTTTTCCTTCAAAAAGTCGGAATAAATACAAAGAGTGATGTAAATCTTTGCCTAGGGAAGAAATTGCTTCATTAGGTAAAGGATTAACCTACAAAAACCATTCATGGATAAATAACAACAAAACCAGTAAAATTTTAGTAGAAACACCAAATTTATCGCCACAGAACCCAACAAACTAGAATAAACAAAATCTTAAATTAAACTTCAAACAAAAATACAGTCAAATTTATTTTTTCTCAACAAAATCTAACCGGGGAAAATCTATGTACACAATGAAGAGAGAGGCAAAATCTGGAAAGAGAATTGGCCACTTCAGTTGGCAACAAGGAACCCCATAAAGTTCATACCCAAGGTTCTGGATGTTAAACGCATGGCAATGCACAAATCTTGGTGTTCAACTGTACAAACTCTGAAACATCTTTAGGATGCCCCGGTTTCTATTATCTCCATATAAAGATATCCACAACCGATCAACCGCTCACTATTCAATCCGCTGATGAACTAGTTTGACCGGTTTCATCCTCACTAAAACTCGAGGGCACCTCTAAAAGTGACCTACAGAATATATAATGCCATTTTAACGAGTGGACAGCGATTTATAATAAACGGTCACACTCAATTCATAGTGTAGTACAGAAGAGATTTAGATATTTCACTGAGGGATCACTACTTTCACATGTATCAATTCATAGGAAAATGCATGCGTCAGAATGAAATTATGAGGGTTAAAAATCAAATTACACAAAAGATTTATTGCAACTTTGTTCAGTCATTCAGCAAAAATATGGGCAACGTGAATGGTAGACAGATGAAATATAGACCTAAAACGAAAAAGGAATAAAGAGCACATTGCACAAGAAAATACGTTGAGGCCCTTCTATAGTGTTATTTGTTCTTTTACTTTTTATTGTGGACATCATTTATGGTGAATTGTTCAACTACCTTAACTTTTGAATTCTAAGCTCAATAACCAACTACCTATGAGTAGTATTTTTATATTATTTAGATTTTATTAGAAAAAAAATAAAGAGGATACAACTTACAATGTAAAGGCAGAGAAGAAGTCTACCAAAAGAAAATAAAACAGACAGAACCAGCAATGAATGGTATTTCTCTGTTAATGTGGTCGATTTATGCATAGTCTTTTGCAATGAATTCAATCTCGGAAAAAAAACATGGACGTAGAAATTCTGTAACTGGAATAGAATGAAGTTTGTGGATGTCGGTAAAGCAACAGATTAAGAGAGGTTATGCCATATAATTGTCGTTTTAAAAATGTGACCAAAAAAGACCTTAACAAAATACGAGCAGACATCTGCACTGACCAAGTTAAATTAGTTTTGAAAGTATTTGAGATACCAACCCTCTAGATGGATTTGTCCAAGGAGTCATTTCTCCCATTGCGGCCTTCGTAGCGTACTGTTGCTGTGAAAAATCCTCCCGAGATCTCTTAGCGGGCTTCATGTTATTGGAAAATATAAGAGACCAAAGTAAATAAAAATATCATAACTGGAAAGCTAACTATATTAGGATTTTGTTAAAACAAAATTTACCCTAATTTCATTTGCTGGACGAACAGTTACTTTCACCGGATCACGATAATCATCGATTCCTCTCCTTTCTCTGTAGATACCACCTTCCTGTATCTCAGAAATTTTACTTTTACAATTGGAGAATTTGAATAACAGATCATATTTGCAGGCTTAAAGTTTAGATTAGACCTTGGTCGCCCTCCTTGACAGCCCTCTCTCCTCCGAATGAAGAAATTTATTGCGCTTAACTGGCAAGTTTGAAGGACTAGATTCAAAGCATTTTTTGTGCGTGATCTTGGCAATAACATCACCATGGTTACTGGGATCTCTTTGTTTACCAGCGAGTTTTCTGCCATACGGAAGCAGATGAGGGCTAGAAACAGAATCCTTTGTCCTTCCAGCATCATGTCTTGCCCTCATTTCATAGTTATTGTATATTGGTGCTTCTCCTGCATAATCTTCATTCATTGCCATTGAGGAGAACCGCTTACAAACGGGATTCTGCTGATAAGATAAACTAGATTTCTTCCCAAATTGGAGGTTCCCATCCAAACCAGAATTGTGAGAGCTCATCTTGGAATTGTATTCTTCGTATCCCTAATAGAGCATAAAAAGGAACCAAAAAAAGTTATTAAATCTAATGTGAAATTAGTGAGAAGTTGGAAAGAGTGATTTTGACGCCAACAAAGTGTCCACTTGGAAATTGAATGAAATATAAATCACGTGAAAAGAACCACCAAATTTGCTTCGAGAAATAACAACAAAAAAATAACAAAAATAAAAAATTTGCTTTTATGTAAAATGGAATAATGGCTAAACTCTATCACTTCAGGTCAAGCAACTTATACCGAGTTAAAGGGCAGCCCAAGTGCTGCCAAAAAAAGTTCAGTATGATCAACACTCCAACATATCATATAAATCGAGTGTGCTGTTAGCCTCAGGTCAGATAGTGATTTAGCTGCTTATCTGGGTTATTCGGTTTGTTTTGGAAAGGACAAAAGTGACTTGTATATTTATTTGTAAGAACCTTAACATGAGATACAACAAGTTAGGAATGGATTCGTAATGAAAACAAATTAGCATTACAGAATACACAGACGGAGGCAACTGTGCATAGCACAGTTTTCAGGTCAAGGCAGGTCGGTTAATGGTGAGCTCTAGCTCAACTCTACTTCTAAACCCTCTACTTCAAGGCAGGTCAGTTAATGACAAACTTATTAAATTTGCGTGAATTTCTAATCCACAAGGTGCATCAGGAAACACGGTACTACATAAGAAATCCTTAATACTCTTCTATAATAATAAAAAATTAAAAGACCATGCTTCTTACAAACCTTAGTCCTAATAGTATAAATACTTGTGTAGTCTCCTTGATACAACAGAGCTGATTAATGAGAAATTTATATTTTTCTGGGTATGTAAACCCTCGCAACAATTTTGTGAGATTAATCTTATAATCAGATCTTTTAACCCTAAATATACTCATAAAATTCTGTCCTCCTTTTATTAATAGCCTAACCCAGATAATCTAAACCCACAAGAAAACCCCAAGTAAGATTCTCAGGTCACTTACTGTTCATAGTCCCCGAACAGCACCACTTTGACCCCCAAAACCAACATATTAATAACTAATAAACCCATCCTAACACCATACCATGTCCCTCTCTGTTGACACCAAAACTCTTTTCTGCTTGCTTCCCAGAATTTACTGCATGCGTTCTTCAAAATCCAGCAAACAATACTTTCTAATCCTAACCATTATTAACCTAATTCATCTGTGAAACCTATAACCTCTCCTATATCATTGAACCCTACCCCTAGAAGCTTTCCTCAAGTCTAACCCACTAAAAGTAACCTGTAGGCTTATAAGTTTCCAAAAGCTGTCCTACATCGCTCACCGAATGCAAAACTATTCTAGACTAGATAGGCCAATATCCAAACTAACATAAGTTGACCAAATAAGAGCCTTCAACAACAACAGAAAACCCAACTAGCACATACAAAAATTATCCAAGTAACCTACACTCTTAAAATGCAAACAAAATTATTAAATTTGACCAGCAGCTTAAATAACCCTATAATTAACTTAATTTGAGGCTACCTGGAATGCAGTTCATTTTGGTTCATGGAACCGATACGGATACGTGATACGCTAGAAAATTTTTATATGAGCGCTTATAGCTAGGGATTCTCTTAGAATCTAGATGCAATTAAACTAAATTTTGATAGAAAATTTCTAGTTGAATCAACAAGTTGATTGTTCTATAAACAATTTAGTACAAATGTGATGATTGAGCATCAAATACCAAGTTAAAATATTGATATTTGTGAAACTATAGGTACCACAACAAAGAAATATTCGAGACACTTAATTTAGAGATTGGTACGTTAAAGTACCATGTTTGGAAATGGAAGTACCAATACGATGTTCACTAGGTCAATAGAAGTATCTGGTGACCCTGTTCTAGACTCAGGTTCGACAGTATGCCTGACTGTATGTAAGTCCAAATATTCCCTCCTTGTGAATCTTCCTTATTGTTTGATATATAAGAGCTCAAGGAAGAGATAACTTCAAAGAAAAAAACAAACTTCCAAGATAGAAAATCTCATAAAACCCAGTAATCTATAATTGCTAATAACTTGTTTAATCATGTTGCTCCTATTCAGCCTAGAATATCAAGCAAACAAGGTGTACGAATAAGCTATCTGGAATTCACTTTATTCTTTCTCTAAAAAGGAACTCACTATAGACACCTTTATATTGTCTAGATTCAATTAATAGAACAAGTGCTCAAGTTGATTACCAGCGCACAAAGAAAGTCTGATAAAGATGAAATTTTAAAAAACAAAAGGTTCAAGAAGTTTCCATTCTTCGATTTTCTTAACTTGGGAATAAAGACAATTCAGAAATTTAGTGATTTTATGTTGTGCACAGAAAAGGTGAAAAAAAAAATTAGACTTTAAAACTCTTTCAATGAAATCTTAATCAGGAAATTACTGTAAATTACTCCCTCCATCTCCAAAAGGATGGATTAAGAATAAATTTCACACAAATTAAGGTATTTAAAAAAGAGGAGAGAGTATAAATTTACTTTCCATTTTGCCTTTGTATTGGTACGTGTGTGTTAATTACTTTAATTGACTCTTGGGTTTGTGGAGAGAGTTAAATTAGATGCAGCCAAAGCACGGTTGGTTTGTAAAGTCAAATGGATCAATTACCCAACAAAAGCTCTAGATTGCACCACAAATTTTTTCCTCCTCTTTGAGATCTCCGATTTAAAGAAGGATTTAAAGAAGATACGTAAAATCATAGAGAGGAAGAATAAGATGATGGGTTTCTTCAATTCTCTCTCCTCATGGCTGAACGAAGTTGCTCTTCATCTTCTCTTAAACCAGGTTGTTGCTTCATCTTCTCCTAAATCAAGCTTTTGCTTCATCTTCTCCAAGAACCAAACAGAAAAAATTATTAAAGCTTTTGTATTATTCTAATAAATGTTTTGATTTTCCAATTTTATTTTTATTTTTCAATTTTTTTATTTTTCTTTTGCCAAGTCTCTAATGGTTTTGACTTTTTCATTTTGTTTGCATAGACATAGAGATAAAATTTGACGTCCATCCAAAATTTTTAAAAAGTTCAATAGGCCAATTCCATTTTGTTAAAGTTCAGTGGGGTAATGCTTAAACTCGGACAACCACAGTGGGGTATTACCCCTTTTTGCCCTTAACAATCAAACATAAAACACTGTTAGAATTGTAAATATTTGGTAGATATTATAGAATATTCTCAGGATATGGTAATTAGGAAATGTATCTAAAGCCTTAATTATAGCCGAGATTGTACCCTTAATTGTAACAGAATATTAGTATAAATATAATGCTATGATGAGAAGGAAAACTACCTCTCATTCACACATTTTCTCTACCCTAATATGGGTTTCTACATGGTATCAAAGCTTGATGTGATTGCTCAAAATTAAGTTGCCTTTGTTCCTTCAAACTTGTCCAGAATCGAGCCTTGTTTCAAATAAGTTGGCAGTACTCCGGACTCGTCTCAACCAGTTCTGCCCCTTTATGGTGGTTGTGTCGTGATTTCTTCATGTTATTTTCTAGTACTCCTTTTTTCTTCCACTGTTAGTAAACGGGTAGTTTTTTTGTTGCTGTCCTCTCTTGGTGGTGGTTGTTGCTGCTTGTCTTTTAGTAATTAAAAGTGCTGCAAGCTCTTAAGTATTCTCTTTGAGTTTTTCCTTGGATATTCTTGTTGCACTCATATTTAATATGGCAGAGTCTAGCACAATTAATAGTGGTGATAATAATGCTCACTCCTCAGGAAATATCAGCCTTCGGACACTTTTATCCAATCCTACCTCTTCTCACTATGCTCAGTCAGGTATACTTTCTCATGCATTTAGTGTTTCATCCACAAGTACTTCTTGGATTATTAACTCGTGCTTCAGAGCATATGACTGACCCTTCACAACTATTTAACTCTTATACTCCTTGTTTCGGCAAAGAAAAGGTTCTAGTAGGTGATAGTTCCCTCTCTCTTATTTCAGGGAGAGGTTCAGTTGTTTGTACTCCAACTTTATCTTTATCGTCTGATCTTCATGTTCCTTCCTTTACTGCAAATCTATTATCTGTTCAGCGCCTCACCTCTCTAAATTGCTCAATTAAATTTTTTCCTTCTCATTGTATTTTTCAAGACTTGGTGTCGAGGCAGTGGTAGTGCAGTAGACGGCCTTTACTATTTTAATGTTCCTCAGGCTAGCCTGCCTTCGATTGAGAAAGGGACTTCCATTCAGACTCTTCAGTCTACATACGACTCCGGTCTGGTTCTTCTCTATCAGTGGCATCAACGTCTGAGACATCCTTCATTTGGTGTTTTAGAATCTTTCTTTCCAAATTTAACTAAGCAGTGCAATAAAAACCAATTTTTTTGTGAACCTTGTGAATTGGCTAAACACAAACGGTCTATTTATTCTATTATTAATAAACGTCTTCTGAACATTTTACTATTATTCATACTGGTGTATGGAGACCCTCTCAAGTTATTTCTTGTACTGATCATCATTGGTTTGTTATTGATTGTTATTCTCGTGCTACGTGGCTTTATCTCATTCGTTCAAAAAATGAAGTTTTCTCTTGGCGAGTTTCATAAAATGATATTAACCCAATTTGATGCAAAAATCAAAATCTTACACAGTGACAATGGTCGTGAGTATATTGACAGTGCTTTTGGGTCATATCTTACTGATCATGGTATCATTCTTCAAACTTCTTGTGTTAAAACCCCAAAACAAAATGGTCGTTGAGCCAAAAAACCTTCATTTACTAGAAGTTTCCCTAACACTTATGTTCACTATGAAAACACCCAAATCTCTCTGGGGTGATGTTCTCATCGATCGGCTTCCTTCCAAAGTCCTTACCTAGTCCTTCATTGACCCTACGAGTCTTTGGATATGTGTACTTTGTCCATGATAAAAACCCTACTCGACGTAAACTTGATCCCAAATCTCTTCGTTGTGTTTTCAGTGGGTACTCGCTACTCAAAAGGCATACAAGTGTTATCATCCTCCTTCTAACCGAGTTTATGTGACACAGCGGAAGACGGAATAGAGAATATAAACAATTACAAGATTTGAATCTATGTAACTTTGCAATCACAGGAATTCACAAAGTTGGATAAATTGACTATAAGCAGCCACAATATTTATAAAATCTGAATAATAAGAGTTGTTTCATAATACTAACCCTAAGAGACTATTTATACTACCTAAACCCTAGAAATAAATAAAATCCAATAAACTTAAAAAGTAAGCCCAAAACATAAACGGGCCCAGAATAATTAAACCTACCTGACTACTAAGTAATAAATAAAAAATACACCAAATATTTAAATTGTCCATAAATACCAAAACATAAATTATATCGAATTTTGATGGATAACTCTTCCCGTGTCATTCTCCTTTTCTTGGAGAAAATCCGACCTCGAATTATAAAATGAAGTAGTATCAAGCACCAACAGTTAGACATTCGCAATCTTCTTTGTACCATGTATTCACGATGTTGTTTCTCAAAGAAAAATTTTTGTAACTAATTCTAAAATAATCAAAGCCTTCATATTAACCTGCACTTTCAATAAATGTTAGGCATGACGAAATCAAAATTTTCCAAGTTGGCAAACACAAGATTATGAACAATCTCATGATCAACCTCATTTTCTACGATATCCATATCCTTATTTGGTATCGACAACAAATCATAATCCTCCTCAACCACTAAACTGGGTTCGTCTTCAACTATAACTATTTCTTCAACTACCTCCTTTATGTCTTCCACGCTTTCTACTAAAAGGGACAAATCACATGTCTGAGAAATAGGATTTGATGACATTACAGCTTTCTTGAAGATTTTACGTACAGGCTATCAAATTCTTGCAACACCTACTAACTTCATTAATCAAAAGAGAAATCTCCTTTTGATGCTCTTCTCGAGCTCTTCTTTTCTCAACTTGATACCGAAGTTTCAAGTTGTCTAGTCTATAATGTGCTTCCTCCAATTCCTCCAAAAGATCATCATATTGGGGCAACAAGTTTTTACGATGACGAACATAAATCTCATAATCTAACAAATCAAACTCTTAAGAAAGTCAATATAATCCCTTGTTCAATTCTTGCCTTTGTAGCTTTAGACATCTTCGATACACAGATTGAGAGAGCTTTTGGTCAAATTGTAATTAATCAAAACTTGAGGTAACAATAAGCAAGTGTACCAACTATCAAGGACCCGACAAAAGCTTATGATTAACAATAAATAATCAAAGTGAAATTTTGCCAATACTAACCCAATATCAAATCATGTTACCTTGCTGCCTTGTTTTGTTGGTGACTGCATGACAATTGGTTTCTTCTCTGAGCAGCGGTTGTGCACTTCGTCGTCAACATTTTTTTTTTTTTGAACAAAAAATTAAAGATAAAATTCGACTAGTTTTACCTAGTCCCCACGATGAACGAATGGTTGCTAGCAATCCCCGGCAAAACAGCTTCAATCGACATCATTCTCCTTCACACTGACATCAGAGTGGGTTGTCTCTTGCTTAATCAGTTGAATCGTCCCTGTCGGGAGCTAACCCCCAGGCTCTGATGCCAACTGACACAGCGGAAGACGAAATAGAGAATAGAAACAATCACAGGATTTGAATCTATGTAACTTTGCAATCACAGGAATTCACAAAGTTGGATAAATTGACTATAAGCAGCCACAATGTTTATAAAATCTGAATAATAAGAGTTGTTCCAAAATAATAATCCTAAGAGACTATTTATACTACTTAAACACTAGAAATAAATAAAATCCAATAAACTTAAAAAGTAAGCCCAAAACATAAACGGGCCCAGAATAATTAAACCTACCTGACTACTAATTAATAAATAAAAAATACACCAAATATTTAAATTGTCCATAAATACCAAAACATAAATTATATCGAATTTTGATGGATAACTCTTCCCGTGTCATTCCCTTTTTCTTAGAGAAAATTCGACCTCGAATTTTAAAATGAAGTAGTATCAAGCACCAACAGTTAGACATTCGCAATCTTCTTTGTACCATGTATTCACGATGTTGTTTCTCAAAGAAAAATTTTTGTAACTAATTCTAAAATAATCAAAGCCTTCATATTAACCTGCACTTTCAATAAATGTTAGGCATGACGAAATCAAAATTTTCCAAGTTGGCGAACACAAGATTATGAACAATCTCATGATCAACCTCATTTTCTACGATATCCATATCCTTATTTGGCATCGACAACAAATCATAATCCTCCTCAACCACTAAACTGGGTTCGTCTTCAACTATAACTATTTCTTCAACTACCTCCTTTATGTCTTCCACGCTTTCTACTAAAAGGGACAAATCACATGTCTGAGAAATAGGATTTGATGACATTACAGCTTTCTTGAAGATTTTACGTACAGGCTATCAAATTCTTGCAACACCTACTAACTTCATTAATCAAAAGAGAAATCTCCTTTTGATGCTCTTCTCGAGCTCTTCTTTTCTCAACTTGATACCGAAGTTTCAAGTTGTCTAGTCTATAATGTGCTTCCTCCAATTCCTCCAAAAGATCATCATATTGGGGCAACAAGTTTTTACGATGACGAACATAAATCTCATAATCTAACAAATCAAACTCTTAAGAAAGTCAATATAATCCCTTGTTCAATTCTTGCCTTTGTAGCTTTAGACATCTTCGATACACAGATTGAGAGAGCTTTTGGTCAAATTGTAATTAATCAAAACTTGAGGTAACAATAAGCAAGTGTACCAACTATCAAGGACCCGACAAAAGCTTATGATTAACAATAAATAATCAAAGTGAAATTTTGCCAATACTAACCCAATATCAGATCATGTTACCTTGCTGCCTTGTTTTGTTGGTGACTGCATGACAATTGGTTTCTTCTCTGAGCAGCGGTTGTGCACTTCGTCGTCAACATTTTTTTTTTTTTGAACAAAAAATTAAAGATAAAATTCGACTAGTTTTACCTAGTCCCCACGATGAACGAATGGTTGCTAGCAATCCCCGGCGAAACAGCTTCAATCGACATCATTCTCCTTCACACTGACATCAGAGTGGGTTGTCTCTTGCTTAATCAGTTGAATCGTCCCTGTCGGGAGCTAACCCCCAGGCTCTGATGCCAACTGACACAGCGGAAGACGAAATAGAGAATAGAAACAATCACAGGATTTGAATCTATGTAACTTTGCAATCACAGGAATTCACAAAGTTGGATAAATTGACTATAAGCAGCCACAATGTTTATAAAATCTGAATAATAAGAGTTGTTCCAAAATAATAATCCTAAGAGACTATTTATACTACTTAAACACTAGAAATAAATAAAATCCAATAAACTTAAAAAGTAAGTCGAAAACATAAACGGGCCCAGAATAATTAAACCTACCTGACTACTAATTAATAAATAAAAAATACACCAAATACTTAAATTGTCCATAAATACCAAAACATAAATTATATCGAATTTTGATGGATAACTCTTCCCGTGTCATTCCCTTTTTCTTAGAGAAAATTCGACCTCGAATTTTAAAATGAAGTAGTATCAAGCACCAACAGTTAGACATTCACAATCTTCTTTGTACCATGTATTCACGATGTTGTTTCTCAAAGAAAAATTTTGTAAATAATTCTGAAATAATCAAAGCCTTCATATTAACTTGCACTTTCAATAAATGTTAGGCATGACGAAATTAAAATTTTCCAAGTTGGCGAACACAAGATTGTGAACAATCTCATGATCAACCTCATTTTCTATGATATCCATATCCTTATTTGGCATCGACTCCAAATCATAATCCTCCTCGACCACTAAACTTGGTTCGTCTTCAACTATAACTATTTCTTCAACTACCTCCTTTATGTCTTCCACGCTTTCTACTAAAAGAGACGAATCACATGTCTGAGAAATAGGATTGATGACATTACAGCTTTCTTGAAGATTTTCCGTGCAGGCTATGAAATTCTTGCAACACCTACTAACTTCATTAATCAAAAAAGAAATCTCCTTTTGATGCTCTTCTCGAGCTCTTCTTTTCTCAACTTGATACCGATGTTTCAACTTGTCAAGTCTATAATGTGCTTCCTCCAATTCCTCCAAAAGATCATCATATTGGGGCAACAAGTTTTTACGATGACGAACATAAATCTCATAATCTAACAAATCACATTCACTCTTAAGAAAGTCAATATAATCTCTTGTTCAATTCTTTCCTTTTAGCTTTAGACATCTTTGATACACAAATTGAGAGAGCTTTTGGTCAAATTATAATTAATCAGATGAGGTAACAATAAGCAAGTGTACCAACTATCAAGGACCCGAGAAAAGGTTATGATTAACAATGAATAATCAAAGTGAAATTTTGCCAACAATATCAAATCATGTTACCTTGCTGCCTTGTTTTGTTGGTGACTACATGACAATTGATTTCTTCTCTGAGCAGCGGTTGTGTAATTCGACAGCAACAATTTTTTTTATTTTATTTTTTTGAACAGAAAATTAAAGATAAAATTCGACTAGTTTTACCTAGTCCCCACGATGAACGAATGGTTACTCGCAATCCCCGGCTAAGCAGCTTCAATCGACATCATTCTCTTTCACACTGACATCGGAGTGGGTTGTCTCTTGCTTAATCAGTAGAATCGTCCCTGTCATGAGCTAACTCCCAGGCTCTGATGCCAACTGACACAACGAAAGACGGAATAGAGAATAGAAACAATCACAGGAATTGAATCTATATAACTTTGCAATCACAGGAATTCACAGAGTTGGATAAATTGACTATAAGCAGCCACAATGTTTATAAAATCTGAATAATAAGAGTTGTTCCATAATAATAACCCTAAGAGACTATTTATACTACCTAAACCCTAGAAATAAATAAAATCCAATAAACTGAAAAAGTAAGACAAAACATAAACGGACCCAGAATAATTAAACCTACCTGACTACTAATTAATAAATAAAAAATACACCAAATATTTAAATTGTCCATAAATACCAAAATATAAATTATACCGAATCTTGACAGATAATTCTTCCCGTGTCATTATGTTACGTCACTTTCTAGGAATCAAAATTGTTCTATTCTTCCTAATCCTCTCCTCAGGGGGAGACTTCTACTAACATGGAGGAGTTGATGTGCCTTGAGCCTAGTTGTGTTGCTCCTCCCTTTTCTACTGTCATTTCTCCTATAGATAATTCTTCTCAAGGGGAGTCATATGACAAAATGAATAGACATGAGCTAAAGACTAAAAGTAGTATGCCCTCAAGTCAATCACATAGAATGTGTAATCTTATTCATTTATTAATAAAAGGATTTATTTATTTAGAAGCATCTATTTATCCATATTTAATTGGTTGAATTAATAAGGATAAACTCATAGTTTTGGAGCAATGCTTTTAGAATCATGAAAAGTTCATGCTAATGAGATCTAAATTCAAAATAGCTCAAAACTAAAATATTCCTATTCGTTGGATCACTAATGTGTGGTTACTTATTCCAGATAGATTAGTACATACTATGTTTGCTCTGTTGCTCTGTTGAAGAGAATGATTGATCTCATAATCATTTGTGTGGAGACACACTAAAGCTAGTCTGTAGATACTTAATGGAGAATAAGTTCACTCAACGTGACTCGCTTAAAAGAACTCTAATGGAGCTTTTACTTGCATGTCAATAGGAGTTTTTATAATGATAGTAGTACAAGTGATCCTTGGATTTGAGATCATCATAGTACCTTGTGTAGTTTGAGTTATACTTTGTCATATTCCTTAATACTGTAGAGTATATAATAGGGTATGTTCGGGTATAATAAAATGTACATGGAGGTAGGTGAATGATCAACAAAGGATCTATCACTTCCAGTAAAGGGAGAATGACATATGTGATTCGATAAGTGACAACTCAAAAATCCCTGGCCAGAGTTGAATGAAAATTAGAAAGGAGTTTCTAATTTGCATTAACTAGAGTTGTGCATTTTATAATCGAAATACATATGATCAAATAAATAAAACTTGAGAGAAATTCCATATTTTATATTTGATTGGGACATTGCATGGTAGAAGGATTGAATTGTATGGTAACTATTTACTGAATAGGTTCTTTGTGATTAAACGTTTATTTCATATTATCCGGATAGTCATGATATGCTAATGTAAGGTGTAACTCATGATGTAGAATAAATATTATTTATTTATATTTGAATTAAAGGAGTTTAATTCATTATAAATAATATTAGAATGATTCTAATTTATTTATTCTACTACCGGTATAATATTGAACCTAAAGGATCACACCATAAAAGAGAAATATTATTTTAGAAGTAATTGGCTTGATAATAATAAATTAAGTATATTTAATTTATACCATGGTGGAATAAATTAAATAGCTTAATATTTATAATTAAGTATTTGGAGAAATATTAAATTATAAATTAATAAGAAGTATTCTTATTATTATTATTGTTAGAAATAATTTAGTTCCTAAATGGTTTGGGAATTAAATTAAATTAAAACCCTAAGTCCTAAAGAGTTTAGGAGGAGGATTTGTCTATATAAGGAGAGCTCTTATGATAGATTAGGGTTACACACTTTACTATTAGTATTTGGATACTACGTAAGAATTCTCTACAATCTAAGGAGTTAGGTGAGAGAGAGAATTAGGGTTAGCCACCCAAGGTTTTAGAGAAAACCTAAATTCACTTCTTTAATCAATATACTCTTGGTGGATCACCTTTAGAGCGCTGCACGCATTGAGTAGCTTGCGTTTGATCTGAGGAATTGAAGAAGCACGGAAAGACAAAGGATTGGAACTTGAAGACTTCATCAAGGAGTTGCATCATCTTCATAAGGTATATCTTTTATCCTTCCTCAATTAATAATATTACATAAGGTGATTCCTAAGATTGCAGAAAAATTTTAAATTCGATTTATGCCATGTTTCCACTATTTATACATGTGATTGTATGTATATTCATATTTCTGCAAACTAACAAAGACCTATTCCCGCAGAGATAAGGACAAGATAGACACAAGGTACCTTATGTACCTCCAAAACAGCCCTGCTCCAATCCTAGTCCTAGTCTGGTCCTTCTGTTGATGTTGCTCCGGACCCTATTGATTTTGATGGTAAGAATTGTGATATCCCTACTAATAGTTCTAATTCTGATATTGATCTTGCTATTGCTCTTAGAAAAGGAGTTAGATCATGTACTAGACATCCTATTTCTAACTTTGTGTCCTATGATAATCTATCTACTTCGTATCGTTCCTTTGTCTCTTCGTCTATATCTATTCCACAGGGGTGGAGAGAAGCAATTAGAGATAAGAAATGGCGAAAAGCTATGGCAGAGGAAATGAATGTCTTGAAAAAGTATGACACATGCGAGTTGGTTTATCTTCCCTATGAGAAAAGACCAATTGGATGCAAATGGGTATATACAGTAACAAAAGTCAGATGGGTCAATTAAGAGACTCAAAGTCAAGCTAATTGCAAAAGGATATACTCAGACTCATGAGATTGATTATCAAGAAACATTCGCTCCAGTGGCAAAGCTGAATTATGTTTGTACCATTATCTCTAGTGCAACAAATTTTAGATGGAGCCTTCAACAGCTTGATGTGAAGAATGCATTTCTTCATGGTAATCTTGAAGATGAGGTATACGTGGAAGTTCCACCAAGCTTTAATTCATCAGCAACTATGGGAAAAGTCTGCAAGTTGCGGAAGTTTCTCTATGGACTGAAGCAGTCCCCTAGAGCATGGTTTGACAGGTTCTATAAAGTTATGATAAGGCTTAGGTACAAACAGAGTCGAGTAGATCACACTATGTTTGTCAAACGAGGATTTAGTAAGATTACAGTTATCATTGTTTATGTTGATGACACTGTGGTAACTGGAAATAATGAAGAGAAGATAGTCAATCTCAAGGCCAAACTTGCTAGTGAGTTTGAGATCAAAGATCTGGGTCCCTTAAAATACTTTCTTGGTATAGAGGTTGCAAGACCATCTAATAGCATCTTCCTATCACAACGAAAGCATGCTACTGATTTGTTGACGGAGACAGGCATGGTGGGGTGTAAACCTGCTAATTCTCCTATTGAGGCAATCAATCATCTCACAGGTGGTACTGGACCCAATGTAAATAAGGAGAGAACCAATGTTTAGTGTGCAGGTTAATATATCTTTCCAACACCAGGCCAGATATTTTCTATGTTGTGGGGATAATGAGTCAATTTGTGCATAATCCACGGCTTTGTCACATGGAAAATGTCTATAGAATCTTGAGATATTTAAAATCCGTTCTTGGAAAAAGGCATATTGTTCTCACCCCATGGACATATGAAGATTGAAGTTTTCTCTTGCAGATTGGGCTAGTTCTATAAAGGATCGTCGTTCTACATCTAGATATTGTTCATTTGTAGGTGACAATCTTGTTACTTGGAGCAGCAAGAAATAGTCTGTTGTAGCTAGATTTAGTGTCGAGGCTGAATATAGAGCTATTGCATTAGGTTATGTGAATTGATGTGGCTTAGAACATTGTTAGAAGACTTGAGAATAACAACTAAAAAGCCGATGAGATTGTTCTGTGATAATAAAGAAGCAATTAGTATTGCAAATGATCAAGTGCAACATGACAGAACGAAGCATATTGAGATTGACAAGCATTTCATTAAAGAGAAGTTATCTAGTGATCTCATTTGTATACCTTTTGTCAAAACAGAACATCAACTTGCTGATATCTTGACTAAAGGTCTCAGTAGTAAGATGTTTCATTCTTTGTGTTTCAAGTTGGGCATGTGCGACATCTATGCACCAACTTGAGAGGGAGTGTTAGAATTGTAAACATTAGGTAGATATTATAGAATATTCTCAGGATATGGTAATTAGGAAATGTATCTAATTGTAGCCTTAATTATAGCCTAGATTGTGGCCTTGATTGTAGCCTTGACTGTAACAAAATATTAGTATAAATAAAATGCTATGATGAGAAGGAAAATTACCTCTCATTCACAAATTTTGTGTCCTTTCTCTCTAGCCTAATATGGGTTTCTACAAACACTTAATTTAATTTTGTTACAAGCAGTCAAGCACATATATAAGGTATGTATGTGCTTAAGAATTAAAAACAGCAAATAAAAAAACTTTAAAATAGATGAATATCTACTTAAAGAATTAAAAACAGTAAATGAAAAATTAATCTCTAAGCAGTTAAGCACATAGCAACATATTGCCAAAATAGAAAAATTAACATATCACAGCTGGCAGCACAAAGAAACTAACATCTATCAGCACCCCACGCTCACTCAATGCTTTGAAACCAAAAGGTTAAGGAAATTTTACTGGCTTAAAGTTGTAAAAGCTCAAGCAACTTATAAAAGAAGAGAAGAAGTCACAACCGGCAGCAGCAAGAAGAAGAAAAGCTTGTGGCAGGAGAAAAAGAAGTCATCTGCAGGAGAAGAGTTAGCCACAGAAGCAGTCGCCGGCAGAAGAGGTGCGTCGCGAGCGAAGTCTCTTTTAATTCGCAGCAGTGAAAAAACTGAGAATTGTTGAAGTCCCTTTCTTTAGGGTTCTCTCCCTCTTTTAGTTTTAAGTCGATGGGTCATGGCCCATGGTTTAATTCAATGGCCCTTAGGGTTTAGGGTTTTGATCCAGCTGCCAAGGAGCTGGACTTAGCAGCTGCCCCCAAGTCAACCGCTCGCAATGCTGCTTGCTCACCGCCCACGCTTACTCAATGCTTCGAAACCAAAAGGTTTAAGGAAATTTTACTGGGTTAAAGTTGTAAAAGCTCAAGCAACTTATGAAACAAGAGAAGAAGTTGCAACCGGCAGCAGCAAGAAGAAGAAAACCTCGTGGCAGGAGAAAAAGAAGTCGTTTGCAGGAGAAGAGTTAGCGGCAGAAGCAGTTGCCGGCAGAAGAGGTGAGTCATGAGTCGAAGTCTCTTTTAATTCGCTGCAGTGAGAAAATTGAGAATTGTCGATGTCGAAGTCCCTTTCTTTAGGGTTCTCTCCCTCTTTTAAGTTTTAAGTCAATGGGTCATGGCCCATGGTTTAATTCAATGGTCCATAAGGTTTAGGGTTTTGATTCAGCTGCCAAGGCGCTCGACTTAGCAGCTGCCCCCAAATCGACCACCCGCAATGCTGCTTGCTCACAGCTCGCCATGCAGCTTGCTCACCGCTCACCATGCTGCTTGCTCACTGCCTGGACACCTAAGCATCGTCATGGCGACGCCATGACAACTATGCTCAGCATATTCATGTATCATAAGAAACACGAACAAAGTGTACATTTTGGGTACAAAACATTATGTAGTTATGGAAAATCATAAGAGAGAGTGTACCGTTTGGGTATCCCCTCCACTGGAGAAGAAACGATCAGTATGAACCCTCTAAATATTGCTAGTTATAAATCTCGCTATATTTTACTTCAACTGTCAGGCAAGGGTCAACTAGGCAACTAGGGAATAATCAGTATATTCTAATAGTTAGTACATTTTGAGTGAGCATGTGAGCACATGGGTAGTTAGTTAAATTTGAGTGAAGGATAAGAAAAGTAGTGAAGGTTAGGAGATTTTATTTTCAGCATTTGTTCTCTTTAAATAGATGTAATGGGAAGAGTATTTCCCAAGTATTGAAATGGTAATTGTGTAATGAAACTAAGGAGCAAGGCTTTCAGTTTCAATTGTTTCTCCTTATTTTTCTCTCTCTCTCTCCTCTCTCCTCTCTCACGAACTCGATATGAATTGCCGAGTTTTTATCTCCTTTTTCCTCCTTTTCCTATTTGAATTCTATTTCTACTTCTCTATCTATCTCTGTTTCTCTCTATATTTCTAGTTAGGTAGGGGCCTGACAAATTGGTATCAGAGACAGGTGTAACCCAAAACCATCATCTTCTTCCTTATATTCCTCTATTTCTTTTTTATCTTCAACCTCTGAAAACTTCTCTCTCCCAGTTCTAAAATAAATTTTATCTCTTCTATTCTTTTCTACTCACCAAACACTACCCAGAACCAGCCAAGAAACACCAACAACAACTTCAGATCACAGCCACAAGACAGCAGAAAAAGAATTTTCGGTGTTCTGTTTTCTGCCGAACCTTGTTGAAGCATTAAACCACTTGGAACAGGTATACATCACTTTTATCTTACTCGAAGCAAAGGGAAAACATCCGACCTCGCAACAAAGCAAAAAAAATATGGCATCTACACATCAGAAAATTGCGCTCAGTCCAAATCCCGAAAAATACAGGGAAGATTGCACACTTCCTACTCCATTCATGTCCAAACTTAAAAATAGACTAATTTATCATTGGGGCAGCTCCAGGAAGATAAATTGTAGTCACAAATAAGTGCCTTTATTTGCTACATCAATGCATGCAGCAAAATTCAAAGTTCATAGTGAATGAAAAGTTTACTGCCATAAATGGCCAATGTTTTGGAAAAAGCTTATACTATAATAAGCTCCCACAATTTAAAGTATTATATCTCAGGCTTATGGTATTGTCTTTAATCAGTTATCGAATTGTGTAGTATGACGCCACACATTACATTGTGGAAGACCTAATTATAAATTAATAAGTTATAGCTAGCGGGTACTAATAAAGGTTGATCCGTGACTGCCACCGTTGGAACAAATCAAATGATTGATCAGGGGAAGGTGGCTTGTTTCTTGCTAGATTTGGTCTGAGGACATAGAAAACCTTAACAGAGATTCAATTTGATAAACGAAATAATGTATACTGTACGCGACAGAACACAGAGAGATAACCATTTCTCATTATTTACATCATGCTTATAAGACGCTCATGCTAACCCTATTTTCTGTGAAGACAAAGTCCCCAATATTAGCCAAAAAGAAAGGTAGAACAAATATAGTATGATGAGATGCATTTACCGTGCCAGGATGAGGTTGCTTGCAAGTCCTAGAATCATATGGCGAGTGGTGAAATTTTGGTTCATCAACAAAATCAGGTTCTGAAAAAAAAAGGAAAGAAAGAATGAGGGAAACAGTTAAGATCACAAAATATGATTAATAAGATTTCATATGACTAAGAGTTTATAGCTAGGAAAAGGCAAATACAAGTGAGTGAATCCTTACTAAGAGAAGGTTGACATGTGCTAAAAAGGAAAAGAAGTACCTTTACTTTATCCACAGGAAGGATATTATAATCTCTTCTTACCTACTCACCAGTTCATACATGCTATAAATTGCAAGTACCATACAAACAAGACAAAACATAAACGGATTGATGGATGATGAAAATAAATGAGGCAATTAAGTTGTCCTTCTAGAAAAGAAGACCCCAAGTAGTAAAACAAAAGGAACATAAATTCACTGTCAAAACAATACCACATCTTAATTAAAATGAATCAAGTAACTATATCAACGAAAAGAAAAACAAAAATAAGGAATCAGTAACAAGGGCAATTTGCATCACTGCATATAGGAGAAGAGCTGTTCCTAGAGATGCCAATGATGTGGCAACCGACAACACCTCACCTGGCCCCTAACAGGTCAGATAAGGGGGACAAGTAAGTGGAATAGGATCATGGGGGGAAATATGATCAACCTAATTATAAAATTGGGAAGGAATACGTATCGTTCCCACTCCCCACCCACCACCTCGATTATATAAGTTATTGTATGCACAAATACACATATGTAATAAAGGATATAAACTTTAAAGATTTCTCTATGACATCACCTTTCTACAGACCCTGTTGGATATACTTGTTCCTCGGAAAGGGAAGAGCTCATTGCTGACTACATTCTTAAGAGTTAGAAAGATATTTAACATTCAACAGTGCATGGAAATTGATTCAGATTAACAAACTAAAAAAGTAAATTTTATTTTTCATGATGTTATGTTATAGTCCCCTATCTATAGAATATAGAATCTAAATGATACATACTTGGAATAAATTAAATTACAAATAAGAAAGAAGCCATTATCAGATTGAAGAAAAATACATAAGCTTTTGAGCAACCGAATAGGGACCGTCCAACCTTACTTAATTTTGGGGTGGAACAGGGATCTTATTGAATTTCAAAAACTGAATGGGATAGGTACTGATATGCATAATTACCATTTCTACTTGTTCCAAATTTGTTAATGTCTTTATCACTCGTACCCCTATGTTCAAACGAAATCTGTAACTATATACATGATTAACGTAACCGCATACAGGACTATGAGGAGAACCATTAGTTTGTGCTCCTGTTCATCAATTTTCGAACCCATATAAAAATCCATAAACTTGTCAAGACATCAATAAGTTACCAGTATCATTATTACTTTACTACAATTTTCTTATGTTACATGTATCTGCTTTATAGTTGTAGTAGATCAGCAGGATAAATTGCTGATTTACTATGTGTCACTCGACATTATGATTTATGATTATAAAAAAATGTAACAGTTCAAGTAAAATAAGCCTTCATATTCGCCTAAAAACAAACATCAAAACCAAAAATTAGCAAATAAAAGAGTAAAAAGCGGTTGATAACTACTCAAGTAGAGACAACTACGTAAATATCACAAATCAACAATTAAATGTGAAACAAAACTGGCAGAGATACTTGAAACATCAAACAAGTGTTTACATAAAATAATACTATACTTGAGAACAGAGACAACAGGTGTTCCTGCTTACCTTCAACTGAACGCCTGATTGGAGACTCAAATGCTCCAGGTGGAAGTGGATCAAAATCAATACCAAGTGGTGGACCATCCTCTCTATAATGTCTTCCTAGTTGCCTCTTAACAGAAGTAATGGCAACATTCTCAACCTGAACCTTCACTTTCAAATATCCTGAAGGCCCAGTCCTTCCTTGTGAACCCTTCACATCTATTGGTACAATGTTACCTTTCTGTGTTAAATTTCTTGATGTCACAACACCGCGAGGATCTGAGCTTTGAGGAAAATAACTATCCTGTAAAGGAGAGCTATTTCCTGAAGAAGTATCATCCGTGCCACTATGATTTTGAATAGAATGATTCCCAAGCTCATTTGTGATGTCTGCGCCTGGGAATTCTTCAGCAGCAAACCTTCTACTTTCAACTTCCCTAGGATCAAAATGCCTAAGCTCCCCTTGTTTTGTGCTGCCACATGAATCCTGTCTAAGTCCACTACCACGATCCTGTATAACACCACTTGAACGATCTTGCTTACCATGTGCACTAGTGTCGCCCTGCGACTTCTTGTCCTTCAACCTTCTGTGGCAAAACCACCCAGAAATTTGCTTTTCTGTCAATCCTACTGACTCCGCGAGTTGTAATTTCAAGGACTCTGTTGGATATTTGTGTTCTTGAACACATAAAAGTAATATTTCACTATTATTGTGTAAAAAATACGTAATTTAGATGTATACGGCAATAAGAGATATGACATAACATCTTCCATACCTTCATATAATTTCTCTAAAGCCTCAATCTGGGATGGTGTCTTAACCTTTCGTTTTGGTTTCTTCTCTGGAAGAGTGTTGTTGTCATCAGAATAATTGTCACACGATTCTACTACATAATTTTTTTTAAGGAAAAAAAAACAATATTAGTGCTCTGTTGCAGTAACTATGCTAGAAATATAGAATATAAATCCAATTACTTATTTCCAATCTCATCAGCCAATTGACATAACTGACAGCAAGAAACCCACCGATAGTTTTAATATATATAAATGCATGTTGTAAGGATAAAGCTTAAAAACTCAGGTACAGGCACATGTCCAAGAATAGCCTTAATCTCCAGGAAGCAAACCATAAAATCATCCACTATTCAGGTGTGGAATGTCGATGAAGGAAAATATGCATGTTAACCACATATCAACATTCGTACATATGAAGATACTGATAAAAAGGCAAAGGATCATGTGTCCCTTGTGAATTGCCACCTAGAGTGTGACAGCTTTGAAGCAACTGTTAGAATCCCAAGTCTCTCCCCTTTGAGAGCCTAAATACATGCCTGTGATGATCCATTTATCAAGAATAAAAGAGAAATACACTATTCTAATTTATGTAAATACTAAGTCCTTGTGCACATAAATATTTTTTTGGGCTTTCTTATGTCCTCAAATCAAAATAGGGCTGAAAGAAATGGAATTATAACAAGCGGTACATGATCCATTATCAAAATTGCATCCTTAGCCATTAAATCGGAATATGACAACGATTCACTTGTTAGAGCACTACATAAATCCCCAAAATTTTAGATAAATTCTGAAATATTTTTTCACCAACCCCCGGATTGAGAAAGCTAAGAATCAATTTGCTAACCCCTGCGGAATCCGAAACCACACAGACTTGCTCTAGCAGAGCATCGTGACTAATATGAGCAAGATTAGGAAGAAAATGGTAAATCGAAGAGCATTGTCAAAAGCTAATCAGAGAGCCATAGAAGCAACTCTCTTCAAAACTACCACGAGGGCCAAAGAAACTACTTACAGGAAGAAACGAAAGCATACTAACATAAGAAGAAACTATTGTCATAGAGATAATTACATCTACATCATCTACCACATAGTATTTTCCTGTTTCTTTTTTCTATATCTACAATATACTCTATCTAAATGATAATAGAGACAACTATGACTTGACTGGTACAAAATCATAGTAGTTGAACACAAAATTCACATACATGTAACAGTTTAAACCTATTGTCTATTCACTTTCGTTTGTTTTTTGTTTTTTCCTTTTTGCTTAAAGTTGGAAATTTTAGTTGAAACATTCACCACACAAAATAAGTTAAACATCAACAATATTAGTTAGTACATTGTCCGAATCTCTCTGTTTCAACTTTTAAAATTTGAACAGACAGTTTAGTGTAAGTCATCAACAAAAAGGTAAAAGGCTGCTATGGAGGAGTAGCCAGCTTGACCTCTTCATTCCTCTAAAGTCTAAACTCACACTAAAAGGAGAAATTTATTAGATTAGAAAGAACAATATCTTCTATACTTTCTTTTAGATAAAAGAAATTTTCTTAGTAGAATAGAGAGAGACAATATCTTCTTTACTGCAGATGTAAATTTGTTAAAAGTTCTATAGTTCCACAAAAGAAGAGAAACTCATTTACACACAGTCTATACAAAGACATAAAAGGGTAGAAAAAGGTAAACCAATTCCCAAACCCAGTCAACCCAAGTAGAACAGCTCCCCTACAAAAAGGAGCCGTCCAAGAAAATACCTACTATCTTAGCTCTGTAAGAAAACCATTTCCAAAAACTCAAAATTCCATTACCTTATAAACAGAAGGCTAAAGGCACACTACTTATTTGAAAGTCCAAAGACACACTACCTTACGTAAACCCTTTATTAATAAGAAACCTTCCGTAAGCCTTTGATTTGACGTCATTATTTAATGCATATCAATTCTAACTTGTATATACCACATTCAGCTTCCTTCTCTTTCTTTCTTCTTTTTTAGTTCCTTAATAAGTACTTATATCTTGATAGGTACCCAATACATAAAATTACACAACAGGTCCAAACACCAATATCCCCTTTGAACCGCCACTGCAACAACCTATACAAACCACCATACCTTAGCACAAATTTCTTCATTATGTCTAAGAAAGGAAATAAAGCACACAAATAAGACTCGTGTTGCCAAAAACAAAAAAGATGAAGACTATCAACCAAACTTGACAAGCTGAAAGTGTGTTTCCCAAAAAAAAATCTCTTATCGAGCTCCTGCCAAATGATCCAGTCAGAATTATATTCCTCTCCAACATTCTGATGCTTTAAAATTCAATTATAACGGGGTTTGCCAGCCATAGAAACATCTAAAAGTTTTCGCCAGTTACATATGGAACACGGCAATCAAATAAATAAGTCCACAGCCCTTGATGACTCATATCTTACACTCCAAATTCTCAAAAAGCATTTTCATATCGTATGATACAAAACATAAGAAGCATTAGCAGATAAGTCTCAAGATGGAATCAAAAATATCAAGTCCATTGTGTTTGCTCCTGTATAACTTGTATAAACTAGTTCATCACAAACCAATTAAGCAACAAATTCCTTTTGCTTTTGAATTCCAGCAGAGTCATCACCACAATGCAGATACACTTATCAAATGAATTACTCCAAAACATAAAACAAGACAAACAAAAAAGAGGAAAAATTAGACCAAATTCTTAACAGTCAAACAACATTATAAAAGTCAGCTAAACCCAATTAACCGCATATAAAAACCAGAATAATAGATTATTATGATCAAAACTTGAAAGAGTAAGAGTTCACATCCTATTAAAGGGTTTTGTGAGAAAAGGGGGGAAATCACGTTGTTGTACCTTCCATGGATGTAAAATTTCTAGGGTTTTACCCTCCTCCTACTCTTCTGTTATTGCACAATTGAATCAGCATGTCAGCTCCATTAGGCGGAGAAATCTCGAAATTGTATGTATGAGGCTTGAATTGGAAATCTATAAAGAACAGAGATTGGAATTATTCTGGGTTTGTTTACTTGGAAATTTTGCTTTCTGAACTTTGCGTTTGTTTGAAGGCAGTAAATGAAAATTTGATGATTTGATAATTATTTTACTTACTAATTTATGAGGAAATGAAATTGATCAAAACTTGTACTTCTAAGTTCTAATCTGTTGTATTTTGTGTTTTCTTTATTCCCTTTGTATTCTTTGGGAGTATGGACCTTTTTGTCGTAACATGGGAATTCTCTCTTAGTTTTAAAATATAATAGAGTTGACTTTTTAAAATTAATTAAATTATTTTAAATTAAAATTAATGTAATTTAATTTTTTTTGAAAATAATTAATAGTACTATATATATTATATTTGTTGGGGCATGGTTTTGCCCGGTAAATTCTGTAGGTTATATCCCACGTGGAGGATTCTTTCCCACATGGAGGTATATTATAATTGGAAGACTTGATTGTTAAAGAATCTATAGTCTTAATTGTACTGTAACTTTTAGTTCGTAATGAAAGAGTCAGGATTGTATTTGACTTTTTTTCTTTAAGTAGATTGATTTTTATCGTATTATGGTAACTACCATAATAAGGACTCTTAATCCAATTCAAGAACAGTGCGTTAAAGGAGGTGTGATCAGCTATAAATACAATGTTATACCTTAATTCACAGGTAATGTCACTTTGAACACTAAAGCAATTGTGACACCCCCAAATCCAGGTTTCCAAACCTCGAATTCGGTGCTCACAATAATCGACGACAAACATACTATCTAACTAAATGCGGAATAATAAACATACATTGTTTATCGAATGGAAATAAAGTCTTACAATTCTGGTCCCAAGGTTCTTTAACCTTAACATAAAACGTACCCTTAATACAACAAAAGGTTCACCTAATTAAACAACATTCAATAATAACTAGTACATAGGCACTATCGGGCATCTACTCCTGCACCTTCCCTTTTCCTTTGTCTCCTCTAGACGTTTCTGCCTTAGCTGAAATAAAGATCATGATATAGCAAGGGTAAGCAACTAATTTGCTTAGCAAGTATATACACAAAGAGATATATCATGATAGAAGGAAATTTCGCTTTCAATGTTCAACAACAGTATAAGAGTGTGGAGGAGCATTGAATTAATAAACAACAGTTGAATATTCGAATAATTGAATGACAATTACTGAGTGGTTTGAAATAACCAAGGACGTTTTCCAAGGTTCTCAGCATGTAAGCTGGAGACCTCTTAAAAAGGTTTTGGTAATCGAGGGGATCAGCCTCTCATACCCCGTGATTTATGCATAAACACTTAATAAACCAGCATTGATATCATGCCTTAAACAAGTTTATCCTTTTCTCAGCCAAGAGTTTCTTACCACAACAATTTAATAAGAACAGCTTTTAAAATACCATTGTCTTAACCAATTTAGACATGCTGGATCTAGCTGATACAAATAGCATAGATCGATCTCATAAACAATTCATACTTGAAAGAACTTTAATTAAATTTACAGTTCAATCATAATAGGATAGGAATTCAATTGCACAATGTGCGAATCTCAATAAATAGTATAGATGTGAATAATCGACAATAATTATTCACTAACATGCTTCGAAAATAATAACTCGAGTTTGAGTTAGGGAACTTGCAATAATGTAAGAAGTTTAGGGTTAGGAACTTGCCTGTCTGCTCAGCTACAAATAATTCTAGCTTTAACTAATTGGCCTTGAAGAACCTAACATTGATAATGTTGATCTATCAATTAGTACTGCGTAGTTGTATATCGACACGCTTACTTATGCTATTTATTTAACAATTAAGCAAATCACATAGCACACATAAACTATCGTAAATCCTGTAAGACACTTAATTGATCCTTAGGTTGATGGTTTAATTAATTACCAATGTTTCCCTTAAGTGATAAACACTTATTAAACCCTTAAACAATTAATAATAATTGTTCAATTGATTAACATTACTCTTTCTTAAGTAATATTTATTTATTAAACCCTTAAGCAATTTATTATGATTGTTTAATTAATAGGTTATTAACTCTTTCTATTTTATTAACTTTATCTCCATTTAATTACTATTAAATAGTAATTAATTAATTATCTTTAGTTATTATTAATAGTAAATTAATAACTAATTATATTCATTTATTATTTAATTATTAATTTAAATAATAATCGAATTATAAAATTTTAATTGTCTTTAATTATTTATTTAAGATTAAATAATAATTAATTAAGCTTATTTATTATTTAAAGTTTAATCAAATAATTAATTAATTAGTGAGTAACAATTATCTTTAGTTATTATAAAAAAATAATTAATTAGTAAATATGAATTACCTTTAGTTATTATTTAATAATAAATAATAACTAATTAAGTTTATTTATTATTTAAAGTTAATCAAATAATAAATAATTAATTAGTAAGTAATAATTATCTTTAGTTATTATTTAATAATAAATAATAGCTAATTAGATTTATTTATTATTTAAAGTTAATTAAATAATAAATAATTAGTTAGTAAATATGAATTATCTTTAGTTATTATTTAATAATAAATAATAACTAATTAGATTTATTTATTATTTAAGGTTAATCAAGTATAAATAATTACTTAGTGAATAAGAATTATCTTTAGTTATTATTTAATAAATGATAACTAATTAGGTTTATTTATTTATTTAAAGTTAATCAAATAATAAAATAATTAATTAGTGGGTACTAATTATCTTTAGTTATTATTTAATAATAACTAATTAGGTTTATTTATATTTTAAAATTAATCAAATCATAAATAATTAATTTACAATTCTTAATTATCCTTAATCATTATTTAATAATAATTAATCAATTACTTAACTTTATTTATTATTTAAACATAATTAAATAACAAATAGTTAATTTTTTTTTCTAATTTTTCGTTCTTGATTTCCAGATTTGGGGTCTTTCACCAAAACCTTCATAAAACGAAAATCTACAACTTCGATTTACGATCCGTCGATTTTGTTGGATTCGTATCTTCCTGAACTACACTTTTCATTTATCAAACATCAAATTTGGTTACGTTTAGGTCTCGGAAAATAGGCTCAAAGTCAAGGGTCAGCAAGGTTGTTCAACAGTTGGCATGCTTTGGTAATAAATTCATGGTTTGCTCATTTTTCAACATATTTGAGTGATTCAAAAGGGATTTTGTCCCTAACCTATGGATATAGCATATCAAGAAAGAAAATCACAAGATCCCTTTATAGATTTCAAAATGACAAGCATATAACAACCTTTTTCAAACAAAATTTCCGGAAAATCTCCTTTACTTCCTTTCTTCTAAATTTTTCCAACATAAACTCACACATATGAACAAGCAAAATATTATATATTCAAGATCTAACCTTATCATAAGGTTCTAGCCATCAAGAACATAAAACTTCAAGGATCTATGTCCAAACACATTAAAATAGCTTAAAGTTTGGAGTTATACCTTTTTGATTTCTTCTTCTTCTTTTCCTTCCCAAAATAGGTTGTGAATGGGGATGGCCTAAATAATCAAGACCTTCTTCTTTCTCCCACAAGATTTGCTCTTGCTTCTCTCTCTTCAAAACTCTCTCAAGCTCACAAACTCTCTACTTGGTGAATAATAAGTGAGCCAACCCTTGTTAACTTTGGTGAGGGGGTCCTATTTATAGGAAAGTAGAGACCATGGGGCAAAATAGTCATTAATCATGACTAGGCAAGGGCAATTTGGTCAATTCATCAATAGTAGGGAAGCTTCCTAGCAACTTCCTCAAGGGTATTTTAAACATTACCCAACCTTCTTTTAAGGTTAAAATAGTCTTTTCGCAAAATCTTAATTATCCATTAGTTATTACCCATTCTTCATTGGTTATTTGACATTGGTTATTATCTTGCCATCATTACATTGGTTAAACACAATGGTTATTAACCCGCCATCATTTCATTGGTTATTAACCACTTGGATATACAATGGTTATTGCCCTTACATAATTACCTTGGTTATTAACCACTCTTGGCCATTTTAGTCATTACCCACCAATTCCTACACTTGACTCACCTATGGTTATCTCTTAACCATAGTTATATCATACCTGCCAACACGAGTATAGACACATCTTATTACATCTCCCACCAATTAACCCAAGTTGATTTAAATGGAACACAACGTTAACTCATTGAATTAAATTAGATTTAATTAATAAGGACGTTCAAAAATTCACGGGCTTACATCCCTCTCCCCTTATAAAAATTCCGTCCTCGGAATTGCAAAAAATAGGGTTACTCAAATAAGAACGGATAATTCGCCTTCATTTTCTCTTCGAGTTCCCACGTAGCTTCTTCGACTGCGTGATTCCTCCAGAGAACTTTGACGGAATGTATGGTCTTGTTTCTCAGCTTCTGTTCCTTCCTATCGAGAATATGGACAGGAACCTCCTCGTAACGATAAGTCCTGCTCGACTTGAATTGGCTCATAGGAAATAACATGCTTGTAGTCTGGCTTATATGGACGTAACACTGATACATGAAACACGTTGTGAATGTGCTCAAGTTCAGGAGGGTAATGCTACCTCGTACGCCACTTCGCCTACTCTCCTTAATATTTCAAAAGGTCCTATGAATCTAGGGCTCAGCTTGCCCTTCTTCCCAAAACGGATCTTCCCTTTCTAGGGAGATACCTTCAGAAACACATAACTACCAACTTCAAAGTCTCGTTTTGACGATGTAAGTCGGCATACTTCTTCTGACGATCCTGGGCTGCTACTAACCGCTGTCTTATTACTTTAATGATTTCCACGGTTTGTTGTACCAATCTGGTCCCAACAATCTCCGTTCACCAACTTCATCCCAACACAACGGCGTTCGACACTTTCTTCCATATAACGCTTCGTACGGTGGCATACCGATGCTAGCGTGATAACTATTGTTGTAAGCGAACTCTACCAAGGGCAAGTGATCATCCCACCCAGCTGCCACCTAAGTCCACACAACTGCCCGGGCAGCATATCCTCTAAGGTTTGAATTGTTCGCTCACTCTGACCATCAGTCTGAGGATGATATGCCGTACTCATTCTCAATTGTGTTCCCATTCTTTCCTGTAGGCTTCTCCAAAAATTTGACGTGAAGCGCGGATCTCTGTCAGATACAATAGAAACCGGCACCCCATGTCGCGATACTATCTCCTTTACGTAGAGTTTCGCCAACTGCTCCAATTTGTACCTGATCTTGATCGGTAGAAAATGGGCAGACTTGGTCAACCGATCTACGATCACCCAGATGGCGTCTAGACCCTTTTGTGTGTCGGGAGTCCTACCACAAAAATCCATAGTGATGTGCTCCCACTTCCACTCGGGAATCTCTAAGGGTTTGCAACAATCCGCTCGGCCGTTGGTGCTCTGCCTTGACCCTCTGACAAGTTAAACACCGGCTGACGAATTCCGCAACTTCCCCTTTCAAATGCGGCCACCAATAATGTTGACGAAGATCTTGATACATCTTGGTGCTACCCGGATGTACCGAAAAATCTCGTATTATGGGCCTCCTGCAATATTTTCTTCCCTTAGGTCTGGTACATAGGGTATCCAGATCCTTCCCTCGAATCTCAGCAGACCCGTGATGTCAACCTTAAACTTCAACGTTTTTCCTTCCGATAGTTGCTTCTTAATGCCAATGCATTCTTCATCAAATTCTTGAGCCTCCTTTTATCTTATCTAGTAGAGTCGGACCACTGTCACGGTGAACAATTTTTCGTCCGTCTCCATTGGGATACTTAACCTCCAGTTCCAGGCGTCCAAAGTCCTTTATCAGCTCTGCCTGAGTTGTAAGCCTCATCAACTTCTCTCTGCCTTTCCTACTCAGGGCATCTGCCACTACATTTGCTTTGCCCGGATGGTACAGAATCTCACAATCGTAATCCTTGATTAATTCTAACCATCGGTGTTGCCTCATATTCAGCTCCTTCTGAGTGAAGATATATTTCAGACTTTTGTGATCTGTATATATCTCGCACTTCTCTCCATATAGGTAGTGCCTCCAAATCTTCAAGGCGAACACTACTGCTGCTAATTCCAGATCATGAGTCGGGTATCCCTTCTCATAGTCCTTCAGCTGGCGTGAAGCGTACGCAATGACCCTGCCGTGCTGCATTAGTACACAACCAAGGCCCTTGTGTGACGCATCACTGTATACTACAAAACCTCCAGTGTCGTCTGGTAATGCCAACACTGGTGCTTGGCTAAGACTCTTCATCAACTCCAAGAAACTCTCCCTCGCACTTCTCTATCCAAACGAACTTTACCGTCTTTCTAGTCAGATTGGTCAACGGTGATGCTATCTTCGAAAAAATCCTGGATGAATCTCCGATAGTATCCCGCTAACCCTAGGAAACTTCTGATCTCCGTTGGTGTCTCTCGGCTGCTCCCAGTTGATAATGGCTACCACCTTTGCTGGGTCTACCGAAACACCACTACTGTCAATGACGTGTCCAAGAAACTGCACCCTCTGCAACCAAAATTCACACTTTGAAAACTTCGCGTACAGTTTCTCCCTTCTTAATGCCTCCAAGGCAATCCTTAGATGTTCAGCATGTTCTTCCTTCCTCTGACACTGAATACACCAAGATATCATCGATGAATTACTACACACAAACTTGTCCAAATACTGCTTGAACACTCTGTTCATCATATCCATGAATGCCGCTGGTGCATTTGGCAGGCCAATGGACATAACCAGAAACTCGAAATGTCCATAACGAGTTCTGAATGCCGTCTTCGGGATATCCTCCCGTCTCACACCACTTAGTTGATGATAGCCCGTCCATAAATCGATCATTGAAAAGTATTTCGCTCCCTTGAGTTGATCAAACATATCGTCTCTCCTGGGCAGCGGATACCTATTCTTAATCGTAACTTTGTTCAACTCACGGTAGTCGATACAAAGCCTCATCGAGCCATCCTTCTTCTTTTACGATCAGAACTGGCGCTCCCCATGGTGACACGCTTGGCCTGATATAACCCCTGTCTAACAGTTCCTGCAGTTGAACCATCAGTTCTTTCATCTCTACTGGTGCCATTCGGTAAGGCGCCTTAGATATCGGTGCCGTTCCAGGTACCAAGTCGATTGCAAATTCTATCTCCCTATCCGGTGGCAGTCCCGGAAGTTCCATCTGGGAAGACATCAGCGAATTCCCTTACAACGGGTATCTGACTCAGTTCCCCCTCGACCCGTCGAGTATCTACCACGTGAGCCAAATAACCTATACAACCCTTCTTAAGCAATCTCTTCGCTTGCATCATCGTCAGACAACAAGATTGTCTCGGCGATTTACTACCATAGAACACCACCTTCGACTTACCCGGAGTCTGCAGGTGTATGCACTTTTTCTTACAGTCAATGACCGCCCCGTGGCTCGCTAACCAATCCATCCCCAGGATTACATCGAATTCTCCAAGACGAATCGGCAACAAGTCCACGTTAAGCTTAAACCCTCTCACATCCGCACAACAATTCTTATAAATGTAGTTTACGGGGATAATCTCTTTGTTCGCTACTTCTACATTCATCGGGTGTTCTAACAGTTCACTAGGCAATTTAAATCTTTGAGCAAATTCATCAGAGACAAAAGAACATGAAGCACCCGAATCAAATAGCACATAGGCATCTATGTTGTTGATTGGAATAATACCTGACACCACCTCTCTGGATGCCACAGCATCTTGCACTGTCATGTTGAAGGTCCTTGCTGTTGGCTTATTTGGCTGGGCTGGTCCTCCACTGGTTGCTCTCGAGTTGTTGCCCCTATTGCCATTTCCGCCATCCATGTTTCTCTTTCGGGGACATTCCTTGCTCCGATGTCCTATCTCTCCGCAATTGAAGCAACCTCCCTTCTTCGCCTTAGGACAATTGGGCGAGATATGCCCTTCTTGTCCACAGGTATAACAGACCATCTTCCCCTTCATACACTCTCCCGAGTGACCCTTTCCGCAATTCCCACATACCGGCCTTTTCTGTTGTATGCTCCCTTGCTGGATTTCAGAATTGCTACCCCCACTGCTCCATTGACGCTTCCTACTGTTGCTGCCACCACCGCTAACATTTACATTTCCTCCTTCTACCTTCTTCTTGTTCCTTTCCCGATTATATTTCGAAACCGCTTCACTCCCACCTTCAGCAATGAGAGCTTTCTCCAACAAGGTTGAGAACGATGTAATTTGCAAAACCGCTACCTTGCTGTAGATCCACGGCTTTAATCCATTCTCGAATCTCCTGGCCTTCCTCACCTCAGTATCCACCTGATGTGGGGCGAATCTAGCCAATTCATTGAATTTTGCAGCGTACTCCGACACTGACAAATTTTCTTGCTTCAATTCTAGAAACTTGATCTCCATTTTTGCCTGCGTACTTTCAGGAAAGTAATTCTCGAAAAACAACGTCTTGAAAGCTTCCCACGCCACGACTCCAGTTCCAGCTTTGTTCTGATTGGCTTCCCACCAAAAGTTAGCCTCACCCTTCATTAGGTAGGTAGCAAAAACTGTCTTCTGCTCCTCAGCGACTCTAGCAATGACAAAGGCCTTTTCAATCTCCTTTATCCATGACTGGGCCTCTATCGGGTCCGCTGTTCCCCTAAACTCTGGCGGCCCTACTGCCTTGAAGTCTTTAAAATTGGCTAAGTAGTTGCCCGTCTGGTTTCCTGCGGTAGTCGTTTGATTTCGCAGAGCTTCGGCCATCATGTTGATAAAGTCTTGCATTGGGTTTGGTTGAGTTCCCTCTGCATTATTAACCGACTCTTCGACCCCTTGGTTTCGTAGGATTCGTCTGGGTGGCATTATCTGTTTAAACAAAGTCCTAACACGTTACTCGGGTTTTAGTATCATATAAGTATTTAACATGCAATACAATATTGTACTCGAACAATCGCATGACCATCATGTGGGAGCTCTAGATTACCCAACCTCGGGAATTCTACTTTTACCCGATTAGTGATTTAAGTTGCTAAAATACCGATTCAGTTTTACTGAATTAACATAACCATTGAATTGACGGTTTACCAGGTAAAATTCTCAAACACATACCACAATAATGCATTTATATTCATATACCAACTTTAGTGTTTTACACGTTTATCACAGGTATATTGCTATAAATGCTACCATCCCAGTAAAATAACCAAAGATGGGGTTTACTTAAACCATTCTTTTTCTACCTACATAAATGGAAGTACATCCTACATATGAACTACCTCGCACCTGCTGAGGTTAATACAAACTCTTAGTAAATCAAAAGTAGTACCAACTTCACTGCTCAAGGCATAACTGCCCACCTCCAACTATCCTCTAAGGGACACAAGGTGAATACAACTCAACGCTTGCTCTCGCTACTGGAGAGCAGATCCATCCATTTGGCGTCGAACTGCATAAAGGCGATGTCTAAGGCTCGCTCCAAATCATATATCATCACATCTTTAGCTTTCACCTCATCCCTCAACTGTCCTAACTGTAGCTCTCTCTGCTGCAGCTTCCCTCGCAACTCGGCTAACTCAGCCTGGGCCTGGTAAGCAGCGTCGTTGTACTGCTGTTCAGAAATCTGGAGGGTGTGGTCCTGTGTCTCTAGTTGTTCAGCCCTAACCTCTAGCTCGGCGTCCCTCACCAGCAATTCTCCTATCACCTTAGGTTCTATGGGTTCCTGGTTCACTGATTACCTATCTTAACTCTCGTTCGACATCCTACAATACACCACACCATAAACAACATCAGTACCATAATAAAATACATTCATTGATAAAATGAAATGATATTTTATTCGGTACAACTAGAACTCGATGAATCTCCTCAACCCCTTACCTACATACTCTATATGAGTTTTCTACTAAGGTTATAACCTAGGTTTCTCATTCCTAACGTTTATAACCTATAGCTTTGATACCAACCTGTGACACCCCCAAATCCAGGTTTCCAAACCTCGAATTCGGTGCTCACAATAATCGACGACAAACATACTATCTAACTAAATGCGGAATAATAAACATACATTGTTTATCGAATGGAAATAAAGTCTTACAATTCTGGTCCCAAGGTTCTTTAACCTTAACATAAAACGTACCCTTAATACAACAAAAGGTTCACCTAATTAAACAACATTCAATAATAACTAGTACATAGGCACTATCGGGCATCTACTCCTGCACCTTCCCTTTTCCTTTGTCTCCTCTAGACGTTTCTGCCTTAGCTGAAATAAAGATCATGATATAGCAAGGGTAAGCAACTAATTTGCTTAGCAAGTATATACACAAAGAGATATATCATGATAGAAGGAAATTTCGCTTTCAATGTTCAACAACAGTATAAGAGTGTGGAGGAGCATTGAATTAATAAACAACAGTTGAATATTCGAATAATTGAATGACAATTACTGAGTGGTTTGAAATAACCAAGGACGTTTTCCAAGGTTCTCAGCATGTAAGCTGGACCTCTTAAAAAGGTTTTGGTAATCGAGGGGATCAGCCTCTCATACCCCGTGATTTATGCATAAACACTTAATAACCAGCATTGATATCATGCCTTAAACAAGTTTATCCTTTTCTCAGCCAAGAGTTCTTACCACAACAATTTAATAAGAACAGCTTTTAAAATACCATTGTCTTAACCAATTTAGACATGCTGGATCTAGCTGATACAAATAGCATAGATCGATCTCATAAACAATTCATACTTGAAAGAACTTTAATTAAATTTACAGTTCAATCATAATAGGATAGGAATTCAATTGCACAATGTGCGAATCTCAATAAATAGTATAGATGTGAATAATCGACAATAATTATTCACTAACATGCTTCGAAAATAATAACTCGAGTTTGAGTTAGGGAACTTGCAATAATGTAAGAAGTTTAGGGTTAGGAACTTGCCTGTCTGCTCAGCTACAAATAATTCTAGCTTTAACTAATTGGCCTTGAAGAACCTAACATTGATAATGTTGATCTATCAATTAGTACTGCGTAGTTGTATATCGACACGCTTACTTATGCTATTTATTTAACAATTAAGCAAATCACATAGCACACATAAACTATCGTAAATCCTGTAAGACACTTAATTGATCCTTAGGTTGATGGTTTAATTAATTACCAATGTTTCCCTTAAGTGATAAACACTTATTAAACCCTTAAACAATTAATAATAATTGTTCAATTGATTAACATTACTCTTTCTTAAGTAATATTTATTTATTAAACCCTTAAGCAATTTATTATGATTGTTTAATTAATAGGTTATTAACTCTTTCTATTTTATTAACTTTATCTCCATTTAATTACTATTAAATAGTAATTAATTAATTATCTTTAGTTATTATTAATAGTAATTAATAACTAATTATATTCATTTATTATTTAATTATTAATTTAAATAATAATCGAATTATAAATTTTTAATTGTCTTTAATTATTATTTAAGATTAAATAATAATTAATTAAGCTTATTTATTATTTAAAGTTTAATCAAATAATAATTAATTAGTGAGTAACAATTATCTTTAGTTATTATAAAAAAATAATTAATTAGTAAATATGAATTACCTTTAGTTATTATTTAATAATAAATAATAACTAATTAAGTTTATTTATTATTTAAAGTTAATCAAATAATAAATAATTAATTAGTAAGTAATAATTATCTTTAGTTATTATTTAATAATAAATAATAGCTAATTAGATTTATTTATTATTTAAAGTTAATTAAATAATAAATAATTAGTTAGTAAATATGAATTATCTTTAGTTATTATTTAATAATAAATAATAACTAATTAGATTTATTTATTATTTAAGGTTAATCAAGTAATAAATAATTACTTAGTGAATAAGAATTATCTTTAGTTATTATTTAATAAATGATAACTAATTAGGTTTATTTATTATTTAAAGTTAATCAAATAATAAATAATTAATTAGTGGGTACTAATTATCTTTAGTTATTATTTAATAATAACTAATTAGGTTTATTTATATTTTAAAATTAATCAAATCATAAATAATTAATTTACAATTCTTAATTATCCTTAATCATTATTTAATAATAATTAATCAATTACTTAACTTTATTTATTATTTAAACATAATTAAATAACAAATAGTTAATTTTTTTTTCTAATTTTCGTTCTTGATTTCCAGATTTGGGGTCTTTCACCAAAACCTTCATAAAACGAAATCTACAACTTCGATTTACGATCCGTCGATTTTGTTGGATTCGTATCTTCCTGAACTACACTTTTCATTTATCAAACATCAAATTTGGTTACGTTTAGGTCTCGGAAAATAGGCTCAAAGTCAAGGGTCAGCAAGGTTGTTCAACAGTTGGCATGCTTTGGTAATAAATTCATGGTTTGCTCATTTTTCAACATATTTGAGTGATTCAAAAGGGATTTTGTCCCTAACCTATGGATATAGCATATCAAGAAAGAAAATCACAAGATCCCTTTATAGATTTCAAAATGACAAGCATATAACAACCTTTTTCAAACAAAATTTCCGGAAATCTCCTTTACTTCCTTTCTTCTAAATTTTTCCAACATAAACTCACACATATGAACAAGCAAAATATTATATATTCAAGATCTAACCTTATCATAAGGTTCTAGCCATCAAGAACATAAAACTTCAAGGATCTATGTCCAAACACATTAAAATAGCTTAAAGTTTGGAGTTATACCTTTTTGATTTCTTCTTCTTCTTTTCCTTCCCAAAATAGGTTGTGAATGGGGATGGCCTAAATAATCAAGACCTTCTTCTTTCTCCCACAAGATTTGCTCTTGCTTCTCTCTTCAAAACTCTCTCAAGCTCACAAACTCTCTACTTGGTGAATAATAAGTGAGCCAACCCTTGTTAACTTTGGTGAGGGGTCCTATTTATAGGAAAGTAGAGACCATGGGCAAAATAGTCATTAATCATGACTAGGCAAGGGCAATTTGGTCAATTCATCAATAGTAGGAAGCTTCCTAGCAACTTCCTCAAGGGTATTTTAAACATTACCCAACTTCTTTTAAGGTTAAAATAGTCTTTTCGCAAAATCTTAATTATCCATTAGTTATTACCCATTCTTCATTGGTTATTAGACATTGGTTATTATCTTGCCATCATTACATTGGTTAAACACAATGGTTATTAACCCGCCATCATTTCATTGGTTATTAACCACTTGGATATACAATGGTTATTGCCCTTACATAATTACCTTGGTTATTAACCACTCTTGGCCATTTTAGTCATTACCCACCAATTCCTACACTTGACTCACCTATGGTTATCTCTTAACCATAGTTATATCATACCTGCCAACACGAGTATAGACACATCTTATACATCTCCCACCAATTAACCCAAGTTGATTTAAATGGAACACAACGTTAACTCATTGAATTAAATTAGATTTAATTAATAAGGACGTTCAAAATTCACGGGCATTACAGCAATAAGCCTCCATTGTTAACCTTATTTCTAGTCTGTACTTATTTTCACACCGGAACTATCCCCCGGCAGTCCTGGCCGTCAGCTCTCTTAGTGTGATTACGTTTCTGTGCAGGATTCAGCGCGTTGTTTAGTAATTGGACGCATGGACGAATCTTGGCATTAACATTGGTACTAGAAGGAGGACCACTTTAGTGCAACTTTATTTCATAATCACCCATATATTCAGTAGGAGTTATGGCGAGTAAGGTGAATACGGTTTCTGACCAGGAGTGATCTTCGTTCAATCCCAGAGGTTCAGTCAAAGAATGACTTGGGCCCAAAAAATATGTCAAGGATAGGTGATGAGTGCATAATATTCATTTATTATAATTCATTTATGTTTAGTTTATTGCATGTTTTATGGTGTATATGAGCTTATTAAGGTGTTTACTGATTTCAGGGATAAATGGAGCTAAAGCGGGAAAACAAGAGAAAAAATTCAGTTTTTGAAAATTAATGAACTCGCCCCGGCGAGTTCATGATGGCCAATGATTTTGCCCCCGCGAATTCCTGTAATATTATGAGCCCTAATAAGATTTGTATATGTAAATTATGTGTTTATTAAATGAAATTTCTTATTCCGACTTTGTGTTATGTGATTGTATATTTTATTAAAGAATTAGGTCAAATAAATTTTTTTTCTGAAACTGCTTAGTCGTGCTTACACGGACAAAATGATTTGCCGTGCTTCCGACGATTTCACCGAGAAGCGTATCGGCAAATTATTTTGGTAAGCTGCTGTGTCGTGCTTGGAAATGACGAAGTGATTTGTCGTGCTTCGGAGTTAATATAATATTATATTAACTGATAAAAATCTAAAATAAGTTTAAAAGGATTTAAAATGATAAACTGAATTTGAAACCCTAATTAGAAAACCTTAATTAGTAAAAGTTGTCCGAATTGGTAAATCAAAACCCTAATTATTACACAAGAATCTTAATTGATATAATTAGATTCTAAGTAATGAATCATAACATTAATTATGAATCATTGAACTTAGATTAAAACCCTAATTGAAAGATTTAAACCCTAATTCATGAATTAGGAATCCCTAAATCCTAATTAAGAAACCATAACTCTAATTAGGTTATCTAAACTTTAAATTATGTAATGTTAAACCTTAATTATGATATATAAGCTTAATTAAAATATTACTAAACATAATTAAACATCCTAAACATGATTAGCAAAAATCTAAGTTTAATTAGTAAGGAAATAAATCAAAAATAAAATTTTAAACCAATAAAAATTGAGATAGGAGTGTGCTAGCTTGATCTGATCTTGCTCCAGCACAAGTAGGAGACTTAGATCAGATTGCAAGTAGCACAAGTAACAAGGCCAAGATCTTTGTGGAGGCAAAAAGGTGTGAAAAGACTAAAAACCCTAATCCTTGCAATGCTATAAATAGAATGAGCCTCTGACCATTAGACCTACGAATTCACAAGTTTATACACTCCTAAAATATAGTCTAGATAATCCTCAAGTGAGGTTCCAAGTAGCTCTTAAAGATCAGATCAAGAAATAGCTCAAAAAGGTGCAAAAACCCTAATTTTATACTAAATCTTTAAAACTTTGTTAGATGTTATGTTTAGATGTTTAGGAATATGTGTTAACATGTTAATAAGCGATCTGGGTTGTTAAATCACGTTTTCATAACATCTAGGTATGAAAATTAAGCCAAAATAGCAAACTGTTCATGCAGCCCAGAAATGTCTGACAAGCAAGTTTGTCAGACGATTTAATCGACTTAATTTGTTAGTTTGATGTGTTTTAAAGTATGTCGTTGTAGTATGCCATGAGGTTAAGACATAGGAACAATAATTGTATCTAACCGATCAATATCCAAAGATATATTTGTGTGAGAAAGTCCCCACTTGATCACGAGCGTTCTGTTTCTGGGCAACCCAGAAAAGTGAAGAACAACTCTGACAGTTCACTGACAAGCTTTGGCCGACCTAGATCTTGATCACGTGAGATAATTAACGAGGTTTCAATGTTTGTATCTGTTCTTTGCCATGTAATCTACAAATATAAATCAACAAATCACATAAAACTAACCTAGAACAAAAGATATTAGCAGTCAAACTGCGTTGACCGACCATGACTGATGAGTTTCTAGGTTACCCAAAAACTTAAGAACAGTATAAACAGGCTAGTTTGACCATGATTTATCTAGCATCAATTGATGTTGTTTAAGTTGAAATTTCATATGTCGTTGTACACTGCCATGCTAGGTATAACTACAAACAAAAATTAAACACAAACATTAAAGCATCAAAGAGAAATTTGTGATCAAAAGTCACTGCCCGACATTGACCAACTGTTCTTCATGAACAACACATTTAGCGACACTCTCCTTCCTGATTCCCAGAACCCTATACTCATATGTAGTCCGTCGCTATAGCCCTTTTGAAACGGTTTTAAATTTAAAAATTAATAAATAATTAATAAAATTATAAATAAATATTAAAAAATTCATAATAATTAATAATTAAATATTAAAAATTCATTTTTAATTATATTTAATAATTTTTAATATTCTGATATAATTTTTAATAATTATTTAATTTAATTAAATATTAAATTATTTAATAAATATATTAAATAAATAATTTTAAAATGATATTAATGTATTTAAATTAGTTTAAATGATAATTAAATCACTTAAAAATATTACTAACTTTTCAAAATTATTATAAATAATAAATAAATTATTTTAAATAATATACTAAGCATTTGAAAATATTATAAATGATAATTAAATTATTTAAATATTACATTAAGTTTTAAAAATTATTATAAATAATAATTACACCATTTAAATGATAAAATAAATTCTAAAAATATTGTTAATGATAAAATAAATCATTTAAATAATATTCTATCTTTCTAAAAATATTATAAATGATAAATAAATCTTTTAAATAATATTTTAAGTATCTAAAATTATTCTAAATGATAAATAAATCATTTAAATAACATATTAATGTTTTAAAAATATTCTAAATAATAATTAAATCATTTAAAAATATTTTTAAGCTTATAAAAATTATTTAAAAATAATATTAAGCTTCTAAAATTGTTATAAATAATAATTAAATTATCTAGACTAATAATTAAGCTTCCAAATGAAGTTTTATTGAACAACCTATGTGTATAGCTCTCTAAAGTCGCGACCGAGATACCGAATCAACGTCGAACCTTAACAAAACTTATCTAGATTAACTTAATACATGTTATTATAAGTTCTAACACTTATTATTGATATACGTAGACTACGTACGTTGACAGATTGTATTAAAATTTTGATAAACGAACTACGTTAAGGCAAGTGTTCTAACCATACTCAATTTATATTTAAGCAAGTATTATACATCTTGCTATCAATTGTTACAAAGTTATTACTTTTTGTTCAACATAACTTAAGAAATGAATCATTATTCATATATTGCTTGATGGAGCTTAAATTCTTATGTCAAACCAAATTGTTTTGGTAAGACATCTTATACTGAGAAATGAAACACCTTGATGTAAGGTTGTAAAAATCGTCGATTATATATTGACATAAAATTGTAGGATGATATGCATACTCCTAGGATATTGGTTAGGTTGATCCCCTACCAGATATCCGAAATCAAGCTTTTCTAAGTCATTGAAGACTGATAAAGCTGATTGAAACACATGGTTCATGTACTGAACCCTCAGTTATACATCGTTGACATCTTTCAAATCAAATACATTATGTTTACGTTTTCAAATGAACTTGCTGAGCATTTGTAGCTCATTCTTGCATATATCTTCTTTTGCAGTTTTAAATGATAATCCCAACACTTCTAGGACAGACAAAGGAAAAAGCCATGTTAATTAGTTTTAATTTCTGTTTTGAATAATTCAAGTCTTTTATAGGCTTTGTTGTAATAACTTAGTACTGAGAACGATGTAACCGAACTTAATGATATGAAATATATTATCATCTTTTATTATATCGAATGCGTTATACTCTGATCTTTAAATTGTTTAGTATAGTTGTACTAAGTAAATACAGTATCTATATGAATTATACATCTGAATGAGGGTATTTGAATGATATTGAAAGTCTTATAAGTTCTGAGGTTACACTTAATGAGTGCCGGTAAGGTGCCACCTTTACTGGAATGCGTCCCTCAGTTCTATGGACAATCTTATCGTTAATACTGTGAATGTCAGATAGATAGGGAATGTCGATATGAAAGAGATATTCATAAGGTACGAATTTATACATCCAAGTGAGAGTATCCAAACACAGTTAACGTTTTGGCAAGAACTAGTATCTCGTAACGAATGTGGTTTTCGTAAGTATTAAAATATTTATTGGATTAAATAAATATTTGTATTGATATGTATTTATTTTGTTAAATAAATATTTGGTAGAAATTATCATGGTGTAATTTATTTGTGTGCATTTTGTTATGCATTGTTATGCAATAATGATGATAATTTGATAATTTAATTAAGTGATTAAATTAGAGGATTAATAATTTTGTTAAATAAAAGGATTTATTAAATAAAATTATATTTATGGTTGAATATAAATATATATTATAATTTGTTAGGTAAGGGTAAATTTGATTTATTAATAAAGAAGGTTTAATTTAAGTAAGTGTGACATGTGATTATATAATAAGAGAATATAAAAATAAATTAGTAGGTGATTAAAATAGCTTAACCAAACATGACCTTGTGGCCTTTCGTTTATTAAGCTGACAAAACCCTTTTATTTTATTTAACTGACAAACTAAATAATATGCATTATGTGGGTCAGTTTTATTTTCACGTATAAGTTATTTTAGGCTAAGAAGAAGAAATACAGAGAAGTTGGAAGAGAAAGTTCTAGGAAAATTGAAAGGAGTTGGAGGTTCTTTGAATCAAGAGAGTTTTTTAGAGCAATTTTTACCATCTTCTCATCATCTTCACAAGTATAAACAAGGATTTAAGGTAATAATTTAACCCTTGTTGCTCTTAGTCTTTTGTGTTCTTGAGTTTTGTAAAAATTAGAGTTTTTAATTGATGAATTTGTGAATGATTGTTGTATATATATGTTGGAAAGTGTTTATAATTCGTTGTATGAAAGATTCAATTGATTTTCAGAAATTAGATTGTTATAAAATAATTTTGAGAATGAAGAAAGTTGAGTTTTGGTTAATTCATATGTTTTGGTTTGCTTTGGGTCTAAAATTGTGCATCGAATCATGCTTAGAATCTGAAATTGAGTGTTTGTGTTGTAGTTCATTGAAATATGAAAACTTTGCAAAAAGAATGGATTAAAAAGGTTGAAAAACGAATTTGTGGTGTTTGATTTCATTAAGTGTGTAAAATAAGAAAAGTTAGCAAAAACTTTGATTATAAGTCTTTAAATTAGTTGTTGAAGCCATGGGTTTTGTTATTTTGGTTGTTTTAGGTTGTTAGGTTTTGTATATGGATGTCTAATAATGTTTCTAAGAGATTTATGATTATTGTATATGTTTAAATTGGTGCTTGATGCTTAGAATTCGAAGTTCAGGTTTCAGCGCTGTCGGCTCTGAAACTATGCAGAGTTTTTGAGTTCAGGTTTCAGCGCGGTCGGCGCTGAAACAGTTCATTTTCAGCGCGGTCGGTGCTAAAACTAGCAGATGTGAGAAAATTGTTTATTCTCTAAAGTGGTTTATGTAGAGTCCATCATGGGGCATGTTTGTATAAGTCTCTCAAGTTGTAATATATTATGTTGTCTTATGCATGTCTAGAGCTTAAACTAATGTGTTAATTGAATATTAAGATATTGAGATGGTGATGATTATAAAATATAAAGTTAATGAACCTTAACTTTAGGAATGCTTAAGTGTGATATTGATATAGTTAACTATGTAACTTTTGAAGTGAGTTCGTTAATCAGAAAACAATTAAGATAACAAGATGAGGTTGGATGAGAGTGGGTTTTGAAGTGTTGAGAAAATTATAACTAATCATTGTTATTGTTATGTAAACGGAATGTGTAGGTTATTTAATGTACGTGATTTGTAAGTAAGAAAACTACGCACGAGGCAAGTTTCTTACCTTTAATTCTTTTATGCTAAATGAGTTTCTAACCCCAAGCTTATTTAACGCAAGTTTCTAAATCCTATTCTATTATTTAACAAGTTATCATGGCATATAATAAATTTCTGACTTTTGGATTCTTGTTGTTCAGAGCTCAAGATAATTGAAATTATTATTCTATTACCATGGATATACAATATCTATATCATTGTATATCACTGTTGTTGATCTTTGATCATGACTCATGTTGTTCAAACCCTATTTTTTTTAACTGAACTCTTGAATGACAAAACTGAGAAGAACAACCCTAGCATAGAGGAATACTTACGCGAAAGCGCTGAATGGTTGTGCACAATACATTGTACAACGGGCTGATCACCCTGAGTACGAGATGGTTAGTCCAATTATAGTTTATTATACTATTAAAGGTTACATCAAACTTATCTGTTAACCTAGGACATGGTTCGTGGTCTTGCGGCCCTTAGTATATCTTAATGTTCTATTTTGTTGAATTGAGGTTTCAGATGTTTCCCTTTTTGATTATTATCAACATGAAATTACACCATACAGATAAGTTATTTTGTTTTTGAAACGTTCATTGTTATCTTGGTGGGCATTTGTTTTGCTCACCCTTGCATACTAAACCCTTGCAGCTAAAGCTGAGAAGACAGATGAGCCGTCTACTAGCAAAGGAAAAGGAAAAATGAACAAGTGACAATGTTTTGCTATTACGTGAAAAGACTTGTTTACTTTTATTTATGTGGTTGTGTAATTAAGACTTATTAGTTATTTATGTTTCCACGTTTAAAAGATGTAATAAAGGTTAGAGAACTTGGGACTTAATTTTGAAAAGTTATGTAACCCTTTTATGGGAGATATTTTTCTTTATAATTCGGTTTGCTTTACTTAACTCCTTTTGTTTATGGGTAGATAGTTGTTGTGTATGGATAGTGAGCACCAAATCTGTGTGGTTTGAGGTAACTCGGATTTGGGGGTGTCACAGGTTGGTATCAGAGACGTAGGTTTAAGAACCTTAGGTGGGGAAAAACCTTAGGAATTAGCCTTTTAGGAAATTGCAAAGATAGTGGCGATAAACTCTTATCGAGTATTAAGGAATGAATTAAGGAATTCATTGAAGATAATAAAACACTCTATGTGCTTATGTGCTTAATAACCAATGTGCTCGCGAGTAGTATCGATTAAGTGATTAAAATATTTTGTTGTCAGGATGTTGGAGGTTGGACAAACCAGTCAGCTTAGAGTCGAGGAGATCCCAGTGCTGAGGGAGAATATCCCAGTGCTTGGAGACGAGGAGACCAGAGATGTTCATGTCGTCAGCGAACGGCTGGTGACTGTGGAAACACCTGGGCAAAGGCTGGATACTGTTCCAAAGGAGGAGGAGGATCCCGAAGAGCTGATGTACGAGCAGATATATGATGAAAATGTAGAACTTCGGGAACAACTCAGAGTTTTGGAGGAAGTGTCAGAGACACGCCAAGTTTCCATCGAGGAGAAAAATGAAGAGATCTACGATTTAGAAGTACGTTTGGGAGATGTAGAATGGAAATTGGTTCATTTGGAGGGTCAACAGGAGCAACTGTTGGAAGAGAATGGGAAGGTGAAGACAGAGAATGTGGAAGTGAAGATTGTAAATGGAGAACTAAAAACTGAGAATGGTGAACTAAAGACTGAGAACGAGCAATTGAAGATTGCGATAGAGGAGATAAAAGATGCTTTGAGGGAGGAAACTGCTAAGCGCATAAGGGCTGAAGACGCTCACATTAGGGTTTCTCAGCGCTTGGATCATGCTGAAGGAGAGGTTCATGTAAAGAAGTTCAAGATCGATGACATGGAGTATATTTTCCACACGTCGATAGATAGGGCTCAAGACCGGCTTTACCATTACCCAACTCAGTGAGAGGATCATCCGAGGTTTATGGATCGCCGAACTATGGTTCGTATCATGGAGCAAGAACGTGAGGAAGTTGTGCGTCAAAGATTGTCTTCCTAAGTTGTTAGGGAAATAATATTATAATAAGTGTTTTAAGTGTAAATCCCAGCTTATATAAATAATGGGATAAGACGTTAATGATGAAATTCTGAAGTTGCCGTTTCAGAAAAATGATGTAAATAGTAAAATACTATCTTTTGAGTTTGAGAATAAATAAATAAAGAAGTTTATTAAAAATGTTACGTGTTAAGTTTCTACTTTTGAATATTTAAGTTAAGTTTTAATTAAGTTATAAGTATTTAAGAAATTTAGCAATTGTCTAAAAAGCGTTGTCTTAAATAGAATTATGCCGCCAAGAAGAGCTAGGTGACCCCGTCAACAACCACCCCTTGAGGGGTCTACTAACAACAATAACAATAATCCACCTGACGCCAACCCAGTGCAGCAACTGGTGAACCTTTTGACTGGAGCTTTTGCGAATCAACCGCAAGCTCAAGCTACGACCTTTAAGGATTTTAAGGCCATTGGCCCCCCTGAGTTTAAAGGAACGATGAATCCGATAGAAGCCCAAACCTGGGTAATGGAAATGAAAAAAGTTTTTGATGTTGCTAGGGTTGGGAATGATCAGAAAACTGCCTTTGCGACTTTCATGTTAAAGTCGGAAGCTAGTTACTGGTGGCAAGCCAACAAGACGAGAGTAGGAGAAGGTGTCATACCGTGAGATCGGTTTAAGAAAATGTTCTTTAAAATGTATTTTTCGGCTAGTTCACAGAACCAGATGGAGATTCAGTTTCTCGAACTTAAGCAATGAACGATGACAGTGCCAGAATACGCGACGAGATTTAATGAATTAGCGAGGTTTGCACCATACCAAGTTAATACGGACGAGAGAAAGGCTAGACGGTTTGAGCAAGGATTGAAGCCTTGGCTTTACAGTAGGGTTTCTATGTTTCAACTTAACACATTTTCGGCAGTGTTAGAGAAAGCAATAATAGCTGAGGGAGGAAGTGATGCGTTGACCAAATACAATCAGGAGCAGAAAAAGAAAAGAAATGAGGCTGAGAGTAAGCCGAGTGGTAGCAATGGAGGAGACAACCAGAAATGAAAATGGGGTGATGGTGGTTCTTTTGGAAGTCAACAGAGTAACCAGAAGAAGAAAACCGAGGCTTGTGCAACTTGTGGTAAGAACCACGCGGGCGTGTCTAAAAGGGAAGAGAGTTTGTTACAACTGTGGGCAAGAGGGCCACATTGCTCCAAATTGCACTGCTCCAAAGAAGGGTGCTTGTTTCTCGTGCGGATTAAAAAACCATCTTGCTTGTGATTGTCCAAGGAAGACTACCAGTGGAGGAAGTGGAGGCAAAGGAAACAACAGTGGGGGTGCATTAACTATTTCTGGGCCAACTACAACAAATCGCCCGACTGCTCGCACTTTTAATATGACGGTCCAGGATGCGGTTTAATCCAAGGAGGTGGTGGCAGGTATCCTACCAGTAAATAATTTGAATGCATATGTACTTTTTGATTCGGGTGCAACTTGTTCTTTCATTTCTGATGGTTTTGCTGAGAAGCTAGAGTTACCCCGAGAAGAGTTAGACTTTCCCTTAAACATAGAGATTGCCAATAGGGAAGTGGTACCTGTTAAGTATGTGTACAAAAATTGCGAGGTAGATATTCATGGTCATATGATGATAGTAGATCTTATTCCGATTAAACTTGGGGAATTTGACGTTATTCTAGGGATGGATTAGTTGTATAACTATGGGGCGATTATTGATTGCCAAAAGAAGTGTGTAAACCTTAAGCCTCCTTCTAAGGTGGTATTTTATGGTAGCAAATCACCGAGGCAAATGACTTGTCTAACGATTATGCAGGCCAAGAAGTTACTAAAGCAAGGATGTATAGGGTATTTAGCTAATGTGGTAGATACTCGAAAGATCGGTACAAAATTGGAAGAAATACAAGTGGTGAGAGATTTTGTGGATGTTTTTCCGAATGATTTGCCGGGATTACCTCCAGATAGAGAGATTGAATTCGTTATTGATTTAGTGCCCAGGACTACGCCTATATCAAAAGCTCCGTACCGAATGGCTCCGGTGGAGATGAAGGAGTTAATGGTACAACTGCAGGAACTACTAGACAAGAAGTACATTCAACCGAGTGTTTTGCCATGGGGAGCGCCGATGTTGTTTGTCAAGAAGAAAGATGGTTCGATGTGTCTTTGCATAGATTATCGTGAAGTGAACAAGGTTACAATCAAGAATAAATACCCATTACCGAGAATTTACGATCTATTCGATCAACTGAAGGGTGCTACTCATTTTTCAAAAATAGACTTAAGAAGTGGTTACCATCAGCTGAAGGTGAGAAGGGAGGATGTTCCGAAGACGGCGTTCAGAACTCGTTACGGTCACTGCGAGTTTCTGGTCATGTCATTTGGTCTAACGAATGCACCTGCGACATTCATGGACTTAATAAATAGGGTGTTTAAACCGTTTCTAGACAAGTTTATGGTGGTGTTTATCGACGACATTTTGGTGTATTCTAAATCACGTGAAGACCATGTGGAGCATCTGAGGCTAACTTTAGAGGCATTACGGAAAGAGAAGCTTTATGCGAAGTTTTCAAAATGTGAGTTTTGGTTGGATCGTGTTCAATTTCTTGGGCATGTAATTGATAAAGATGGAATTTTGGTTGATCCGGCTAAAATGGAAGCTATAATAAATTGGTAGCAACCGAAGACACCGTCTGAAGTGAGGAGTTTCTTAGGTTTGGCAGGATATTAGCGACGGTTTATACAAGATTTTTCTAGAATCGCCACTCCGTTGACAAATTTGACTAGGAAAGTGGTTAAGTTTGTTTGTACGGAGAAATGCGAAGAGAGTTTTCAAGAATTGAAGAAGAGGTTAAGTACGACACCTGTGTTGTTTTTGCCAGATAGTACAGGAAATTTTGTGGTTTACAGTGATGCGTCGCATAAGGGCCTTGGCTGTGTGCTTATGCAGAACAGCAATGTTATTGCATATGCCTCACGATAACTAAAAGATTACGAGAAGGGGTACCCGACGCATGACTTAGAATTGGCAGCAATGGTGTTTGCTCTTAAAATTTGGAGGCACTATCTTTATGGTGAAAAGTGTGAGATTTACACGGACCATAAGAGTCTCAAGTACATTTTTACTTAGAAGGATCTCAATATGCGACAGAGGCGATGGTTAGAGCTGATTAAAGATTATGACTGTGAAATTCCCTATCATCCAGGAAAGACGAATGTTGTTGCTGATGCATTAAGCAGGAAGGGTCGAGAGAAACTTATGTTATTGATTACTCAAGAGGAACTTGTTGAACAAATGGCGAAGTTGGAATTAGAAGTGAAGTGTCAACACGAATCAAAGGAGAAGTTGTTTCAGGTAGAAGTTTGTCCGATGTTGCTAGACCGAATCAAAGAAGCTCAACTTCAGGATGCGAAGTGTGAGAAGATTAAAAAGGAAGTTTCTGAGGGACAAGGTGGAAAGTTCAGTATTGATACCAAGGGATTACTCAAATTTGAACGTCGAATTTGGGTTCCATTGATATAGGATGTTCGAAGGGAGATTTTAGATGAAGCTCACAATACGCGTTACTCAGTTCACCTAGGGAGTACAAAAATGTATCAAGATCTTCCTCAAAATTATTGGTGGTCAGGAATGAAGCGTGATGTAGCAGAATGTGTTGCCAGATGTTTGACATGTCAAAAAGTGAAAGTTGAACATCAACGACCCAGTGGTTTGTTGCAGCCATTGGAAATACCGGAGTGGAAATGGGAACGCATAACGATGGATTTTGTGGTTGGTTTGCCGACTACACAAAAAGGTTTTGACACGGTTTGGGTAATTTGGACAGACTGACGAAATCAGCACATTTCTTACCAATCAAGATTAGATTCAACTTAGATCCGTTAGCAAAATTATACATTAAAGAAATTATTTCGCGGCACGGTGTTCCAGTGTCTATTGTGTCTGATCGAGACCCGCGATTTACGTCGAATTTTTGGAAGCGTCTGCAAGAATGCTTGGGAACTCAGTTGAGAATGAGCACCGCGTATCATCCTCAAACTGATGGTCAGAGCAAAAGGACGATTCAAACCTTGGAAGATATGTTACGCGCATGTGTCATGGATTTCAAGGGAAGCTGGGATGATCACTTACCGTTGGTCGAGTTTGCTTACAACAACAGTTACCACGTGAGTATTGGCATGCTGCCATACGAAGCGTTGTATGGACGAAAATGTAGAACTCCATTATGTTGGGACGAGGTTGGTGAAAGGCAACTGCTAGGACCGGAGTTAGTACACCAAACTGCAGAGATTGTGAAGGTTATAAAAGTGCGGTTATTAGCTGCTCAAGATAGACAGAAGAAGTATGCCAATCAACATCACCAAGACCGATAATTTGAAATGGGAAGCTTCGTTTTTCTAAAAGTTTCACCCTGGAAAGGGAAAATTCATTTTGGAAAGAAGGGTAAACTTAGTCCACGATTTATTAGACCTTTTGAAGTACTGCGGCGAGTTGGTAAAGTGGCTTATGAAGTAGCTCTACCTCCAGAGCTGGTTCATATCCACAATGTTTTTCATGTATCTGTTTTATGGCCTTATAAGCCAGACTATAAACATGTGATAGAATATGAACCTATACAATTTGAGAAAGACCTAACTTATGAGGAAGTTCCACTCCAGATCATAGACAGGAAGGAACAGATTCTCAGAAATAAAGTGATACCTTCTGTTAAGGTAATATGGAGAAACCACAACGCTGAAGAAGCTATGTGGGAACTCGAAGCTGATATGATGAAGAATTATCCTGAGTTGTTTGTTTAGTCCTAGTTCTATGATTCTGGGGACAGAATCCTTGTAAGGAGGGAAAGATGTAACGAATTAGGTGTGTATTGCGTTGTGATTCTGGGGACAGAATCCTTCTAAGGAGGGAAGGATGTAACGAATGTGGTTTTCGTAAGTATTAAAATATTTATTGGATTAAATAAATATTTGTATTGATATGTATTTATTTTGTTAAATAAATATTTGGTAGAAATTATCATGGTGTAATTTGTTTGTGTGCATTTTGTTATGCATTGTTATGCAATAATGATGATAATTTGATAATTTAATTAAGTGATTAAATTAGAGGATTAATAATTTTGTTAAATAAAAGGATTTATTAAATAAAATTATACGTATGGTTGAATATAAATATATATTATAATTTGTTAGGTAAGGGTAAATTTGATTTATTAATAAAGAAGGTTTAATTTAAGAAAGTGTGACATGTGGTTATATAATAAGAGAATATAAAAATAAATTAGTAGGTGATTAAAATAGCTTAACCAAACATGGCCTTGTGGCCTTTCGTTTATTAAGCTGACAAAACCTTTTTATTTTATTTAAATGATAAACTAAATAATATGCATTATGTGGGTCAGTTTTATTTTCACGTATAAGTTATTTTAGGCTAAGAATAAGAAATACAGAGAAGTTGGAAGAGAAATTTCTAGGAAAATTGAAAGGAGTTGGAGGTTCTTTGAATCAAGATAGTTTCGTAGAGCAATTTTCAACATCTTCTCATCATCTTCACAAGTATAAACAAGGATTTAAGGTAATAATTTAACCCTTGTTGCTCTTAGTCTTTTGTGTTCTTGAGTTTTGTAAAAATTAGAGTTTTTAATTGATGAATTTATGAATGATTATTGTATATATATGTTGGAAAGTGTTTATAATTCGTTGTATGAAAGATTCAATTGATTTTCAGAAATTAGATTGTTATAAAATAATTTTGAGAATGAAGAAAGTTGAGTTTTGGTTAATTCATATGTTTTGATTTGCTTTGGGTCTAAAATTGTGCGTCGAATCATGCTTAGAATCTGAAATTGAGGGTTGTGTGTTGTAGTTCATTGAAATATGAAAACTTTGCAAAAAGAATGGATTAAAAAGGTTGAAAAACGGATTTGTGGTGTTTGATTTCATTAAGTGTATAAAATAATAAAAGTTAGCAAAAACTTTGATTTTAAGTCTTTAAATTAGTTGTTGAAGCTTTGGGTTTTGCTATTTTGGTTGTTTTAGGTTGTTAGGTTTGGTATATGGATGTCTAATAATGTTTCTAAGAGATTTATGATTATTGTATATGTTTAAATTGGTGCTTGATGTTTAGAATTCGAAGTTCAAGTTTCAGTGCGGTCGGCGCTGAAACAGTTCATTTTCAGCGCTGTCGGCTCTGAAACTATGCGGAGTTTTTGAGTTTAGGTTTCAACGCGGTCGGCGCTGAAACAGTTCATTTTCAGCGCTGTCGGCTTTGAAACTATGCAGAGTTTTTTAGTTCAGGTTTCAGTACGGTCGGCGCTGAAACAGTTCATTTTCAGCGCTGTCGACTCTGAAACTATGCAGAGTTTTTGAGTTCAGGTTTCAGCGCGGTCGGCACTGAAACAGTTCATTTTCAGCGCGGTCGGCACTGAAACTGGCAAATGTGAGAAAATTGTTTATTCTCTAAAGTGGTTTATGTAGAGTCCATCATGGGGCATGTTTGTATAAGTCTCTCAAGTTGTAATATATTATGTTGTCCTATGCATGTCTAGAGCTTAAACTAATGTGTTAATTGAATATTAAGATATTGAGATGGTGATGATTATAAAATATAAAGTTAATGAACTTTAACTTTAGGAATGCTTAAGTGTGATATTGATATAGTTAACTATGTAACTTTTGAAGTGAGTTCGTTAATCAGAAAACAATTAAGATAATAAGATGAGGTTGGATGAGAGTGGGTTTTGAAGTGTTGAGAAAATTGTAACTAATCATTGTTATTGTTATGTAAACGGAATGTGTAGGTTATTTAATGTACGTGATTTGTAAGTGAGAAAACTACACACGAGGCAAGTTTCTTACCTTTAATTCTTTTATGCTAAATGAGTTTCTAACCCCAAGCTTATTTAACGCAAGTTTCTAAATCCTATTCTGTTATTTAGCAAGTTATCATGGCATATAATAAATTTCTGACTTTTGGATTCTCGTTGTTCAGAGCTCAAGATAATTGAAATTATTATTTTATTACCATGGATATACAATATCTATATCATTGTATATCACTGTTGTTGATCTTTGATTATGACTCATGTTGTTCAAACCCTATTTTTTTTTAACTGAACTCTTGAATGACAAAACTGAGAAGAACAACCCTAGTATAGCGGAATACTTATGCGAAAGCGCTGAATGGTTGTGCACAATACATTGTACAACGGGCTGATCACCCTGAGTACGAGATGGTTAGTCCAATTATAGTTTATTAAACTGTTAAAGGTTACAGCAAACTTATCTGTTAACCTAGGACATGGTTCGTGGTCTTGCGGCCCTTAGTATATCTTAATGTTCTATTTTGTTGAATTGAGGTTTCAGATGTTTCCCTTCTTGATTATTATCAACATGAAATTACACCATACAGATAAGTTATTTTGTTTTTGAAACGTTCATTGTTATTTTGGTGGGCATTTGTTTTGCTCACCCTTACATACTAAACCCTTGCAGCTAAAGCTGAGAAGACAGATGAGCCGTCTACTAGCAAAGGAAAAGGAAAAATGAACAAGTGACAATGTTTTGTTATTACGTGAAGACTTGTTTACTTTTATTTATGTGGTTGTGTAATTAAGACTTATTAGTTATTTATGTTTCCGCGTTTAAAAGATGTAATAAAGGTTAGAGAACTTAGGACTTAATTTTAAAAAGTTATGTAACCCTTTTATGGGAGATATTTTTCTTTATTATTCGGTTTGCTTTACTTAACTCCTTTTGTTTATGGGTAGATAGTTGTTGTGTATGGATAGTGAACACCAAATCTGTGTGGTTTGAGGTAACCCGAATTTGAGGGTGTCACATATCTGTTATGGGATACTGTGAATCTTGAATAGATAGAAGTCATATATTATCGAATATTTATAGTTAAATAGTTTCACGTGAGTACCAAATCTGCTACAGGGAGTGTAGAGAATTTGGGGGCGTCACAATTCCCCTCTGCCCAACTCGCCCCAGCGCGTTCTGAAGCCGCCCCGTCCCAGTCACCTCTGTCCAATTCGCCCCGGCGAATTCCCCAGTACAAACGAATCCGCCCCCGCGGATTCAGCTTGAATTTTGAAAGTCAGTTTGCTTCAGGCCAGGAAATTTGGAGGAATTCTAATTGCAATTGGATTGTTATTTCTTAGAATATTAGGATATTATCTTAGGACTATAAATACATGTTAATAGTTAGAGATGAGAATCATGTACATCATCATCTACATTGGAATTCAAACCCTAGTTTTGCAAGATTGAAGGCATGTCGAGCTAAATTCTCTATTTCAGTTCTACGGAATGTTAAACCTTCTTTTATAATTAATGATTTGATCAAGTTTACTTTATTTATTCCTTCTTGCATGAAATTTATTCTGATATTCTGTTTTAATTGATTGCATGTTATTTTATCTGATTGATTTAATGTGGCCAGTTAGATTAATCTGATTAATATCATTTGCTAGATTAAGATATAGTATTAAGCAAACGATATTATATCTGATCATAAGTAGCAATTAATGATACATGATTGTGAACAAGCTTTTGAGTATTACTAAGATTATCAGAAGGCAAGTTAAATAATCCCTGATTGTGTGATTGTTGCTTGGAGTAACCTAATTCTCTAATTCTTCATGCTACTGTTATATTAAATCTAGACTGATAGTTCTAGGTTGTATGATAGTTAGGATCTCTTGGGGCGATTGTCACATTAGATTTAAAACTTAAGGAGAATTTTGAATAATTAGCGATTGCGGTTATCTAGGATTATTAATTTCATTGAAGGATAAATACTGTACAACTCGATTACTCCAAAGATTGTAAAAAGATGATACTGAACTGAAATTTTTTATTCATTGTTTATTCTTATTAATTTGCTTTTATTAGTTTAGTTAATCAGTTCAAAACCCCCATCTTTATTAGAAAATACTAGAATAAATATTGAACAATTCACTCTATGTGGAATCGATCTTTGCTTATTGCTATACTCGTTCTTGTGTTAATAATGTAGAAGTAAGATAATAATTTCGGAGTGTTAATGACAGCTCCCAAATTTTGGCGCCGTTGCCTGGGAGTGTTATTTATTTTTATTTATTCACTATTTTCTTTTATTTATTTTTCTTAATTTATAACTCGATCCCCTCACTCTCTTGACTTGAAAATTGATCCAGAAATAGAGAGAACTGCACGCAGGTTAAGGAAGGAAGCTCATCAATCTCGAAGCACAATTGTAGATTCTAACGAAGCTCCATCACTAGGCCTTAACATAGCACTGGAACTACTGTCAAACAAGTCTACCACCGAATCAGAAGAAGAAGAAGAAGAAGAAGAGATGGCGGTGCCAAACAACAACATAACGTTGAAAGAATTAGCCACTCCTAATCTCAATCAACAACCATTATGCATTGAGTATCTTACTTTAACTGCTGCTTTTGAACTGAAATCCGTACTAATTCACCTTTTGCCTACCTTTCGTGGTCTTATAGGTGAAGATCCATACAAGCATTTAAAGGAGTTCCAAGTGGTGTGCTCCACGATGAAGCCGCAAGGAATTATCGAGGATCAAATAAAGCTCAGAGCTTTTCCATTCTCATTGGCAGACTTAGAAAATGATTGGTTATATTATCTTCCATCCAGATCAATACAGTCTTGGAACGATATGAAAAAGCTGTTCTTGGAGAAGTATTTCCCTGCTTCAAGAGTAGATGAGGAAGGAGATATGCGAAATCTGACAGTTCAGTGGAGAGACTCTTTACGAGTATTGGAAAAGGTTCAAGAAGCTGTGTTCTAGCTGTCCAACATATCAAATCGATGATCAACACCTGATCCAGTACTTTTATGAGGGATTGTTGCCAATGGATAGGAGTATGATCGATGCTGCCAGTGGATTGGCATTAGTTGACAAAACTCCAAAGGCTGCAAGGAACCTGATTGCAAATATGGCAGCCAATTCACAGCAATATGGGATAAGGAATGCTCATGCACCACAAAGGGTAAGTGAGGTAAGCATAAGTAATTTGGAGCAACAGATTTCAGACATAATTGTTGTGGTTAGATAATTAGCTACATGAAATTTTCCAGACGCAAAGGCTTGTGGGATCTGTTTACAGCAAAATCATAACACAGATGCATGCCCTACATTGCAAGATGAGGAGTCTGCACAACAAGCCAATGCAATGGGAAACTATCAGGCACAACCTCAAAAGAAGTATGATCCATACTCAAACACCTACAATCTAGGTTGGAAGGATCATCCGAACTTTAGCTATAGAGGGAAAATGCCACCAGCACAAGGAACGTTCCCAGTTAGGCAGCAAGGTTTTCAACCGGCTCAACCTCAGTATCAACCTAGACAAACATCTCTTGTAAACAATGGACAATCCATAGAGGACATGTTCAAGGCATTCATAGGATAGTCGCAACAATTTATGACTCAGACACAATGATTCATGCAGGAAATGAGAACTTCTATTCAAGATCTGAGAAACTAAGTGGGACAACTTGCTACCATAGTGGGAATTTTGGAATCTCAAGGCTCAGGAAAGTTGCCCTCCCAAACAGTTGTCAATCCAAGAGAGAATGCTAGTGTGATTATATTAAGGAGTGGAAAAGAGCTGGAAGTGCCCAAAGCAGTTGCTAATTTTGAGAAGGAGAAAGCTAAGGAAGAGACTGAGACACCAAAGGTAAAATCTAACCCATATTCTCAAATTTTGACTAAGTCATTACCTTTTTCACCTAGGAACCACAAGACTTCAAAGAAGGAGGAACAAGAAAAGGAAATTCTGGAAACCTTCAGGAAAGTGGAGGTAAACATCCCTCTTTTGGATGCAATAAAATAGGTGCCCAGGTATGCCAAGTTTTTGAAAGAATTGTGCACTAACAAAAGGAAATTGAAAAATGATGAAAGAGTCACTGTTGGAGAGAATGTGTCTGTAGTACTTCAAAGAAAAATGCCCACTAAATGTAAAGATTCAGGCATGTTTACAATCCCATACAGAATAGGTAATACCAGATTTGAGAGAGTCGTGCTAGAACTAGGAGCTTCAATAAATGTCATGCCATTATCTGTATTTACTTCTTTGAGTCTAGGTCCTTTAAAATAAACTGGTGTTATTATTTAATTGGCTGATCGTACTAACACTTACCCTGAAGGGATAATTGAAGATGTCTTAGTGCAGGTGAACGAACTGATCTTTCCTGCAGATTTTTACATTGTGCAAAGTGTGAAATATACACAGACTATAAAAGTCTGAAGTATATCTTCACGCAGAAAGAGCTAAATATGCGACAGAGGAGATGGTTGGAGCTGATAAAGGACTACGACTGCGAGATTTTGTATCACCCGGGGAAAGCTAATGTGGTAGCAGATGCGCTAAGCAGGAAGGGTATTGATAAATTGGCAATGATAATAGCTCAAGAAGAGTTAATTAAGGATATGGCAAGATTGAAGCTCGAGGTAAAGTTTCAAAAGGAATCTGGTGAGAAATTATTCGCGATGGAGGCTCGTCCGACTCTGTTGGACAAAATAAAGGAAGTACAAGGCAGCGATGAGGAATGTGAAAAGGTAAGGAAAAGAATTATTGATGGGGAGGAGCTTAAGTTCAGGGTGGATGGTGATGGACTGTTGAGGTTTGAGGAGAGAATTTGGGTGCCAGCGGTATCCGAGTTAAAAGAAGAAATCTTGCATGAAGCTCATAGTTCGAGTTACTCGGTTCATCCGGGAAGCACAAAGATGTATCAGGATCTTCATCAATATTATTGGTGGCCTAACATGAAGAGAGAGGTCGTAGAGTACGTCAGCAGATGCTTAACATGCCAGAGAGTTAAGGCAGAACATCAAAAACTGAGCGGGTTACTTCAACCTCTGGAAATACCGGAGTGGAAGTGGGAGCATATCACGATGGACTTTGTGGTAAGGCTTCCAACTACACAGAAGGGTTATGATGCAGTATGGGTGATTGTCGATCGATTAACTAAGTTAGCGCACTTTTTACCGATCAAGATTCACAGCAAATTTCTAGAAAAGTTTTCAAGAGCGCATGGGAACGCAATTGAGGTTGAGCACTGCATATCATCCTCAGACAGATGGGCAAAGCGAGAGGACAATTCAAACCCTAGAAGACATGCTGAGAGCGTGTGTTATGGATTTCAAAGGAAGTTGGGATGACCATTTACCATTGGTGGAGTTTGCGTACAACAACAGTTACCACGCAAGCATCGGTATGCCACCCTATGAGGCTCTGTATGGAAGAAAGTGCAGAACCCCACTGTGCTGGGATGAAGTAGGGGAACGACGACTGCTAGGACCAGAATTGGTACAATAGACTACAAATATCGTCAAAACAATACGAGCAAGATTAGTGTCGGCTCAAGATCGACAGAAGAAATATGCTGATCAACACAGGCAGCAGCGAGACCTTGACGTTGGTTCTTATGTGTTTCTGAAAGTATCTCCCTGGAAAGGGAAAATGAGATTTGGAAAGAAAGGAAAACTAAGCCCGAGGTTTATAGGACCCTTTGAAGTATTGGGACGAGTAGGTGAGGTAGCTTATGAAATAGCTTTACCTCCAGAGTTGGAGCATGTACACAATGTGTTCCATGTGTCAGTTTTACGACCGTACAAGCAGGATTACAAGTATGTGATAGAATATGAACCCATTCAGTTTGAGAAAGATTTAACCTACGAGGAAATTCCTGTTTAAATTATTGATAGGAAAGAGCAAGTTTTACGAAATAAAGTAATACCTTCTGTTAAGGTAATATGGAGGAACCACAATGCTGACGAAGCTATGTGGGAACTCGAGGAGAAGATGATGAAAAATTACCCTAATCTTTTTGTATAGCTTTGTGGTGATTCCGGGGACGGAATCCTAATAAGGGAGGGTGAATGTAACACCCGAGATCATTATGTAATTTAATGAAATTAATAAATTGAATTTATGTGAATCTATTGAGTGATTTTAATAAATATATATTGTATTGAGTTATATGATGAGATGTATATAGATAGTTGGTTTGGTTTAATTTAATTATTTGAATTTAACTAGGTAGTTAACAATTTTATTAAATGCAAGGAATGGAGTTAAAACTCAAATTTGAGTTCGGAATAAAATTTGAAGACGCGGACTGAATACTTGAGTCCGGAACGTCGAAATTAGTAAGTATGGACTGTAAGCACAAAATGTATCGGGGTTGACTTTTTGATCAAAGTCAACCGGTTGACTTTTTGGTCAAAGTCAACCGGTTGACTTTTTCGGGTAAAAAGTCAAATTCGAATTTCGGAAGTAAATTTGACAAAACGAATACCTCCTCGACGTTTGGAACGTCAATTTTAGTAGGAATCGACTATAATATCAAAAATGTGGATTTCAGAGGGCAAAATGGTCAAATGGCTTATTAATTGATTAATGGATTAAAATAAATCTTTTATTTTAGTAAAATTGCATCAGCTGATTTGAGGGGTTCATGTGTCTATCAAATTGGGACTAAATAAGGGGTTATACGGTTGGTTCATCAGGAAATCAAAAAGGGAGGGAGTTACAACTTGCTTAACTCACCAAAACCCTTCCAATTCATAACCTCTCTCTCTCCTTTAATCCAATAAAACTGATATGGGTAATGCAAAAGGGCTGATATCTGATGAATTTAGAGCTAGGATTATGAAGGAGTTCAAGAATTATATATACTCCTTCTCTAGTATCATTCCCTTTTGGCTAGAATTTCATTTAGAGAGAAAATTGAGAGCAAGAGTGAGAGAGAGTGAGAACTTGAATTGTTTCTGGGGTTGCAGAGAATCAAGTGATCAAATCAGAGGGGTTAAGAAGTCTAAGGCACTAAGAAATTCCATCCAAGAGGTAATTCTTAAACCCATTTCATTTTCTTTAGTAAAATAGTGAGAAATGTATGAATAAGCATGCTAATTAATTTGTTTGAATTGTGTTGCCATGTTGATAATTGGTGATGGTAGTCTATTAAAGCATGAAATTCTAAGTCTAATTATGCCTTATAAGCTCTGAATTCAGTCAAGAGGTGCTAAATATGTTCAAGATGGTTAATTTGCTTAAATGAGATTAATTTGTAATAAAGTTGAGTTTAGAGGCTCTAAATTTGCTAATAGAGTTGTTGGTGTTATTAAGATAGTTAAGTACTCAAATTATGTTGCTTTGGGTAAGTTCATAATGTCTGGGTGTGTTCAAATTGGGATTGCATAGGTTATTAGGAATTTGGTTCACAGCAGGCTGCAGAATCCGTGACTGAGTACCAGCGCGGCCGCGTTGGCACAAAGGTCAATTAGGGCGCGGCCGCGCCGCACCTGAATCAAACATTAAAATTTCCTTTTACTTGCTCAGCCTTTTGAACTCAACCTAATCTTGTATAATGAGCATGAAGAAGTCTTATATATGTATTAAGATGTACTACGATTATGTTATCACAAAATTTAAACATAAGCCATGATTTGGTAAATTTCTCTTGAATTTAAGAAATGATTTATTAAATGTTGAATGCATGGACTTAGATTAGTTTTAAGCGTTCATATCAGTATGTATATTTGCTAATTGTGGTGTGCTAAGACCCTAGTATGCTAAAAAGGGAACTGAGCATTGAAAAGCTCAGTTCTGAGCCTGGAAGGGAGTAGCGCGGCCGCGCCACTCCCAAGCATAAAGGCAGCGCTGCTGCGCCGTGCTGCAGAGTGGTCAGGATGTTCTGTTTGTAATCTAAAGCTTGATACATGTGTGTTACATTCTTATAAGCTTTATTATGTGATCATTGGAATGTTTGTATTATCTAAGTATGTAATGGCTATGTTGAACCGAGGTTTAAAAAGGTTTAAACAGGTTTTGTAAATGAAACTTTTGGAATAAAAACAAAAACAATTATTTATGATATATGATGAATTGTTTTCATGGTATATATGGTTTAATATATGTTGGTAAAACACATTCTTTATCATGAAACAGTTGAATTAGTTAAGTATTGAATGAGTAGAATATGAAAACCGGTCATTGTGAATGAGTGGCTAATGAATATTTGTATATGAATGTATATAGGATATTTGTAGTAAAGTTAAGCACTAATCGTAAACTACTCGAAAGGCAAGTATTCTATCTCAATTCATTTTGTCTCTATGAAAGCAAGTTTCTTAATTTGGGAAATTTGTTTACAAAGTTCTCATTTGCAAGTTATATCTCATTCGAGTTCATATCTTGTTCAAGTTTAATCATTGATGACTCAGTTCAAATTGCATATAAGTTTTATCTGATTATGAACTATTACTTTGGGAAGCCTTCTGGCCTTTTGTTCCGGCTAGATACTAACGATGCGAAACGATAATCATTTGAATGATTCAAATTCATTGTAGCTACTTAAAGTTTATCAATCCAAATTATTTTGGTGCGGTCTCGCATGAATACTAAGATGAACAACCCGAATAACGGGGTAAAACTGATGTCGGGCATATAGTCCCATTTACGCTTACGCGTTTAAATTTCATACTTGTGCACAATGTAGGGTACGAAAGGCTGATCACCTGGAGTACTTGCGGAGAATGTTTTACAGTCTATTTGATTGTCAAAGCTTCTGATGGTTTTCGATGAATTAAAAATAATGTTCAGGGTTTCTGTACCCCTTAGTATGCTATTGAAAATTCTGAAACTCTTGTCTTCAATATTCGACACTACTTCTTGATTATTCTTCCGGTTATAGAGAAATGTCAAACAGATGATTTTACTCTAGATATTCTTTATCATATTATTTTATATACTTGCTGGGCAATTTGTGCTCATTCATGCTTTAACATTTCAGTTAAGGGTGAGAAGGCAGAGGGCTCGGGCAAGGACAAGAGAAAAGCTAAGATGAAGAATTGAGAGTTTATATTTTGTAATACGATAGATTTTGTGACACCACCAAATCCGGGTACTTCAACTCCACATATTTGGTGTTCACTATACCATACATTCAAGATTAACTACCCATGATAAAGATATTTTAATTAAACTGAATAAAACATCTTCCCACAAAAAGGGGTTACATCTCAAATCTCTTTAATAAACAAATCCCAGGTTATCTAACCTTTATTACATAAATGCGGAATTAAAACATAAAATTAAATAAGTCTTGATACAAATAAACATCAAATGTATAACAGGTCTCTTGCTACTTCGGCGTCTTGCCCTTGCCTTTACTCGTGGATGGCTCGTCCGATTTCTCTGTCTTAGCTGCAATATTTTAGTGCAAGAGTGAGCAAACAATTGCTCACAAGCATAATAATGATAACAATTGAATAATTAATGAAATAGATTTCAACTGAGGTATTGTAGTTTCTGAATTCAACCAATAATCAATCGAGAAATGAAAGTTTAATAGGATACTTGGCTCAAGAACTGATTTTAGAATTCAAGGTTTAAAATTGTATCTGAGGGTCACAAGACCTCGAACTATGTCCTAGGTTCACAAGTATTTCTACCGTAACCTTTAACAGTCTTATAGACTATGGACCATCCATCTCGTACTCAGGGGGATCAGCCCTTTGTACAATGTATTGTGCACAAACATTTTAATGTTGTTGCGTAATTAATCCCCTATATTAGGGTTGTTCATCTCAGTTTAGCATCAGAATCCGTACCAAAAGGAACTTGATTCGGATCATTTTTAAAATATTCTAAGTCTTTAGAACGCTCATCAACTAAGGACTAGCTGAATCAATTAGGGTTTGCTAGTCACTAAACAATTGATTCATCAATAAAGTTTGTACAATAGAAATTCTGTTCAAAGTTTGAATAACGATCAATGATTGAACAATAAATAACTGAAGTAAATATAAACACTTTCTATGATAACAACCTTGCTTGAACAATAATAAGCTAAGGTTAATAAGCTTGCTCAATGAAAGTAAACTTGCTTTAAAGGAAATAACAAGTTTAAGGGAGGAAAAACTTGCCTTGAGTGTAGATTACAGATTTAAATAATTCACGTTCCTTACTCGACCTATACGTTTCGATTATAAAATGGTAACAATAATTAGTTACAGAACAATATACACTTTAAAATTTGATCTTATCCTATTTCATTGTAACATCTCGATTGTCATTCGATAATCATCAAGTACTTGTTTAACAACCATCGTGGTATCTTATTAGTCACTTTATACCTTAATATAAGTTTTAAACTTGTTTGTAGCATCATAGCAAAATTACAAAGAAAAATAAAATTTTAAAATTTTAGTTACTGTTCCTTCGCCGGGGCGAGGATTTACTGAACAAAAATCTCGCCGGGGCGAAGATTTCCTTAACAATTTTCTCGTCGGGGCGAAGATTTCCAGTACATTTCTCTCGCCGGGGCGAGAGACTTGGCAGTCACCTCCTACAGTTCGCGAACCAGTGAAATCCTAGGCCAAATTTCTCGAATTCTACCATCCAACACATAAATTAAACACACCCAGACATCAAACATGTTATAAAACTATTACCTAACATGTTTATAACCAATTTAACCATTATAATACACCTAACCAACTAATTAGAACCCAAAAAAATTCACTGTTTAAACAAAATACTCATGTTTTAGCCATATCAATGAAATCAACCACTGTAAATCCATCTCTAAACCATTTTAATCCATTCTACTTGCATTCTTTTCCTTTTTCATCATATAATCATAATCAAATGTCAATTTACCGGTTAATAACCAAATTAAACATCAATTTCATGCACATAAAGCATACATGAAAATAAAGCTCTTTAAAACCAAAAACTTCATTCTAAAACATGCTTTCATGGATTAACTCATTCAAATTAATTTATAACCACCATATAATCATCTAGTACATGCTCACTATCAACCATAACCAAATAATTTATGTATTTAGCAAATGAATTCTCCTACATGGAAATAAAAATCATATATAGTGAAAAGAAAACTATTAACAAAATTTAAAAGAGATTATACCTTCAAGCTATGTATAATTCCTTAGTTTCCCCCTTCTTCTTTATTCTCTCAATTAACAAAACTCTCTTACTCTCAATTTTCTCTAAACTCTCAAAGCTCTGTTCTTTCTTCTTTAAGCTTTAGAAAACAACTGACAACTTTTAGTTTTTTTAACGTACTTAGTTTTTAATTAGTCAGTTTAAGAAAACAAAGGGTTAGGCCTTGTTTGGCAAACCCAAATAAAAATAATGAAATTTTCAAAGGCTTCAAGGGCGTGTTTGGTTGAACCAAAACAAAATAACCCATTTTTACCAACCAAGGGTCACAAGGCCTTGTTTGGTTTATCTAATTAAAACCCTTACTCCATTTATTTTAATAATCTATTTTACTATATAGTTTTAATTGTCACACTTTTAATTTAATTAAACTTATTATTAAATAAATTCAATTAAACTTTAATTAATAATTCTATTTAACCAATAACAATAACACCAAATAAATTATCCTATTCAAATAAATTCTTTATTCAAATAAATCATTTAATCATCTAATTTAATTATTAAATTAAATTAAAATAATCATATCAAATCATATTTAAATAACATTTAACATAAATTCTTTCACCATAACTTTATAAATTATTTATTTTACTCAATAAATAAATTAACAAAAATATTTATATAACTCAATAAATATTTTTATTTATTCACAAAAATCGCATTCGTTACAGATTTCCGCACTTGAAGTATTGTAGTGATAAGCGCTAAGTTTAAGTTTAATTAAGGTTATGTAAACCTGGGATTTTTTTTCAGATACTACTGTAATCATTATTATTATTTATTAAGCTTGTTTAGTTAGATAATGGAGTTGATGTATAGTGAGCACCATATCCTGTGTTTGATGTTACACGGATTTGGGGGCGTCACAATCTTCACCTCTCTTCTCTAAGGTTATAGCCTAAGGTACTCATACCTAAGGTTTCTAACCTATCAGCTCTGATACCAACTGTAACGACCCCAAAATTCATACAGTTCAACTCTCAACATCGGTCGTTATCAATACATCCTCATTATGACTTTACAACATTATTCAATGTTATACTTATTAAAATGCGGAATAATTTTAAGCTTTTCAATTTTCTTTCTCATCTTTCCCTGAATCATAACCTTTAGCATTACATATTCTAGAATCATATTCATTCTATGATTCATTTCATCATTATTTCGAAATAAGACCTTACATCTCAGATCATTATTCTTATATGCAGGATAATATATCTTCACATCAAAACAATAGAACTTTACAACTCATTGTAAATTGCACATCTTAAATCATCAAGTACATTTATCAAACACTTAAATATGGTTTAACATAACCACATCAACTAAGATTATTTAAGCTCCATGCTTCACTTTGATCTATGCTTTTCATGCAGCACATAACATTACCTTGGATCCTTAACCTGCAAAAATAGTTATTTGCAAGAATGAGCTTAACGGCTCAGCATATCTAACAGTTTTCATGCATCACGTAGCACATAATAACATGCTCAACATACATCTCATAATTATTACACTAGTTTAACATACATTCGACGACTCACGTAACAAGTATAAAGATTGAGTTCCTTACTCAACCAATATTCTTTATTCAATCATTAGTCATAAGTTGACTATAACATTTCATGCTGACAATGCATGCAATTCATCATGTGATTACTAAATAAATTAACACAATTCAACAACAAGTTCACATAGCAAATAGGAACTGAAAGACTTACCTGGTTTGTAGGTTACCATAACCAGCTTATATTTATCTGCACTTCATGTATCCTACACGATATATATAATCATTCACATCATTTATTAGTTACATAGCAACACTTAGTATTAACTCTACTTTACATTTCATAGTCCTTCATTTTATTAGTTCCACTCTAATCGCCACTTAACATTTAGTTAAGTCTTAAACCTTTCTTTACAATAGATGTATAATACTTATAAGTAAATCTTTGGCTTGTTACAATACTATTGTCACTTCAGGACTCACTCTCATCCAATCTCATTTTAATATTTTAATTTGTTATCTGATAACTCATGGGTAAGCTTTAAACATACACATGGCCATATAGCATAATTAATTTTTTTTTTCAGTTCCACCGCCGGGGCGGTGGATTTCTTCACAAACCATCGCCGGGGCGAGGCTACCGTCGGGGTGATGAAGTTAATTCAATTTGGGCGCCGGGGCGACAGCACCGCCGGGGCGACAGCACCGCCGGGGCGACAAAACCAGCTCATTCCTACCGTCGGGGCGGTAGACCTGACTGTCAGCTCCTACAGTTCGCGATTCAGTGCAATTCCAGACCAAAATTTCCCAATTTCTTCATTTATCAACAAATTAGACATACCCAAATATTATAATTTTTGTAAAAACAAAATCCAACATGTAAACAGTGATTCTAACATCTTATACAACTTAAACAACTATTTTAAAGGCTTAAAAATCACAATTCATATTAATTTACAAACTTTTATAACTTTTAGCGTAATCAACCGTTACAGATTCGTTACTCAACCAAATTAGTCCGTTCAACTTCCGTTGTTTTCGTTTTTTAACGCATAACAAAATTCATCATCAATTTACAATTTCATGCACGCACTAACAATCAATTTTGACTCCAAAGTAAGCTAAAATATACATATTATACCAAAACTCAAATTCTTTATTTTAAAACACATTCTCATGGACTTGATCACTCAAAATTGTTCATATACAACATATAATCAGATTGTTACAACCTAACAACATATATAACCAATTTCTCAACAAGGTAATCATCAAACCCATCTACAGAGAATTAAATTTAGAAAATCAACTATAAACTTTTAGAAATAAATTGCTTACCTTTAACTCTTCTTTAGACTTAGATGATTAGGAATGGCTTGCTAAACCTTCTCCCTCTTGATTTTTCTCAAATCTCTTCTCAATTTCTCAAAAACTCTCTCTCAATTTCTCTCTTCCTCTCCTCTGTGTTTTTGGCTTACAAAGCCAACTGATGAAAGAACGTGACTTTTAGTGAGGAGTTTCGTCATTTAAGAAAACCAAAGGCCACAAGGCCTTGTTTGGCCAAACTCTAAAATACTTTTTTTTTTATATTTTAATATTCCTTCTTACTGTATGATATTTCGTCACACTTTAATTTAATTAAACTTATTATATTAATAAATCTAATTAAATCTTACTAACAAAATTTATAATCTCCAATTAGATAATTATAATTATAATTTCATTAAATAAATCATTATTCCTCTAATTTAATTATTAAATTAAATTAGAATATTACTCGCGTAATAAAATACGCACCAACACTTCACACACAAATATATTCACATCAATTCACTATTTTAAATTGAGTGAATTACTCACATTATTATGAAATATAATCCATAACAATTTTTATTGCTAACAAGGCATAATAATTAAATTATATTATTTCATAATATAATTTCAACTTATAACATTCAGTTAATATCCTTTTCGTAACAATTTCATTTACTATCATCAATGGTTTAATTTATCATTAAACCTCATTTCTCAAATACACGAATATATAATTCTCTTCACACGAAATCACAAATTTCATAATATGAAACACATATATACACATACTCAAACTCAAAACATCTCATAGTAAGAATTTTATTTATTAAATTCTTATTAAATAATTTCTGAAAATCTGGGTTGTCACACATGTCATCTACCTATGGAGCTGGAACACAAAGCTTTGTGGGCGATCAATTAATGCAACATGGGCATGGATCAAGCGGGAATGCATAAAAAGTTGCAGTTGCAGGAGTTGGAAGAGTTGCGAAATGAGGCATATGAGAGTTCTAGATTGTATAAGAATAAGACAAAGGTTTTCCACGACAAGCAAATTCTACGAAAAGATTTCACTGTTGGACAAAAAGTTCTTCTCTATAATTCAAGACTAAAATTATTTTTGGGTAAGTTGCGATCTCATTGGGAAGGTCCATTTGTTATTTCTAATGTGTTTCCTCATGGTGCTATAGATATACAAAATCTGAAGACAGGAAAGATATTTAAGGTAAATGGTCACAGGCTAAAACCATTGTTCGAAGGCTATCAGGTGGAGGAAGTTGAGATGATGAATTTGGTGGATCCGATTTATGATTGATTGGGAGGATTGGAGTCGGATAAATGACGTTAAACAAATACGCTGCTTAGGAGGCAACCCAAGATCTCAGATTTGTTTTTCTATTCCTTTTACTTTTACTTTTTTACATTTTAGTTGCATTTTATTTAGTTACTTCGTCTTTGCATGATTGTCTTACATTGGGGACAATGTAAGGTTTGAGTGTGGTGGAGGGGATTAGGTTATATTTAGGTTTACTCTAGGAGATTATGATATAATTGTGTTTTCCTTACTCTATTTTTTTTGTTTGGCTAAGTTTTTAAAGGTATTTGGCTATGGAATGGAAACTGATGCTAATTTGATAGCATTTGTTTGATACAGAATTGGTTGATGAATGATGATAACTAAGTCATGATCCATAGTAACTGATTTAGATCTAATTTGTGTTACATGAGTTCTTGAATATAAGATATATGTTTATTTGGCTGAGTTATATGTGGAGTTTTCTATATGCACTGATTTCATGATATTAGAACTGTCTATCTGCTTGTTTTGTTTGCAGGACCATGTGGAAAAGAAAAAAAAAGAAGAAAAATTTGAAAGAATTGAAGAAAATTTGGAAAAAAAATGCAAAAGAGAAACATGTGGTGGGTTAAGATGGAGCGTAAAACGCACTCACCTATAAACACATGCAACGAGAAGGAGCATAAAACGCACTCATTGGTGAGAAGATAAGTGAGATGGAGAATAAAATGCGCTCACTTTAGAAAAAATAAGAAAGGTGAAATGGAGCATAAAATGCATTCACCTGAAAAAAATGAATTTGATGATTATGGGGAAAAGGAAAAAATAGCAGAGGAAATATGTTTTGAGTTGTGAGTCAGTGTGCACGGCTGTTATTCCATGATAACTGAGTTGAGTATGTGTGTAGATTATAGGAAAGATATTTATGTGGATACAGTGTGATTTAGAGATGTTCGGTGGGGAATGACGAGGTTATTATTGTGAATTGATTGATGAAGTGTTGACCAAATCTTTGTTAGTTAGTGTTAACATTAATGGTTGGTAATTGATTTAAACCTTTTGAAAGTTTGCTTAAATGAATTTCAGATGAAGTTAATATTACTTTTGTTTTGGGTTTACACGAGGACGTGTAAAGGCTAAGTGTGGGGGAATTTGACTAGTGCATAACATTAATTTATTATAATTCCTTTATGTTTAGTTTATTGCATGTTTTATGGTGTATATGAGCTTATTAAGGTGTTTATTGATTTCAGGGATAAATGGAGCTAAAGCAGGAAAACAGGAGAAAAAATTCAGTTTTTGAAAACTGATGAACTCGCCCCGGCAAGTTCATGAAAGCCAATGAATTTGCCCCGACAAATTCCCCTCTGCCAAACTCACCCCAACGCGTTCTGAAGCCGCTCCGACCCAGTCACATCTGTCCAATTCGCCCCGACGAATTCGCCATTACAAACGAATCCCCCCCAGCGGATTCAGCGGGAATTTTGAAAGTCAGTTTGCTTCAGGCCAGGAAAGTTGGAGGAATTTTAATTGCAATTGGATTGTTATTTCTTAGAATATTAGGATATTATCTTAGGACTATAAATACATGTTAATAGTTAGAGATGAGAATCATGTACATCATCATCTACATTAGAATTCAAACCCTAGTTTTGCAAGATTGAAGGCATGTTGAGCTAATTTCTCTATTTCAGTTCTACGGAATGTTGAACCTTTTTTTATAATTAATGGTTTGATTAAGTTTACTTTATTTATTCCTTCTTGCATGAAATTTATTCTGATAATCTGTTTTAATTGATTACATGCTATTTTATCTGATTGATTTAATGTGGCCAGTTAGATTAATCTGATCATCTGCTAGATTAAGATATAGTATTAAGCAAACGATATTATATCTGATCATAAGTAGCAATTAGTGATACATGATTGTGGACAAGCTTTTGAGTATTGCTAAGATTATCAGAAGGCAAGTTAAATAATCCCTGATTGTGTGATTGTTACTTGGAATAACCTAATTATCTAATTCTTCATGCTACTGTTATATTAAATCTAGACTGATAGTTCTAGGTTGTATGATAGTTAGGATTTCTTGGGGCCACATTAGATTTAAAACTTAAGTAGAATTTCGGATAATTAGCGATTGCGGTTATCTAGGGTTATTAATTTCATTGAAGGATAAATATTGTATAACTCGATTACTCCAAAGATTTTAAAAAGGCGATACTGAACTGAAGAACTGAAGTCTTTTATTCATTGTTTATTCTTATTAATTTGCTTTTATTAGTTTAGTTAATCAATTCAAAACCCCCATCTTCATTAGAAAACACTAGGATAAATATCGAACAATTCACTCTTTGCGGGATCGATTTTGCTTATTGCTATACTCATTCTTGTGTTAGTAGCGTAGAAGTACGGTATTAATTTCGGAGTGTTAACGACAGCTCCCAATAGGCTAGGGCCCCAGAACCATTCCGGGGGCCTGTTTGCCCAATTCTATACTAGCAAAATACACGCAAGTATATGTGATCGAATATGCAATATAGCGGCAAATAGAGTATCGTTCCCACGAAGAGCGATTAATATCCTAAATATTCTAATTACTAATTACACATCAGTTTGCTTTTATCTAAACGAATGTAATATTAACTGAAATAATGAATAAAATCAAACAACTAATGAAATGTTAATTCAATAAATAAAAATATTAAGAACTCAATTTTTCCTGATGAATCATTTAATTAATATCATTCTTCTTTCATTAAATTGATTATTTAGAATTGCCAATAGAAAATCTCTAATAGTTTATATAATCATTTTCCAAATAATTATATAGCATACTTATTATTATTATTATTATTATTATTATTATTAATTTCACTATATTCCTATGAGAAACAATAATAATAAATTCATTAAGAATCATTTTTCATTCGTTGCTCGCGGTATTCAGGTATATTCATATCCCGTTTACAAATTAGCATTCACTCCGAAGAAGAATTATTAATCACTAGTTATTATATCCAGATCTTAATTTAAAATTCATTGTCAAGTTTCATCTAAATCCATCCAATAATTGTTGATCAGACAATTATAACATTAAACACAAGATATAATAAATAATTCAATACAATCACTTTAACTAAGAAAAAGAATAAATATTAAATTAAATCATCATCGAGTTCCATTAAATCCTTAACTGATAATTTAGTTCATAATAAAAACTAAAAACATAAATAGTTCACAAGACATCTGATAAGTGCATAATATTCGATAATTTTGATTCCTTTATATTTAGTTTTATTACATGTTTATGCGTATATGAATTTATTAAGGTATTTATTGATTTCAAGAGTAATTGGAGCTAAAAAGAGAAAAAGGGATCAAAATGGCGCCGTAAGGAGGAAAAGAGAAAATGAACATAACTTGTGGATCGCGACGCTTAAATGCTGAGCCGTGGCGCGCGAGGATTTCCATGGGCATGTGGGGCGCGTGGTAGCAGCGGATTTTTCCCAACTTTGTTAATCTTTAAGGAATTCTAATTCAATTTGGATTGTTATTTTCTTAGGGTTTTAGAACTTTGTTCTGGGAGTATAAATATATGTTCTTAGTGAAGTTTTAGAGGTCTTGGATGTTCACAATTGTAAACCCTAGATTTAGGGGCAAGGTTGAAGACATGTCAAGCTAAGTTCTTTATTTTCAGTTATAAGGGATGTTGAACCTTATTTACAATTAATGGTTTAATTGAGTATTCATTATGTATCTCTTCTCATATGGAATTTATTCTTGATAATCTGTTTTAATTGATTGAATGATATTTGGTTTAACTGATTTGGTTTCTGTAGAATTAAATTAGTTAACTGATATTATCTGTTAGATTAAGGAATAGTATTACGTGGAATTGATATTGTTCCTAATCACAAGTAGTAATTAGTAAAACATGATTGTGGATAAGTTTTTGCGTATTGCTATGATTATCAGAAGACAGGTTAAATAATCTCTGATTATGTGATTGTTGCTTAGAATAACCTAATTCCCTAATTCTTAATGATGCTGTTATATTAAATCTAGACTGATAGTTCTAGGTTGTATAATAGTTAGGGTCTAGTTGGGGCGATTGTCCCATTAGATTTAAAACCTAAGGGGGATTTTGGATAATTAACGATTGCGGTTATCTAGGGTTATTAATTTCATTGAAGGATAAATATTGTCACACTTGATTACTTCATTATTGTAAAAAGGCGATATTGAGCTGAAGAACTAAAGTCTTTTATTCATTGTTTATTCTTATTAGTTATTTTCTGTTACATTAGTTAGTTATACTCAATTTAAAACCCCCCAATTTATATTCAGTCGTATTAGGAAATACTAGGATAAATATAAAATAATTCATTCTCTGTGGGATTGACCCTTGCTTATTACTATACTAATTCTTATGTTAGTAGAGTAGGAGTAAGGATTTAATTTTGGAGTGTAAATGACAGCTACCAACATCCTAGAATACAACATATAAGAGTTAAAGAAGGAAGAAATAAAACTCTGATGAATTACGTCCTTTCTCAGGTCTTTCCTGCCTGGAATAATCCCTGACGAAAAACCTTATTCGCTTCTCAGTACTCCCTAATGAATGAATGAATCCATTAATTATTAGTCTTCTACTAACCATCTGATAATCCTCAACCCATATAAGATAAGTGCAAATAAATCCAAATCTTCAGCATTGGGAGTTTGAAAACCTCCCAACTTTAATTATCACACGTACATCTTAATCAAGCATTAAAATAATCAATAAAACTCCTCAACTCTGTCAGGTGCGTGGCCACAAGCGCTTGCTAAAAGTCCTAGTGCCGCGGCTTAGCTCTTGAGCGCCGCAACTCTTCAATCAATAAAGAACAAGCGCTGCGGCTCTAGCTCTTGAGCGCCGCAACTCAAGGTGCACTGCCCACTTTCTCTTGATTCCTTTACGCGCCTGTTTTGATCATTTTTCGGTATGAAATCCAACTACTTGCATTTTCTCTCTTGCTTGACTTTCGCTAAACGCTTCTTATTACCTATAGCTTATATTAAGGCTAAACTTACAATAATCCACATCATTTATACTATCATAGGCTGAAATCAATTATCAACATAGAACTACTAAAATGTACTAAAATAATACTAAAAACACTCAAGAAGTAGCAAAATAATTAAGTTAAGAATACCAAATTAGAAGATATGAAATCTACTCATCAAATACCCCCAAACTTAATCCTTTGCCCGCCCTTAAGCAAAACTTAAACAAAAATCAATCCTAAAAAATTCTTTAATGCAAACTACCAATAAAATGAATATAAATTGAAGTATAGCCTTCAAGATCATACATAAATAACCTTTAGCAACAGTTAAACCATGCGTAAGCTGTTAATTAACTTAGTCATCAATTCATAATAATCATGATCCCACAATGTGTATGTGTGCAACCTGCACCTCAATCAATCATACCTTAGGAAGATTATAAAATGAACACCTTGTATAAGAAAATCATCCATTCCCTAGGAACATATCACAATAGTAATCTTAGTCAGGGTAAACATCATTCAAGTCAAGGAGAATACAGTTTTACCAATGCTTAACTATTCTTCCTAGATACAATTTTAACATTCTTTCATATATTTCTATGGTGAGTGCGTTTTACGCTCCTTCTCACATTCAAATAAACGAGTGCATTTTACGCTCCATCTCGTCTTTATTTCTACCAAGGAGTATTATTTTAAGCTCAATTCACTCCCCCATATATCATAACTCTAGGAAGCATAGCATTTTATTTTCCTTTTCATTCAAACCATAATTTTTCCCAAACTTGAAGAATTCACTACCCTTGCTTCAATTAAAATTGAAATATAATCCTAAACTCTTGACAACATCTAATACCAAGATTTCAAACTATAATCACCCTATGATATAATTACTCTTGGTGGGATTTAAGTGCTCTAAATAACAGGGATCATAACTACGCAAAAACAACTTCTAACTCGATATTTAAACTTAACACACAGCTCAAAAGTTCGCTAACTTTTAACCAAATTTAATCATCTTTTATCATCGGCTATCACAAAATTCACTACTTTCTTTCATTTATTCTTTTATTATTTTTTTTTTATTATTATTATTATTATTATTATTTTCAAATGTGCATGTACCTAACTAACATGCAATGTGCAAAGTACTAATCATGCAATAATAATTAACAACTAACTAACAAAGCAAATTAAACATAAATCAAATCATAATTAACATGCAATTAACAACTAATTAAATAAACCATCCTAACAAATAATTAAAATAAGTCTCAAACCAACAAAAACCATTAAAACCAAAAGTATCAATCCCCCCAAACTTAAATATTACATTGCCCTCAATGTAATTGCGATATCCCAGATATTTATAAGACTTTTAAATAAGGTCTTGAATAATTAAATCAAGGTTAGAGTTTAAAACCTAGATTGGGAGTGGAGGAATAATTAAATATGTTAATAGAATATATGTGTTAAGAATAACAGATATAATTGAGAGATTGTGGTGTAAAATGCTCTAAGGAGGTTATGAAGAGAGGTCAGGAGATTGATCATTAAAGTAAGGTATTTTAGTGATTCGATAGACGATTAGTTGATAATAAGGTATAAGTTATTATGGTTGAACGTGAATAAAGAGAATTAAACGCAAATGATAGACATATTATGAATGGCAACGGAGGTAAGAGATGATTATAATAAATAATAGATCAAGAGACGAAGGTATGAAAGATTATGATTATATAAGGATAGGATGTATTATGATGAAAATGAAAGAGTATTAAAAGATAAAGTTTACGTACGAGATATGATGATGAAGATGTTAATACCTGGATATAGCAGGTAGTTATGAGCCAAAGCAAGTTAACTAAGACTTGGGCTAAGAATATATTTTCGTCCATAAATTGGGTAGGGAAAGATAAATGAAAGAGATAGGTAATACCTATGTTAAGGTAATTCGATAAAGTTACTAGATGAAAGATATTATGCAAGAGTTAATAGTAAACCAAATATGAACATTACAGTAATATTGATTCCAAGGAAGGAATCTTTAAGAAGAAAGAAAAATGTAATGACTAAGAGGATCATGTAAGGATGTGTTAATAAAAGAAATTTCCTTTGGAAATTCTGATGTGTAAAGGATGTGGTGTATATTGTATATATACGTGTGTTGATGAATATGTGCGAGTATGCGATTTAAAAGAGAATAGTCGTGAAAATGTTAATAAGGGAACTATATAGTTCAAGACTCAAATTTGAAGTTTGGAATAAAATTTGGAAATGCGGACTGCTCGGTTGAGTCCGGAACGTCGAAATTAGTCAGAATAGACTCTAAAAAATGTGTCGAGATTGACTTTTACGAATGTCGACGTCGGTTTTCGTCCTTTTCAATTTTCTTTAGCCTTTTGATTAAATGATTTTTGGAAAAGGTCGGCATTAATGTCGACGGGGTTTTGAAAGATCGTTTTTATGATGAGCCAATTAACCAGAGTCGCCAGTTGGTATATTTGAAATGGATGTACCAACTCATCCGAGTTTTCATTTTTTTATAAATCGATGGCTCATATGTGACTCCGAATTAATTGGTCTGCAAACCGAGATTCATAGAGTTCGGGGGCTTGCTTAAGCGAGGGGAAGGTGTTAGGCACCCCCCGACTTCCGTGAAGCACGGTTACCGCAATCTTGATACTTTCCTATCCTTTAATTCATGAAATGTGTATATGTGCGTGTGTGTGTATGTGTGTGCCTAGGTGAATATTGTGGTGAGTTCATATAAAAAGGAAATCTTTTTGGTGTTTTATGAAAGAAACGTGTTTTATTTTGAAAGTGCTTTAGAATGTCTTTTGGCCTATTCGAGGAAGCTTTATTTCTTTATGAGAAAGGTTGGATTTTTATTGGAAAAAGCTATGAGATTTTTTATTAAGTGTTGTTTGACAAAACATGAATTTGCTAAACCTTAGCCAAAATGGGAATCGAGATTTATACGTTGCTTTCATAAATGATGGCAATTTCTAGGATCTCTTTCGCCCTATGTATCAAGGTTTAGTAAAACGATTATTTCTTTTTATAAAACCATTTTTTCGTGACATTTGGAAACGACTTTTCTTTATCTTTCTCGTAAAATAGGAATCGACTTTCATTAGCATTTCCAATTCTTAGCCTCGTGATGCTAATATCCTACTTTGATTGATTTTAGAAAAATCTTTATTGTTTTGGCTTTGAAATCTTTTGTTTGGTGTCACAAATCAAATTAAATATCAAAACGCGTAGGGGCTATTCACGGGCATGTAAGCCATCAAAATATCCCCGAACGCCAACAATCACATATTTCACTACTACGGGGCCTTAAATCCAATTTTCGCCTTAGCGTCGTTTTAAGGCCCGACGATTACATGTTACAAAAACGAGCACCTTGAATCTATTACATACATCAAAACGTCCATCATCGGATTTGGACCACGGGGTCGCGTTCCTAGGCTCACACCCAAGATTATCACATACCCGCAAAATGAATACTACTAAACTAACCAACACGGATTTGCCTAATACACCATGATATCCGAAAATGATGATCTAAATAGATTACACCCAATAAATCACCATAAACAAGATGGAAATTTCACCAATTGGATATCCTCGGGTTATTAGGAAGAATTTTGTTCCGATGGAACCCTCACTAATAATCCCTAATCCATTATCCCACCACAAATTACATAAAAACTACATTTAATTTAACCAACAATATGATATAAATTGCTATAACAAAGGGAATTTTCACCTTGCAAATGATTTCAAATGGATGTAAACTTGTGTATTTGAGTAGGATAAGAAGTATATTTGATACAATCAAACTCAAAAGAGTATAAATCCTCTCTTTTTTTCTCTTTTTTCTTCCTATTTGGTTGCAAAATTTGGCTATTTTTCTCTCAATTTTCGTGCTGCTGTTGTGCTGAATTCTCTTCTCCTTTCAATCTCTCAACTCCCTATATGCTGAAGCGAAAATGAGCTGAAATAGGCTGGCCAAAGCCAGCCGCCTGCCTTCCACTCACCTGGTTTCGAGTTTCGTGTTTCGAGTTCCGTGTTTTCAAAAGGCGCACTTATTGGCCGCAGATCAATCCGCGGTTGGACGGTTTGACTTTCTCGATTTTCGTGCCACGCCTCGATTTTCGTGCCGTAACGTCGGTTTTCGCTGACAGGCTTGTATTTTGCAGTCCGGGAATTTCCGGGAGACGTGCCACCTTATTCGAGAATGCCCGCTTCGGACGACCTTATTGTCACGTCAGCTTTGGTCGCCAATCGTCGCGGTGGTGTTGAACGTTCGCACTCGTGCCCATTCCTTCGCTCCCGCAAGCCGGTTCAATTGACGATTTTGCCTTCCTGTCACGGTTAGTATAGGGAACGCAAAATTTGGGTGTCTACAACGAAGAAAAGTCAAATTTAGAATTTGGAGATGAATTTGAAGAAACGGATAATTCCATGACGTTGGGAGTGTCGATTTTAGTAGGAAACGACTATAAACATGAAAATTTGATTTTTGGGGTCAAAAAGTCAAACACGGGATGAAACACGCAAAACGAGGCAATAACGCGGGACCCATATGGTTAAAATCTGCTGGATTTCCAGCAAATTTGGGAGAGTAATCTGGTCATGAAGGGGGGGTTCCATATGGAAAGAAAATTGTAGTCAAATGGGTCCCATTTGAGAGAAAATTATAACCAATGGTGGACCCTACTTGGAAAGGAAATTAAAGCAAAAAAATGGGAGGAATAAAGGTGGGAGTATGCGGATATGGAGGGGAAGTATTCAGCACTTGGTGGGCCCCACATGAGATGAAGTTTGTCAAATGATGGGTCCCACCAAGGAAGAAATATGAGGAGAAAGTTTACTTGAAAAAAAAAAATTTCTTTGTCATTTCTTCACTCCATTGCCAAGATAGCTCATCAATTGTGTTGACATTTTAGGTGCAAGTAAACTCTTGATTTAAACCTTAAGTATGCTTAGCAAGGATGTTGGATGATTAAAGGAAAGCTAAGCAAGGTTTGTAAAGGACTATAAATAGAGGAGGTATGGGAAAGGTTTGGCCTTTGTTAAAATTTTTAGCATTTTTTTCAAAGAAGGAAGTTAGAGAGAGTGAGTGCAAGTAGCAAGTAAGCTTGAGAAGGAGGAGGCCACGACTAGAAGGAAGCAAGGATGAGGGGGCTATCAATCTCATCCAAGAAAGATTAGCCATCATCCATCCATTCCTAACAAAGGTTGAAAAGTTCTCTAACCCTAGTTTTTATTTGTCTTAGCTTAAAATGCATTTTTACTTGGTTGTTATGGGAGCTTTGCTTAAATAGTGGATCATGGTGGATCCTATATTATAAGGGAGGATATGAAGGAGTATATATGGTTGTTATATGTTTTGTGTATGGAAAATCATGAAAACACCAAAGTTTCCTTAGAAACCATATTGTCGGGAAAAACTGAAATTTGCAAAAACAGAACCTGAAATTGGGACAAGCATAACTCCTAGCTCACTTCAAATTTTTGAGCGTGGCCAAGTTTTAGAGTTAAATATGAAAATCCCCTAAAATCTCTAACTGGAATTTCCGAAAAATATGTTGTAGATTTTCGTGTGGACAGTTTGTACCAAAACAGGCCAAACTTGAAAAATGAACAAAACCCATTGTCTAGTCCATTCCGAGCACTGTTTGGACCACTTAGGAAATGCAATAAATTCCAGCCTTTTGGCAACTGAAACTAGAGGGTCTTATGTAGTCCCTATCCAAAAGTGGTCGAATTCTGACTTCGGATGAGAGAGTTATGGCCAAAACAAAAACTAATATTTTGAACACAAAAACAGTCATAACTTGAGTTCTATAACTCCGATGACCACAAAATTTAAAGTGGAACTTCATGTTAATATGTATAAGATTTTGGCAAGATTTGGGAATTTTTGAAGTTGAGCATGATATAGTTAATTTTGCTAAGTTACGGGCTTAAAATGGCTTTTTAAAAAATACTTAATAAAAAGGAAAAATTCTAAAAATATTATTTTTGTGTATGGAATATATGTATATATGTGTATCCAAAAAATAAAATAATAATAAAATAGTTAAGGAGGATTAATGGGGGAGTTAGGCTTCCAACAGATTAAAAACTATTAAAATCGTAAAGTCAGGAATTACCAAAATAATTTCTACTGACTGGAATATGTTTTTATGTGAAGAATGATTCTAAGTAAAGGTTAATCGTATATTTTTATGATAATATTATAAAAATGATATGAGGGAACATTTACGTTGGTACAAGTCGAAAGGACAAATATCAGATTAAGTTACGAGGTGACGATTAACTGATAAGTTAATTTAGTAAGTCCTTATGGATGATGTAGGTTATCGATTGAAGGAAGAAATTATGGATGTAAATGATGTCGATGATGAATTACGGATCGAGGCAAGTTTTTCAGATCTTGTGTTTATATGTTATGTGCAAATTTAGATGATATGTGGAATTCATGTGAACGTGTTTAATGTACACTTTGTGCAACTACTTGTCAAATGTTGTTAATACTAAATTGATGGTTTAAGATGAATTCTATATCAACTTTATGGATTAATGTTATGAAGTATATTTAAAAACAAAGCATGATAAGCATGAGACATGAATATATGTCAGGCATGAAAAACATGAAGTGTGTAGAAATACAAAGTATGAAGGGAATACAATATGTTAAAATATGAATTATGTGCTATGTGATAACTGTTAAACTTGCTGGATAACATAGTTGCTCACCCTTGCTATAAATAATTATTTTTAGCTACACCAAAGTGGACCAAAGGATTCGGGACAGACAAAGGAAAAAGAAGAAATAGTGATTGAAGTTGTTTGCATAGTACCTAGCTATGTTAGATGAACGTTAATATGATATTTGTAATTGCGTAGCCAGTGAATTATGTATGGAATGATAATTAAATCTGATTGTGAGATCATGAATTTTTACAATCAGTGTATCAAAAAGAAGCCTATTGTTTATAACTTAAGATGTATAAATCAGATCAAGACGATCTACAAATGTAATAATAGATTGTAAAGGTTACAGATTCTGGAATGAATTAAGTTGGTGTATTAATTGGTATCAAAGCGAGGTTGTGTTCATTAATTTATGAATAAAGATTATATATATTGAGATTAAGGTTGTATCGTGACGCACCAGGTCCGAGGTTCAAGTGACCCGTATTTGGGGGAGTGACAATAATACTCAATAAACTTCCCTGGAAAATCAATCTTCCTCATCTACAAGGCTCTCAGTCTCCTCCTCCATCTCGAAAGTCGTGCTAAGAAACACTAGTGGTGGTGAAAAATGGATTGGATCCGAACCAATCACACTGAAATGATTTGCGAATAATGTAATGACATCGTTCGTGTAATCCACAAATGTGTCGACTCGTTCTACTATCTGATCCACTCAGTGTGTTTTTTGGCGATTTAAACTTAATAGCTGTTCCTGGCCTTGTTCCAGGTTGGTTGTCGCCTTCCGCAGTGCTCGCACCTCCGTAAGCAAAAGATCCAATGTAGCACCCGCCGGAGAAGCCATAACTGAACCTCGACCCACACGTCTCGCAGAATGAGATGGACCTGCACTTCCAGCACGTCCCGTAACAATAACAGCCTCAGCCTCAGCAACAGTAGTAGTAGCAATAGCAGCATCGACCTCCAATCTATAACCAACACCCCTCATGTCACGGAACCCTCTAGTCCATTCCTTGAATCGGTCGATGGTGTTGCTATCCAACACTGACTTGGGTTGCTTAAAAATCTGATCTGGGCCCCATATAACTCCAGTGTTCCTATACAACCTACATATGAGTGATAGGTGTGGATGGCTGCCAGTGGAACCGCCTCTTAGTGTGTGAAGGATCGAACCATAAATAACTTTTCCCACATCAATGCTTTTGTTGGTGACAATGGCATACAATAGAACTGCCCGGGACTTTATAACATCTGAAACATGCGAAGAAGGCATCAATTTTGCACATATGAAATAAAACTAAGCCTTACTGTATTTGTTTAGTTCACTCCTTGAAAATGAAACCACTTCGTCGGCTCTTATGGTCCATTGTGCCCCTGGCTTGCATAAGCCATTGATCACCTCATCCCATTAAGTCCGTCCTGTATGTATTGAGTGTACTCATCATTCTCGATAGGTGCCAGGTTGTAGTAGGCATTGATTGTTACACTATTAAAAGGTAATTATTTTCCACGAACAAAAGCAACCTTCTCCCTCACCTCCGTCGCATTCGCATAGAATTCTTTCACAATAGATACTACGACAGCTTCGAGTTGAGATGTCAAGGCACCCCATCCACGCTCGTTAATAATAACACGTATGCCTAGCCCATTAGCCTTTTGTGGCACCAAACCACGTTCTTAGATTAAATTTTTGTTGATGGGGTAGGCATGGAACCGCTCAGACGTGGCTTCACTAACAAATCGCGTGTTATTGTGACGCCCCAAAATTCTCTATACTTCCTGTAGCATATTTGGTGCTCACGTGATACTATTTAACTATAAATATTCCATAATATATAACTTTTATCTATCCAAGGTTCACAGTATCCTATAACAGATAATAGTTCTCGTCAGAACGTTAACTGTGTTTGGATACCCTCACTTGGATGTATAGATTCATATCTTATGGATATCTCTTTCATATCGATATTCCCTATCTATCTGACATTCACAGTATTAATGATAAGATTGTCCTTAAAACTGAGGGGCGCATTCCGGTAAAGATGACACCTTACCTGCACTCATTAAGTGTAACCCCAGAGCTTATAGAACTCCCAAGATCATTTAAATACCCTCATTCAGATGTATAGTTCGTATGGATACTGTGCTAACTTAGTACAACTATTCTAACAATTTAAAGATCAGAGTGTATGCATTCGATATAATAAAGTATGATAATATATTTTATATCATTAAGTTCAGTTACATCGTTCTCAGTACTAAGTTATTACAACAAAGCCTTTAAAAGACTTAAATAATGTAAAATTAATTAACACGGTCGTTTCCTTTTGGTCATCTTTGAAGTTCTAAAATTACCATCTAAAACTACAAAGAAAGTTGTATGCAAGAATGAGCTACAAATGCTCAGCAAGTTTATTTGAAAATGTAAACACAATGTGTTTGAGTTGAAAGATGTATAACTGAGAGTTTTGTATATGAACCATGTGTTTCAATCAGTTCTATCAGTCTTCAATGACTTAGAAAAACTTGATTTCAGATATCTGGTAGGGGATCAGCCTAACCAATATCCTGGGAGTATGCATATCATCCTACGATTTTGCGTCAATATATAATCAACATTTACCATCTTATATCAAGGTGTTTCAGTTCACCTTACATCAAGGTGTTCCATTTCTCAGTATAAGATGTCGTACCAAAACAATTTGGTTTATTTTACGCTCGAATAAACAATATATGAATAATGATTCATTTCTTAAGTTATGCTAAACAAGAAGCAATAACTTCACAATAATTGATAGCAAGATGTAATAGACTTGCTTAAATGTAACAAGGTTAGAAGACTTGCATAAAGGTAACAAGGTTTGGAGACTTGCCTGTGCATAACACGTTAAGTTCACACTGTTTATCAACGTTGGGTAGTCTATCTATGTCTATTCATATCAATAATAAACATTAGAATCTATAATAATACTTATCTAATTAAACTAGACAAGTTTCACGAAAGTTCGACGTCAATTCGGTATCTCGGTCGCGTCCTTAGATAGCTAAACACATAGGTTTATCAATAAAACTTCATTTGGAAGCTTAAATATTAGTTTAGATAATTTAATTACCATTTATAATATTTTTAAAAGCTTAATATTATTTTTAAATAATTTTTACAAGCTTGGTAATATTTTTAAATAATTTTACAAGCTTAAGAATATTTTTAAATGATTTAATTATCATTTAGAATATTTTTAAAACATTAATATGTTATTTAAATAATTTATTTATCATTTAGAATAATTTTAGATACTTAAAATATTATTTAAATGATTTATTTATAATTTATAATATTTTTAGAAAGATAGAATATTATTTAAATGATTTATTTTATCATTAATAATATTTTTAGCATTTATTTTATCATTTAAATGATGTAATTATTATTTATAATAATTTTTAAAACTTAGTTTAATATTTAAATGATTTAATTATCATTTATAATATTATTAAATATTTACTATTTTATTTTAAATAATTTATTTATTATTTATAATAATTTTGAAAAGTTAGTAATATTTTTAAATGAATTAATTATCATTTAAACTAATTTAAATACATTAATATCATTTTTAAATCATTTATTTAATATATTAATTGAATAATTTAATATTTAATTAAATTAAATAATTATAAAATTTTTATCAGAAATATTAAAAATTTATTAAATATAATTAAAAATAAATTTTTAATATTTAATTATTAATTAATATGAATTTTTAATATTTATTTATAATTTATTTAATTATTTTTATTTAAAATCGTCGCAAAAGGACTTTAGCGACGGACTGCTTAAGATTTTAGTTTTCTGGGATTTGGGAAGGAGAGTGTCGCTAAAGGTGTTCTTCATTGAAGAACAGTTGGTGATGGTCCAATTGGGACTTTTGACCTCAAATTAATTCCAGCTGGTTAATGGTTTGGGTTTGATTTTTATTTCTTGTTGTAGCCAACATGGCAGAGCATAACGACATGTATTAGCTTAGGTTATACAACATCATATGATGCTAGATAAATCATGGTCAAACTAGCCTATTCATGTTGTTCTTGATGTTTCTGGGTTGCCCATAAACAGCCTGGTCATGGTCGGTCAACCATATTTGACCGTTAATAACTTGCATGGTCGTTATTGTTTATGTGATTTAATGATTCAAGGTTGTAGTATACATGGCATAGAACGTGTTCAATCCAAGAAATAACATTTAAAAACATCATATAAACAAGATTAAAGCCGGTCAAATCTTGTCAGACGGCTGTTAGATGTACTTAGAATTTTCTAGGATGCCCAGAATTCAGCATCCGTGAACGGTCAACGGGATTTGACCGCTTATATCTTTCATCCTATATATTTTTTTTACTATTCTACCAATTGGATATTGTTAACAACATAACATACTACATATACAAACTTTAAAACAGATCAAACGACCAATTTAAGTCGATCAAAATGTCTGACAAAATAGCTTGTCAGACCATTTTGGGCTGCCAAAGTCAGTTCATGTTTTTTTTTTTATCAATTTTAACCATTTAAATGTTATGGATCCTTTTTTAACCAACCCAGATCACTAAATAACATGTTATTACATATCCTTAAATATTTAAATATAAATTCTAACAAAGCTTTAAAGATCTAGTATAAAATTAGGGTTTTTGCACCTTTTTGAGCTACTTTTGATCTGATCTCTTTGATTCAGTTCTTTCAGCTATTGAGGCTTATTATGGCTGGTAATATAAGTGTTTAGGTTTCAAAATTTTGTGGCTCACATGATCAAAATGGTTGCCTATTTATAGAACTTGCATATTAGGGTTTTTAGGTCATTTTTTCACATTTTGCCTCCATAAATATCCTAGCCTTGTTACTTGTGTTGCTTGCAATCTGATCCTAGAGTCCTACTTGTGCCGGAGTGTGTTGAGCACAAGCTTGCACACTCCTAGCTCAATTTCTATTGGTTAAGCTTTTAATTTTGATTTATTTCCTTACTAATTAAACTTAGATTTTTGTTAATCATCTTTAGGATGTTTAATTATGTTTAGTAATGCCTTAATTATATATATATATATATATATATATATATATCATAATTAAGGTTTAACATTTCATAAGTTATGGTTTAAGATAACCTAATTAGAATTCGGGTTTCATAATTAGGGTTTAGGGTTTCCTTAACTCATGAATTAGGGTTTAAATCTTTCAATTAGGGTTTTAATCTAAGTTAAATGATTCCTAATTAATGTCATGATTTATTACTTAGAATCTAATTATATCAATTAGAATTCTTATGTAATAATTAGGGTTTTGATTTACCAATTCGGATAACTTTTACCAATTAGGATTTTTAAATTAGGGTTTCTAATTCAGTTTACCATTTTAAACCCTAGTTAACTTATTTTAGATTTTTATCAGTTAATAAAATATTATATTAACTCCGAAGCACCACAAATCACTTCGTCATTTTCAAGCACGACACAACAGCTTACAAAAATAATTCGCCGAGACGCTTCTCGGTGAAATCGTCGGAAACAAGACAAATCATTTTGTCCGTGTAAACACGACTAAGCTGCTTCGAAAATATTTTTATTTGACCTAATTCTTTAATAAAATATAAAATCACATAACACAAAGTCGGAACAAGAAATTCTATTTAATAAACACATAATTTACATATACAAATCTTATTAGGGTTCGGAATATTACAGTTATCGTATGTGGTGGGTGAAGACCCTGTAACGCATTGTCTCTTAGGTGCCATTGGATGGCAAACAATGCTTGAAAACTAAAGAAATTGATAAAATTCTTCGTTTGGACAAACTACCGAGCACTTTGCGAGCGCCTTTTATTTTGCCCAAATTCAAAGCCTTTGAATGCTTAAATTCCTTCCAAATGATGTATTAATCCCAAACAATGTGTCCAACTTTTGACAATGAACCTCAAGGATGAATGAGAATGCTTGCATGTATCAATTACCTCGTTAGATTGAAGAAGATGAATTTTTTATGATTTTGAACTTCTATTCCTTCTCCAATTATATAACCTTGAATTCTCCTTGCAATCCTCTAAGTTGATGTCGTATGGGATTTATAATGATGAAGTTTAGAGCAATTAGAAGTCCTTGATAGTTGTTATTGGAAGTGGGTAGGAGTTTGGGTGTATGTGTGTGTGTGTGTGGGGGGGGGGGTTTATGTTTGAATGGGGGAGGGAGTGGCTGAATATGTGGGAAAAGTGGGGTGGACTGGGCGCTTAAAGTGTCTTTTGGTGTGCTGATCCGCGCTTGAGCACCGCGACTCTAAGGTTAGTGCTGCGACCTTGATTGTTCTGATGGTTATTGTGCGGCTGCTTGAGCTTAGGCGTATTTTTCCCTTTTCCTTTCCTTAGCCAATTCCTTGCATTCTTACCACACACTGTACCCATTTTCCTTCATTTTCTTTCCATGCCAATGATTCGCTTATGTCTCATCCTCCTCCATTTCACAATTTCTTTTGTTTTGATTCCTGTATCTCCTGAAATTACAGAATTGTTAATTTGCCATCAAAATACAGTTTAATAAATTAAGAAAATTTTATGACTAAAACTCGAACTAAAATAAACTAAAATTCAATAAAATGAAGGTGTGCAATTTTCCAAATTTTGTTGTTTCTACCCTTTTTTAAGATTTTGATTTATTTATTTCGCTTAAAGGGTGATTTTTTTAAGAAAAAACCGACATAAATGCCGACGAGGTTTTGAAAGGTTGATTTTAATAATGGGTCAATTAGACAGAGTCGTCAGTTGGTAAAGATTTAAATGGATGTACCAACTCATCCGAATTTTTAGGATTTTCGCAATATGGCCCGATATGTAACTCCGTAAAATTAGTCTTGAAATCGAGATTCATAGAGTTTGGGGACTTGCTTAAGCAAGGGGAAGATGTTAGGCACCCCCCGACTTCCGTGGTTGCCGCTTCTTGTTGTTTTTCTAAGTGTGTTTGTGTGTGTATTTATGTGTGTGTGATTTGGGAAGGAAATCTAAGAAATCGCCAACTTTGGTTTGAAATCGTGAGAAGTGCTTTATTTTGAAAGTAACTTAAAGCCTTTTTTAACCTATGCACGAGGGATTTGACTTAAAGAAAAGGTTCGTTTTAATTTATGATTTTTGATAGAAACCATATTTGGGTGACGTTTTTTGAAAACTTGGTTTTCAAATCTATCTCCAAATAAGAATCGAGACTCTTTATTACTTTTAATTTTATTCTATGGTCGTCTTACTACCCAACGCGATTTGATTTTAAAAGATCTTTATCGTTTTATTGAAAAGTCGCTTTTTGACGATGAATGGAAAAATTGAGTATAAAAATAGGGTCGGGGCAATCCCTGGGCATGGAAGCCATCTCGATGACCTCGACGCCCATAATCGCAATTTTCATTATCACGGGGCCTTAAAATCAATTTTCTCGGGATGAAACCCTCGACATCGTTTTAAGGCCCAAAATTACATTTACAAGGATCAAAAAATACTTTACAATCGAAAAAATGTCCATCGTGGGAATTATGCCAAGATCCATTTGAAGGATCTCGACTCCAATATTCCTAGGCTCACATTGATGAATATTATATCGAAACGAAGCTTAAAATGAAGATCTAGGAAAGGGCACCCATAAACCCTATCTCGAAGATCACATAACCGAGGCTGACATCGCGAGGGACTATATGTATTGATGAGATCCATTAACGGGACTTAGTTTTGTGGGAATAAACCCATGGATCTAAGATTCCCTAGATCTATACAATGACATAATCGGGATTTAAATCGAGAAATATATCCCAAATTGGCTATCAGGTGATTCAATCGTTAGAATCCCTTGACGGCGGGTAGGTGGGACCCCTTCATCACTAGATATGGATCTAGGATTGTACGTGGTGAACAAAATCGACTTCAAACATTAAAAACGACTAGAGACACACTAGATCTAAGCCGAATCTAGCATAAAGGTTAAAGCTTTGAACTTTGAAACCGTCAATAATCTATATTCAAGCTAGATCTAGGGTGGATCTAGTGAAAAGATTCAAACTTTAACAATTGCAAAACAAAACCACTGGTAAATCGATTTTAAATCTAAGGGAAATCGATAAAATAAAACAATAATCAAGAAATAAATAAACTTTAGGCACAACAATGAACAAAACGCAAGAGATCTAATAGATTTACATGGAATTTCTGAGAAAGATTAAATATTTCACCTTGGGGTGTGGGATTTGATACTTTCTTGCTTTTGATTGTGTCTAGATCTAGCTAATCTAATACAAAGTTTGAAAAAATCTAATCCATTCCTGAGCTTCTCTCTCTAGAATTCCTCACTTTCTCTCTCTAAAATTGCTCTCTCCTTCAAAATCTGCTGAAATCGTCCATTTATAGGGTTCCCTGGGCAGGCGCAGGTGTACCTGTGGCTGGCCGCAGGTCTACCTACGGGTGGAGCTGGCCCATGTGGGGTCCACCTGCTCCGTTTTTTGTGTCGTGTAGTCGGTTGTTCGTTCTATTTGCTGAAACGTCCGTAACTTTCAATCCGAGAATAGTTGGGAGACGTACCATACCATTTAGGAAAGCTCTTTCTGAGAGCTACGCAATGACATAAAGTATGGCCAATTTTGGGTCCGAGAAAATAAAGCAAAAAGCAGAAATGAATCTTCCCAAAGATGCCGACTAGTCCATCGTCATACTTTGTGTAGTTTATCACTCGGTGGTCGTTGAGATAGCTTCGTGTACTTTGACTTGAGCCCCAAAATCCTCTGTTCAGATGTCTCATCCTCTGGCTGAAATGACTCTTTTGCCCTCGTGCCAGGGTTAGAAAATATGTGAAAAATTTTGGGTGTCTACAGTTGGAGTTTCTCAAAAATTCAAATTTTCTAGGGATTGTGTAGTATGTAGAACAAGGAAGTCATAGGCGTAAGAGCGAACTCATTCCGACTTTGGATGAGGGAGTTATGCCCTTCGGAAAAAGGTGTGTTGAATCTGCTAAAGTAGAAAACTAGGCGTCGAAGGTTTTTTGAGCCACTGTTTTGGCCTGATAACGGGTATGGAAAACTTTTCTACCCGGGGGGATTTGTAGAGGATGTTACAAGGAAGAAAATTACTTAAGAACGGACTTATTCTGACTTGGAATGAGCGAGCTATGAGGTTCGAAAAGAGGGGGATCAGGTCTACCAGAACAAGAAGCACTACATAGGCAGTCAGGCCATACGCGCTCGCACGGGTGCGCTGGGTGCGCGGCTGGGTGCTAGGGCCTCACGATGGGGCGCACTGGGGCCTCAGGCTACTGGGCTGTCTGCGGGGCCTCGCTGCTGGGGGACTGCTGGGTTGTCTGACATGGGGGCTGTGCACGGGCGTGTCGTGGGCTGTTTTCGAACGTCATACGATGCCGTGCAACATCGAGCGATGTGATGCATATTGGGGCATGTCGAGGGACGCCACGCCGAGCGACGTGGTGCACGTCGGGGCGAGTTGGGCGACGCCGAGCGGCGTTGTGCATGTCGGGCGTGCCACGGGTGTGTCGTCGTGCCGTTTCACGACGACATGCGACATTTTTGACATTGTTCTAAAAATGTTCCAACTTATAAAAGATGAATTTTATATAATGAATAATAATGAATATAGACCACCATAGGGGGTCGTTAAGAGGGTCGTGGTATTCCCGAAAGCTGTGGCGCCATAAGACATTTTTGAAAGGTTGTCGCGCTACTTAATTTATAAAACACGAACAACATAAAATGAATAATAATGTGTTGTAAACCAATATATGGAGTCTTTATGTGACTAATTGGTATGTTATTATTAATTAAATGTGTATGACATTTGAAAGACGCTTTTAAAGTATTAATTAAAGAACGCATTAGGCAAGTATTCTTAAACTTTTTCTAAAGTTTTACTTCCACAAATTATTTTATTGTGCTAGTTTTCAGCTTCATTCAAATTTTGTATTAAAGTGCTAATTTACGCAATATTTATATATTGTGTGAACTCTAAACTTATGCAATTAATTTGATAATTGTACAAGTTATTCAGTTATGCTAAATTACATTTTTATTAAAGATTTAAAGTTCGATATTCCATGAACTATTTTAAAATTATGTCAATGCCTTTTGTTTCGGCTGGACACATGTTAAGATATGATTTGAAATTGTTAAATTCTTAAATGCTATCCAAACCAAATCAAATTGGTGCGGACTCTTACTTAAGTCTGAGATGAACAACCATGCTATTAGGGCTATTTTGGTCAGATTTCTGATTGACCTTCGCGGTATAAAAATAAACGCATATAATCGTTTAAAAGCAATATATTGTGCACAACATGAGTATAATAGGCTGATCCCCTAACGTACTTGGAAAAAATGTCTGTTTATAGTACAAATCTGTTAAACCTTTTATGAAAGAAAAAGTTCAAGGTCGTATGACCGCTCAGTATGTTGTTTGAAAAATGTTAAATACAAATCTTCTATTATTATTCCAAATTATTTGAGACGTTTTCACAACTATTGTTCAGTTGTTGAAATTGTTCATGATTCATGATTTTGTTATTTATGCAACTGTTTATACTTGCTGAGCTTTGTAGCTCATTCTTGTTTTGAATTAAATGTTTTCAGCTAAGCCAGAGAGGACTGAGAGTTCAGGAAAGAAGGATAAAGGAAAAGGAAAAGTTTCCGAATAGAGGACTTTAATGTAATAGTTTTATATACTATGGTTGATGTATTAATTAATGTAATGTAATATTTATTCATATGAGAATGTTTCAAACATGTAAAGGTCATAGAACCTGGGGATTAGAGTAAGATAGTTTGTAATAATTTAGTAATTATATTCATGTCTTAAGATTATATTGATTGGGTAGTACAGTGATGTACCATATTCAGGGTTTAAAGGCACCCAGATTTGGGGGCCTCACAGGTTGGTATCAAAGGTGTAGGTTATAAACCTTAGGTGGGGGAAAAACCTTAGGATATAACCTTAAATAAATTAGAGGATTTAGTGAAGAAAACTCAGATAGAGTTGTAAGAAATGAATTGAGAAAATTCATTGAATAATAATAATAATAATAAAAGTAAAATAAAATATATTGTTATGTGATATAATAAATATATTTTTTTTGTTATGTGCTAATCAAAATATTAAAATTTATTGTAGGATGTCGACAGAGGCAGAGTTTATAGATATCCACGTGGATACTGAGGAGCTAGTAACTGCGTCCGTGCTTATAGTTGCGGTGCCAGTAGAGAGTGAACTGGACATGGATCTTCAGTCTGATGAGGATCCGTTTGAGCATTGGGAGGATATGTCTGATAATCCTGACGGGGCACCACATGAGGATGCAACGTTCGAGGATGATCTGTTAGAAGGAGTGCTGGATAAGAATATCGAGCTAAAAGATAGGTGTGTGAGCTTGAGGCACAAGTGCTAGAGCTCCAGGCGGAGAAGCAATATATTGAGTCCTACTAGGAGGACGAGATTACTGATAGAGTGAGGGTCGAAGATCAGGTCCAGGAGTTGAAGGAGGAAGTAAAGGCTAAGAAGAGAAGAATTAATAGAATGACTTGTGCCTATGGCACATCTATTGATCGAGTTCAGGATAGGGTGTATTCGTACCCTAAAGAGGATGGTCAGACCCGACATACTATCAGTAGGGTTCATATAATGATTATTACGACAGAGAAGTGTAAAGGCGCTATAGCTAGAGGTTTAGTTTAATGTAGATGATATATATATATATATATCTGTGTAATGTGAATCCCAACTTTTGTATAAATAGCGGGATATCTTTCGTAAATCCTAACTTTTATATAAGTGGTAGGATAAGTGTTGTAAATCCCATCTTTTGTATGTAATAGAGGGATAGGTAGTGTATATAGCAGTAGCTATATGATGAAGTATAATGTAGTAAGAAAAGCATATTAATATAAAATAATTATTAAATGTGCTATGAGTTAATTATGAGTTTGCATTAAATAAAAATGCTTTGAGATGAATAATGAAATAATAATAATAATAATAAATATTTTATTAATAGAAAAATGCCGCTAAGAGGAAGACCGAGAACGCAAAGACACCGAAACGAAGAACCAGAAAATTAACCCAAGAATAGGGAACCAATAAACCCTATGTAACAATTCATAGATCTTTTGATCGGGGCTTTAAATAGAAACCCCACCGGAGTACCTGTAAATCCTCCAGCTGTGCAAGTTACCAGCTTTAAGGATTTTAAAAACGTGGGTCCACTTGAGTTCAAGGGGACCACCGAGCCTATAGAGGCTTAATCGTGGATTAAAGAGATAGAGCAAGCGTTCAATAGTCGGAGAGGAGCAAAAGACTGCTTTTGCTACCTATATGCTGAAAGGTGAGGCCAATTTCTAGTGGGAAGCAAACTAGAATAGGGCCGGAAAGGGAGTAATTGCGTGGGATCGGTTCTGTTACAGTCTGTTTATTTAATTTGATGATGAATGTGATTATATAATTATGTGATGATGAATGTGATTATGTGATAATGAATGCGATTATGTGATGATGAATGTGATTATTGTTAGGTTTGTATAACGCGAACATGCAATCAAATTACATTAATAAAGTGGAAGCGCAATAAAATCAGATTTTAAAATTTTATACAAACCATCACCATGATCTTTCTTTATGCACAATTATTAATTAAACGAAAGAGATGGAGAATAAGAATTATACCTTTGTAGAATTCTAGTTTCCTCAGGTACAAGTTCACCTCCAATTCCTTCGCGTTCTCCTTGAATTCCACCGATTAAATTCCTTCTCTTGATCAACGTTAGCCACCCAAGTGTTTGGCCTCTAGAGGTGATCCACCAAGGAATAATACTTGTTCAAGAAGATGGGTGTTGGCAAAACCCTAGTTTCTATCTCTATAGAAATTGTAAGTACTCTCTACAATTCTTATGTAAGAGTGTGTAACCCTAATCTATGATAAGACTTCTCTTATTTATAGATGTAGGAAAACCCTTCCCTAAACTATTTAGGATTAGGGTTTCTATTCTAATTAAACTCCTTTAATTAAATTAAACTCCTAATCCAATTAGGAATTCATGTGAGAGTACTTCTATTAATTAATTCTCAATCCTTATTAGGAATTAAATAATAGTAATAGTAATAATAATAATAAGACTCCTCTTATTAATTTATATTTAATATTTCTAAAATATTAAATAATAAATATTAAGCTATTTAATTTATTCTATCTCCATAGACTAAATTAAATACACTTAACTTATTATTACAATTATGCCATTTACTTCTTAAATAAATATTTTCCTTTTGCGGTGTGACCCTTTAGGTTCTCCATATTAAACCGGTTGTGAATAAATCAATTAGAACAATTCTAATCTTATTTAAATAAATAAATTAAACTATTAAATTCATTTAAATAAATAATATTTATTCTACAATAAGGGTAAGCCCCCTTAGCGATCAACGACTTTCCAGATAATATAGATTTCAACATTAATCATAAAAGAACCTTTCAGTGCATAGTTACCGTACAATTCAATCCTTCTACCATACAATGTCCCAATTAAATATAAGACATGGAATTACTGTGAAGTCTTATTTTATTTAATTATATGTATTTCGATTCTCAAATGCACAACTCTAATTAATGCAAATTAGAAACTCCTTTCTAATTTCATTCTGCTTTGGCCAAAGACTTATGAGTCGTCATTTATCGAATCACATAGGACATTCTCTCCTTTTACTAGAAGTGGTAGATTCTTTATTGATCATTCACCTATCTCCATGTATAACTTATTATACCCAATCATACCCTTTGATATACCCTAAAGGTCTTAAGGGACATGTCAAAGTATAACTCATCATACACAAGATACTATGATGATCTCAAGTCCAAGGATCACTTGTACTACTATCACTAGAGGAATTCCTATTGACAGGCGAGTAAAACTCCATTAGGTATTCCTTAGCAAGCCACGTTCAGTGAACTTATTCTCTAATAAGCACCTACATACTTGCTTTAGTGTCTCCACACAAATGATTATGAGATCAATCATTCTCTTCATAAGAGCAAGTAACGTATGTACTAATCTATCCGGATTCACTAATCCCCTTTTTAGTAATCCATCGATTAGGAACAATTTAAGTTTGTGAGATATCTAGAATTTAGATCTCATTAGCATGATCCCCATTATGATTCTAAAAGCATTGCTCACAACTATGGGTTTATCACATTTAATATAACAGCACTATGTAGATAATATAAAATGCCTTTAATAACCGAATAAGATTACAAAGTATATGCTACATCATATCAAATATGATTGGCTTGTGTGCATACTACTTTCAATCTCCCACTTGCACTAAAGCCAATCGTCATGGTATCTAATACCCTTCTTCTCTAAGTGACGATCATCCTGCTGTTTGGATAAAGCTTCAGTAAATGGATATGCAATGTTGTTATTGAGAGTCCACTATCTCTATAGTGACTTATCCTCTTTCAATGATTCCACTTATCAAATGAAAGTGCCGCAACACATGTTTGAATCCAAGATGAGACTTAGGAACTATTCCTAGTTCTGTGATGAACTTTTTATCCAAACAATCAACTTGCAGCTTCATTTATAGCTATATACTTTGTCTTTGTCACTAAACCAGTAACTCTTTCCTGTTTGGAACCTTTCCAATTCACTGCACCACCTTTCAAAGTAACGATTTACCTTAAAGTGGATTTGTTATCGTCTTGGTCAGTCTGAAAAACTTGAGTCTGTTTAGCCCTCTAGTTTTAATTCAGACCTACCATGAATCATAATCACATCTTCAGTACCGGTTAAGTACCTAAAGATGTTTATCACTGTCTTATAGTGATCATCTCCAGAATATGACTAATCAACATCAGGCCTTGTATATTCACTGCATACATGATAGTAACTCATGCGATCTCTCTTTTAATTGGAGACAATTTTAGAGAGATACACTCCATGACTCATCATCATGAGACTTCTCTTGGAGTTTGCCATGCTAAACGCCTTTAGCATCAAATGAATATACGTTCCTTGGGTCAAGCCGAACATCCTTTTAAATCTATCTATATAGATTTATATCCCCAATTTATAGGATGCTCCTCCCAAGGCATTCATGGAGGAATGTTTAGACAATTTTATCTTTACTGATTGTAGCATTAGTGTGTTATTCCTTGTCAGTAGTATATCAACATATAATACCAAGAATGTCACAGCGCTCCCACTGACCCTTTTGTACATACTAGGTTCATTCTCATTTTTGATAAAATCAAACTCTTTTGATTGTCTCATCAAAATGAATGTTTCATCTTTGAGAAGCTTGCTTCAATCTATAAATGGATCATTGTAGCTTAAAACACGATTTGCTTCAACCTTTGAAACAAATTCCTCTGGCTGTATCATACATACATTCTCCTCAAGCCTTCATTGAGGAAGGACGTCTCCACATCCATTTTGTCAGATTTCGTAATAAGCTGCAATCACAAGCAAAATCCAAATGGACTTGAGCATTACCCGATAGTAAGGTTTTATCACAGTCAACTCCTTGACTTGAAAAACCTTTTAAACAGGTCTGGTCTTATAGGTGTTTACCTTGCCATTTGCCCTAGTCTTTCTCTTAAAGACCCATATATACCAGAGTCTATACTTGGTTCTTATACATAGAGTCCATTTCGGATTTTATGGCCATCTGCCATTTCTCTGAGTGTCTTCTACTCATAGCCTCATCGTATATAACTAGATCATCATCCTCTATGATGCGTACCTTATCATCATCCTCTATGATGAATCCATACCTCTCAGGTATCTTCGATACTCTTCCAGATTTACGATTCGGTTGTGGTACAATAGGTCTATCTACAGGTTCCTCGGTTCGACTTAAAGTGCTTTGTGGTTCTTGAACTCCTTCAAGATCTATTACCCTCCCACTAGCTCCTTCAATGATAAACACCTTTATCTAAGAAGGTAGCATGTAGGATTATAGTACCCTAAACTTCTTTAGGATATCCCACAAATCTGCACTTGTCAGATTTTGTCCTAAACTTATCTTTGAAACCTTTTCACATAAGCTGGACAACTCCTTATCTTAACATACTTAAGAGTAGGAATCCTTCCTATCCATAACCTTTATGGAGTCTTGGGCTCGAATTTTTGAGGTTACCTTATTTTGTAGATATGCAGCTGTTTCTAGGGTTTGACCCCAGATAGATACTAGAATGTCGGTAAAAATCATTATGGACTGCACCATGTCCAACAAGGTACAATTTCTCCTTTTAGATACACCAATCAATTATTACGTATCAGGAAGTGTCCATTATGAGAAAATACCATTTTGAGATGATCTAGAAACTCATTGTACAAGTATTCTTTCCTCGATCTGATCAAAGAATCTTAATACTCTGTCAATATGTTTCACTTCTGAATTCTTTGAACATTTCAAATGATTCAGACTTGTATTTCATCAAACACACACATTCAACTCTTTGAATGACCACCCCCTTTTCTTTTACTAGTTTGTTCAATTTGCAAAATAATTTTCATGTAAGTCAAGTATACAAAGTCTATCAAGTAATCTTCCAGTTTCAAACAAAACATTATCATTATAAATAGAACAACAATTGTTCTTAAATATAATACCAGAACCTTCCTTGTCCAACAACGGAAGTAATAATGTTTCTAAAGAGAACTGGAACATAATAACAACTTATTAACTTAATAGACTTGCCCGTAGGCAATGCTAAACTATAAGTTCCTACGGTTAATGCAGCAACCATTGCTTCATTCTCCACGCGTAAGATTACTTATTCTTTGTTTAGCTTTCTACTTCTGCTTAGTCTCTGCATTGGATTGCATACGTGAGAACTACAGCCGGTATCCAATACCCAAGTAGAACCTTGACTTATAGAAAAATTTATTTCAATCATGAACAAACCCATATTTGTAACCGAAGCTTCACTATGCTTCTTCTGGTTACCCTCTAGTTTTAATTCTAGTATCCAGGCTTATTGCAGTAGAAGCAAACTCATTTGCTATCTGCATCAGTCTTGTTCTTATTGTCCTTTATTTTTGCCCTTCCATTTACCTTCTTTGAATTGTTCTTCTTTTAAGAAGATCCTTTGGCCCTCTTCCACTTCCTGGAAGAATCATCTACCAGTAAGACTTGGTCTTTCTTGGTTGGAAAGTGACTCTTTACAGTTTTTAACATGTTTAAGCAACTCAGGCAGGCTGACATATAACTTGTTCATGTGGAAATTCACAACAATTTGTGAGAAAGAGTCCGGAAGTGATTGCAAGATCAAATCTTGGATCAACTCTCCATCCATTAAAACCCAGTTGTCCCAATTGTTCAATCATATTGATCATTTTAGGACATTTGTCTATACTGTAGTGCCATCGGTCATTCTAGATCGGAAGAGCTCCTTAGATATCTGATATCTAATAGTCCTACTTTCCTCACCCTTCAACTCCTTGAAGGTGCAAGAGTATAGTAGGAGCATCCATAGTTTCATGCTGACGCTGAAGCTCGTTACTCATGGATGCGAGCATGATGCATTGAGCCAACTGTGCATCATCTTGCCACTTTCTAAAAGTAGCAATCTCTTCCTCAGAGGCATTGTCTGCAACCATTGCAGGGATAGGCATATTAAGGATATAAGATAGCTTTTCAGCCTTGAGAACTATTCTCAAATTTCTTAACTATTCCGTGTTATTTGGTCCAGTTAATTAGCATCTAATATGCTCTGCAGTGATAGTAAATTAGACATTGTAAAATTCTATAAATGAATTTGTAATTTAACAACATTTCAGCATACATTCATTTTTAATTAATTACCAAAATAAATTAGGTCTTTATTTTAAATTGGTATCTCCCACTATTTTCATCAAACTATATTACCCTCAATATACAGTTCGACAAATCTAATTAAAGATTTGCTAGTGAGAATAAGGATCCCATTTCAAATGTATATAGCCTTGTGTGTGCACAACAAACTATATATAAATAAATAGGTAGACAACTATTGTCAATTACATCACTATGTAACTCCTTGTATTTTGCCTCTTAGATTATAATGGTCAAGTGTGTGCACATCCGAACTAAAATAATATAAGTTAAGTCCAACCTAGCACTTCCATATATTCGAAAGAAAAACACTGTCCTTGTGTGTGCACAACAAAACAGCATCGTTCAGTCTATTTATAAGAATCAAATGTGATAAAACAACATCTTAAATATTTAATACTCGCCTTGTGTGTGCACAACAAACTCATATTAAATATTTAATACTCTATTGTTTTACCATGCTAGAAGGCGACGTTCGATATTCCTAATATCTCTGAACGCTTAGGACTTAATATAATTTCTTTGAGGGGTTTGTTATTATTAGTCTCATCTTGTTTAGCGCGCATGCACATATATATATAAAATACGCGTCATATTATTTGACATGCGAAACATGTTGTATAATATATAATATATACATAGTAAGCATGCACATATAGAATACTATATTCTACCCGGATTGATTATGGACTTTTATTCTAGTTTGGTTCACTAGAGCCACCAAGTGAACCAAAAGGTCAAACCTAGGGTGCAAGAATTAAATTTAAATATAACTATTACATTTAAACCCGGGCTCCATTACAAATGGGTCTTCAAGCGCTCCTTGCTTCTTTGTCTTTAATTCTTCAAAATTAATTCTAACTAGTCCTATTACAAAAACTATTTACAATAAATAGAAACCTTGATCAGCAGTCAAGGGGAAATACATAGGAGGGAGATAGAATTTACATTAAGAAAAATTAGAGAAGACGAGGTACGCAGACCCCATTTATAAAAACCCATACATTCAAGCATCCACTAAAATAAATCCAATCACATATTGGTCAATAGTCCATAATCAATCCCTATTTATTATCATACATATCTCTATATGTATCAATAAATAACATTCATCCCATGAATAAAAAAACCATTCCATATATGCATTGATATCATTTAATGGGCAATATTAGTTAGTATAAAATTCAATGTCAACTCCAATTAGTTATCATGGAATCCAATTCCAACTCTAATTAGTTATCATGAAATCCAATTTCAATTAAAATAAACTTCTTTATTTTAATCATATTCCAAATCAAAATAAACTCTTTTATTTTAATTAAAAATTTTTTTTTGAATAAAAATAAACTCCTTTATTTTAATCAAATTCCAAATCAAAATAAACTCCTTTATTTTAATTAATATGGAAACCAATTTCAAGTTTAAAATAAACACCTTTATTTTTAACTTAAAATTGTTGGAAAATAAAATATGTTGAATCCTATTCCTTATCAAAATAAATATCTTTATTTTTTAAGGAAACATGGAATCCTATTCCATATGTGAATAAACTCCTTTATTCTAGGAAACATGGAATCCTATTCCATATATGAATAAACTCCTTTATTCTAGGAAACATGGAATTCTATTCCATATATGAATAAACTCTTTTATTCTAGGAAACATGGAATCCTATTCCATATATGAATAAACTCCTTTATTCTAGTTAACGTAGAATCACATTCCAAGTTAAAATAAATTTTTTAATTTTAATCATATTCCAATTAAAATAAACCTTTTATCTTAATTGAAAATAAATAAAATCAAAATAAAAAAATAATAATAAAATAATTTTACACAAACAATTATGCCCAATTAAATTGTTCTAAACACATATCAATGTATATACCGAATTAAAACAATTAATAATTCGCATAAAATTTGGCTCTTGATACCACTGTTAGGTTTGTATAACGCGAACATGCAATCAAATTACATTAATAAAGCGGAAGCGCGATAAAATCAGATTTTAAAATTTTATACAAACCATCACCATGATCTTTCTTTATGCACAATTATTAATTAAACTAAAGAGATGGAGAATAAGAATTATACCTTTGTAGAATTCTAGTTTCCTCAGGTACAAGTTCACCTCCAATTCCTTCGCGTTCTCCTTGAATTCCACCGATTAAATTCCTTCTCTTGATCAACGTTAGCCACCCAAGTGTTTGGCCTCTAGAGGTGATCCACCAAGGAATAATACTTGTTCAAGAAGATGGGTGTTGGCAAAACCCTAGTTTCTATCTCTATAGAAATTGTAAGTACTCTCTACAATTCTTATGTAAGAGTGTGTAACCCTAATCTATGATAAGACTTCTCTTATTTATAGATGTAGGAAAACCCTTCCCTAAACTATTTAGGATTAGGGTTTCTATTCTAATTAAACTCCTTTAATTAAATTAAACTCCTAATCCAATTAGGAATTCATGTGAGAGTACTTCTATTAATTAATTCTCAATCCCTATTAGGAATTAAATAATAGTAATAGTAATAATAATAATAAGACTCCTCTTATTAATTTATATTTAATATTTCTAAAATATTAAATAATAAATATTAAGCTATTTAATTTATTCTATCTCCATAGACTAAATTAAATACACTTAACTTATTATTACAATTATGCCATTTACTTCTTAAATAAATATTTTCCTTTTGCGGTGTGACCCTTTAGGTTCTCCATATTAAACCGGTTGTGAATAAATCAATTAGAACAATTCTAATCTTATTTAAATAAATAAATTAAACTATTAAATTCATTTAAATAAATAATATTTATTCTACAATAAGGGTAAGCCCCCTTAGCGATCAACGACTTTCCAGATAATATAGATTTCAACATTAATCATAAAAGAACCTTTCAGTGCATAGTTACCGTACAATTCAATCCTTCTACCATACAATGTCCCAATTAAATATAAGACATGGAATTACTGTGAAGTCTTATTTTATTTAATTATATGTATTTCGATTCTCAAATGCACAACTCTAATTAATGCAAATTAGAAACTCCTTTCTAATTTCATTCTGCTTTGGCCAAAGACTTCTGAGTCGTCATTTATCGAATCACATAGGACATTCTCTCCTTTTACTAGAAGTGGTAGATTCTTTATTGATCATTCACCTATCTCCATGTATAACTTATTATACCCAATCATACCCTTTGATATACCCTAAAGGTCTTACGGGACATGTCAAAGTATAACTCATCATACACAAGATACTATGATGATCTCAAGTCCAAGGATCACTTGTACTACTATCACTAGAGGAATTCCTATTGACAGGCGAGTAAAACTCCATTAGGTATTCCTTAGCAAGCCACGTTCAGTGAACTTATTCTCTAATAAGCACCTACATACTTGCTTTAGTGTCTCCACACAAATGATTATGAGATCAATCATTCTCTTCATAAGAGCAAGCAACGTATGTACTAATCTATCCGGATTCACTAATCCCCTTTTTAGTAATCCATCGATTAGGAACAATTTAAGTTTGTGAGATATCTAGAATTTAGATCTCATTAGCATGATCCCCATTATGATTCTAAAAGCATTGCTCACAACTATGGGTTTATCACATTTAATATAACAGCACTATGTAGATAATATAAAATGCCTTTAATAACCGAATAAGATTACAAAGTATATGCTACATCATATCAAATATGATTGGCTTGTGTGCATACTACTTTCAATTATGTGATGATGAATGTGATTACGTGATAATGAATGTGATTATGTGATGATGATAAATGTGATGTATGTGACTTGATTTGATGATTTGTTAGAATTTGTCTGTCTAATTGGATGGTAAATGTGATTGTTGAAGTTTGCATAATTACTGTAAAGATAAATGTGTTTAAAGTATATTTGTACAAGCAAGTTTTGTAAGGTCCTTAATGAAGAAATGATGTACAAGGACTTAGATTAGAAATATCAAATATGTTAGGTTGATCTTATTAATCAAAAGAAATTGTCAGAATCTGCATTCCTGAGATTAATGTATATTTGTACAAGGCAAGTTTTGTAAAGTCCTTAAATGAGATATATTTGTATAAGAACTTAGAATAGAGTGATCAAATTTGTTAGGTTGATCCCTTGAGTTGATTCTTTATGTAATATATAGGATTAAATTGATCGTAGAGTTACTCTGTCTGGTTTGTAATGAAAATATTGTTAGCAGAGTAGTCTATGTATTCGTAGAGCATGTCAACGCCGGGAATGAAATTTTTCCTAACTTGCGGTTTTTTCTACCCTTTTTTAAGATTTTTATTTATTCATTTCGCTTAAAGGGTGAGTTTTAGGAAAAATCCGACATAAATGTCGACGGGATTTTGAAAAGTTAATTTTAATGATGGGCCAATTATGCAGAGCCGCTAGTTGGTTAAGATTTAAATGGATGTACCAACTTATCCGGATTTTAAATTTTTTTCACAATATGGCCCAATATATGACTCTGTAAAATTGGTCTCGAAAACAAGATTCATAGAGTTCGGGGGCTTGCTTAAGCAAGGGGGAGATGTTAGGCACCCCTCGACTTCCATGAACACACGGTTACCACTTTCTTGATGTTTTCCTAAGTGTGTAGTGTGTGTGTGATTTTGGAGGAAATCGCTATCTAGTTTTGGATTGAAATCGTGAGAAGTGCCTTATTTTGAAAGGAGCTTAGAACTTCTTTGAGCCTATGCGTGAGGGATTTGATTTTAAAAAAGGTTCATTTTAGCTTTGATTTTGATGAAAATCTTTTTGAGGTGACGTTTTTGGAAAACATGATTTTCAAACCCTTCGCCAAATAGGAATCAAAATTCTTCGTTACTTTCAATTTTAACTTAAAGAGGTTTTACTAACTCGAGCGATTTGAGTTTGATTTTAGAAGATCTTCGTCATTTTGTTTAGAAATCGTTTTTAGTGATAAACGGGAAATTAAGCATTAAAATAGGGTCAGGGCAATCCTTGGGCATGAAAGTCATCTCAATAGCCCCGAACACTCGCAATCACAATTTTTACTATCACGGGGCCTTAAATGCGGTTTTTATGAGATGGAAACCTCGATACTGTTTTGAGGCTTGAATTTACATTTATAATGATCGGATAATACTTTTACAATCGAAATCATGTCCATTGTGGAAATTAGGTCAAGATCTGAGTCAAAGATCCCGACCCCAATATTCTTATGCTCACATCGTTAGATAATACATCAAAATGAAGATAAAATGAAGATCTAGAGAAAGGCTCCTGTAAACCCCATCTCGTAGATCACACAACCGAAACCGACATCGCGAGGGACAACATGTATTGATGAGATCCATTAATGGGATCTAGAATCGATGGAATAAATTCGTAGATCTGAGATTCCCTAGATCCATATAACAACATAATAGGGATTTAAATCGAGAAATATATCCCAAACTAGTTATCAGGTGATTCCATTATTAGAATCCCTTGACGGTGGATAAGTGGGACCCCCCACCACTAGATATGAATCTAGGATTTCACGGGGTAAGAAAAATTGACTTAAAACATTGAAAATAACTAGATCCAAACTAGATCTAAGCCGAATTGAGCATAAAGGTTAAAACTTTGAACTTTGAAACCGACAACGAGCTAGATTCATGCTAGATCTAGGGTGGATCTAGTGAAAAGATTCAAACTTTAATAATTTCAAAGCAAAACAATCGGTAAAATGATTTAAATCTAAGGGAAATCGACGAAATAATACAATAATCGGAAAATAAACAAGCTTTAAACACAACAATGAACAAAACACGAAAGATCTAATCGATCTACATTGAATTTATAAGAAAGATTGAATCTTTCACCTTAAAAAGGGAGGAAAAAGCTTCCTAAGCCTTGGATCTATGAACACTCACTCAATTGATGATAAATTTATATACAAGTAGCTAGATTTATATGAGATTTATAGGATATTCTCCCTTCAAAATGCCACCTTCTCACTGTAGAATGGCTATTTCTCTCTCTAAAATTGCTCTCTCCTTTGCAAAATATGTTGAAATCGTCCATATATAGGCTTCCTTGGGCAGCCGCAGGTGGGGCCCACCTACCTTAATTTTCGTGTTATGTAGTCGGCTTTTCGTCTTGTTCGCTGAAACGTCTGTAACTTTCAATTCAAGAAGCGTTGGGAAACGTGCCATACCATTCCGGAAAGCTCTTTCCAAGAGCTACGTAATGACATAAAGTTTGGCTAATTCTAGATCCGAGAAGATAAAGCAAAATGCATAAATAGATTTTTCATTGTTGTGAGTTAGTCAACTGTCATGCCTTGAGTAGTTCGTCACTCGGTGGTCGCTGTGATAACTTCGTGTACTTTGACTTGAGCCCTTAAATCCTCTGTTCGGATTTCTTATCCTCTGACTGAAATAACTTTTTTACCCTCCTGCCAGGGTTAGAAGACATATATAAAATTTTGGGTGCCTACATATACCCCTCTTTGTAATGCTTATACAATGCAATGAAATGATCATGACAAAGATATAGACACCTAGTGTATGACAAGATATATTGCCCATGCAAGATAATTATATAAAAGGATGCAAGTCAATTATCAAATGATGCAATGCTATAAAATGCTTTAAGTTATACTATCATGTTGCTTCGCTGGGGAACACCGTCATCATCTTGACATTACCGAGTATCTTCTCCGATATCTGCACTGGGTCTCGTCCTTAAAGGGCTCGCATCACCGGGTCTCGTCCGTGATGCTTTCGCTGAGTCTCATCCCCAATGATTATGTCACCGAGTCTCGTCACCGACGATTTTGCTGAGTCTCGTCCCCAATGATCATATTGTCGGGTCTTGTCCCCGACGATTTTGCTGAGTCTCGTCCCCAACGATCATATTGTTGGGTCTCATCCCTGACGATTTTGCTGAGTCTCGTCCCCAACGATTATATTATCGGGTCTCGTCCTTGACGATTTTGCTGAGTCTCATCCCCAACGATCATATTGTCGGGTCTTGTCCCCAACGATTTTGCTGAGTCTCCTCCCCAACGATCATATTACTGGGTCCCCGACGATTTTGCTGAGTCTCATCCCCAACGATCATATTATCAGGTCTCGTTCCCGATAATTTTGCCAACGATCATATTACCGGGTCTCGTCCCCGACGATTTTGCTGAGTCTCGTCCCTAACGATCATATTACCGGGTCTCGTCCTCGATGATTTTGCTGAGTCTCGTCCCCAATGATCATATTGTCGGGTCTCGTCCCCGAAGATTTTGCTGAGTCTCGTCCTCAATGATCATATTGCCGATTAAACAAAAGAAGATATATTTCTTCAATATTTAACTGCATTTTCTCATTTTTGATCCGTTTTTACCCTTTTTCTCATTTTTGGTATCTTAAGACCCATTGTTATCATATTTTAGATTCTTGTAATTGCCATTGCCTGAAAATGACATTTTGAGGCTTCAAAAATGCATCTTTCTTCGTGATTACACTTATTTGGACCAAAAGGGATGCGTTTTAACTTCATGTGCGCCAAAGTAGGAGGGGTAGGGCCCACCATGGTTGGCCGCAGGTGCACCTGTGGTTGGCCGCAGGTGCACCTGTGGTTGGCCACAGGTACAACTACGGTTGGCCGTGGTGGTTATACCCCACCTGGGCCCTTTTGTTCTTTCATTCTTCTTAGCTTCCTTTGGCTCTCCTTCTTAGATTTTCTCCTATTTCAACTCATATTATCATGCATTCTACTTCATGGGGCTTGATTCTATCAGTTTCGTCTCTATACATTCGTTTATTATCTTGCAGGTAATGCATTCATCTAACTTTTGCGTGTTTTTGAGTTTGTTTCGTTATATTATGGATGTTAGTAAGTTAAGACACAATGTATCCAAAATATTTGCTCTAGTGACTTGATAAAAATATTTTTCTTCGATGCATACCTGTATTTTAATATGCTGGACATGTAGATGTAAAAATTTTCACGATCTGAGATCGTTTTTCGGTGCACATTTTTGATAAAAATTATTCGTTTTCATGCTTGAAATCATATTGGATGCAAATTTTTAATTTTTAGATATTTTTACTGCTTTTTCTTGGTTCATATTAGTGTTTTAAACGTATCGCATCGTGAATTATACACATCTCTTGGGTTGTGCCTTGGGTACCTATAAATGGTCACGTATGCATGCTATGGTGTATGGGGATAATCCATTTTATAGGGGAGACTTTGGCGAATTTTTTTCTTAGGTTATATGACTGGGCGTAGGTACACCCTCTATACAGTGTTTGATGCAGAAACATAATGTAGATTGGCATATGCAGACTATGCATGTTGTGATGACCAATATATTCGTGCTTTAGGAATCCCCTATTTTAGTGTTTTCTAGGTTAATACATGCGACATTTTAAGCATGTAGAATAACATAGGGCGTACCTTATTTCATTGCATTTAATCTTCGTTTAGTCATGGATTCGGATATGTCGAGTAGTTCCACATTCCATCGTGCATCTTCGGAAGTTCGTAGGATGGCCTCTGCTGCCCCATCTCCCCAAGTTATGAGACAGGCTTGTCGTCTGGCGGAGTCTTACATCCGTTCGATTGGCATTGACCGAGCCGACGCTTTTGACATAGACGATGATCTTCCCGAGCTCGATGTTGCTATTCCACCGACTCGTGGCCGTACATTTCTTGGAGCTCGAGTGGCCATTCCCGATATCTTGGGCTTCGATTTGAGTCGTCATCCATCAACGTACTTATGTGCTAATGAGGTTAAATAAAAAATAAAACTTTTTGAGATGCTATCTTCCCCTTTAACCCTTTTCTTATTCAAGTGGTAGTCGTCTTGATTCCTTATATTGTAGGTTCTGGAGTTTACACAGCCTCGGGGCAACTAGTTCAGTATTTATTATCTTTATCATGCCTTTCAAGCCAGTTACCGGGCCCGAGTCAATTTTTGGGGCTTTGAGTATTTCTTCACCATAGCTCCCTGTCGCTGCCCATAGGGTTATCTCCGCGCTTTATCTGAGTGATAGTTTCACCAGAGTCAGTCTTTTCATCTGTTAGACTGTGAGGTGATGATGACGCCTCTGGACTGGCGTTATATTACAAGTATCGAGTTTACTGGTCAGCGGGTTCCTCTGGAGGTTGATATTTCACCGACCGTTGTTCGCACATTACTGGGGCTCTCTTTGCATGCTCTGGCCTTCAAGGCCCGTAGTGTTCATTCTGGCACTTTAGCATTTGAGGCCATCAGAGGGACATTATCAGAGCCATTCCCAGCTGATCTTATTGAAAGAGACCGACTCTTGTGACGTCTCTTTCTGATTAACATGAGGGGTTATTTTCTGGCGAACAACTCTACTACAGTTCATTTCAGTCTGGTAGGAGCTCTTCGAGACGTTGATCGTATTGGAGATTATGATTGGGGGTCGTTTACATTTGTATATTTCCTCCACGGAATGCGTTTTCATTCGGAGGGTCAGATCGATGCTTGGCTTGGCTTCTTTCCGTTTCTCCTGGTAAGCCTTCTTTCTGACTCATCTTATCCTCTCTATCTATTTGTTATTGTCATTTGTTCTGATGTAATTGTTGTTGATATTTCAGTTTTGGGCTTATGAGAGACTCCTATGTCTTCGTCCTGTTACCACTCTGGGATTGGATACTTATCCTCAGGGCCGCCGGTGGCATCATACCACTTTAGAGGAGGTCTCTATTTCTGATAGTTTTTCTTATTGTCGTCTTTAGCTGGAGTTAATCACCGCTGCTGATGTGACTTGGGTTTCGTATTTATCAGAACATCTGTCTGTCAGTTTTGAGGATAATTTTCCGATTGGGCCCGAGTTTGCACTGTCTACCCGCTGGGTTCCATTGTTATAATATGGATGTTGGGAGCTTTATCTCAGGGAACGAGCCTTCAAATGTGTTTCGGGGGAGATCTGTATCCCCTTTCATTGTTTTCCTCGGAGATCCAGGCCTGTTGATGTGCCGATTGCAAAGATTCCCTTGGAGGGCATAGACGGCTTCTTGTTATCTAATGGTCCTAGTACCTCAGAGGATTTTATTGCCTGGTGGAAACCTCGTGCCAAGGAGGACTTTACTGCCCTAACTTGAATTTTGACCTAGAGGCTCTGAGCTAGGAGGACCTTGCTAGAGTTGGTCGGTTCGATGATGATGCTGCCTTTGTAGATGACTTATATTTCATTTAGTAGATTTATACTAGTTGTTGGGCGCTTGTGCTCCTTTCCCTATATATTTTATCTTTTATGTCTTCGTATATTGTATAGGGATGATGTTTATTGTTAAAAAATGATGTATAATTCGTAGTTTTATATGTATGGATCAGTTTAGAGATGTTAATGTACATGCTTGTTCATTTTGCTTATCATGATGTATGCTTATTATATATGAATTGAATTAGATTAATCCCTGTATAGTCTTTTGATACTGTTTTTGCAGATGGCATCGTCTTCCCTTACTCGTTTGGATCATCATTCTATTGGTAGTACTGCTCTCAGTTTTAGGGATTAGTTTGATGATCTTCCTGCTGTGGATCGTTCGACAGTTGGTAGACTATTGAGGCACTCGCTGTCATTCTTATCATTTCAGGTGCTGGACGAATTTGTCGAGGCTATAATTTCCCATTGGATTCCAGCTCGCCATGTCTTTCGGTTTGAATCTTTGGAGCTTACGCTGACCCTTGAGAAGTATGCTCGTATCATCGATTTACCCTTTGTGGGTCTTTGTGCACGGGTTCATGTGGGTCATATGCGACGTCAGTTCATGACTGCCATCGGTTTAAGGCGAGTGATAGTACTATCTAAGATCACTGCCGATCATGTCGTGTCTTTGAACTTCTTGATTGACAGATTTGGTACTTCTGGGAGTTTCGTAGCTTTAGGGATAATTTTTCTATATCCGAGAATAGATGGAGATCTGCTTGGGTGGATATTCTAATGATGTGTATCATCTCATTTTTATACATACCGATTTACATGGATCATATGGATGTGGGCGTTGCGATAGTGGTCAGGGCCCTATGAGATGATTAGACTATTTTGCCCTTGATCTTGGCTGAGACCTACATATCTACTTCTTATTATCGGACCTTCAGAGATAGGGAGTTTCATGGCAGTTCAGTTTTATTATATGTCTGGTTCATAACCCATCTGAGGTCGATCGACCGTTTTCATCGTCATGACTTTTATTTTGGATATAGCATCGCCATGGGGTATTCTTTTCGTCCATCTTCTCGTGTAGATCCGGCGTCTTGGATGACCTTTCTTGAGTCCATTGAGGAGCCCTTTTCAATACTGATGAACTCCGGGTATTGTTCACCTTTCAATGTTATCACCCATGTGGCTGACTTTAATTATCTTCCCCTTGCCGGACTGAAGGGCGTTACTACTTATCACCCCTAGCTGTAATGGGTCAGTTTGATCAGCAACAGGATTTCCACTCTTTTGATGGCGCCGCTGAGTATCGGTTTCCCATTTTATCATCCACCGAGACTGATTTAGCTAGAGTATATGGGTTTTGGGCTCATCGTGCGACAACAGAGTTTCGAGACAGTCATCCAGGTCAGTCGTCTGAGTATTTAGCCTGGCTGGAGGCCGATTTATCGATTGGTACCACAGATATTGGTGATAGCTCATCTGGGGAGGAGCCTATGGAGGACCTAGAGGATGATCACGTAGAGCCTTCAGAGGATGAGTTGTTTACTGGCTTAACGGAGGTATTGGCCAGAGTTGCATCCCTTCTCTCTGCATCTATGGCTACGTCGAGAGTAGTTTTGGAGAGTCGTATTTGTAGCCTCACTTTTGAGCAGGATCAGGCCCGGGCTGTGATGATGATCGCTTTGGCTGGTAGGGACACTACCTATGCTGAGAGAGATACTACTCTTGCGGATAGGGATGCGACATTTGCTAACAGAGATGCTCACCGGGATTACGCTGAGGAGGTTATCGGCCAGGCCCGTCAGGTTCTGGATGACCAGGACGAGACTGTTCGTACTGCGTTGATTTTACTGGGACGGGTTGAGGTAGCAGAGCAGGAGCTTCGATCCATTCCTAAGACCCCAGAGATTGCGGCCTGCCTTTTGCTTTTGACTTCTTTGACTTCAGATTTGTAGATCGCACTTTATTTTATTTTTTTGCACAAAATATATCATTTGTCATTCATCACAGAAAACTAATGTATGCCAAAACAATTGAGTATAAAAAGGATTTACACTTTTGGTCAACTTCCCTTTTTGATGCATCTTCGCCTATTTATCTGATCGCCATTTCCTTTTGATGACTACTATCCTGGTATATGGTCAGTTCTCTTCTTCAGGGTCTCGTGTCGGATTTGATGGATGATGCCGAGATGCTGTCTGATCTCATCAAAATGGGTCATTATCCGTGTTAATGGGGTTCGATGGTTTGGGTTTATTTGGGAAAGTCTGATTTGGGGGTTTATAACTTGGTCGAAATTGTGTTTAGATAGCTATTTGGTTGGTTGATAGACAGATCAGATGGTCCGTTAGTAAGGTTCCATGATCGACAAATCATTGAAGAGATTTCAAATTTTTGTTAGGATTAGATCGCACCGGAAACGGTTGCCTACGTACTCCTATAGCAATGAGGAGATCAGGTCTTATGTAGTTCAGGCTGAGTATAAAACTTCTCTTCTTTTTTTTCTTCTTTTTTTTTAACATGGAATGATTTCTCAAGCATAGTACCGTTTCACAGAGTCTGCATTAAGAGGTTGTGGGAACACCTCACCGTCTATTTCTTGAAGTATCAAAGCTCATTTTGACAATACTGTTTTAACGATGAACGGTCCTTCCTAATTCGGCGCGAATTTCCCTCTGGCTTCGTCTTAGCAAGGAATGATCTTCTTCAATGCCAAGTCATTTTCTTTAAACTCTCAGGATCGTACCTTTTTATTATATGATTGGGAAATGCGCTGCTGATTTAATCGTCCATGGAAGATGACGGCTACTCTCTTCTCATCTATCAGAGCTAGTTGGTCGTATCGATCTTGTATCCACTAACTTTCTTTAATTTAGGCGTCCAACAATGTTCTAAGAGATGCCATTTCGACTTCAACCGGTAATACGACCTCCGTACTGTGATATTCCAGACCTTAATAAGACTCGCATATGTAAATTATGTGATTATTAAATGAAATTTCTTATTCCAACTCTATGTTATGTGATTGTATACTCTAATGAACGACTGTTCAGGTAATCTTTGAAAACCTAATACGATTCAAAAACGCTATCGTATACATTTAGAATTAGAGCGTATAACCTAAAACTAGGTATCAAAAAGTTTAAAACCTTAAGCCCTAATGAGATTCGAATTTTGTAATATATGTGCTTAATAAAGATCGAAATGATATTTCAAAGCAAGTATTTTGTGATTATATTATGTAAACGATGAATTAGGTCAAATAAATATTTTTTTGTCAAGCTGCTTAGTCGTGCTTTCCACGATTTCACCAAGAAGCATCCCAACAAATTATTTTTGACAAGTTGCTGAGTCGTGCTTGAGAATGACAAAGTGATTTGTCGTGCTTACGGTAACAAGCTGCATTGTCGAGCTTGGAAGATATTTTCATTGAGGAGCTTAGAAGATAGGTTCAATTGCAAGCTGCATTGTGGAGCTTGAAAGATATTTTCATTGAGGAGCTTAGATTGCAAGTTGCATTGTCGAGCTTGGAAGATATTTTCATTGAGGAGCTTAGAAGATAAGTTCAAATTGCAAGCTGCATTATCGAGCTTGGAAGATATTTTCATTGAGGAGCTTAGAAAAATATTCTAAGAATATGCTAGGGTGCAAAGTGTAATAAGCCGAGCCCCTAACATGCAATTAGTGAAACTTAGTTTTCCTATAAATAGCAAGCTCAGTTCATTCATTCCTTACTATTTTTCAAGAGCAGTTCAAGAGCAAAAACACTCTATATTTATATTCTGAGAGATATTGTGAGATAAAAATTACTTTCTAAGCATCAAAGCGCTACGCGATTGGAAGTAAAGCTAGCAACTACAAGAGGTATACTCTAGTAGTTATAATTTTCATTTTTATATATGTATTAGTAAAAATATACTTTTACAAGCAGTTATAATGCCCAAATTATTTTATGTATATATTACAAAAGTCCTATTTACAAGCAGTTATAATGTCCGATTTATTTCTCTTATAAAGTTGAAACTATACTTTTATAAGCAGTTACTATGTTCGATTTTCTTCAAGTATTTAGTAAGAATATTCATTTTATAAGCAGTTATAATGCTAAAATTATCTCAAATATAATAGCCGAAAATTCATTTTATAAGTAGTTATAATGCCCAAGTTATTTCAAACATAGTAAACGAATATTCATTTTATAAGCAATTATAATGCTGAAATTATCTCAAATATAATAGCCGAATATTCATTTTATAAGCAGTTATAATGCCCAAGTTATTTCAAACATAGTAAATGAATATTCATTTTGCAAGCAGTTATAATGCTCAATTTATTTTAAATACAGTTGAAAAATATTCATTCTATAAGTAGTTATAATGCTAAAATTATTTGATGTATAATAGAAGGAGTCTTAATTATAAGCGATTATAATAATCCAAATAAAAACTTAAAATAGTTATTTGTTAAACGTATAACTAGTTATGTACGCCGATAATCATATAGGATTTACGACGAACGTTTAGACGTTATATCAACTGTAAAAGATATACGATGCAAGTCTCCAAACCTTGTTACCTTTATGCAAGTATTATACATCTTGCTATCAATTATTTTGAAGTTATTGCTTCTTGATTCAGCATAACTTAAAAATGAATCATTATTCATATATTGTTTATTCGAGCATGAATTATTGTGTCAAGCCAAATTGTTTAGTACGACATCTTATAACTGAGTATACAAACACCCTATATGGGTTGTTATTGTCAATAATATATTGACGTTTAGTGCATGTTGGGCACGATTAGGATTGTATGCATACTCCTAGGATATCTTGATTAGGCTGATCCCCTATAAGATATCTGAACAAAGCTGTTCTAAGTCATTGAAGGCTGACAGAACTGGTTGGAACACATGGTTCATGTACTAAACCCTCAGTTGGCAAAAGTTTTTGAACTTTTTTCAAATTAAACACATTGTGTTTACATTTTTGACACGAACTTGCTGAGCATTATATAGCTCATCCTTGCATAAAACTTTCCTTTGCAGTTTTAGATGGTAATCCTGGAACTTCAGGGACGGACAAGGGAAAAGGTCGTGTTAATTAGTTTATCTTACTATTTTGAATAAATTCAAGTCTTATAAGACTTTGTTGTAATAAGAACATAGTACTGAGAATGTTGTAATGAAACTTAAAGTTATGAAATATATATATATATCATCTTTTGTTATATCTCTTACGTTGTATTTACATTCTTAATTAAGTTAGAAACTAGCAGTTGATCTAATACAGTATCCATATGAACTATACATTTGAATGAGGGTATTTAAATGATATTGGGAGTTCTGTAAGCGCTGAGGTTACCCTTAATGAGCGCCGATAAGGTGCCACCTTTACCAGAATGCGCCCCTCAGTTCCAAGAACAAACTTATCATTGATACTGTGAATGTCAGATAGATAGGGAATATCGATATGAAAGAGATATCCATAAGATATGAATCTATACATCCAAGTGAGGGTATCCAAACACAATTAACGTTCTGACGAGAACTATTATCTGTTCTGGGATACTGTGAACCTTGGATGGATAAAAGTTATATATTATAGAATATTTATAGTTGAATAGTTTCACGTGAGCACCAAATCTGCTACAGGGAGTGTAGAGAATTTGGGGGCTTCACAAGTTGGTATCAGAGCTGTAGATTATAGTTCTAAGGTAGTTAGGAAATACCTTAGGATATAGTCTTTGAGTCCGTAAAATACTTAATTATACATGAAATAATCTTAAAAGCTTTATATTTATGTTTAAACTTGCTTCACTATAATACTAAAACAAGTAAATTTTTTTTGTAGGATGTCAGATACAGATTGGAATGACTTTCCATTGTTAGATCTACTTATGGGGGAGTCAGAGACAGATAGTGACCCAGAGGAAGAGCCAATAGAGATATATCCAGCACTAGGATCACCAGAGGAGGATCCTGAGGAGGAAGAACTTCTACATGATCAGGAGCTATTAGATGTGGAAGACGCTGAAGATCCTGTAGATGGACAGTTGGTAGATCTTGATGAGGGGGTTGGAGCTAAGCAGATGATGAGTGTTAACAGACGTGAGGAAATAGTCACAGGATTGGTACAACAATCGACCGAAGACATAAAGGCTGCTAACTTTCGGGCATTTATAACCGAAGGTTTACTGGAGGCAGAGAGGGGTTCTATTCGCCGATTAAGGATACTATTACATAGTACTCAGAAAGAGAGGCAGGATGTACAAGTGTAGTTAGATCGAGTTGTACGAGGGTGTCGTAACTCGTTCGACGACTTAGAACGTCGAGTAGTTAGATATCCAGTAGAAGAGAAGAAGGCAGACTATCTGATAGATCGATCAGTGGTATACCACATGATCCAGAATGCCTATGATGAGGCGCGTGGTCGTTAAGTATGGGATAGTACTTAGGTTTACTTTCAGCAATATGTATTATAAAAGATTTTGGTTGTAAATAGGGAATCCTTTGTACTAACTAGTGGTAGTATAAACCACTAGTTGGATATGTAATCTTCGGTATGTAATATACAAGTTGTGTTTGTACAAATCAAATTGTTAACTCTGTGTGCAGTATATACTTGTATTTATACTTGTGTTTTCTTTATTTATAGAATCATGGTAACAAGAAGGAGAAGTCAGACAGAAAGAGAGGATAGAGAAACAAACCCTACCCAACAATTAGTGGATATACTCTTAGGAGCCTTACAAGGTCGTCAACCAAACCAACCTAATGCAGTTACCACACATGGCACCGTATTTAAAGACTTTAAGCTTGTAGGTCCGCCTGAGTTTAAAGGGACTGTAGAACCCGTTGAGGCTCAAACCTGGATTACTGAAATAGAGAAGTTCTTTATAGTAACTAATGTTAGTGAAGACCAAAAGACGGTCTTTGCCACTTTTTTTCTCAAAGGTGAGGCGAATCATTGGTAGGAAACTACTAAGTTTCGTGCAGGTGTAGGGATGGTTCCTTGGGATAGGTTCAAGGAACTATTCTTTGAGAATTACTTTCCCCAATCGATGCAAGATCGTATGGAGGTACAATTCCTAGAGTTAAAACAAGGGGAGCTTACTGTGTCTCAGTATACAGCTAAGTTTAATGAACTAGCTAGGTTTGCCCTGCATCAAGTAGATTCGGAGGCAAGGAAGACCAAGAGGTATGAGGAGGGTTTGAAACCCCAGATTCGTAGTAAGTTGTCGGTGTTCCAAGTAAAAATCTTTTCAGAAATTCTCGAGAAAGCTATCATAGCTGAAAACGAGAGTGAAGCTCTGTTAAAATTTCACAAGGAGAGAAAGAGTCAAACTGAAAGGGGGAGGTTTAAAGGGGAAACAAGTATTGAAGGGTTCAACAATAATAACAAGAGAAAGTGGGATGCCACGTTTAATATTAATTTTGGGAGAAGGGGAAATTACTTTAATAATAACAACAACAACAACAAAAACAACAATAATAGGAATGACCTTTGTGTTATCTGTGGAAAGAATCATAGAGGAGTGTGTCTTAAGAAGAAGATGACTTGTTACAAGTGTGGTCAGGAGGAACACTATGCCTCTAAGTGTCCTAAACCCAATAAGAGTAGGTGTTTCAACTGTGGGTTAATGGATCACATAGTTAAAAATTGTCCAAGAACCCAGAATCAAAATGGAGGGGGAAACCAAACAACTAATAATAGTTTTAAACCAACAGTAGCAGGAGCTGGAGGTCAGAATCGTCCAACCGCCAGAATATTTAATATGACGATGAGGGATGTTGTTGCTGTGACACCCCCAAATCCGGGTACTTAATTCCCACTGATTTGGTGTTCACTATTTCAATCATTCACAACTATCTATCCATAATAAGATTAATTAAATAAACTTAAAGAAATATCTTCCCTTAAATGGGGTTACATCACCAATCTCTAAATGGAACAAGTCCCAGGTTATCTAACCTCTATTACATCAATGCGGAATAAAGAACATAAAATTAAATAAGTCTTGCTACAAATAAACATCAAATAATTAACAAATCTCTTGCTACTTTGGCATCTTGCCCTTGCCTTTACTTGTGGACGGCTCGTCCGATTTCTCTGTCTTAGCTGCAAATTTTAATACAAGAGTGAGCAAACAATTGCCCACAAGTGTGATAACAATAGCAATTGAATAATCAATGAAGTATATTTTCAACTGAGGTATAATAGTTTTTCTGAGTTCAATCAATAACTAATCAAGATCTGAAAGCTCAATAGAAAGCTTAGCTCAAGAACTGAATATAGATTCAGGATTAAAAATGTATCTGAGGGTCACGAGACCTCGAACTATGTCCTAGGTTATCAAGTATTTCTACCGTAACCTTTAGCAGTCTTATAGACTATGGACCATCCATCTCGTACTCAGGGGGATCAACCCTTTGTACAATGTATTGTGCACAAACATTTTAACGTTGTCGCGTAATAAATCCCCTATATTAGGGTTGTTCATCTCAGTTTAGCATCAGAATCCGTACCAAAAGGAACTTGGTTTGGAAAGATTTTAAAATATTCTAAGTATTTAGAACGCTCATCAACTAAGGACTAGCTGAATCAATAAGGGTTCGCTACTCACTAAAGCATTTGATTCATCGGTAAAGTTTGTACAATAGAAATTCTGTTCAAAGTTTGAATAATAATCAATGATCGAACAATAATAACTAGAATAAAGCTTTAGCTCTTAATCATGATAGCAACCTTGCTTGAATAACAATAAGCTAAGGTTTATAATCTTGCTCAATGAAAATTAACTTGCTTAAAATGAAATAACAAGTTTAAGGAAGGAAAACTTGCTCAACGTAAAAGTAATAAATTGAGATAAGGAACTTGCCTCGTGCGTAGATTACAGATTTAAATAATGCACGTCCCTTAATCACCCTATACATTTTGATTACAAAACGATAACAATAATTAGTTACAAATTCATATACATTTTAGGGTTTGTTCTTATCCCATTCCATTTAATATATCAAATGCCATTTGATATTCATTAAATGTTCGCTTACCACTCATTATAGTATCTTATTTATTACTAAATAAAATAATCTAAGCTTTAAACATGTACACAACATCATAATAAAATAAAATAAAAATATCTCAGTTCTGTCCCCTCGCCGGGGCGGGAAATTACTGAACAAAACTCTCGCCGGGGCGGGAATTTCTTAACAAAAAGCTCGCTGGGGCGAGGATTTCCATTACAATTTTCTCGCCGGGGCGAGAGACGCGGCAGTCACCTCCTACAGTTCGCGAACCAGTGAAAACTTAGGCCAAATTTGGTCAAATTTTCCGAATTCTACCATCCAACACATAGTTTAAACATACCCAGATATCAAATATGATATAAAACAATTATCTATCATGTTTCTACACATTCAAGCCATTATAAAACACATAATCAACCAATTAGAATCCAAAAATTCACTGTTTATATAACATATTCATATTTTAACCATTTTAATGAAATTAAACACTGTGACTTCATCTATCAACCATTTTAATCCATTCTACTTGCATTCTTTTCATTTTTCATCATATTATCATAACAAATTATCAATTAACCGATTAGTAACCAATTTAAGCATCAATTTTCATACATATGTACCATACATGAAATAAGACTCTGTAAAAACAAAAACTCAATTTTAAAGCATGCTTTCATGGATTAATTCATTCAAATTAGTTTATAATCATCACATGATCTCTAATACATGCTTAGAATCAATTATAATCAAATAATTCATGTATTTAGCATATGAATTCACATACAGTAAAATAGAAATCATATACAGAGAAATAAAGAAATAAGAATATAGTGAAGAACTTTTAAAAAGGATTATACCTTTGAGCTAAACAAGATGATTTCCTAGCTTAGCAATTCTCTTCCTTCTCCTTCTCAATTCAAAGAACTCTCAACTCTCAATTTTCTTTTTCTCTCAAAAGTTCTGTTCTTTCTTTTCTATACTTAACAATTAAACTGATGAAACTTACAAATAAAAACTGATAAAATATAATCACGTACTTTAATTTTAAAATCATCAGTTACATAATTCAAAAGCCTCTAAGGCTTGTTTGGCAAATACCAAATTAAAAATAACTCATTATTTCCAACCAAAGGTCATAAGGCCTTGTTTGGTTTGATGGAAATAAAAACTCTTTCTATTTATTTTAATACTTATTATATGATATGCTTCAATTGTCACACTTTAATCAATTAAATTGTAACAATATAAATTTAATCATAACTTCTATTTGGCCATCTATAAATTGATCCAAATAATTTAATAAATCATTTTATTCAAATAAATCAATAATCATCTAATTTAATAATTAAATTAGAATAATTATATCAAATCACATACAAATAACATTTAACATAATTACACTTAACATGAGCTATTCCACAATAACTTTATTATTTATTTTACTCAATAAATAAATTAATAAAAACATTTATATAATTCAATAAATATTTTTATTAAATCACAAAAATTGCATTCGTTACATCCTTCCCTCATTAAAGGATTCTGTCCCCAGAATCACAACGCAATTAATTCTCGCCTGTTACATTCTCCCCTCCTTATAAAGATTCTGTCCCCAGAATCGGAATGCAAAATTAAACAAATAATTGAGGATAACTCTGCATCAATTTCTCTTCGAGTTCGCACGTAGCTTCTTCAGTACTGTGGTTCCTCCAAATTACCTTAACAGAAGGTATCACTTTATTTCTGAGAACCTGCTCTTTCCTGTCTACTATCTGTACAGGTATCTCTTCATAGGATAAATCTTTCTCAAACTGTATCGGTTCATATTCTATGACATGTTTATAATCAGGCTTATACGGTCGTAGCACCGATATGTGAAAGACATTATGAATGTGATCTAACTCGGGAGGTAAAGCTACTTCATAAGCTACCTCACCCACTCATTTCAGCACTTCGAAGGGTCCAATAAACCGCGGACTGAGTTTACCCTTTTTACCAAATCTGATTTTTCCTTTCCAGGGAGATACTTTGAGAAACACAAAACTCCCGACGTCAAATTCACGATTCTGACGATGCTGATCCACATATTTCTTCTGCATGTCTTGAGCAGCTAACAATCTGGCTCTTATCACCTTGACAATTTCAGCAGTTTGTTGTACCAGCTCGGGTCCCAATAGTCGACGTTCACCAATCTCGTCCCAACATAACGGAGTCCTGCACTTCCTTCCATACAAGGCTTCATATGGCGGCATTCCAATACTGACGTGATGACTATTGTTATAGGCAAATTCGACCAGAGGTAAATGATCATCCCAGTTGCCTTTAAAATCCATGACGCACGCCCGGAGCATATCCTTCAACGTTTGAATTGTTCTTTCGCTCTGGCCATCGGTTTGAGGATGGTAAGCTGTACTCATTCTTAACTGCGTCCCCAAACACGCTTGCAGACTCCTCCAAAATTTTGATGTGAAACGTGGATCTCTGTCCGACACAATTGATACTGGGACACCGTGCCTTGAGATAATCTCTTTGACGTATAATTTTGCCAGCTGATCCAAAGTGAATCGGATTTTGATAGGCAAGAAATGCGCTGATTTCGTTAATCTGTCAACTATGACCCATATTGCGTCATAACCCTTCTGAGTAGTTGGAAGCCCTACCACGAAGTCCATCGTGATATGCTCCCACTTCCATTCTGGTATCTCCAAGGGCTGTAACAAACCACTTGGTCGTTGATGCTCCGCTTTAACTCTCTGACAAGTTAAGCACTTCGCAACACATTCAGCAACCTCTCTTTTCATGTTTGGCCACCAAAAATGTTGGCGAAGATCCTGGTACATCTTTGTACTTCCCGGGTGAATCAAAAATCTTGAACTGTGAGCTTCGTTCAAAATCTCCTCTCTGATTGCCAATACTGACAGTACCTAGATTCTACCTTCAAATCTCAGCAACCCTTCGATATCGATTTTATATTTAAGCTCTTCTCCCTCAAGCACTCTTTTCCGTATCTTAATACACTCCTCATCCTGGAGTTGCACTTCCTTCAGTTTTTCCACCAAAGTTGGTTGAGTTTCCATCTTGAACAATTTTTCATTAGGCTCTGCCAGACCCTTCACCTCTAATTCCAATTTAGCCATTTCCGCTACAAGCTTCTCCTGAGCAGTTAATAAAAATAGTTTCTCCCGACCTTTTCTACTCAAAGCGTCGGCAACCACATTAGCCTTTCCCGGATGGTATAGAATTTCACAATCATAGTCTTTGATCAATTTTATCCATCTCCTCTGCCGCATATTCAAATCATTCTGTGTGAAAATATACTTCAGACTTTTATGGTCTGTATATATTTCACACTTCTCCCCATAGAGATAGTGCCTCCAGATTTTCAAAGCAAACACTACGGCTGCTAACTCCAAATCATGGGTCGGATACCCTTTTTCATAGTCTTTTAATTGGCGCGATGCATATGCGATAACACAGGTGCCGAACTTAGTCTCTTCTTTAGTTCTTGGAAACTCTCTTCGCACTTCTCCGTCCAAACGAACTTCACTGATTTTCTTGTTAAATTCGTCAACGGAGCGGCGATCCTGGAGAAATCTTGAATAAAACGCCTGTAGTAACCTGCCAAACCTAAGAAACTTCTTACCTCTGACGGTGTTTTCGGCTGATCCCAGTTCATCACGGCTTCCACTTTCGCTGGATCCACTGAAATCCCGTCTTTATCAATAACATGTCCAAGGAATTGAACACGCTCTAACCAAAATTTGCACTTTGAAAATTTTGCATACAATTTCTCCTTCCTTAACGCCTCCAATGTCACCCTCAAATGCTCCTTGTGTTCTTCCTGAGTTTTAGAGTAAACCAAAATGTCGTCTATGAATACCACCACAAATTTATCCAGAAATGGTTTGAACACCCTATTCATTAAGTCTATAAACGCTGCAGGTGCGTTTGTTAAACCAAATGACATAACCAAAAACTCATAGTGGCCATATCTAGTTCGAAATGTCGTCTTTGGTATGTCCTCCTTCCTCACCTTTAACTGATGGTACCCACTTCGTAGATCTATCTTTGAAAAATATCTCGCTCCCTTCAATTGGTCAAACAGGTCATCGATCCTTGGCAACGGATACTTATTTTTAATCGTGACCTTATTCAACTCTCTATAATCAATGCAAAGACGCATTGATCCGTCCTTCTTATTGACGAATAACACCGGCGCTCCCCACAGCGAAACGCTCAGTTGGATACTTTTTATCCAGCAACTCTTGCGATTGCACCATCAACTCCTTCATTTCTACCGGAGCCATTCGGTACGGGGCTTTTGATATAGGGGCTGTACCCGGTGCTAAATCAATTACAAACTCAATTTCCCTATCTGGCAGTAATCCTGGCAAATCATCAGGAAACACATCTGTAAAATCCCTAACTACCGGTATCTCCTCCAGCTTTACGCCCACCTTTCGGGTATCGACTATGTAGGCTAGATATCCTACACATCCTTGTCTCAACATTTTTTTGGCCTGCATCATCGTCAGACAACTCGTTTGTCTAGGCGACTTGCTGCCATAAAACACTACCTTTGACGGAGTCATAAGGTTTACACACTTCTTTTGACAATCAATAACTACCCCATTTCCCAAAATAACGTCAAACTCCCCAAGATGAATTGGGATTAAGTTGACCGTCGTCACATGACCCTTGATATCTATCTGACAGTTCTTGTGGACAAACTTAACAGGAATCACCTCCCTATTTGCAATTTCTATATTCATGGGGTAATCTAATTCTTCCTGAGGTAATCCTAATCTTCTAGCAAAATCATCGGATATAAATGAACAAGTAGCACCCGAATCAAATAATACGTAAGCATTTATACTATTGACCGAAATGATACCTGACGCCACATCCTATGATTGCACAGCATCCTGCACCGTCATGTTGAATGTTCGAGCGGTAGGTCGATTGGGCTGTGTTGGTCCTGTGATAGTCAGATTGCCACCACCGCTGTTTCCTTTTCCTGCACTGGCTCCACCTGTAGCTGCTTTCTTAGGGCAGTCTCGGGCAAAGTGATCCTTCGACCCGCAGATGAAACATGCGCCCTTCTTCGGACTAGGGCAATTCGGTGCGATATGACCCTCCTGTCCGCAGTTAAAGCATACCCTCTTACCCTTCAAGCAAACACCCACATGGCTCTTTCCGCAGTTACTGCACACCTCCACCTTCTTTTTCTGATTACCCTGCTGACTTCCCGCAGAGTTACTATCACTCCACTTCCTCTTCTAACCGCTGCCCCCATGGCTACCACCTGCCTTGTTCTCACTTTCATTCTTCTTCTTCCTCTGCTCCTGATTATACTTGGACAGAGCATCACTGCCTCCTTCAGCGATAATTGCCTTCTCTAACACTGCCGCAAATGAATTCAGTTGGAACATTGAAACTCGGCTATACAACCAAGGCTTCAGTCCCAGCTCAAACCTTCTAGCCTTTCGCTTATCCGTGTTGACCTGATATGGCGCAAACCTCGCCAACTCGTTAAATTTTGCAGCATACTCAGGTACCGTCATAGTACCTTGCTTCAACTCTAGAAACTGCACCTCCATTTGGTTCTGCGCGCTTGCCAGAAAATAGGTCTCGAAAAATATTTCCTTAAATCGTTCCCATGGAATAATCCCTTGGCCACCTCGAGTCTTATTTGCTTGCCACCAGTAGCTTACTTCTGACTTGAGCATGAATGTTGCAAATGCCGTCTTCTGGTCCTCGTTGACCCTAGCGACATCAAACACCTTCTCCATCTCCATGACCCAGGTTTGTGCCTCGATCTGATTCATAGACCCTTGAAATTCTGGGGTCCAACAGCCTTGAAATCTTTAAAAGCTGTGGCCTGGGCTTGAGGTTGATTCGCAAATGCTCCTGTTAGCAGATTCACCAGCTGCTGCATTGGATTAGCGTTGGCTTCTTCATTATTATTGGTGGATCCCTCAGGGGTCTGTTGACGGGTTTGTCTTCTTGGCGGCATCTTATTGTCAAGAATTCGCGCTATTAGATTATTACTCTATTACTTAAACATTTAAGTCTTAACTTAAACATTTATAAACAACACTTAACACATAGCACATCTGATAAACTTTCGCATTTTTATTCATTTACTGCTTCAAAACATAATAGAAATAGCATCGTAGTTATTTACATCATCTATCCTGACATCATAAAGTTCCAAGATTACATCATTATTCTATCCCATTATATAAAACTGGGATTTACAACTTATTAACTCATAATTTTCATACTAGCATATATAATCATTATCTACGATGACATCCCACGACGAACAGCTTCCTTACGTTCCTACTCCATAATACGAGTCACCATCCTTCGATCCACCATATCTGGATGACGATGAACTCGATCCTGAGCTCTATCTACTGTGGTGTGAAAAATATACTCCATCTCATCAATCTTGACCTTCTTTGACCGCACCTCACATTCAACACGATCTGCGCGGTTAGCCTCCCTCAACCAAGCAGTTTTAGCTCTCGCCCGCTTAGCTGACTCCTCTTTCAACTTATCTCGTACAATTTCATTCCTGGCTATCAACTATCCTCATCGATACTCAGACTGTGCTAGCCTCTGCTCAACCTTTGCAAGACGTGATGAAAGGTCTTGGATCTCAACATCCTTCTGCTCTAGAGCGGCTTGACGTTCCATAACCTATTCTCCTAACTCCTCTTTTTCGCTCTCAACATGAACCAGCTTCCACTCCACGTCCCCAAGACGTATATCGAGCTCCTCAATCTCACTGTTCTTCTGCTCCAAGACAGTCTGTCGCTCAGCCAGCTGCCTCTCTAACTCCTCCACTCTATCTTGCAACTCTATGTTGCGATCATACACCTGCTCATACATCTAAACACCTAAGGAAGTTAGTGATATCTCCTCAAGGTCCTCCTCCTCCTCCTAAACCTCCTCCGGATCCTCCTTAGGATCAGTCTCAGGCTCGTACTCGGGACCTGCAACTGTGATCAATGGGGATGGCTCCCTCTGCACCAGCTGCTCCCGAACTACATGAATATCTCGGGGCTCTTCCTTCCTAGCCTGGCTGGGCTTTCCTCTATCAGTCATCTTGACAACAAAATTTTAAGTTTTAATTACTACTCGATAATACTCGCGAGCATGTAAGTTGGTTATCAAATAAACACATAACACATAATCATTTTATTATCTTTTATGGACTTCCGTAATTCATTGCTTAGAACTCGATAAGAGTTTATCACCTCTATATTCTCTATGTCCTAAAAGGCTACTACCCTAAGGTTTTCCCACCTAAAGGTTCATAACCTATCAGCTCTGATACCAACCTGTGACACCCCCAAATCCGGATACTTAATTCTCACTGATTTGGTGTTCACTATTTCAATCATTCACAACTATCAACCCATAATAAGATTAATTAAATAAACTTAAAGAAATATCTTCCCTCAAATGGGGTTACATCACCAATCTCTAAATGGAACAAGTCCCAGGTTATCTAACCTCTATTACATTAATGCGGAATAAAGAACATAAAATTAAATAAGTCTTGCTACAAATAAACATCAAATAATTAACAAATCTCTTGCTACTTTGGCATCTTGCCCTTGCCTTTACTTGTGGACGGCTCGTCCGATTTCTCTGTCTTAGCTGCAAAGTTTAATGCAAAAGTGAGCAAACAATTGCCCACAAGTGTGATAACAATTGCAATTGAATAATCAATGAAGTAGATTTTCAACTGAGGTATAATAGTTTTTCTGAGTTCAATCAATAACTAGTCAAGATCTGAAAGCTCAATAGAAAGCTTAGCTCAAGAACTGAATATAGATTCAGGATTAAAAATGTATCTGAGGGTCACGAGACCTCGAACTATGTCCTAGGTTATCAACTATTTCTACCGTAACCTTTAACAGTCTTATAGACTATGGACCATCCATCTCGTACTCAGGGGGATCAGCCCTTTGTACAATGTATTGTGCACAAACATTTTAACGGTGTCGCGTAATAAATCCCCTATATTAGGGTTGTTCATCTCAGTTTAGCATCAGAATCCGTACCAAAAGGAACTTGGTTTGGAAAGATTTTAAAATATTCTAAGTATTTAGAACGCTCATCAACTAAGGACTAGCTGAATCAATAAGGGTTCGCTAGTCACTAAAGCATTTGATTCATCGGTAAAGTTTGTACAATAGAAATTCTGTTCAAAGTTTGAATAATAATCAATGATCGAACAATAATAACTAGAATAAAGCTTTAGCTCTTAATCATGATAGCAACCTTGCTTGAATAACAATAAGCTAAGGTTTATAATCTTGCTCAATGAAAATTAACTTGCTTTAAATGAAATAACAAGTTTAAGGAAGGAAAACTTGCTCAACGTAAAAGTAATAAATTGAGATAAGGAACTTGCCTCGTGCGTAGATTACAGATTTAAATAATGCACGTCCCTTAATCACCCTATACATTTTGATTACAAAACGATAACAATAATTAGTTACAAATTCATATACATTTTAGGGTTTGTTCTTATCCCATTCCATTTAATATATCAAATGCCATTTGATATTCATTAAATGTTCGCTTACCACTCATTATAGTATCTTATTTATTACTAAATAAAATAATCTAAGCTTTAAACATGTACACAACATCATAATAAAATAAAATAAAAATATCTCAGTTCTGTCCCCTCGCCGGGGCGGGAAATTACTGAACAAAACTCTCGCCGGGGCGGGAATTTCTTAACAAAAAGCTCGCCGGGGCGAGGATTTCCATTACAATTTTCTCGCCGGGGCGAGAGACGCGGTAGTCACCTCCTACAGTTCGCGAACCAGTGAAAACTTAGGCCAAATTTGGTCAAATTTTCCGAATTCTACCATCCAACACATAGTTTAAACATACCCAGATATCAAATATGATATAAAACAATTATCTATCATGTTTCTACACATTCAAGCCATTATAAAACACATAATCAACCAATTAGAATCCAAAAATTCACTGTTTATATAACATATTCATATTTTAACCATTTTAATGAAATTAAACACTGTGACTTCATCTATCAACCATTTTAATCCATTCTACTTGCATTCTTTTCATTTTTCATCATATTATCATAACTAATTATCAATTAACTGATTAGTAACCAATTTAAGCATCAATTTTCATACATATGTACCATACATGAAATAAGACTCTGTAAAAACAAAAACTCAATTTTAAAGCATGCTTTCATGGATTAATTCATTCAAATTAGTTTATAATCATCACATGATCTCTAATACATGCTTAGAATCAATTATAATCAAATAATTCATGTATTTAGCATATGAATTCATATACAGTAAAATAGAAATCATATACAGAGAAATAAAGAAATAAGAATATAGTGAAGAACTTTTAAAAAGGATTATACCTTTGAGCTAAACAAGATGATTTCCTAGCTTAGCAATTCTTTTCCTTCTCCTTCTCAATTCAAAGAACTCTCAACTCTCAATTTTCTTTTTCTCTCAAAAGTTCTGTTCTTTCTTTTCTATACTTAATAATTAAACTGATGAAACTTACAAATAAAAACTGATAAAATATAATCACGTACTTTAATTTTAAAATCATCAGTTACATAATTCAAAAGCCTCTAAGGCTTGTTTGGCAAATACCAAATTAAAAATAACTCATTATTTCCAACCAAAGGTCATAAGACCTTGTTTGGTTTGATGGAAATAAAAACTCTTTCTATTTATTTTAATACTTATTATATGATATGCTTCAATTGTCACACTTTAATCAATTAAATTGTAACAGTATAAATTTAATCATAACTTCTATTTGGCCATCTATAAATTGATCCAAATAATTTAATAAATCATTTTATTCAAATAAATCAATAATCATCTAATTTAATAATTAAATTAGAATAATTATATCAAATCACATACAAATAACATTTAACATAATTACACTTAACATGAACTATTCCACAATAACTTTATTATTTATTTTACTCAATAAATAAATTAATAAAAATATTTATATAATTCAATAAATATTTTTATTAAATCACAAAAATTGCATTTGTTACAGTTGCTTCACAGGACGTGGTGACAGGTATCATCACTATCAACACTTTAAATGCATACGTGTTATTCGACTCTGGTGCTACTTGTTCGTTTGTGTCTAATAGCTTTGCTAAAAACTTGAATATGCCATGTGAAGACTTAGACATACCTTTTAATGTAGAAATTGCAAATATAGAGATAATTCCCGTTAAAACCATATATAGAAATTATAACGTAGAGCTTAAGGAACACAAGTTTCTTGTGAACCTTATTCCTATACAGCTGGGGGAATTCGACATAATTTTAGGCATGGATTAGTTGGTTAATCATAATGCAATGATTGACTTCCATCGGAAGCGTGTAAACCTATTAACTGCGTCGAAGTCAAAAGTAGTGTTCAATGGTGGTTGTTCACCTAAACGATCTCGATGTCTGACAAAAATGCAGGAGGAGAGATTGCTTAGGAAGAATTGTACAGGTTATTTGGCATATATAGTGGATACTCGAAAGGAAGGAGTAAAGATAAATCAAATACCTGTAGTTAGGGAATTTCAAGATGTGTTTCCTGATGACTTACCAAGTCTTCCTTCGGATAGGGAGATCGAGTTTGTTATCGATCTTGCACCTGGTACGGCGCCAGTTTCGAAGGCACCTTACAGGATGGCACCAGTTGAGTTGAAGGAGTTACTTGTGCAGTTACAGGAACTTTTAGACAAGAAGTACATACAACCTAGTGTTTCACCTTGGGGAGCACCGATGTTGTTTGTAAAGAAGAAGGATGGAACTTTAAGGTTATGTGTCGATTATCGAGAACTAAATAAGTTAACCATGAAGAATAAATATCATTTACCAAGAACTGATGATCTGTTTGACCAGTTGAAAGGGGCCAAACACTTTTCAAAGATCGACCTTCGATCAGGTTATCATCAATTAAAGGTACGAAAAGAAGATGTGCGGAAGATAGCGTTTAGGACACGCTATGGACATTATGAGTTTCTTGTGATGTCCTTTGGATTGACGAATGCACCGGCAGCATTCATGGACTTGATGAACTGAGTGTTTAAACATGCTTAGACAAATTTGTCGTAGTGTTTATCCATGATATTTTAATATACTCGAAAACACGGGAGGAGCATGCTGAACATTTGAGGAGCATATTGGACAAATTACGGAAGGAGCAGCTTTATGCAAAGTTTTCCAAGTGTGAATTCTGGTTACAACGAGTCCAATTCTTGGGTCATGTGATTGACAAGGATGGGATCGTAGTAGATCCAGCGAAGATAGAGACGGTTGTAAATTGGGAACAACCAACAACTCCAACAGAAGTAAAAAGTTTTCTCGGGTTAGCAGGGTACTATCGATGTTTTATACAAGATTTTTCAAAAATAGCAACCCCGCTAACCAATTTAACTCAAAAGACGGTAAAGTACGTCTGGATAGATAAATGCGAAGAAAGCTTCCAAGAGTTGAAGAAGCGTTTGAGCATGGCACCAGTGTTATCATTACCAGATAATACCGGGGGTCTTGTAATTTATAGTGATGCATCACACAAGGGATTAGGTTGTGTGTTAATGCAACATGGGAAGGTGATTACATATGCATCACGATAACTCAAAGATTATGAGAAAAAGTATCCTACTCATGATCTTGAGTTAGCCACCATGCTATTTGCCTTGAAAATTTGGAGGCATTACTTGTACGGGGAGAAGTGTGAGATATACACAGATCACAAAAGTATGAAGTATATTTTCACGCAGAAGGAGTTAAACATGAGGCAGAGGAGATGGTTAGAGTTGATAAAGGATTTTGATTGTGACATCTTATACCATCCCGGGAAAGCCAACGTCATTACAGATACGTTAAGTAGAAAGAACCGAGAGAAGTTGAATGTTATAACAAACAATGAGGTACTTATAAAAGAGTTTAATAAACTTGAGATTGAGATAAGAGTTCCAGTTAACTCTACCCAAAAGTTATTCGTTGTAGGAAGTGGTTCGACTTTACTAGATAAAGTCAGGGAACTACAAGAGACAGATGAAGAGCATCAGAAGTGTAAAACTGAATTAACTCATAAAAAGAATGTCAAATTCAGAAAAGATAAAGATGGGGTACTGAGGTACGAGGATAGAATTTGGGTCCCCTCAGTACAAGAACTAAAAGATGAAATATTGAATGAAGCCCATAGCTCTAAGTTCGTCGTGCATCCGGGTAGTACAAAAATGTACAAAGATTTAAGTAGACACTTTTGGTGGTCGAACATGAAAAGAGAAATAGTGGAATGGGTAAGTAAATGTTTAACTTGTCAAAGGGTTAAAGCCGAACATCAAAAACCTAGTGGGTTACTGTAGCCCTTAGAAATTCCTGAGTGGAAATGGGAACATATTACCATGGATTTCGTAGTTGGTCTCCCAAACACACAGAAAGGTAACAATGTCATTTGGGTAATTGTAGATCGTTTTACCAAGTCAGCTCATTTCCTACCCATAAAAGTTAATTTCAGTCTTGACCAATTAGCCAAGCTTTACATCAATGAAGTTATTTCTAGACATGGAGTCCCTGTTTCTATAGTATCAGACCGAGATCCACGGTTTACTTTAAACTTTTGGAAAAGTCTTCAGAAACACTTAGGAACCCAGTTGAGATTAAGCACAGCTTATCACCCACAAACAAACGGTCAGAGTGAGAGGACAATTCAAACATTGGAGGACATGTTGCGAACTTGCATCATGGACTTCAAGGGAAGTTGGGAGGATCAATTACCTTTAGTAGAGTTTGCTTACAACAATAGTTACCATGCCAGCATAGGAATGCCACCATTTGAAGCTCTATACGGAAGGAAATGTAGGACGCCATTATGTTGGGACGAAGTCGGTGAATGACAACTGCTAGGGCCAGAAATAGTTCAACAAACCGCTGAGGTAGTTCGAATTATACGAGAAAGATTGCAAGCATCTCAGGATCGACAGAAGAAGTACGCGGATCAACACAGGAAACGACAAGATTTCGATGACGGGAGCCATGTGTTTTTGAAAGTATCTCCGTGGAAAGGAAAAATACGTTTCGAAAAGAAAGGAAAATTGAGTCCGAGATTCATCGGACCATTCCAGATATTGAGGAGGATAGGTGAGGTAGCCTATGAGGTAGCCCTACCTCCTGAGTTAGACCATATCCATAACGTGTTTCATGTGTCCGTGTTACGACCATATAAATCCGATTATAAACACGTTATAGATCACGAGTCTATTCAGATCGAGAAAGATTTATCATATGAAGAAATTCCTTTTGAAGTCATAGATAGGAAAGAACAAATTCTACAGAATAAAGTGATACCTTTAGTCAAGGTAATTTGGAGAAATCAAAACATAGAAGAAGCTACGTGGGAGCTCGAGAGTAAAATGCGAGACAACTACCCACATTTGTTTCTGTAATCTGTACTGTAATTTCGAGGACGAAATTCTTATTAGAGGAGTGAATGTGATATTCCAGACCTTAATAAGACTCGTATATGTAAATTGTGAGATTATTAAATGAAATTTCTTATTCCAACTCTATGTTATGTGATTGTATACTCTAATGAACAATTGTTCAAGTAATCTTTGAATACGATTCGAAAACGCTATTGTATACGTTTAAAATTAGAGCATATAACCTAAAAGTAGGTATCAAGAAGTTTAAAACCTTAAGCCCTAATGAGATTCGAATTTTGTAACATATGTGCTTAATAAAGATCGAAATGATATATCAAAGCAGGTGTTTTGTGATTATATTATGTAAACGATGAATTAGGTCAAATAAATATTTTTTTTGTCAAACTGCTTAGTCGTGCTTACATTGACAAAATGATTTGTCGTGTTTTCCACGATTTCACCAAGAAGCATCCCGACAAATTATTTTTGACAAGTTGTTGTGTCATGCTTGAGAATGACAAAGTGATTTTTCGTGCTTACGTTAACAAGCTGCATTGTCGAGTTTTGAAGATATTTTCATTGAGGAGCTCAGAAGATAGGTTCAATTGCAAGCTATATTGTCGAGCTTGGAAGATATTTTCATTGAGGAGCTTAGATTGCAAGCTACATTGTCGAGCTTGGAAGATATTTTCATTGAGGAGCTTAGAAGATAGGTTCAATTACAAGTTGCATTATCGAGCTTGGAAGATATTTTCATTGAGGAGCTTAGATTGCAAGTTGCATTGTCGAGCTTGGAAGATATTTTCATTGAGGAGCTTAGAAGATAAGTTCAAATTGCAAGCTGCATTGTCGAGCTTGGAAGATATTTTCATTGAGGAGCTTAGAAGAATATTCTAAGAATATGCTAGGGTGCAAAGTGAAATAAGCCGAGCCCCTAACGTGTAATTAGTGAAACTTGGTTTTTCTATAAATAGCAATCTCAGTTCATTCATTCCTTACTATTTTTTAAGAGCTGTTCAAGAGCAAAAACACTCTATATTTATATTCTGAGAGATATTGTGAGATAAAAATTACTTTCTAAGCATTGAAGCGCTACGCGATTGGAAGTAAAACTAGCAACTACAAGAGGTATACTCTAGTAGTTATAATTTTTATTTTTATGTATGTATTAGTAAAAATATACTTTTACAAGCAGTTATAATGCCCAAATTATTTTATGTATATAGTACAAAAGTCCTATTTACAAGCAGTTATAATGTCCAATTTATTTCTCTTATAAAGTTGAAAATATAATTTTATAAGCAGTTACTATGTTCGATTTTCTTCAAGTATTTAGTAAGAATATTCATTTTATAAGCAGTTAGAATGCTGAAATTATCTCAAATATAATAGCCAAAAATTCATTTTATAAGCAGTTATAATGCCCAAGATATTTCAAACATAGTAAACGAATATTTATTTTATAAGCAGTTATAATGCTGAAATTATCTCAAATATAATAGCCGAATATTCATTTTATAAACAGTTATAATGCCCAAGTTATTTCAAACATAGTAGACGAATATTCATTTTGCAAGCAGTTATAATGCTCAATTTATTTTAAATACAGTTGAAAAATATTCATTCTATAAGTAGTTATAATGCTAAAATTATTTGATGTATAGTAGAAGGAGTCTTAATTATAAGCGATTATAATAACCCAAATAAAAACTTAAAATAGTTATTTGTTAAATGTTTAACTAGTTATGTACGCCGATAATCGTATAGGATTTACGACGAACGTTTAGACGTTATATCAACTTTAAAGATATACGATGCAAGTCTCCAAACCTTGTTACCTTTATGCAAGTATTATACATCTTGTTATCAATTATTTTGAAGTTTTTGCTTCTTGATTCAGCATAACTTAAAAATGAATCATTATTCATATATTGTTTATTCGAGCATGAATTGTTGTGCCAAGCCAAATTGTTTAGTACGACATCTTATAACTGAGTATACAAACACCCTATATGGGTTATTATTGTCAATAATATATTGGCGTTTAGTACATGTTGGGCACGATTAGGATTGTATGCATACTCTTAGGATATCTCGATTAGGCTGATCCCCTATAAGATATCTGAACAAAGCTGTTCTAAGTCATTGAAGGCTGACAGAACTGGTTGAAACACATGGTTCATGTACTGAACCCTCAGTTGGCAAAAGCTTTTGAACTTCTTTCAAATCAAACACATTGTGTTTACATTTTTGACATGAACTTGCTGAGCATTATGTAGCTCATCCTTGCATAAAACTTTCCTTTGCAGTTTTAGATGGTAATCCCGGAACTTCAGGGACGGATAAGGAAAAAGGCCATGTTAATTAGTTTATCTTACTGTTTTGAATAAATTCAAGTTTTATAAGACTTTGTTGTAATAAGAACATAGTACTGAGAACGTTGTAATCAAACTTAAAGTTATGAAATATATATATCATCTTTTGTTATATCTTTTGTGTTATATTTACATTCTTAGTTAAGTTAGAATGTAACGACCCCAAATTCTGAACAATCCAACTCTCCACATAGGTCGTTAACAATACATCCTCATTCTAATTTTACAACATTATTCAATGTTAAACTTAATAAAATACGGAACAATTTTAAACTTTTCAGTTTTCTTTCTTCGCTTCCCTTGAATCATAACCTTTAATCATTTATAGATTCGAGAATCATATTTGCTTAATGATTCGCTTCATCAAAGTTCTAATAAAATAAAACTTACTTCTAGATTCAATACCCTTTATGCATCAGATAAAATTGAATTATAAGTCAATACAAATTTTACAACTCAACATCTGTTACATTTAATACATCATCAAATACATCATCTAGAACCTTAATCATGGTTCAAAAATATAATTTAAGCTAAAATAATTAATCTTCATGTATAACATCTGAATCATGCCATTCAAGCAACACATAACGTTACCTTGAATCTTTAACATACAAAAGTGGTTATTTGCAAGAATGAGCTCGACAGCTCAGCAAAATCTAACAGTTTGCATGCATCACATTGCACATAGATAACATGCTCATTATTTAAATCATAAACATTTGGCTAAACATGTCATACATAATGATTAACACGTAACAAATAGAGATTGAGTTCCATAACTCAATCAACATTCTCTATTCAACGAATGTAGTCATAAGTTGACTTTGTTGTTTCATACATGTAACACATAGAATACATCATGCTTTTACGTCATAGATTCAAAACAATTAATCATTTAATTCACATAACAATTAGGAACTGAAAGACTTGCCTGGTTTGTAGATTACCAACTTATATTTATCTGCACCTCATGTATCCTACACGATATATATAATCATGTACATCATTTATTAGCCACGTAGCAACACTTAGTATTAATGCTACTTAACATTTTATAATCCTTCATTTTATTACGTTCCACTTTAATCGACACTTAACCTTTTAGTTAAGTCTTAAACTTTGCTTTACATTAGAATGTTTATAAGTAAATCTTGTATAGGGTAACATATCATGACCAAAAAGAAAAGAATTAAAAACAAAAAAAATTTCCATTTTCTGCAATTCCCGCCGGGGCGAGAAAATTACAACACAAAACTCTCGTCGGGGCGAGGATTTACTATACAAAACTCTTGTCGGGGCGAGACTTCGCCAGGGCGAGGAAATTTAGTTCAGTGAGCTCGCCGGGGCGAGACTTCATCGGGGCAAGAAAATTAGCCTAATGAGCTCCCCGGGGCGAGACTCCTGGATTCCAGATTCTGCAGTTTTGTGAACTGCAGAATTTTCAACCCAAAAACACGAATTTTAAAGCATCTAACACCAAATCAAGCATACCCAATTATTATGAACTTCTTAAAAACATTACTAAGCATCCATATATCAAATCTAACAACCTAAAACAACCAAAACAACAAAACCCAAAGGATTTAAATCAACCTTTTCTTAATTTTTCCAAAACTCATACTTTTAGTGAAATAACTCACCATTTTCACAACTTTTAACCAAATCAGATCACTATAGTTGCATTGTTTTCGTTTTTAAACATAATATCATAAACAACTCTCAATTTACAGTTAATCACATGATTGAATCATCAATTTTAGACCCAAAGTAGACCAAAACATACATATATTCCTCAGGAACACAATTTCCCTATTAAAAACTTGTTTTCATGAATTAAATCATTCAAAACCATACTTAAACATTATATAACAGATTATTCATACAAACTAACAATTTTAACAACTCCTTTAACAAATTAGCCAACCAAAAATTCAATCATAGAAAACTAACTTTGAATACTTTGAATAAAACTTAAAACTAAATTATACCTTCAATTTCTTCTTTGCACTTGATTTTTTCTCAAATCTCTTCTCAATTTTTCAAGAACTCCCTCTCAATTTATCTCTTCCTCTTCTCTGTGTTTTTGGCTTACAAAGTCCACTGGTGAAAAGGACGTGACTTTTTGGTTGGAGGTTTTCAGCAGTTAGAAAGCCAAAGAGTCACAAGGCCATGTTTGGCTAGACTCAATAAAACCAATTTTAGCTTATTTTAATAATCTTCTTATTATATGATATTGTCACACTTTAATTTAATTAGACTTACTTTCTTAATAAGTCCAATTAAACTTTACTAATAAAATTATAACTTCTATTCAATAAATTATTTTAATAAACCATTAATCCCCTAATTTAATTATTCAATTAAATTAGAATATTACCCGCGTAATAAAATACACACACCCTAAAATTATTTATCATCGATTTAATATTAACACACTTATATAAATTATTCTACAGTAGTTCCTATCAAATATTTATTCGATAAAATATTTTAATTTACGAAATTCACAATCACACTATATTAACATATTACATTTATATGTAACACATTACCTTCTCATTTTATTAAAACAATTATATTCTCATTAATTCCTTATTTTAATTAAATAAATCACTCACATTATTATGAAATTTAATTCACAATAATTTTCATTGTCCACAAGACATAACAATTAAATTAAATTATTTCTCAATATAATTTTAACTTAATTTAATTAACTAATATTACTCAACTAATTTCCTTCTCATGGCAATTTCATTTAATCTTTTCAATGGTTTAATTAACTATTAAACCATTTCTTCCCAATTACACGAACATATATTTCTCTTCACATTAAATCACATATTTCACATCTTTTATATATCGCATATATACACATACTCAAAACTCAAAACTCAAAACATCACATAATAAGAATTTTATTTATTAAATTCTTATTAAATAATTTCTGAAATTCTGGGTTATCACATAGAAAGTAGCATTTGATCTAGTACAGTATCCATATGAATTATATATTTGAATGAGGGTATTTAAATGATATTGAGAGTTCTATAAGCGCTGAGGTTACCCTTAATGAGCGCCGGTAAGGTGCCACCTTTACCAGAATGTGCCCCTCAGTTCCAAGAACAAACTTATCATTGATACTGTGAATGTCAGATAGATAGGGAATATCGATATGAAAGAGATATCCATAAGATATGAATCTATACATCCAAGTGAGGGCATCCAAACACAGTGAACGTTCTGGCGAGAACTATTATTTGTTATGGGATACTGTGAACCTTGGATGGATAGAAGTTATATATTATGGAATATTTATAGTTGAATAGTTTCACCTGAGCACCAAATCTGCTACAGGGAGTGTAAAAAATTTGGGGGCTTCACACGTACCGTATACTAAGGATTAGGGAGTTGCCCCAGTTGATGTGCGTATTGACGTTCGATAAGCAAGTTAGGTAAGAGGTAATAAATCCGGTCATCCTCGATAATTGGCTGTTATTGTGACACCCCCAAATTCAGGTACCAATACCTCGAATTTGGTGCTCACGATAAAATACATCCATACACCTCTAAACAACATAAATCAACTAATGCGGAATAAATAAACATATGTTGTTCATTACAAAAAGGTTTACTACGGTCCCAAGGTCTATAACCTTAAATAAATACATCGCAGAATAAATTAATAATACAAAACTATTCCACGATTACATATCGAAATAGTACATATAAGTATTCCTTAAGCTTTCCTTTGCCTTTGCCCGCTTTGGAACTCTCCGGCTTAACTGTAATAGGTTCATGATATAGCAAGGGTGAGCAACTACTTTACTCAGCAAGTTTAAAAGCAAGAATGAAGATATATCATGAATGAATAAGAATAATAGCTGCATAGATCAACAATTTATGAACATTGATGAAATAGCTGAAATGACATAATCAAGGTTTAAATTAAACAATGAATAATGACTATTTACTGCTGAGTGGTCCAACCGACCATGAACTTTTGGCCAAAGAGTTGATCATTCGACTAACTCTTTTAAAACCTGGCCCCGTCAGTTGTACTCGAGGGGATCAGCCTCTCGTACACCATGTATATGCATAACATTTAACTCTAACTGCATCGAATATCCGACACATTAAAATCCCCTAAATAAGGGTTGCTCTCTCAGTCCAAGAATCCGCACCAACAATCGGTTTGGATAGCTTTTAAAATAATAACATGTACATGTCTAGCCGAAACAAATGGCATATACTATTTCCTTAAACAGTTCATGAATAAAGAACTTAAACGTTTCACAGTCCAACAACAGATAATGAATTCAAATGTATAAGCTGCGAATATCAATAATTTATCCTTGATGTGGGGTAATTGAAAGTAATTAATCCACTAATATAATTTGAAATTAATAACTCCAATTGAGTCACGAAACTTGCAATAATATAGAATGATTGCTCAATCAATAGATAACTCGCACAATAAACAAAAGTTGTACGATTGAGAAATCCTGCCCAATATTAAATTGAGCTAGAGTAAGGAAACTTGCATTCAATATATAGAAAGAATGAAGTTAAGGAACTTGCCCAACACAAGGGTTAGACAAGCGTTAGGAAACTTGCCTGAAGCGCTGCTACAATATTACAACACACGCTCCTTAATAGCCTACACAATTAGGTACATATTCACATAACAATTAGTTACATACCAGATACCAAATATTTATTTATACAACTCTATAATGTCCCATTCATATAAGAAACAAAATTTTAAACAAGGTTATGCCCACTAGTTACGGCGTTACGACGCTTGCACGTCTATACGCCCACCTTGCCTATTCGAATGCCCAAGCGACAAGCAATTGCGTACGCCTAACACGCCCATTCGATTTATCTAATACTCATTGATTCATAGTAAGTATCATTATAATACAGAACAATCATGTTTTAGGACTTAGAACATTGTCTTATATTGTTGGAAGCAATACACGTTGCACACGCATTACCGACGCCCTCCGTTTGCACAACAATCCTAAGAACAGTAAATTTCAAAATTGCTCCAGGTAATAAATTTCAATTCTAATTAATGGATGTTGTAGGTCTATCTCTAAGCTTTCCGGATCATCTTGAATTGTCCTAATCCGAGTTCGTATGAGAAAGTTATGGTCATTTTACTAAAAGGTGTTCATGTTGGAAATTTTGGATACAGGGAGTCGGCGGGGCCTCCGTGAAAATCAGCGAGGCTGCGCCAATCAGGGCAGCGAGGCCTTGGTGAAGAGCAGCGAGGCCTTGGTGAAGATCAGCGAGGCTGCGCCAATGCCCAAAATTGCAGACTTGCCACCTTCGTGCAATCCGACCTTTCTTCACTCCAACCTCCATAAATTCTTCTATACACGTTCAAATTGGTCCGTTCTAGACTCTATGGACTCCTAAGACATAGGGCTACAACATATCAAAAATTTAGAGTTATTCATTAACATTAACATGGCCAAATCTTAGGCCAAAGTATCAACTCATGCTATATTTTCGTGTTCTTCGTGTTCTTCGTGTTCTTTACGAAAATCATCACCAAATCTTTGTTTTAATCCCTTTTTACTCCATTCCAACTGGGTTAAACTCATAACCCATGGAAGTACAACATCATAACAACAAACAAATCAAACAAACACGAAATCATAGCTACAAGGTCCTCTAAATCGTCTAACAGTCCAAAGTCCATGTTTTGTCCATTGTTCTTGCTCCATTAAGCCAAGGTACGGATTTCTTGCGTTTTTGTTCCACTTTGATATTAATGTCTTATATAACCTCTTAATAACATATACAAACATCCAACACAAACAAAAATAACAATAATCGCAGCAAAGATCATTCATGAGCTAAAAAGCTCCAAAAACCTTCAAAACTCGAAAATCTTCACAAAATCAAATGAAATCAGTTTTGGTTGATGGTTTACCTCTACAAATCTCTTCTAGAGTTTAAGAAGACTGCTAGGCTTTGCTTTGAGTCCTTCTTGCTTGCTTTGGCTTCCTTCTCTTCTTCACCCGTGCACCACCTCTCTCTCTAGACTTCTTCTTCTTCCTTCCTCCTTCTTCCTTCTTCCTTCTCTCTAACAGCAGCTCTCTCTCTCTCACTCTCTCTCTCTCTATCAGCTGAGCAACTTGAAATGGAATGGAATGGATTGAGAGTTGAATGAATGATTATTGGAGAAGTGGAGGAATTTAGGGAGGAAATGGGTTTGGAACTCAAGGTGGCGCCGGCACCTCCCTCCCTCTCTCTCACTCCTTAGCATTTTGATTGGTTGAAAGTGGTTTGGTGGTTCCCACTTGGAGCAATAAGCCAAATTAGATACCCGAAAATACCAAAAATATATCCGAAAACTCCCACTTTTGTACCAAAACTGGTAAATAACTCTACCCAAAATTAAAATGGGTATTACCATAAATATTAGGATGGGTAAAAATAATTATTATGAGATTTGTCCAAATATTCGGAACACTCATTTAATACATTTCGGATACGGATAAAATCACGTATCAGCTCAAATAAAATTTCCGACACTTGGAAAAATTATTCGTACGCATACACGTATTTATGAAATTTATTAACATCAAAAAAGACACAAAAATATTATGGCGTGAATAGTGCCTCGGGAAACGTGCCCCGTGAATAGTGATTTAGCGACGCTAAGCGAAATCAATTATTCACTTAAACAAAACTATAACACGTAAAATTTCATACATTCACATAACCTAGATTGTCACACAACCTTTAAACACGCAACACAAATATAATATTAATAAAAATATAACATAATCATTAATATTCAAAAATTCGAATTACAAGGAAATTTCAGAATTCTCGGTCGTTACATCCTCCCCCCTTATAAGAATTCTGTCCCCAGAATTACAGTCTAGGTACGGAAAACTTAACGGGTTCACTCAAAAAGATGCGGATAATTCTTCCTCATCTTCTCTTCTAGCTCCCACGTAGCTTCCTCAGCTGCGTGGTTCCTCCAAAGTACTTTGACCGAATGGATGACTTTATTTCTTAACGTCTGCTCTTTCCTATCTAATATCTGGACAGGAATCTCTTCATATGACAAGTCTTTCTCAACTTGAATTGGTTCATAGGATATCACATGCTTGTAGTCGGGTTTATATGGCCGCAACACCGAAACGTGGAACACATTATGAATATGCTCAAGTTCAGGAGGTAGAGCTACCTCGTACGCCACTTCACCTACCCTCTTTAAAACTTCAAAGGGTCCTACGAACCTGGGACTCAATTTTCCCTTCTTTCCAAATCTGATCTTCCCCTTCCAGGGAGATACTTTCAAAAATACAAAGCTCCCAACTTCAAAGTCTCGCTTCTGTCGATGCAAATCGGCGTATTTCTTCTGTCGGTCCTGAGCCGCTACCAATCGAGCTCTTATCACTTTGACGACATCCACGGTCTGCTGCACCATTTCAGGTCCCAACAGTCTCCGTTCACCGACTTCGTCCCAACACAGAGGTGTTCGACACTTTCTTCTGTATAATGCTTCATATGGAGGCATGCCAATGCTCGCATGATAACTGTTATTGTAGGCAAACTCCACCAGTGGTAGATGATCGTCCCAGCTGCCTTTAAAATCCATCACACATGCCCTAAGCATGTCCTCAAGCGTCTGAATCGTTCGTTCGCTTTGCCCATCCGTCTGAGGATGATATGCCGTACTCAACCTCAACTGAGTTCCCAATCTTTCTTGTAAGCTCTTCCAAAAATTCTATGTGAAGCGCGGATCTCTGTCAGATACAATAGATACCGGCACCCCATGTCGCGACACAATCTCTTTCACATATAATTTTGCTAGCTGCTCTAGATTGTATCTTATCTTGATCGGTAGAAAATGTGCAGATTTAGTTAAACGGTCCACGATCACCCAAATCGCGTCGTAACCTTTCTGAGTTGGTGGAAGCCCCGTCACAAAATCCATCGTGATATGCTCCCACTTTCACTCCGGAATCTCCAGTGGTTGTAGCAGTCCACCCGGTTTCTGATGTTCTGCTTTTACCCTTTGACATGTCAAATATCGCCCAACACATTATGCGACCTCCCTCTTCATGTTCGGCCACCAGAAGTGTTGGCGCAATTCCTGATACATCTTGGTACTACCAGGGTGTATCGAATATTTTGTAGAATGAGCTTCTTGCAGAATCTCTTCTCTCAACTCCGGAACCATCGGTATCCAGATCCTCCCCTCAAATCTTAGCAATCCCGTGCTATCAGACTTGTACTTTAATTCCTCTTCTTCTGAGATTCGCTTCTTTATGGCGACACATTCATCATCCATTTCTTGAGCCTCTTTTATCTTGTCTAATAAAGTCGGACTCGCCTCTACTGCGAACAGTTTCTCGTCTGCATTTGTTGGATACTTGACTTCCAACTCCAGTCTTTCCATATCCTTGATCAGTTCCTCTTGAGTTGTCAACATCATCAACTTATCTCTGCCCTTCCTACTTAGAGCATCGGCTACTACGTTGGCCTTACCGGGATGGTACAAAATTTCACAATCGTAGTCCTTGATCAACTCCAACCATCGCCTCTACCTCATGTTTAGTTCCTTTTGAGTGAATATATACTTCAGACTTTTGTGGTCTGTGTATATCTCACACTTCTCCCCATACAGATAGTGTCTCCAAATCTTCAGAGCAAACACTACTGCCGCTAGTTCCAGGTCATGAGTCGGATACCCCTTCTCATAATCCTTCAGCTGCCGTGACGCGTACGCAATGACCTTCCCATGCTGCATCAGTACACACCCAAGGCCTTTGTGTGACGCATCACTGTACACCACAAATCCCCCTGTATTATCTGGTAGGGATAACACAGGTGCTTCACTAAGTTTCTTCTTCAACTCCAAGAAACTCTCTTCGCACTTATCCGTCCACACAAACTTCACTGTCTTCCTTGTCAAATTTGTCAACGGTGTCGCTATCTTTGAAAAGTTCTGAATAAATCTCCGGTAGTAACCTGCTAATCCCAAGAAACTTCGAACTTCTGTCGGCGTCCTTGGCTGCTCCCAGTTTATTACTGCTTCTACCTTCGCAGGATCCACCGATACACCATCCTTGTCAATTACGTGCCCCAAAAACTGCACCCTTTGTAGCCAAAATTCGCACTTGGAAAACTTTGCATATAACTTCTCCCTTCTTAGTGTTTCCAGGGCTATTCTCAAATGCTCGACGTGTTCCACCTCTGTCTTAGAGTAGACAAGAATGTCATCTATGAAAACAACGACAAATTTATCTAAGTATTGCTTGAACACTCTGTTCATCATGTCCATAAATGCTGCTGGCGCGTTCGTCAGCCCAAATGACATCACCAAAAACTCAAAGTGTCCATATCGAGTTCTGAATGCTGTCTTTGGAATATCCTCCTGCCTCACCTTCAGTTGGTGATATCCCGTCCTCAAGTCAATCTTCGAAAAGTATTTCGCTCCCTTCAATTGATCGAACAAATCATCAATCCTGGGCAACGGATACTTGTTCTTAATGGTAACCTTGTTCAATTCCCTGTAGTCAATACAAAGCCTTAACGATCCATCCTTCTTCTTCACGAACAGTACTGGCGCTCCCCACGGAGATACACTCGGACGAATATATCCTTTATCTAGCAGCTCCTGCAGTTGAACCATCAGTTCTTTCATCTCTACCGGTGCCATCCTGTACGGTGCCTTTGAGATCGGTGCGGTTCCCGGTACTAAGTCGATCACAAATTCCACTTCTCTATCCGGCGGCAACCCCGGTATCTCATCTGGGAAAACATCTGGGAATTCCCTTACTACAGGTATCTGACCCAGTTCACCCTCTACTCTTCGGGTATCAACCACGTGAGCCAAATAACCTATACAACCTTTCCGTAGCAATTTCTTTGCTTGCATCATCGTCATACAACAAGATTGTCTCGGCGATTTACTACTGTAAAATACGACCTTCGACTTATCTGGAGTCTTCAGGTGTATACATTTCTTCTGACAGTCAATCATAGCCCCGTGACTAGACAATCAATCCATCCCAAGGATTACATCAAATTCTCCTAGTTGTATCGGAATCAAATCTACGCTCAATTTATACCCGTTTATCCCAGCACAACAATTTCTATGAATATATTCCACAGGAATAACTTCTTTATTAGCTACTTCCACATTCATTGGATTCTCTAATTTCTCACGAGGTAAGTTTAGCCGTTTAGCAAATTCATCCGACACAAATGAACAGGTAGCTCCCAAATCAAATAATACATATGCATTAATATTATTGATCGAAATAATACCTGACACCACATCCTTTGATTCCATCGCATCCTGCACTGTCATGTTGAAGGTGCGTGCTACTGGTCTGTTCTGCTGTGTTGGTCCTCCGATAGTCAGCTTACTATTGTTCCCTTGGTTAGCACTGCCTGCATCACTCTTTCTCTTTGGGCAATCCTTCTTCTGATGATTTGAAGCGCCACAAGAAAAACAACTTCCTGCCTTCGCCTTTGGGCATTGTGGGGAAAGGTGCCCCGGTTGACCACAGTTGAAACAAACTCCTTTTCCTTTCATGCATTCTCCAAAGTGATTCCTTCCACATTTCTCGCATTTATTACCCTTCTTTGCATCCCCTCCGGATTTGCTTCCTGTCATCTGACTGTCGTTCCATTTCCTTTTATTTGGGTTACTTCCCCCACTGCTACCTTCCTTATGACCATCATGGCTCTTCTTCTTTTTCTGATCTTGGTTGTGCCTTGCCAAAGCTTCATTTCCTCCCTCAGCAATGATTGCTTTCTCAAGTAACGTAGAAAATGTGTTGATCTGCAAAACCGCAACCTTACTATACACCCAAGGTTTCAATCCTTGTTCAAATCTCTTTGCTCGCCTAGCCTCAGTGTCCACCTGATGTGGAGCAAACCTAGCTAATTCGTTAAATTTTGCGGCATACTCCGTAACTGACATGCCTCCTTGCTTTAGTTCCAAGAACTTTATCTCCATGCTTGCCTGCATGCTTGCTGGAAAGTAATTTTCGAAAAACAGTTCCTTGAAACGAGCCCATGGAATCGTGCCTTCCCCAGCTCGACCCTTGTTCGCCTTCCACCAGTAATTTGCCTCACCTTTCATCATGAAAGTGGCAAACGATGTCTTCTGCTCTTCGGCCACCCTTGCGACCTCGAACACCTTTTCCATTTCTTCTACCCATGTCTGGGCTTCTATAGGGTCTGTAGTCCCGCGAAACTCTGGCGGTCCTACCAATTTGAAGTCCTTAAAGTTCGTCATGTGACTTCCTGGCTGATCAACCGCAGCGGCTTGTCTGCCCTGCATTGCTTCAGCTAACAAGTTCACAAAAGTCCTCATAGTGTTTGCCTGACCCCCCTCGTTATTCACCAACTCCTCCACCCTTTGGTTACGCGGTCGTCCTCTTGGTGCCATGATCTGCTAAAAGAAAATCGTCGGCGTTTACTAATAGATTTACTCCATGTGCAGAAATCATTTAAGTCAACAATAAAAAGTAAAAGCATCTATCAAACACGTTTGATTTAAATAAAACAACTGCATTTATAACCATATGTCACTGTTTTAATACAATCAGATTCAACATGTGGCATACTTCTACAAATGCTAAATGACATAGCCTGCCAACCATTAACTATCCCCTAACACACAAAAGTGGGGAATAATAACCTTCCACCCCTATACTAGAAGCAAAATTGGGGTTCAACTACTATCCCATGCACGCTACAAGCATAGAGATTTACAACATAAGTAAGCCCCTAATACAATAAAAGTGGGACCTACTGCAAACATAATGTTAAAAATAACACATCACCGCCTGCTGCGGCGGAGTGCAACTCTGAGCTCCCGTCGAGCCAACCTGTCGACCACTCGGCGCCTAATCACGCGCCTGCTACTCCCTTCATCCCTGGGGTACCTCCTCACCCTGTCCCTCAGCCTGCCTATGGAAGTAGTCAAGCCTAAACGGAGGGAATCAATCTCTGTAGTCCGGGCTGCCAACTGCTCCTCAGCCTCATCTCGGTCCAGACGAGTAGTCTCCAGCTGATCCTCTACCCGCTCTATCTGTCCTACCAGCATCCCATTCCTCTCTAAGAGGTCATACACCATTACACCAAACTGAACAGAAACCCCTCGGCGACCGTGAACCTCTGCCTCTAATTCGGCAATCCTCTGGTCCTTTTCCTGCAACTTCTGGGTCAACTCAGTCTTTTCCCCCAAAGTCTGATATGCCAATGACCTGTACTGCTCTTCTCGGTCCTGGTGCTCCTGGTTCTGCTCCTCTAAGTGAGTTACTCGATTCTCGAGCTCCTCGTTCCTATTTGTCAGCTCTTCAATAATATCACTAGCAGTAGTGCCCATGCCATCTGCATACTCAGGTGGCTCATCATCTTCCGTCACTGGGTAGTCCTCGGGGTCCTCCTCAGAACCATACTCGGCCTCAGACTCAGCCCTAGTGTCCATCATTTCTGGCTCACTCGGCTGCACCTCCACTAACTGCCCTGCGTCCACATGAATGTCTGTGAACTCTACCTCTCCAACAGGACTGTACTCTCCCATCTCAGACATCCTACAGCCACAAACAAAAACAAATAGACAGCAAGATGTCAGTGCCACAATAAAATATATCCATTGATAAAATGAAATGATATTTTATCATGCACAACTCGGCTCGATGGATTTCCACAATCCACCTCCAGACATGACCATCAAATGAATCTCCTCGATCCATCACCTAGCGTACTCAATACGAGTTTAATACTAAGGTTATAACCTAGGTTTCGCAAATCCTAAAGTTTATAACCTAAAGCTCTGATACCAACCTGTGACACCCCCAAATTCAGGTACCAATACCTCGAATTTGGTGCTCACGATAAAATACATCCATACACCTCTAAACAACATAAATCAACTAATGCGGAATAAATAAACATATGTTGTTCATTACAAAAAGGTTTACTACGGTCCCAAGGTCTATAACCTTAAATAAATACATCGCAGAATAAATTAATAATACAAAACTATTCCACGATTACATATCAGAATAGTACATATAACTATTCCTTAAGCTTTCCTTTGCCTTTGCCCGCTTTGGAACTCTCCGGCTTAACTGCAATAGGTTCATGATATAGCAAGGGTGAGCAACTACTTTGCTCAGCAAGTTTAAAAGCAAGAATGAAGATATATCATGAATGAATAAGAATAATAGCTGCATAGATCAACAATTTATGAACATTGATGAAATAGCTGAAATGACATAATCAAGATTCAAATTAAACAATGAATAATGACTATTTACTGCTAAGTGGTCCAACCGACCATGAACTTTTGGCCAAAGAGTCGATCATTCGACTAACTCTTTTAAAACCTGGCCCCGTCAGTTGTACTCGAGGGGATCAGCCTCTCGTACACCATGTATATGCATAACATTTAACTCTGACTGCATCGAATATCTGACACATTAAAATCCCCTAAATAAGGGTTGCTCTCTCAGTCCAAGAATCCGCACCAACAATCGGTTTGGATAGCTTTTAAAATAATAACATGTACATGTCTAGCCGAAACAAATGGCATAGACTATTTCCTTAAACAGTTCATGAATAAAGAACTTAAACGTTTCACAGTCCAACAACAGATAATGAATTCAAATGTATAAGCTGCGAATATCAATAATTTATCCTTGATGTGGGGTAATTGAAAGTAATTAATCCACTAATATAATTTGAAATTAATAACTCCAATTGAGTCACGAAACTTGCAATAATATAGAATCATTGCTCAATCAATAGATAACTCGCACAATAAACAAAAGTTGTACGGTTGAGAAATCCTGCCCAATATTAAATTGAGCTAGAGTAAGGAAACTTGCATTCAATATATAGAAAGAATGAAGTTAAGGAACTTGCCCAACACAAGGGTTAGACAAGCGTTAGGAAACTTGCCTAAAGCGCTGCTACAATATTACAACACACGCTCCTTAATAGCCTACACAATTAGGTACATATTCACATAACAATTAGTTACATACCAGATACCAAATATTTATTTATACAACTCTATAATGTCCCATTCATATAAGAAACAAAATTTTAAACAAGGTTATGCCCACTAGTTACGGCGTTACGACGCTTGCACGTCTATACGCCCACCTTGCCTATTCGAATGCCCAAGCGACAAGCAATTGCGTACGCCTAACACGCCCATTCGATTTATCTAATACTCATTGATTCATACTAAGTATCATTATAATACAGAACAATCATGTTTTAGGACTTAGAACATTGTCTTATATTGTTGGAAGCAATACACGTTGCACGCGCATTACTGACGCCCTCCGTTTGCACAACAATCCTAAGAACAGTAAATTTCAAAATTGTTCCAGGTAATAAATTTCAATTCTAATTAATGGATGTTGTAGGTCTATCTCTAAGCTTTCTGGATCATCTTGAATCGTTCTAATCCGAGTTCGTATGAGAAAGTTATGGTCATTTTACTAAAAGGTGTTCATGTTGGAAATTTTGGATACAGGGAGTCGGCGGGGCCTCCGTGAAAATCAGCGAGGCTGCGCCAATCAGGGCAGCGAGGCCTTGGTGAAGAGCAGCGAGGCTGCGCCAATGACCAGCGGGCTTGGCAAGGCCTCGGTGAGGATCAGCGAGGCTGCGCCAATGCCCAGAATTGCAGACTTGCCACCTTCGTGCAATCCGACCTTTCTTCACTCCAACCTCCATAACTTCTTCTATACACGTTCAAATTGGTCCGTTCTAGACTCTATGGACTCCTAAGACATAGGGCTACAACATATCAAAAATTTAGAGTTATTCATTAATATTAACATGGCCAAATCTTAGGCCAAAGTATCGACTCATGTTATATTTTCGTGTTCTTCGTGTTCTTCGTGTTCTTTACGAAAATCATCACCAAATCTTTGTTTTAATCCCTTTTTACTCCATTCCGACTGGGTTAAACTCATAACCCATGGAAGTACAACTTCATAACAACAAACAAATCAAACAAACACGAAATCATAGCTACAAGGTCCTCTAAATCGTCTAACAGTCCAAAGTCCATGTTTTGTCCATTGTTCTTGCTCCATTAAGCCAAGGTACGGATTTCTTGCGTTTTTGTTCCACTTTGATGTTATTAATGTCTTATATAACCTCTTAACAACATATACAAACATCCAACACAAACAAAAACAACAATAATCGCAGCAAAGATCATCCATGAGCTAAAAAGCTCCAAAAACCTTCAAAACTCGAAAATCTTCACAAAATCAAATGAAATCAGTTTTGGTTGATGGTTTACCTCTACAAATCTCTTCTAGAGTTTAAGAAGACTGCTAGGCTTTGCTTTGAGTCCTTCTTGCTTGCTTTGGCTTCCTTCTCTTCTTCACCCGTGCACCACCTCTCTCTCTAGACTTCTTTTTCTTCCTTCCTCCTTCTTCCTTCTTCCTTCTCTCTAACAGCAGCTCTCTCTCTCACTCTCTCTCTCTCTATCAGCTGAGCAACTTGGAATGGAATGGAATGGATTGAGAGTTGAATGAATGATTATTGGAGAAGTGGAGGAATTTAGGGAGGAAATGGGTTTGGAACTCAAGGTGGCGCCGGCACCTCCCCCCCACTCTCTCACTCCTTAGCATTTTGATTGGTTAAAAGTGGTTTGGTGGTTCCCACTTGGAGCAATAAGCCAAATTAGATACCCAAAAATACCAAAAATATATCCGAAAACTCTCACTTTTGTACCAAAACTGGTAAATAACTCTACACAAAATTAAAATGGGTATTACCATAAATATTAGGATGGGTAAAAATAATTATTATGGGATTTGTCCAAATATTCGGAACACCCATTTAATACATTTCGGATACGGATAAAATCACGTATCAGCTCAAATAAAATTTTCGACACTTGGAAAAATTATTCGTACGCATACACGTATTTATGAAATTTATTAACATCGAAAAAGACACAAAAATATTTTGGCGTGAATAGTGCCTCGGAAAACGTGCCTCGTGAATAGTGATTTAGCGACGCTAAGCGAAATCAATTATTCACTTAAACAAAACTATAACACGTAAAATTTCATACATTCACATAACCTAGATTGTCACACAACCTTTAAACACGTAACACAAATATAATATTAATAAAAATATAACATAATCATTAATATTCAAAAATTCGAATTACAAGGAATTTCAGAATTCTCGGTCGTTACAGTTATTTTCTCCATAATTTTCTTGATATTCTTGTTTAAACTTCTATAGCTGTAATATTCCGAACCCTAATAAGATTTGTATATATAAATTATGTGTTTATTAAATGAAATTTCATGTTCCGACTTTGTGTTATGTGATTGTACATTTTATATAGAATTAGGTCAAATAAAATTTTTTCGCCAAGCAGCTGTGTCGTGCTTACACGGACAAAATGATTTGTCGTGCTTCCGACGATTTCACCGAGAAGCGTCTCGACAAATTATTTTTGTAAGCTGCTGTGTCGTGCTTGGAAATGACGAAGTGATTTGTCGTGCTTCGGAGTTAATATAATATTATATTAACTGATAAAAATCTAAAATAAGTTAAATAGGGTTTAAAATGATAAACTGAAGTAGAAACCCTAATTTGAAAACCCTAATGGGTAAAAGTTATCTGAATTGGCTAACCTAAACCCTAATTACTACACAAGAATCTTAATTGATATAATTAAATTCTAAGTAATGAATCATAATATTAATTATGAATTATTAAACTTATATTAAAATCCTAATTCAAGATTTTAACCCTAATTGATAAATTAGGAAACCCTAAACCCTAATTCGAAATCCTAAAACCCTAATTTGATTCAAGAACACTAAATTATGAATTGATAAACCTTAATTATGATATATTAGCTTAATTAAGGTATTACTAAACATGATTAAACACCATAATCATGATTAGCAAAAATCTAGGTTTAATTAGTAAGTAAATAAATCAAAAATAAAATCTAAACCAATCGAAATTGAGCTAGGAGTGTGCTAGCTTGTGCTCAACACACTCCAGCACAAGTAGGTCATTTAGATCAGATTGCAAGCAACACAAGTCTCAATGCCAAGATATTTTGGAGGGCAAAATTGGGAAAAAGTTAAAGAAACCCTAATTTAGGAGTTCCTATAAATAGAACATCAAGCTGATCAATTAAGCCACGAATTTTACAAAGCCTAAACACTTACAATCATACCATAACAAGCCTCTACAACCACTAGATCAGAATCCAAAAGCCAGAGATCAAAAATTGAAGAAAAAGGTGCAAAAACCCTAATTTTATGTTAGATCTTTAATGCTTAATTAGATGTTATGTTTTAGTGTTTAAGAATGCTTAATAGTATGTTATTAAGTGATCTGGGCGGTTAAATCATATTTCCATAACATCTAGATATCAAAATTAGGCAAAAATAGCTAATTGTTCTTGGCAGTCAAGGACAGTCTGACAAGCCTTTTTGTCAGAGCTTTTGATCGTCTTAAAATGTTTGTTTGATGTGTTTTAAAGCATGAATTGATAGTATGCCATGTTAGCTGTAATATCCAATTGATGGAAGGCTAAAATTATCTCACAGTAAAAGGTTATGAGTGGTCAAAACCCATTGACCGACCATGCAAACTGATTTCTAGGTAACTCAGAAATCGTTTGAAGGTCCTGACAGTGTCCTGACAAGAATTTGAGCAACCCAGATCATGCCTATATGTTATTTAATATGTTATTTCTTGATATGAACATGATCTCTAGTATGTTAATAATAAATTTGAACCTTTCAATAACATTAACAATAATCAAATTAAACGAAATTAGTAGTCAAACTACGTTGACCGTTCATGTTGGATGAGTTTTTGGGTAACCAGAAACTCAAGAACAGTATGAACAGGGAGGTTTGACCGGATCAAATCTTCAACATGGAACATAATTAATGTTAATTTGTTGCATGTCGTTATACCCTGCCTGAAAGTAGTATGCACGCAAGCCAATCATATTTGATATGATGTAGCATATTCTTTGTAATCTTATTCGGTTATTAAAGGCATTTTACTTTATCTACATAGTGTTGTTATATTAAATGTGATAAACCCATAGTTTTGAGTAATGCTTTTAGAATCATGATAGTGATCATGCTAATGATATCTAAATTCTAGATAGCTCACAAACTAAAATCGTTCCTAATCGTTGGATTACTAAAAAAAAGGGATTAGTGAATCCGGATAGATTAGTACATACGATGCTTACTCTTAAGAAGAGGATGATTGATCTCATAATCATTTATGTGGAGACACTAAAGCAAGTATGTAGGTGCTTATTGGAGAATAAGTTCACTGAACGTGGCTTGCTAAGAAATACCTAATGGAGTTTTACTCGCCTGTCAATAGGAATTCCTCTAGTGATAGTAGTACAAGTGATCCTTCGACTTGAATTCATCATAGTATCTTGTGTATGATGAGTTATGCTTTGACATGTCCCTTAAGACCTTTAGGGTATATCAAAGGGTATGATTGGGTATAATAGGATGTACATGGAGATAGGTGAATGATCAACAAAGAATCTACCACGTCTAGTAAAAGATGTGAATGTCCTATGTGATTCAATAAATGACAACTCAGTAGTCCTTGGCCAAGGCAGAATGAAATTAGAAAGGAGTTTCTAATTTGCATTATTTTAAGTTGTGCATTTGGGAATCGAAATACATATAATTAAATAAAATAAGACTTGATAGTAAATCCATGTCTTATATTTAATTGGGACATTGTATGGTAGAAGGATTGAATTGTACGGTAACTATTCACTGAAAGGGTTTTTGTGATCAATGTTGAAATTTATATTATCTGGAAAGTCGTTGATCGCTAAAGGGGCTTACCCTTATTGTAGAATAAATATTATTTATTTAAATAAATTAAATGGTTTAATTTATTTATTTAAATAAGATTAGAATTGTTCTAATTGATTTATTCACAACCAGTTTAATATGGAGAACCTAAAGGGTCACACCGCAAAAGGAAAATATTTATTTAAGAAGTAAATGGCATAATTGTAATTGTGGCGACCTCAAATCCGGGTACTTGAAACCCGTACTTGGTGCATCATGATACCATTTCTTTGAGCTGTTTAATAAATTACAAACTTAATATTTATATCAGAGTTGTCTATTCCCCAGTTATGGCAACCTTTAATTACATTCTTTACATGTTACATAATATATACGATCATAATATAAAAGACTAATTATTACAGATAACACCATAAAACTTATTCCTTCAGCTTTCCTTTGCCCTTGTCTTTGCCAGAGCCATCTAGTCGATCACACTTAGCTGAAAACATTTAAGTCAAAGCAAGAATGAGCATTCAATTGCTCAGCAAGTAATAACAATTATAATAATACACTGAAGAAGTAAATGTTTTCTTTGAGGACTAGTTCTACCACGAATCAATAGTGGTGAAGTCATTTGAAACTATTTTTAACAACATATCAAATCATTTTAAGATTTTTTTGAAATGACTGAACAATAAGTCATTTCAAGTAAACAAGAATTTTCTTGAATTTCATGCTGAGTAATACATCAAGAATGAAAGAGTTAAAATTCTTTCGAAGATTCAATAATATTCAATTGATTATGAAGGATTAGCAATTTTGCGATAATATTCAATACATAGGGTTATTCCCAGATTTCATGTTGAGTGATCACAAATGGATCAAGAACTGCTAGAGGAATCATCAGTTATTTTATTACTGACTACCTCAAGAGTAAAAGTTAGCTATAAAAACTAAACTTTACTCTTCTGCAAGTACATAAGGGGATTAGCCTCATTGTTCCCGAGATTATGCATAATTCTCAAACATAGCGCGCGGTCGGGTTACCGGCAATAAAGTTTCCCCTGATTTATTTTTCAGGGTTGTTCATCTCAGTCTTACATCATGAGTTCGTACCGCATCAATATGGTTTGGATTGCTTTCAAAGAAATATTTTGAGTTCAACATATTATAACAATTTGATCTAGCCGAATCAAATGGCATATATCTTTAATAACGAATTAGTTCCAATAATAGAACGTTTCATGCGATATCAATTTAATATTAGTCTAGCTGAAATAATTAGCTGAGACATGGCTAATAGACAGTTCATAAATAGAGAACTCTAATTACTGTTCAACAATGCTTTTCGAATTAGGTCTAGCTGGTCAAATAGCTTAGACAATCTTTAGACTAGGTATACATATCGAAATTTAATAGTATGTATCAGAACTTGTCAACGAATTTCGAATTCAAGGGTAATTGATAATGTACAATAGTTCATACAAGTGGGGACACTTGTATAACCAAACTTAGAATACAAATTTTCAATACGAGTCATAGCAATTCAGTAATGAGATACTTTTAACAATAAACGAATCGAAGGAATTTCGAATTTATAATAATCATAACAATTTGTACAAGTGAGGACACTTGCAGAAAGAACAGAATAATTTTGATTATAAATGCATCACATGAGACAATATCGAGATATTTGAAATCAATAGATAGCTTGAACAAAGTTTAAGAATACTTGCATAACATATGGATCCATTGCATAAAGTAAATGCAAGGGTTACGATAATTGCATAAACGAATAATAAAGATCATTATGGATATGAATAATTAACAATAATTATTCATGAGCATGCTTTGAAATTGATAACTCATGTTGAGTTAGGAATAGCATAACATATACCTGTTTGCACAAAATAAAAGTAGTGCATAAGGTTTAGATACTTGCATAATAAAAGAAGTTGTGTAAGTTAGAAACTTGCTTAGCAGAATAACAATAAGATTTGAATACAACATGAACCATGTATAACATATACCTGTTTGCACAAAATAAAAGTAGTGCATAAGGCTCAGATACTTGCCTTGGTCGTTGACTACTGCTACGCAATTTAATATGACTTCTTTTGAAAGACCTATCATTTATAAGATCGATCTCTCAATTAGCGAATCATATTATATCTTAAAATATCATTTCTTTACAAGTAAATTATCTAACATTCAACCACATAATCAAATATTAGATAACACATTAAAACCATACGCATTCAATTCTAAAGTTAGTACACATCGAGTCTTTAACAGTGTTCAATATAGTATGCTGAGTGGTTTCCCACAAACAACCAACAAACTAGTTTCCGTCTCGTCTACACTGTTTTCACAGTGAGTTAGATCGGTTTCCAGTTCGTATATACCTCCGCTCCCTGAAGGAATTGTTTAGCCCAGATACTATACATCGACTATTAAAGAGTACGACTGTACCACTACTTTATGAATTAACACTAAGTCTTTTCATTATATAAGTCTTTCTTTATGATTCTGTAGGTTAAATACCCAATCCAACAAACTGGATTCCAAATTCAGCAAACTAGATAGCAATCCAGCAAACTGGATTCCAATCTAGCAAACTAGATTCCATCCTGGATTACAATCCAATAACCTGAATTCAAACTATCTTATAATCTAGCAACCTGGATTCACTAACTTTCAATACAGCAAACTAGATTCACTAATTCAGCAAACTATTTTCCAATCCAGTAACCTGGATTCGAACTATTCTACAATACAGCAAACTAGATTCACTTTATTCAATTCAGCAAACTGAATTACATTATTCAGCAAACTGGATTCACTAATTCAGCTAACTGGATTCACTAATTCAGCTAACTGGATTCAAACTGTTTTCTATTTTATTAAATAATTCATTTAATCGATCTAAAATGGCATAAATATTATACCACCTTATCAATGAACAAAACCTATATCAAAAATCTGTATGAACCATATTTAAGGTTTTCAAGTCATAAAATCCCATTTTTCAAATTTTTAACTTCACATAATTAATTAAATCTATTTATACATAACTTCATCATTTACACGAAAAAATAGCAAAACAACTTCAAAATTATTTATTTTCTGGAAATAGACTATATATACTCCCCTTATAAAAATATATTTTTTCCGGAATGTTTAAAATCCATTTACTATATTTAAATAGTCCAAAATAGCCAAATCTTGCTACATTTTTCATAAATCGAAATTGCATCCAAAAATCTTGATATTTTCAGGGTATGTTCCTTCTATATACATATACTCCCAGTAATAATTTCATAATTTTTGGGGTTAACCCCAAAGCGTTATTCAAGAATACTTTTAAAAATAGTCCTTCACGATAAAATCCATAACTTTCATTATACATGGTCAAAAATCCTCAAATTTTTACAGGACTCAGATAACTTTCCATATTATTATTTCAAAGTTTTCTAAAAGTTTTAGAGCAAAAACAGTGGACGAAACTGCCCCTGGATCCCAACAGTCAGCAGCCTCATTCCAGTTTTTTGAGAAAAAGTGGACTGTTTGTACCAAAACAGTCCATACGAATTTTGTACCAACTATTTTTGAGTTTTACTACTTGAGTTTTATAATTAACTTATATATCTAGTACCACTTTTTGACGGATCATAAAAAGAGTTTGTGGATCTCAAGTTATACACTTACAAAGTGATGAAAAGTTAGGGTTTTCTAACTTTTTAGAAAATAGTTTTACTTTTCTTTCTTTTGATCTAACTTTTGGCATTCAAAAGGGTTAGATCTAAACATAAAACACTTACTAACATATAGATCTAAGATTTTAGACCTCAAGATCATAAACTTTATATCACACAAATCACACCAAAACAAATGAAAATAAACTAGAATAAGGTTAGAAAAATTTATACCTTTGCTTGAATTTCTTTCTCCTTCTTCCTAAGGTTTGTTTATGGGATTTAAGTACACCAAAAAACTCCCTCCCTTTTTCTCCTCCATAGCTGCCGCCCCTCTCCCCTTTCTCTCTCTTTAGATTTCTTCTTTTAGCAAAATAAGAAGTGAGAGGAAAGAGAAAATAATAATAGATTTTTGTTGGGAAAAATGTATACATATTATATGAAAGTACATTATTTACCAATACATATCTCCTTATCCTCTCTCTTAATCATGACTAAGGTTGCTTGAATACTTGGCTAAAATGAGTGGCTTTATTAGATGGGTGACATATACCTTGAGTGTGGGAGTAAGTTAGCAACTAAAACAAGTAATTTACATTCATTCCCTCTCATTTTCCTTCCTAGTGTTGCCGGCACATGTGGCCCATTTTCTCTTCAAATTTGTTTTATTTTTATTGCTTCATTATATTAATTAAGTGGTTAGAAATATTTTCTAATTGGGCTAACAATTGGACTTTAATGAAACTCCTTTTGGGTTCATTTTAACTAGTTTAGGCCACTAGTTTTCCAATATTTTTATTCTATGCTTGGTTACAAATTTAATAAGTGTTGGACTAATTTAATTAGTCCACACATTAATTATCCAAGTCCATGTTTAATTAAATGAGTGGCTTAGTTAGTAAATTAATTAGGCTAGTCCATTAGTTTCCTTACTAATTAGACTATTAAAATAAGTTATACATATAACAAATAATTCTCATTAATTAATACCTATATTAATTAATGTACAAAATTTATTCACTTACTATATTCACTTCAATTAAAATTTTAATTAACTAACTATCTTATTAATTGTTTAATATTAATATTCTTAGGTTAGTCCACTAATTTAAATACTATTAGTGGGACATGTTTTGAGTAACAATTAGTCACATGCATTATTCACATAAGTCATAACATATTTATCATTATTGATAAATAATTATCATACACATTGAATCATATATTGTACATATACGCATTCAAGTATAATCAATACTTATATTTAGTATTCAATTTCCTTAAGAAAATGAATTCTTATTATTCATGATACACACATACATCCATTTAAATACAATTATAACCATAATTGTATTAATCATTAAAATTCATAATCATAGATCAAATTAGGTTTTGATCATTCCTTTATCTTTGTCGCATTTACCATACTTAGTCAATTTAAAATAAATTGACTAATCTTACAAATTCATATCATAAAGAAATAATCATAGTAATAATAATAATATTAATAATCATTTCTTAAAATATACCTTTATCATTTAAATAATATAGTAATCATATTTTTATAAATAATCATTTATCTTTAGTATAAAAATTAACTTATTAACCGAATATAATTTATAGTTATCAACTATTTCTTTAATAAGAAATTTACTTGAAATCGTATATAAAATAAATATATATGTACATATTACATAATCACATTTTTTTCCTTGCACACGTTTCCATACTTGCTTTAATATATAATAAAAATAATTTTATTATAAAAAAAAATTCTTACGTAAACTTTCTTATTTTAATATATCAAAAATCTCGGGATATTACAGTAATAATAAGTTAAGTGTATTTAATTTAATCTATGGAGATAGAATAAATTAAATAAGCTTAATATTTATTATTTAATATTTTGAAAATATTAAATATAAATTAATAAGAGGAGTCTTATTATTATTATCACTACAAGAAAAAAGTCTAATTCCGACGGAATATTCCGTCGGAAATAGTCCTATTCCGCCGGACTTAACATATTTCCGACGGAATATTCCGTCTGAAATTCGGCCGGAAATAAAGCCCTCAGAATTAAGTCCGTCGTAACTTCCGTCGGAATAGACCTATTTCTGACGAACTATTTCTGACGGAATATGCGTCGGAAATAAGACTATCTCGACGGAATCAAGTCCGTCGAAAATAATTCGGTCGGTGATAAGACGCCACGTGGCACTTCCTCGGATGTCTATTATCTACTTAATCTCGACGGAATGTCCATCGGACATAATATATTTCCGTCGGAAATAAGTATTTTTTGAAATAAATTCTAATGTTTAAGGCCGACGGAATTTCCGTCGGAAATACCTTATTCCGTCGGAAATAGGTTTTTTTTTTAAAATAAATTTTTTATTTTTTTGATTTTCCAGGTTTTTAAACCCTATTTTTGTACCTGTAACCTGCTTTATCCCAATAACACATATATTACAATGCTAGTAGCTACTTCCAAGAACAGCATATATCATAATCAACTCATAACGTTAAAAACTATAAAAATTAAGTCATTATGTCACGAAATACATTCAAAACTAAAGAATATTACATTGATTTACAAAGAATCAAACTAAACTTTACAATATATGATTTACAAAACAATTAAGTAAGTTTTAAATACAAAACACCTAAGCAAACTAAACTACATATATAACATGGGCATGAACTATGGTGTACGCAAATTAACGTCATCATCCCCTCCTTCGCCGTCGCCGTCGCCATCGCCACCCTGTTGATACAATTAAAAATATAACGCATTAGTCCGTATGAAACTATTATTTGAATAACATGCAGATTAAATAAGTAAAATTAAATATAATATACCTGAGTAGGCGGGGGCTGACTCCCAATCGGGCCAAAAGCCTCCGATAGTAATGTAACCACCAACCGGAGCACCTCATCGCGTATCGCAATGAACTGCTCCTGCGGGATACCCGTACTATCGACGGTGGCCCCTGCTGCAATATCCTGGGCGAGCTGGTGAAGGCGAGCTTGGCTGGGCAACTCCTGACGACAGATGACCGAATCCGTACGGAATGTCTCCGACACCGCCGCCATGACCCTCTGGAAAATCTCGTCGTCTAGGCCAGCGCTTGTATGAGATGGTCCGACTGAAGCTCTCGGGCGTTGACGCTGCCTAGAGCCTGCGCAAATAAATATACCATTACTAATAATATATGCAGTTACTTAATCTTAACTAATTCGAAATAATATTACCTCCAGGTAATGTATATGCTGGTACCCTCGGCAATCCCAGCACTCGATATTTGTTGGTACTGCTAGTAGGGGGATCCTGAGCCGCGACCCATAGTGCTAGCTCCTCATCCCGAGATAATTCAATCTCGGGCGGAGGAACGGTGGAATTCAACGTCTCAGAATCCCCCCTAGCCGCCTGCAACTCAGCTACACGCTGGTCCCGACTAGCCTGAAATCGGTCGTGTAATTTATGGCTTATACGTAAGTATAACATTTTATGAACTAACTACTATTAAACATTACGTAAAATTACGATTACACTTACCCGTATAGCTAATGCTGCGGGAGACATGGTAGAGTCCTTTGGTGTGTGGGCTCTATCCCAAAACTCTAACATAGACGGAGGTCGGCCTAAGCTCTGTCACATGGCCTAATAAATACATTCATAAAGTAGTTATGAAGTTTGCTTGTGAGAAATGAGTAACTAAATAACTAAGTATATGTCACTTACCGATTTCGCCTCCTCAAAAGACTGCGAGCCAGTAGTGTGTACGACTCGGAGCTGACGACGGTTCTTCTTCGCATGCTCTGACTTCTTCTTGAAGTCGTCAGCATCCCAGTGCGTACACATAGCCTCCCACACTGCATCAGAGACTATGCGGGGCTGGTGATCTCTAATCGTGGTCCCGGGCTGGTCGTCAACTGCCCGGGCTGCCCTCTGTCGCATCTCATATAGCCAGCCGGCGTAGTTCTTGGCGATATGTGCAATAACAACATCATCACCGGCTGCCTGAGAGATGCCCTCATCATATCTAAAATATTTCTATAACAAAAGTTTAAAAGTTAGGAACCATTAAATTATTGGGCAACGACTATTTACGTATAATTTTCAAATTTAAAAGAAAATGAACTTACGTGAAACTCCCGCAAGACAGTCACCATAAAAGCGGGATCGTAAAGGTTGTACTGGCTGAAGCGCATACACCCAGTCGGGAGGTGCGTCAGACATATAGCGTGTATGGTCGCCTTAGCGACCGCGTCTAGAATACTACAGTAAAAACAATTGAATATTGTTACGTTAAATGTTTAATGCAACAAATTATATAAATTTAACTCTTTATTTTTAAGTCATAGTAGAATACTTACTCGGAAGAGCCGACATCCACTCGGACTATATGTGGAACTGCCGATGGACGACCGAAGAGACCGAGGTTAGTCTGTCGGTCTCATCGACGACGAGCATCTGTAATTATATTATAAAACTTTAGTCAAAATACATAAACTAATGCATATTGAGATATATTATACGTTAACACGAATCAAACTACTTACTAGCTCCTGAAGACGAGCCTTCAGCCTGGCTCGTGTCTCCGGATCCTGATCGGCCCCTGCCGCGACGACCGCCACCGCTATTTCTAGCCATAAATGTCCTACTAAAATAACGAAAATATAATATATTAATATTATTTAAATCTAATATATTAATATTAAATTATTTACTAATTTGAAATACGTTTAGAGGTTGTACGTCGTCAAACCCATCAGATTCAACATCAATATCATTATCGGATTCAGTCTCTTCCTCCTCGTCATCATCGATATCAGATTCACTGTCGTTATCATCTTCAACGATAACGTACTCATGCACAACCTCCAAATCATCGACTTCCTCATCGTCGGGTACGTCAACCACATCATTTGTCATCACATCTTCATCATTTAGCTGCACCTGCCTGGGATTGCTAACATCTTCTTGTAACGCCTCATCCATCCCCAACATATTAGCACTATCAAATGCACGTGTTTTCGTTGTGACAACTGTATAGCAGGGGCTTCTACTATTTACGAAATTAGCAGCGTAGTACACTTGAGTCGCTTGACTGGCTAACACGAAAACGTCATCAGATTTGAGTTTTAACTTGATATCTACTGTGACGATTCTATTACGATCAACTTTAACACCTTTTTCAGTATCAAACCAGTGACATTTAAATGTAACTACCTTTTTACCTCCGGGATAATTAAGCACAAGTACATCCTCTAGACGTCCATAGTAATTGGACTGAGAATCATTGTAACAGCTTCCCAACACCACAACCCCAGAATTGACTGATGTGAGTTCATTCAAGTTGTCGACCTTAAATCTGTACCCATTCACGATGCATCCAGGAAAAGAACTAACAACCTTGGTAGGACCACGTATGACATCTCTAAAACGCTCAGAAATGTTCTCCGTCTCAACCCTTGTCTGAAACCACTATTGGAAAGTTGCAGTAGTGAGTGCTTCCAACTGGGCAGCAGTTAAATCTGGGTTAGAAGCATACGCTTCCTCTTCGAATGAACTGAAATAATAAAAAAATAGCTTAATATATAAGTTGATTACGCTTATAAATTATATTAGATGTGATATATAACAATCCATACTTTATGTATGACGATACTTCTGGCATATTTAGAAGCACATATGTGGATACTATCTTCAATTATTTGTTGCTTAAGTAAGTCATCGTCTCATGGCCAAATGGTTTAGTCGGATATATGAGTACAGCTAACTCATTGTTTGCATGAGATTGGGGACCGATGACCTCATTCCTACTTAAACGGTTGTGCTTTGTTGAGACAACATCGTTAAAATACAATGAGCAGAAGTTGACAAGCTCTTCCTCCGTATAGCGTTCGGCAATAGAACCCTCAACATGATCTTTGTTTTTCACTTTCTGCTTTAATCGACGCATATACCTACAGATATTGTATTTTAATATGATTATTATTATTAATATATTTGTAGATTATATTACCTCTCAAAAGGATACATCCACCGATATTGCACCGGACCGCCAAGTTTAAGTTCATACGGTAAATGAATAGGCAGATGTTCCATCGAGTCAAAGAACCCTGGTGGGAATATCATTTCGGGCTTGCAAATGGTAAGCACAATATTGTTCTCCATCTGCTCCACATCAGTATACCTTATTACATTTGAGCATAGATCCCGAAAAAAATTTGAGAGTTCGGTCAATCCATCTGCAGGATGTGTCAGTTGACCAGGCACGACGTCTCTTGTTCTATGCTAACACATATGATGAGCCGTGTGAGACGACATGAATAGCCGTTGCAGCCTCGGCGCAAGAGGAAAATACCGTAGGATCTTCTTGGGCACATGTTTCTCCTTCCCCCCACGTTTTGTCACCTTATACCGAGGTAAGATACATATAGCACACTGCACCTTATCTCTGTCCGTCCCATAGTATAACATGTAGTCCTGCTCACAAGCATCGATCTTCTGATAACCTATATTCAACCCCTTTACCATCTTCTTCACTTCGTAATAGTTCGAGGGCAAAGTATGATCCTTGGGTAAGAACTCGCTGATAAGAGAGAGCAAAGCATTGAAACCTCTGTCACTGCAGTCATGCTCATTCTTGAAGTGTAAGAGCTTTATAACTGCAGATAGCCTGGTGTGCTGATCATTTCCGGGGTATAATGGGACCCCCGATTCAGATAGCATTTTGTAAAAGGCAGCAGCTGTATCATTTGGCTCTTGTTGAGCACTACCTGAAAATGATCGTTTTCAGTCTAATTGATATTGTTAGGCCCATAAGCATCCACCAACATCTCCAAAACATCATAGTCATCGGCGTTTGAATCACCGTGAACTGGTTGGTCTACTGAGTCGGTCAGTTCCCTCAACTCAACTGATTCCCCGTGATGGATCTATACAGAATACCATCCACAAAACCACGAGAAAATAAGTCGAATTTAATCTCGTCGGCTTTCTTCCAGATCAAGTTTTTACACTTGACACACGGGCATCTCATCTTCCCGTTCGGATCATCAGCATGTTCTATGGCTTTGTCCAGAAAGTAGCACACCCCTTCACGGTAAGCTTCCACTAATCCCCTCCCGTCAATGGGTATCCTACGGTACATCCAACTCCGGTCGGCTAACATCTTTAACTGAACAAAAGACACATTTAGGTCAGGGATATTCATTCATGTGGTCCATGCATGAATTATATGTTCCTAGTATCTCCACTCTACAGGGGTTAGGTTTCTATCCCATTCCTGGATGCGTCTCCTCACTAGTGTCAACACGTTCAGGACGTTTCTACCTGTTTCAATAAAATTTCGGCAGCACCTCCCCATGGTCTCCAAGTACACGAAATAGACTAAGATAAATTAGTCTAAGTATGCACTCGAAGAACATGTAGAGATAACTGTCGAAAAATCATCAAAACAATTATAAACGTACTGAACTGATTGACACCGGCCTAAGTGAGAGACATAACATCCAGTCACAGTCCCAAACTGGGGACTATTCAACATTCACTCCTAATGAGTGAATGTCAAACGGGTTTCTAAGCTCCAAACTATACTACATGCGTATTAATTATATGCAGTTTATTGTAATTGTGGAAAACTAAGCAAATGCTACTTAGTTTATTTTTTCAATGATAAACTAAGTAAGTGCTACTCAGTTTATGATAACTATTATTTGAACATGGAGATTATTATTCGCCATTCATTCATAATCGTTAAACGGGTATAGTACATGTATATATAAACGTTTTTTCAGTTTATTTTAATTGTGAAAAACTAAGCAAATGCTACTTAGTTTATTTAAGTAAATTTACTTAATTTTAGTAAGTTATCATTTATTTTAGTTTATTTTATATTATCTCCACACTATTTTATTTTATTTTATTTTATTATTATATAAATGATTTTTAAAATTTATTTCATATTATTAAATTTATTTTATTTTATTCTAATTTATTATTAAATTAATTTAATTTAATTTTATTTTGTATTATATTGTAATATATAATCTATTAAACTTCTTGTAAGTGAATAAAATAAATTTATTTTATTCTAATTTATTATTATAATTACTATTATTTTATTTTCTTTTGTATTAAATTATATAAATTATTATCTTTATTTTAATTTATTAAATTATATTTATTTTATTATAATTTTTAATTATATTTTGTATTATATTATATTATATAATTTATTAAATTTCTTTTAAGTTAATAAATTAAATTTATTTTATTCTAATTTATTATTATTTTTAATTTTATTTTATTTTATTTTGTATTATATTATATAATTTATTATCTTTATTTTAATTTATTAAATTAAATTTATTTTATTATACTTTTTAATTTTATTTTATTTTATTTTGTATTATATTATATTATTATATTATATAATATATTAAATTTATTTTAATTTTATAGTGTATTAAATTTTATTATATAATTTATTAAATTTATTTTATTTAATTTTGTATTATATTTATATCATATTATTTAAGTAAATTTAATTAATTTTATTGTATTTTATTTTATGATTAGATATAATTTAAGTTATTTCATTTAGATTATTTTAATATTAGGAAACTAAGTAAATGCTACTTAGTTTATTTTAATATTGGGAAATTATTTAAATAATACATAATTATACTTGTTGGGCCCATATATTTTGCAATTGAATAATTCTGACAGAAATTCCGTCAGGAATTCCGTCAGAAATAACATGTATTCCTTTTGTAACCCAAATTGATACAGAACATGCATGGTGCAATTCCTTTTCATAATCAAACCCAAACACACTAATGAACAAATCAAACACTAATTTGAAGGGTACAATACAGTAACTATCATTCCAAAATTCAGATATTACAACTCCAGTCCCAAAATACATATCAATCCCAAAATAAATATCAGTCCCAAAACACATATCAGTCCCAAAATAAGTCATTTATCAAATAAATCATATATAAATGAATAAGCTAGGCAGTCCCAATTCGGATTAAAATCACATATATGACTGATGATTTCTGAAATATGCAGGATATTGGCAAACATAAATTATGGCATAAAATTAATGTGTTTATCAGATACTAGTTCCCATATACAAAATTAGGCCATAAAATTAATGGCTTAATTACTAATAATTGCTGTTATATAACTAGGGCTTTTTCAAATTAGGGTAGAAGAATTTCATAAATTAAATTAGGTAAAAGAAACCTCACTAACCTTTAACAATTACTGATAAGCTAAATTAATGGTAATGGAGGAGGAGGAGGAGGACGGGCTCAGCCACCACATGCACTGTCGCCATCACCGTTGCCCGGCCAAACGAAATCCGTCCGATCGAGGAGGAGGAGGAGCGGCGGAGAGGCTAAGAGAGAGAAAATGAGAGAAAGGGGCGAGCCAGAGAGAGAAAACGGAGGGTTGTGTGTGAGAGAGAAATAAAATGACAACGACGACTGGGAACTGATATGATTTAGGTTTTTGTTACTTTCGACGGGATTTCCGTCGGAAATAAGTCCCTCGGGCATAAAGTAATTTCGACGGATATTCCGTCGACATTAGTTCACATTCGGTCGAGAACAATATTGGCGGTGGCGGGAAGTTTGGTGCCAATGACTGGCTTATATTTTCGACGGAATTCCGTCAAAATTTGTTTATGACCGAGGGAATTATGACCGACGGAAATATCCGTCGAAATTAACCTATTTCCGAGGGAATATAATCCGTCGGAGATAATTCCGTCAGAACTAATCCTTTTTCTTGTAGTGTATTATTATTACTATTACTATTATTTAATTCCTAATAGGGATTGAGAATTAATTAATAGAAGTACTCTCTCATGAATTTCTAATTGGATTAGGAGTATAATTAATTAAAGGAGTTTAATTATAATAGAAACCCTAATCCTAAATAGTTTAGGGAAGGGTTTTCCTACATCTATAAATAAGAGGAGTCTTATCATAGATTGGGTTACACACTCTTGCATTAGATTGTGGAGAGTACTTGCAATTTCTATAGAGATAGAAACTAGGGTTTTACCAATACCCAACTTCTTGAATACCTATTCTTCCTTGGTGGATTACTTCTAGAGGCCAAACACTTGGGTGGCTAACGTTGATTAAAGGAAGGAATCTCATCGGTAGAATTCGAGGAGAACACAAAGGACTAGGAGTTGAACTTGTACCCGAGGAAGCTTTGATCTACGAGGGTATAATTCTTATTCTCTTTCTCTTTCGTTTAATTGATAATTGAACACAATGATAGATCATGGTGATAGTTTGTATCAAAATTTTAAAATCCGTTTTATCACGCTTCCGCCCTATTTGTGTAATTTGATTGCATGCTTGCGTAATATACAAACCTAACACTGCCATGTTGGCTACAATAACAAACAAAAATCAAACACAAACGTAATACCAACAGGATGTAATTTGAGGTCAAATGTCCCTGCCCGACATTGACCAACTGTTATTCAATGAAGAACACCTTTAGCGACAGTCTTCATCCCAAACCCAGAAAACTAAAACTCTATTTAGTCCGTCACTAAAGCCCTTTTGCGACGGTTTTAAATAAAAATTAATTAAATCAAATTATAAATAAATATTAAATATTAAATAAATATTAAATAATTATTAATAATTAATAATTATATTCAAAAATTCATTTTAAATTATAAAAATTTATTTTTAATATTTTTACATAAATTTGAATTATTATTTAATTTAATTAAATAATAATAATAAATAAAATAAATTATTTAATAATTATCTTAATTATTTAAAAATGATATTAAGGTAAATAAAATTATTATATGTAATAATTAAATAAAATATTAAATATTTAAATATTATTAAGGATAAATAAATCATTTAAATAATATATTAAGTATTTAAAAAATATTATAAATGATAATTAAATCATTTACATATTAAACTAAGCTTTGGAAATTATTATAATTAATAATTAAATTATTGTAATAATAACATAAATTCTAAAAATATTATTAATGATAAAATAAATCATTTAAATAATATTTTAAGTATCTAAAATTATTCTAAATGATAAATAAATCATTTAAATAACATATTAATGTTTTAAACATATTCTAAAATGATAATTAAATCATTTAAAAATATTCCTAAGGTTGTAAAATTATTTAAAAATATTGCTAAGCTTGTAAAAATTATTTAAAAATAATATTAAGCTTATAAAAATATTATGAATGATAATTACATTATCTAAGCTAATATTTAAGCTTCCAAATGAAGTTTTATTGAACAAACTATGTGTTTAGCTGTCTAAAGTTGCGACCGAGATACCGAATCAACGTTAGACCTTAACGAAACTTGTCTAGATTAGCGTAATACATGTTAATATAAGTTCTAACGCTTATATTTGACAACGTAGACCACGTACGCTGACACCTTGTGTGAAATTGTGTTAAACGAACTACGCTAAGGCAAGTGTTCTAACCTTACTCAACTTATATTTATGTAAGTATTATACATCTTGCTATCAATTATTGCGAAGTTATTACTTCTTGTTCAGCATAACTTAAGAAATGAATCATTATTCATATATTACTTGATGAAGCTTAAATTGTTGTGTCAAACCAAATTATTTTGGTACGACATCTTATACTGAGAAATGAAACATCTTGATGTAAGGTGAACTGAAAAACCTTAATATAAGGTGGTGACCGTTGATTATATATCGACATAAAATTGTTGGATGATATGCATACTCCTAGGATATTGGTTAGGCTGATCCCCTACCAGATATCCGAAATCAAGCGGTTCTAAGTCATTGAAGACTGATAGAACTAATTGTAATATATGGTTCATGTACAAAACCCTCAGTTATACATCATTGATATCTTTCAAATCAAACACATGGTGTTTACATTTTTCAAACGAACTTCCTGAGCATTTGTAGCTCATTCTTGCGTATATCTTCTTTGCAGTTTTAAATGATAATCCCGGCACTTCTGGGACAGACAAAGGAAAAGGATATGTTAATTAGTTTTAATTACTGTTTTTGAATAATTCGAAGTCTTTTATAAGGCTTTGTTGTAATAACTTAGTACTAAGAATGATGTAACCGAACTTAATGATATGTAATATATTATCATCCTTTATTACATCTAATGCGTTATACTCTGATCTTTACTTTGTTTAGCATAGTTGTACTAAGTTAAATACAGTATCTATACGAACTATACATCTGAATGAGGGTATTTAAATGATATTGAAAGTCCTATAAGCTCTGAGGTTACACTTAATGAGCGCCGGTAAGGTGCCATCTTTACCGGAATGCTCCCCTCAGTTCTATGGACAATCTTATCGTTAATACTGTGAATGTCAAATAGATAGGGAATATCAATATGAAAGAGGTATTCACGAGATATGAATCTATACATCCAAGTGAGGGTATCCAAATATAGATAACGTTCTGGTAGGAATTATCATCTGTTATGGGATACTGTGAACCTTGGATAGATAGAAGTCATATTTTATTAAATATTTATAGTTGTATAGTTTCACGTGAGCACCAGATCTGCTACAGGAAAATGTAGAGAATTTGGGGGCGTCATAACAGCCCCGTTCATCTTTGGTCGGTAAATGACTGAATTGAGATGTTTAATATTGAACCTGTCGCATAGCTCTTTCATCATCACATTGTTCAAGTTCTTGGCATTGTCTGATACTAGAATTTTTGGTTGTCCATATCGATATATAATGTTATTTCGGATGAAACCGATAATTACTTCTTTCATCACTTTGGGGAGAGATGTTGCCTGTATCCATTTGGTAAAATAATCGATCATGGTGAATATGAATCGATGCCCATTGCTCGCTTTGGGTTTAATTGGGCCAATCACATCCATTCCCCACATAAAGAACGACCAAGGAGAAGTCATGCAATGCAGATCGCTGGGTGGTGCATAGATGACATTGGCATGTATCTGGCACTAGTGACATTACTTGACGTGATTATCACAGTCTGCTTTAAGTGATAACCAATAATGCCCCGTTCTTAAGATCTTCTTGACAAGATGTTTGTCGATTTAGCAATCAATAAATACGTGCAAGTGTACACGGTCAACAAGTAATAAAGTGATAAGAGAGTGTCGAACCCACAAAGAATTATTTAATAATAATTACCAAATACTAACTTTTAATCAAATTAATTTTATTTAAACAATTCGATAAAAGATTTTGAATTTTTAAAATAAAGTACTAAACTAACTAATTACTAACTACCAAGAATTGAATTCAGATAAAAAGGCTTAAGATTACAATTTCCCTTAATGTTTCACTTGAATTAATACACTTCCTATTAAATTATATTAATTATTCTGGATTGTTAATCAAGAACTCATCAATATTTATAATCATCTCTCGATGTATCATAAACGAATCAACTTAAATCCACAAAAGATAGAATTAAGATGAACATCCTAGTTAACTAATTCACTGTATCTCTATGTGAATTACAATTAAAAATGATTTAAAGCTCAGATTCTCTTTTAGATTACATGCGGCGTATAGGTATATCTCTATCCTAAACACAAATTATGAATTCCATCATATGCAGAAAACACAATCACATGCTACTATGATTAGGTCTAAATCTATAATCCATCTCTCGAGTTCATATAGATTACCACGGTAATTGATGATCAAACAATTAAGCAATTAATCACAAATCATAATAGACAATCCAATAATAATCAACAATAATTAACAAGGAAGCATATCAATAAAAGCTACGCATTAAGATCCATTATAATCTTAAGAAGAAATTAGTTCATAATTGAATTAAAATCCATAATCCACAAGTAAACCATCATCCAAGAATTACAAAATAAAAAGATAAAAGAAGGAAGGAAAAACTCTTTTGAAGAAATCCTTGATATCCTCTTTAGCCTCCTATCTTGATATTCCTTCGTGGTAATCTCTTGTTTCAAGCCTCCAATCCTTCTTCAAATCTAGGGTTAGCAAAAAGTAGCAAGATCTCTCTCATTCTATGCTTTATATCATGTATTCATAGGTTCTAGTTAAAGTCCTAAACCAATTAGAAGTTACAATCCTTGTTCCATTCAATGCAGGTCAAAAATAAGCTTTTTAAAAACCCGACCCAGCGCGGCCGCCGCGCCCATATTTGGCCTAGAAAGCAGCGAGCTCGCGCCCAAATGCCAGAAACTAAGTTTTTCACTCTGCAGACCTGCGCGGCCGCGCCGCGCCCAAAATACACTTGGAACCGGCGCGCCCGCGCCAGACAAAATTCTGCTGCAGCATCTGTTGGTAAAAGGGTCATAACATTTGATCCGGGAGGAGTTACGGGGCCTGCCACATATCAAATCGAAGATCTCGACGAGATCTACAACTTTCATTCTTTGATAATTGAGAGCTTCAGATTGGATAAAAGTCGAAATTGGGCTTGAAGTGAGTGTGCTATGCAAATGGCAACTCCAAACTTTGAGGTTCAACGTCCGTTAGTAAAACGATCATTACTTTCTCATCCGAACTCCGATTGTGACGATTCAAGATGTTCCGGAAAGCTAAGGAGTAGCTCTAAAATACAATCCAAGTTCCAAACCAAGAACATACATCCAACCTAGTGTTAAAAGCCCTGCAATCTTCCCTTCTTGCGTTTGCTTGCTTATTGTACTCCAAAAGATGTTCGGATTGCGTTTCCTTGCTCATTCCTACAAAATAACATAAAAACACTATAAATACCTAATACTAACTTAAAATACTTAAGAACTCACAAATTATCAAGCTAAACGTACTCAATTCATAGATGTAAAATCCACTCATCAAATACCCCCAAACTTAAATCTTTGCTTGTCCTCAAGCAAACACTACGAACAACAACTATAACAACTAATTCTAAATAACAACTCACACGACTCGAGCAATGAATCAATACAAATTTGCATAATAGCCTGAAAGATTTCCTTTAATGATAACTCAAGAAAATTTTTCGAAAACATGCAAAGTCTAAAATTTCAACCTAATCATCAGTTTCACAACTACTCATGATTCTTTAAGTGCATGTGTGTGCATCCAAATGTTCAACTAGCCATAACTCACACTAGATCATATAATCAAATACTTATAAAAGATTTTTAAATCAACTCTAAAAACCTGCTTTCAAATCAATCTCCGCTAATAAAGGCAAAACACAAAATTTAGAGGATCAAAAGGATATGTCATACATTTAAGCACATTTGAACCATTCCCAAGTATTTTAAAACACAATTTTTCTTTCCTTTTTTTTTCTTTTTTTTAGTGAGTGCGTTTTACGCTCCTTCTCACTTCCCATTGAACGAGTGCGTTTTACGCTCCATCCCGTTTTCTCTCGTACGAGTGCGTTTTACGCTCCTCGTGTATGTGTTTATGGGTGAGTGCGTTTTACGCTCCATCTCAACCCACCACACGATTCATCATTTTAACTCAGGAAGGTTTCACAATTTTCAAAATTTTCAATAACCCAAGATTTCCCTCAAACTTATGTTAATGCCTAAATTTCGCTTTGAATGATGCTCAAATAAGATTTTAAAGTTTCTATGATATCTTTCACAAGTATTCAACCAAAATTTTTTTTTCCTTAAGACACAACTAGCTAAACAGATGGATATATGCTTTGAAGTTCAAAAAGATCGCAAATAGTGTCAACCCAACTTATAAGTCAAAATATAAACTAAGCATGTTTTTCAACTTCATAGGAGTTAAAAAAAAAATTAATCCATTTTTTTCTTATCATTGGCCATAATCAAATTCAAATCAAACCATTGCTCACCTATCCTAAAAACATACTAACTAACATGCAAATATAATAACCTAAACGCACAAGTACTATATAAGAACACACCCCCAAACTTAAGCTAGACATTGTCCTCAATGGCTAAGATAGAAAAAAGTAAAGCATAGGACTTCCCTGAAAATATAGCAATCTTCCTCCTTGTCTGCTAAGTCTGAAGAATAGGTTAGGTACATCGGAATGAATAAGGCATTGCACTTGAATTGGACTCGAATAACCTGTAAATACATTAGAAGCAAATTTATTAACTACTATGAAACCTAATAAAATAAATAAAAACTAAAACTAAAAATTAAACTTGGGTTGCCTCCCAAGAAGCGCTTGGTTTATAGTCGTCAGCCCGACTTCACCATTTACTATCCAATTCCCCTTCGAAAATTGAGGAACCCTCCATCCATTAGACGCAATGTAACCTTTGAAAGTTTTGCTGCTGTAGGGGCCATTGTTTCAAAGTCATCTAGTTTGCGTTTTGTAGATATGTTCCTAATTACGACTGTCAAATAGCTAGGTGCTTCCTCCGTTGTGTTCGTGATTAGATTAGGGCATTGAATCTTGTCAAACACCACGGGCTCTTCTTCTATCTTCTCTTTCTCATCCCACCATGGTTGTAATGTAGTCTTAGCTCTCGTGTCATAAAGGGCTTTACCAAGGACATGACTACCAAGTGGGCAGGGGATTGCAAAACTACCCGGATCTTTGAGCTTTGGTGGAAAAGGTACATGGGGCACTAACAAAATCGGTACATCAGCGTCGAAACTCACAACTTCAGCTGTATTTTCTTGATCCCCACTATTCTCCTCCATATCAGAATTATCATCAATTAGCACGTCCGGTTGCAGCTTTGGCGCGGGCAATCCATCAGTCTCGAGAACCACATCACTGGGCCATGCACAATGATAACTATTCTTGAAGGCGTTGATAAGCTGTCCCATCTGCTTCTCAAGATTTCGAATCGACACTGCTTGGCTTTTTATATTTAAATCCACTTGGTTCAACAGCCGATCCTGATCACTCATTCTTTTGTCCGTAGCTGTAATGAACTTTGCCAAGACCTCCTCTAAACTTAAGTTCCTTTTTTCTTCATGTAGATAGACTGAATCCTGAAATTCTGGAGTGTATGATTGGCTTGGAGCAAAGATTTGGACTTGATTATTATGGCTCCATGAAAAATACGGATGATACCCCCAACTATGATGATAATTATTAGGATATGCATAATTGTTGGGGTAGTCACCGCCACACTGTACCGACTCAAAACTGATAGTACATTGGTAACTCAGATGGTTTCCAGCACAATAATCACAAATCATCGTTACACTTTGAATAGATTGTGTTGCTAAAGCATCAAACTTCCTCGAAAGTGTCTCTAACTGCGCTGATAAATCATCGAGTTCATAAATCCCTGTCACTTTTGGCTGAGTCAGTCTCGTATAAGGCCATTGACAGTCAAAGTTGGCCATGGTGTACCTAAAAAGAGAGAAATATAGGAAGAGAATTAACATAAAAGCAAAATGATTAAATTAAGACTAATTTGATTGAAGCTAATGATGGCAAAAATTATTAAACTAATTCCCCGGCAACGGCGCCAAAAACTTGTTTGTCGATTTAGCAATCAATAAATACGTGCAAGTGTACACGGTCAACAAGTAATAAAGTGATAAGAGAGTGTCGAACCCACAGAGAATTATTTAATAATAATTACCAAATACTAACTTTTAATCAAATTAATTTTATTTAAACAATTCGATAAAAGATTTTGAATTTTTAAAATAAAGTACTAAACTAACTAATTACTAACTACCAAGAATTGAATTCAGATAAAAAGGCTTAAGATTACAATTTCCCTTAATGTTTCACTTGAATTAATACACTTCCTATTAAATTATATTAATTATTCTGGATTGTTAATCAAGAACTCATCAATATTTATAATCATCTCTCGATGTATCATAAACGAATCAACTTAAATCCACAAAAGATAGAATTAAGATGAACATCCTAGTTAACTAATTCACTGTATCTCTATGTGAATTACAATTAAAAATGATTTAAAGCTCAGATTCTCTTTTAGATTACATGCGGCGTATAGGTATATCTCTATCCTAAACACAAATTATGAATTCCATCATATGCAGAAAACACAATCACATGCTACTATGATTAGGTCTAAATCTATAATCCATCTCTCGAGTTCATATAGATTACCACGGTAATTGATGATCAAATAATTAAGCAATTAATCACAAATCATAATAGACAATCCAATAATAATCAACAATAATTAACAAGGAAGCATATCAATAAAAGCTACGCATTAAGATCCATTATAATCTTAAGAAGAAATTAGTTCATAATTGAATTAAAATCCATAATCCACAAGTAAACCATCATCCAAGAATTACAAAATAAAAAGATAAAAGAAGGAAGGAAAAACTCTTTTGAAGAAATCCTTGATATCCTCTTTAGCCTCCTATCTTGATATTCCTTCGTGGTAATCTCTTGTTTCAAGCCTCCAATCCTTCTTCAAATCTAGGGTTAGCAAAAAGTAGCAAGATCTCTCTCATTCTATGCTTTATATCATGTATTCATAGGTTCTAGTTAAAGTCCTAAACCAATTAGAAGTTACAATCCTTGTTCCATTCAATGCAGGTCAAAAATAAGCTTTTTAAAAACCCGACCCAGCGCGGCCGCGCCCATATTTGGCCTAGAAAGCAGCGAGCTCGCGCCCAAATGCCAGAAACTAAGTTTTTCACTCTGCAGACCTGCGCGGCCGCGCCCAAAATACACTTGGAACCGGCGCGCCCGCGCCAGACAAAATTCTGCTGCAGCATCTGTTGGTAAAAGGGTCATAACATTTGATCCGGGAGGAGTTACGGGGCCTGCCACATATCAAATCGAAGATCTCGACGAGATCTACAACTTTCATTCTTTGATAATTGAGAGCTTCAGATTGGATAAAAGTCGAAATTGGGCTTGAAGTGAGTGTGCTATGCAAATGGCAACTCCAAACTTTGAGGTTCAACGTCCGTTAGTAAAACGATCATTACTTTCTCATCCGAACTCCGATTGTGACGATTCAAGATGTTCCGGAAAGCTAAGGAGTAGCTCTAAAATACAATCCAAGTTCCAAACCAAGAACATACATCCAACCTAGTGTTAAAAGCCCTGCAATCTTCCCTTCTTGCGTTTGCTTGCTTATTGTACTCCAAAAGATGTTCGGATTGCGTTTCCTTGCTCATTCCTACAAAATAACATAAAAACACTATAAATACCTAATACTAACTTAAAATACTTAAGAACTCACAAATTATCAAGCTAAACGTACTCAATTCATAGATGTAAAATCCACTCATCAAATACCCCCAAACTTAAATCTTTGCTTGTCCTCAAGCAAACACTACGAACAACAACTATAACAACTAATTCTAAATAACAACTCACACGACTCGAGCAATGAATCAATACAAATTTGCATAATAGCCTCAAAGATTTCCTTTAATGATAACTCAAGAAAATTTTTCGAAAACATGCAAAGTCTAAAATTTCAACCTAATCATCAGTTTCACAACTACTCATGATTCTTTAAGTGCATGTGTGTGCATCCAAATGTTCAACTAGCCATAACTCACACTAGATCATATAATCAAATACTCATAAAAGATTTTTAAATCAACTCTAAAAACCTGCTTTCCCATCAATCTCCGCTAATAAAGGCAAAACACAAAATTTAGAGGATCAAAAGGATATGTCATACATTTAAGCACATTTGAACCATTCCCAAGTATTTTAAAACACAATTTTTCTTTCCTTTTTTTTTCTTTTTTTTAGTGAGTGCGTTTTACGCTCCTTCTCACTTCCCATTGAACGAGTGCGTTTTACGCTCCATCCCGTTTTCTCTCGTACGAGTGCGTTTTACGCTCCTTCTCGTGTATGTGTTTATGGGTGAGTGCGTTTTACACTCCATCTCAACCCACCACACGATTCATCATTTTAACTCAGGAAGGTTTCACAATTTTCAAAATTTTCAATAACCCAAGATTTCCCTTAAACTTATGTTAATGCCTAAATTTCGCTTTGAATGATGCTCAAATAAGATTTTAAAGTTTCTATGATATCTTTCACAAGTATTCAACCAAAATTTTTTTTTCCTTAAGACACAACTAGCTAAACAGATGGATATATGCTTTGAAGTTCAAAAAGATCGCAAATAGTGTCAACCCAACTTATAAGTCAAAATATAAACTAAGCATGTTTTTCAACTTCATAGGAGTTAAGAAAAAAATTAATCCATTTTTTTCTTATCATTGGCCATAATCAAATTCAAATCAAACCATTGCTCACCTATCCTAAAAACATACTAACTAACATGCAAATATAATAACCTAAACGCACAAGTACTATATAAGAACACACCCCCAAACTTAAGCTAGACATTGTCCTCAATGGCTAAGATAGGAAAAAGTAAAGCATAGGACTTCCCTGAAAATATAGCAATCTTCCTCCTTGTCTGCTAAGTCTGAAGAATAGGTTAGGCACATCGGAATGAATAAGGCATTGCACTTGAATTGGACTCGAATAACCTGTAAATACATTAGAAGCAAATTTATTAACTACTATGAAACCTAATAAAATAAATAAAAACTAAAACTAAAAATTAAACTTGGGTTGCCTCCCAAGAAGCGCTTGGTTTATAGTCGTCAGCCCGACTTCACCATTTACTATCCAATTCCCCTTCGAAAATTGAGGAACCCTCCATCCATTAGACGCAATGTAACCTTTGAAAGTTTTGCTGCTGTAGGGGCCATTGTTTCAAAGTCATCTAGTTTGCGTTTTGTAGATATGTTCCTAATTACGACTGTCAAATAGCTAGGTGCTTCCTCCGTTGTGTTCGTGATTAGATTAGGGCATTGAATCTTGTCAAACACCACGGGCTCTTCTTCTATCTTCTCTTTCTCATCCCACCATGGTTGTAATGTAGTCTTAGCTCTCGTGTCATAAAGGGCTTTACCAAGGACATGACTACCAAGTGGGCAGGGGATTGCAAAACTACCCGGATCTTTGAGCTTTGGTGGAAAAGGTACATGGGGCACTAACAAAATCGGTACATCAGCGTCGAAACTCACAACTTCAGCTGTATTTTCTTGATCCCCACTATTCTCCTCCATATCAGAATTATCATCAATTAGCACGTCCGGTTGCAGCTTTGGCGCGGGCAATCCATCAGTCTCGAGAACCACATCACTGGGCCATGCACAATGATAACTATTCTTGAAGGCGTTGATAAGCTGTCCCATCTGCTTCTCAAGATTTCGAATCGACACTGCTTGGCTTTTTATATTTAAATCCACTTGGTTCAACAGCCGATCCTGATCACTCATTCTTTTGTCCGTAGCTGTAATGAACTTTGCCAAGACCTCCTCTAAACTTAAGTTCCTTTTTTCTTCATGTAGATAGACTGAATCCTGAAATTCTGGAGTGTATGATTGGCTTGGAGCAAAGATTTGGACTTGATTATTATGGCTCCATGAAAAATACGGATGATACCCCCAACTATGATGATAATTATTAGGATATGCATAATTGTTGGGGTAGTCACCACCACACTGTACCGACTCAAAACTGATAGTACATTGGTGACTCAGATGGTTTCCAGCACAATAATCACAAATCATCGTTACACTTTGAATAGATTGTGTTGCTAAAGCATCAAACTTCCTCGAAAGTGTCTCTAACTGCGCTGATAAATCATCGAGTTCATAAATCCCTGTCACTTTTGGCTGAGTCAGTCTCGTATAAGGCCATTGACAGTCAAAGTTGGCCATGGTGTACCTAAAAAGAGAGAAATATAGGAAGAGAATTAACATAAAAGCAAAATGATTAAATTAAGACTAATTTGATTGAAGCTAATGATGGCAAAAATTATTAAACTAATTCCCCGGCAACGGCGCCAAAAACTTGTTTGTCGATTTAGCAATCAATAAATACGTGCAAGTGTACACGGTCAACAAGTAATAAAGTGATAAGAGAGTGTCGAACCCACAGAGAATTATTTAATAATAATTACCAAATACTAACTTTTAATCAAATTAATTTTATTTAAACAATTCGATAAAAGATTTTGAATTTTTAAAATAAAGTACTAAACTAACTAATTACTAACTACCAAGAATTGAATTCAGATAAAAAGGCTTAAGATTACAATTTCCCTTAATGTTTCACTTGAATTAATACACTTCCTATTAAATTATATTAATTATTCCGGATTGTTAATCAAGAACTCATCAATATTTATAATCATCTCTCGATGTATCATAAACGAATCAACTTAAATCCACAAAAGATAGAATTAAGATGAACATCCTAGTTAACTAATTCACTGTATCTCTATGTGAATTACAATTAAAAATGATTTAAAGCTCAGATTCTCTTTTAGATTACATGCGGCGTATAGGTATATCTCTATCCTAAACACAAATTATGAATTCCATCATATGCAGAAAACACAATCACATGCTACTATGATTAGGTCTAAATCTATAATCCATCTCTCGAGTTCATATAGATTACCACGGTAATTGATGATCAAACAATTAAGCAATTAATCACAAATCATAATAGACAATCCAATAATAATCAACAATAATTAACAAGGAAGCATATCAATAAAAGCTACGCATTAAGATCCATTATAATCTTAAGAAGAAATTAGTTCATAATTGAATTAAAATCCATAATCCACAAGTAAACCATCATCCAAGAATTACAAAATAAAAAGATAAAAGAAGGAAGGAAAAACTCTTTTAAAGAAATCCTTGATATCCTCTTTAGCCTCCTATCTTGATATTCCTTCGTGATAATCTCTTGTTTCAAGCCTCCAATCCTTCTTCAAATCTAGGGTTAGCAAAAAGTAGCAAGATCTCTCTCATTCTATGCTTCATATCATGTATTCATAGGTTCTAGTTAAAGTCCTAAACCAATTAGAAGTTACAATCCTTGTTCCATTCAATGCATGTCAAAAATAAGCTTTTTAAAAACCTGACCCAGCGCGACCGCGCCCATATTTGTCCTAGAAAGCAGCGAGCCCGCGCCCAAATGCCAGAAACTAAGTTTTTCACTCTGCAGACCTGCGCGGCCGCGCCCAAAATACACTTGGAACCGGTGCGCCCGCGCCAGACAAAATTCTGCTGCAGCATCTGTTGGTAAAAGGGTCATAACTTTTGATCCGAGAGGAGTTACGGGGCCTGCCACATATGAAATCGAAGATCTCTACGAGATTTACAACTTTCATTCTTTGATAATTGAGAGCTTTAGATTGGATCAAAGTAGAAATTGGGCTTGAAGTGAGTGCTATGCAAATGACAACTCCAAACTTTGAGGTTCAACGTCCGTTAGTAAAACGATCATTACTTTCTCATCCGAACTCCGATTGTGACGATTCAAGATGTTCCGGAAAGCTAAGGAGCAGCTCTAAAATACAATCCAAGTTCCAAACTAAGAACATACATCCAACCTAGTGTTAAAAGCCCTGCAATCTTCCCTTCTTGCGTTTGCTTGCTTATTGTACTCCAAAAGATGTTCGGATTGCGTTTCCTTGCTCATTCCTACAAAATAACATAAAAACACTATAAATACCTAATACTAACTTAAAATACTTAAGAACTCACAAATTATCAAGCTAAACGTACTCAATTCATAGATGTAAAATCCACTCATCACAAGAAGCGGGCCACTCATATGCCGATCGCACACTCGATCGTGTATCTCGTCCATTAGCCTTTAGGCTTGATCTTTGTTTAAACATATCAAGAGTCCCATGTTGATGTCCTTCTTATATAAGGTGTCTCCGCTCAGATAAAACTTTAACGCCATCTTTTGGATTCGCTATCTTTCGGCTCGATTTGCCCCATCAAGGATGGATCCGTCACATAAATATTCATTAATGTTGTGATACCATGGTTGCTCGGACTGAGGTATTTCATCTGAAACCTCCTCAACATATTGTTGATAGGCAGGGTTATGTTGCATTGTGAATTTGATGATAGGCGCCTCCTTCCTTTTAGACACATGGATTAATGCTGCCAATGTGGCCAATGCATCTACAAAAGTCATTTCTGTTCTATGAAATATGCATGAAGGCGATGCCTTCAAATTTCTTTGGCATTTTGATAACATGTCGGTGATAAGGGAGCAAGTGAAGTTCCTTAGTGCTATATGTTCCCATAGACTGCCGGATGACTAATTCTGAATCACCGAAAATGGCTAATCGCTTGACTCTAATTCTTCGGGCCATTACTAATCCTAAATACATCCCTCGTATTCGGTCATGTTGTTGGAGTTGCTGAATTGTAATTTTGTTGCCACAGGGTATTGCTCTCATGTGATGGATACGAGAACTGCCCTAGCTCCTTCCATATTCATAGTGCCATTAAAGTATAATCTCTAAAATTGGCCTTCATCTTCATGCCTTATTGGCTAGATGGTCATCACACCTTCATCGGGAAAATATGTTTCCAATGGTTCGAATCCTCCTGTGGGTGCCTCGGACAGTTGATTTGCAATTCCTTGACCTTTGATGGATTTCTGGGTCATGTGGATGATGTTGAATTGCTGAAGGATTAATTGCCATCTTGATAGCTGACAATTTAGCATAGGTCGATCAAAAATGTATTTCAAGGGATCCATACGAGAAATCAGATATGTAGTGTGTCCATACAGGTAATGCTACAGTCTCATAGCAGCCCATGCTAACGCCCAACAAGTTTTCTCGATCAATGTATAGTTTTGTTCGCAACTGCTGAACCTTTTGCTCAGATAATATATGGCTCTTTCTTTACCCATGTCATCCTTTTGTCTTAGCATGTATCCCATAGCGTTGGGATTAACAAAGATGTATATGAATAGAGGAACTCCCTCCCTTGGGGGTACCAGGACGGTGCTTTTATCAATTATTATTTGAAGATGCAGAAGGCCTTTTGGCACTCTTCATTCCACTTTCTGAAAGAACTCTTCCTCAACAACTTGAAAATTGGCTCGCAAGTCATTGTCAACTACGATATGAATCGACTGATGAAATTGATCCTTCCTAGAAATCCTTGTATTTCTTTTTTAGTTCATGGCGCCGGTATTTCAGTAATGGCCTTTATCTTCGCGGGGTCTATCTCAATGCCACGATTACTGACGAGAAATCTCAAAAGCTTACCTGACTTGATGCCAAAGGCGCATTTAGCAGGGTTTAATTTCAGATTATATTTACATAGTCGATTAAATAATTTTTGTAGGAGGATCACGTGCTCCTCTTCCTTTTCTGATTTTACAATGATGTCGTCTACATAGACCTCGATTTCTTTGTGCATCATATCATGAAATAAAGCCATCATGGCCTTCTGGTAGGTGGTACCAACGTTGGTGAGGCCAAAAGCTAAACGTTTGTAACAGAATGCGCCCCAAGGGGTGATGAAAGCTATCTCTTTCCTGTTTTCCTCGGTGACTATGATCTGGTAATAGCCGACAAAACAGTTGATGAATGAGTACATTTCAAACTATGCGATGTTGTCTATTAAGATGTGGATGAATAGCACAAGGAAGTCGTCTTTAAGGCTGGCTTTGTTGAGATATCGATAATCTACACAAACTCGGACCTTTCCTCTTGGCTTTGGTACCGGGACCACATTAGACAACCATTCGGGGTAAGTAGATACCATGATTATTCTAGCCTTAAACTGCTTGATGATTTCTTCTTTAACTTTCAGGCTCCATTCTGGTTTTAGCCTCCTCAACTTCTGCTTGACTGGCTTGAAGCCTTCTTTGATTGGCAATCGATGGACGACTATATGAATAGACAATCCGATCATATCCTTATGCGACCAGGTGAATACGTCTTTGTATCGGGTTAAAAGCTGGGTTATTTCTTCTTTTTGGTTTGGTGTGAGGTCTGATCGTATTTGGAGTTCTTTGGGGTTATCAAGGGTTCCAATATTGATGGTAGTGGTTTGTTTGAGGTTAGGTTTGGGCTTGTCTTCAACCCATCTTTTGATTTCTTTGGGCACCTCTTCATCATCTACTTCCTCTTGCTTGATCCCCATCAAATCGAAATCCAGCTCTATATCAAAATTGTAGTCATCTTTCAGATTTGGCGAATCATCAATAGGGCTAAAATCATTCAATCGGAACACTTGACAATAAAACGTAAATGCTCATTATATAAAATCTATTTTTTTCAATACATAAGTTTTCATTTGATGAAATGATTATAACATAAACGTGCAAAAAGTAGAACAAAGTAGAGATAATAACACCTGATACTCCGGGGATTTTACAACCAATCTCCCTTCTTTACCCTTTGCGGACTATCTATGGCTCAACTGCCTAATTGTTGGTAGTCATGTAGTCGTCAATAGCCGAGATAGAGGCGACACTTTGGTGGGCGATGTCTTCAATGATGGCTGAGACTTGTTCATTCTCTGGACTGCCATACTCCTTGGGGATGCCTACTTTCGTCCAATCGATGAAAGGGAAGATTTCTTGATTGGTGGCCGGATTGGCGTCGTCATCTCCTTCTTTTTCTTCATCTCCTCCTTAAACTTGGGAGAAACAGAACTGCCTTTCAAATTATTCATGTATCTCCTACAGGAATTGCTCATTCTTTGCTTTCTGCTTGTCGTTTAAATTAAGATGTCTTCATCATCAATTGCCTCTCTAGTTGAGACATCGGCTTTGGGCATCAATATACCCGATATGTGCGTAGGGATCTTCTTTAGTGGGTCCCTGAGATCAAAGTTGCTAAATTTTGGCATAAGGATGGTTGCTAGTTGAGGTGGAACCTTTTTGTAAGGATTTTTTCGTTTGAAACCACCAGAGTATCCCAATCCTGCATTTCCCAATTGAGTGGGTATTTGGATTGGATCTTGAAATTCCTTGGCCATTTCTTCCTAATCCTTGACTTGGCTGAAATTGACCGGTGATCATTTCTCGAGCTACTGACATTTCTTCAGGAGATACCCTCAACTTCAGAGCATGAGAGCCTATGGATCGGTATTGGGCAGTGCCTACTTTGAATGCTTGAAAACTGGCGGGCTCGACACCTTCGTCTAGACCGATCAGAGGAATATCTCCGTGTAGATGGGAAGGATTTTCGGGCTCTGCTGATACGGTCACTAGATTCCCGTTGATGATATATTTCAGCTGCTAGTGAAGAGTAGACGAAACTACCCCGACCATATGTATCCACGGTCGTCCTAGTAATAGATTATATCCAGTAGTGATGTTCAATACTTGGAAAGATATGTTGAAGGTATAAGGACCTATTTCTATAGGGAGTTCAATCTCTCCAATGGTATCCCTCCTTAATCCGTCAAATGTTCTGACCACCACATGGCTGCTTCAAATCTGGTTGAGGTTGATCTTCATTCTTTCCAAGGTATCGTAAGGATAAATATTCAGGGCTGATCCTCCGTCAATTAGTACACCACCCAATACATATGTTGGTTGATTTCGCAATCTATAAAACACGCGCAAGTATACGCGGTCCACAAGTAATATAAAGTAAGTAGAGTGTTGAATTCACGAGGAAATAATGCTAATAATTATCAACTACCAATTTTATGTCAATTTAATCTTAATTAAAATAAATGATTAGAATCGTGATTTGATGAACAATTAATCTAACAAGTGAAATTATAAAGAGAAGTTGATTTATTTTTCTGTTTATAATGTAAAACAAGCTAAGGTCGCAATTTCCCCAAATGCAAGGTTTAATCTCCTAACTTCCCCTTTAAATCAGTAAATCATACAAATTGATAACTGAGAACTTAAAGCAATTATACACCTCTTTCGATAGTAGTATAAAAGTCTCATGTTTAATAAAACACTATATTTCTATGTGAATTAATTTAAACATGAGTCATTATACATTCTCAACTGGCTACACATGGCAGTTATGTATATTCCTATCCTAATTGTAATTTATAAATTCACTCCTACAGAGAAAAGTCCATAACACCTGCCTTCTTATTGGTGATCTGAGTTTTATAACCCATTTTCCAATTTTGTATAAAACACCATATGAATTACTTTCTAGTTAATTCATACATTAAGCATACAATATGAAAGTCCATTCAAACATTATTCACAAGAAATAAAGGGAAAGAAATTTAATTAATAATGTACATTCAGTTCCATTGTAACCTCAAAATAAGAAATTAGTTCATAACTGTGAAAATAAATATAACTGACAAAGAACTAAACATCATTGGATTATTCAATAATCAGAGACAAGCAGAGAAACTAAATTATATAAGAATAATTTAAATCTCAAAAACTCCCTTTGATAGTTAATAATCCTCCTTCTGTGTAGGTAATTAGGCTTCCACTTAGTTGCAATTTTTCCACAATTGCTACAAGGTTTCAGCCTTCTTCTTCTTTGTTCCGAAGGAAATGATGCTCTGCCCACTGTATTCTCCCTTCTTCCGAACGGTAGAGATGATGATTAATGGTCAGGCTCATACCCTTTAATTGCAGCCTTCTCTCTCCTCTATATTCTTTTTCCTTGTCTCCTAGCATTTTTGTGTAACCAAAAGGGAATAATATGTTTCTATTCTTTGTTAATTCCATTTCCCCTGAACCAAGAGGACTAGTAGCATAGAGAAGAAGAAAGCTCGGCAAAATGTGTAATATCCTGAATATTTATAGAACTTATAAATATGATATTGAATGACTAAAGTTAGCTGTAAAGTTAATTTCGAGGACGAAATTCTTTGAAGTAGAGGTGAATGTAATACCCTGAATATATATGAGGCTTATAAATACGATCGTATATGGTTAGAGGTTAATTTAGTGACCTAAAACTAGGTATCGAGAAGTTTAAAATCTTAAACCCCAATGAGATTCAAATTTTGTATCATATGTGCTTAAATAAAGATCCAAATGATATTTTGAAGCAGGTGTTTTGTGATTATATCGTGTAAACGATAAATTTGGTCAAATAAAAATTTTTCGCCAAGCAGCTGTGTCGTGCTTACACGGACAAAATGATTTGTCGTACTTCCGGCGAATTCACCGAGAAGCGTCCTGACAAATTATTTTTAGTAAGCTGCTGTGTCGTACTTCGAAATGACAAAGTGATTTGTCGTGCTTACGCTTTATCGTGCTTACGCTTTGTCGTGCTTATGCTTTGTCGTGCTTACGCCCGACACACGTCGGCTTACGCCTGGCACACGCCAGGTACTAAAGTGTAATTAACCTAGGTACTAAAGTATAATTAACCACTTTTTCTTAGCTTAAAGTGTAATTAACCTAGGTACCAAAGTGTAATAAGTCGGGTGCAAAGTGTAATAAGCCGAGCCCTTAACGTGCAATTAGCGAAACTTGGGTTTTCTATAAATAGCAAGCTCAGTTCATTCATTCCTTACTACTTTTCAAGAGCAGTTCAAGAGCAAAAACACTCTATATTTATATTCTGAGAGATATTGTGAGATAAAAATTACTTTCTAAGCATCGAAGCGCTACGCGATTGGAAGTAAAGCTAGCAACTACAAGAGGTATTACTCTAGTGGTTATTATTTTCATTCTTCTTTATATATTTAGTTAAAATATACTTTTATAAGCAGTTATAATGCCCAAATTATTTTAAGTATATAGTACAAAAGTCCTATTTACAAGCAGTTATAATGTCCAATTTATTTCTCTTATATATTAGAAAATATACTTTTATAAGCAGTTACTATGTCTGAATTTCTTCAACTATTTAGTAAAAATATTCATTTTATAAGCAGTTATAATGCTGAAATTTTCTCAAATATAATAGTCGAATATTCATTTTATAAGCAGTTATAATGCTGAAATTTTCTCAAATATAATAGCCGAATATTCATTTTGCAAGCAGTTATAATGCTCAATTTATTTGAAAAATATTCATTCTGTAAGCAGTTATAATGCTAAAATTATTTCATATATTGTAAAAGAAGTCTTATTTATATGCGGTTATGATATCTGAAATAAAACTTAAAAGATTTAATCGTTCAATGCTTATTTGTCTACATAAACTTATAATCGTGTAAGAATTACGACGAACGTTTAAACCGTTATATTAACTGTAAAAGATATACGAGGAAAGTCTTCTAACCTTGTTATATTATGCAAGTATTATACATCTTGCTATCAATTATTGTGAAGTTATTGCTTCTTGTTCAGCATAACTTAAAAATGAATCATTGTTCATATATTAAAGCGGAAATTTATTGTGTCAAACCAAATTGTTTTGGTACGACATCTTATACTGAGTAAAATGAGACACCTTAGATGGAAGGTGATCTCAAAAGCCTTATGATAAGGTAGTGTGACGTCAATGGAATAAAATTGACATAAATAGTAGGATGATATGCATACTCCTAGGATATTGGTGAGGCTGATCACCTACCAGATATCCGAAATCAAATGGTTCTAAGTCATTGAAGACTGATAGAACTAAATGAAATATATGGTTCCGGTACAGAACCCTTAGTTATATACATCAACTGACATCTTTCAAATTAAACACATTGTGTTTACATTTTTCAAATGAATTTGCTGAGCATTTGTAGCTCATTCTTGCGCATATCTTCCTTGCAGTTTTAAATGATAATCCCAGCACCTCTAGTACAGACAAAGGAAAAGGACATGTTTATTAATTTTAATTACTGTTTTGAATACTTTAAGTCTTTTAAAGGCTTTTGTTGTAATAACTTAGTACTGAGAACGATGTAATCGAACCAAATGATATGTAATATATTATGATCCTTTATTTCATCGAATGCGTTATACTTTGTTCTTTATTTTGTTTAGCATAGTTGTACTAAGTTAAATACAGTATCTATACGAACTATACATCTGAATGAGGGTATTTAAATGATGTTGAAAGTCCTATAAGCTCTGAGGTTACACTTAATGAGCGCCGGTAAGGTGCCATCTTTACCGGAATGCGCCCCTCAGTTCTATGGACAATCTTATCATTAATACTGTGAATGTCAGATAGATAGGGAATATAAATATGAAAGAGGTATTCATCAGATATAAATCTATATATCCAAGTGAGGGTATCCAAACACAGTTAAACGTTCTGACGGGAACTATTTCTGTTATGGGATACTGTGAACCTTGGATAGATAGAAGTTATATATTATGGAATATCTAATAGGTGGTTAACTAGTTAAGCTTGAACACCAGATTTGTTACAGAGGTATAAAGATTTAAGTTGAAGATGTAGAAGTCATTTTAACTATGTTAGATTAACATTATTCATAATGTCTAGAAAGTTCTGACGGGGAAAGGGATTAGGTCATCTAATTGCGCGCCGTTTTAACGGAGAGCCCCCTCTTTCCTGGGAACTAACTGGTTGCTAATACTGCAAGTCTCAGATAGATAAATGGAGATTTGTTTTTAAGTCTTTTAGGACTTATTTGTAATAAGAACAAGTAACCTGGGAATGATGTAACAATGAACAAATGATATTTTATAATATTATCACTTTTCCGCATTATACTCTGATTATTAGAAGTCAAGATTTCTATATACGATTCAAATCAATTATATTACGAGTTTTTATAGAAACTTATCGTGTACTTTACCTTTAAGTTAATGAATGTTTTGAATAAGGTTATACAAGTCAGCACGAAGTCTGACCTGGCTAAAAGAAGCTAGCAGGTGGATTTTCGGGGCGTGACAAAATGAATAAAGGAGAGGAGACAATCATTTTGGGACAACAAAAAGAACAGACAATTCAAAAGCATCAGAATGACGCAGCTGCACCGACATAAAGAGTAAATGGGGCGCTGCTGCGCTAGAGCGGGGCATCTACGGATTCGGGGCCCGGCGCTGCTGTGCTAGGGCCTAGTTCAAATGCAGCGCAGCTACGCCGGCGCAGAGAAAAAGACCGTTTTGCCCTTTTTGACCTGAAATGCCAGCAATGCCCCAACACAGCTTTCTTTTCTAAAATACAACAAAACACAATAAAAGCAACGTCAAACATGCACGGACATACAATTTCTCAAGGTTAAAACATCCGATTTGTAGGTATAAAACCTACTCATCAAATACCCCCAAACTTGAGCCTTTGCTTGCTTTCAAGCAAAACATATAAAAATAAACATAATACAACTACTAACAATCTACAAAACAAGTAATGATTCAACATTTATCTGAAATATGGCCTCAAAGATCAAAACTAAGAAGTCAAAGAGGACCCAACACAATGCCATGAAAAAGGTTTCAATACAATCGTAAGTTTAACCCTACTTTTGACCTTGCATGCCTACTCCAATTAGTCACAGCTCAGATAAAATCATATAGACAATTGCTTAACGAAAATGCCAACTCTACAAACTCACCCGCTACATCAAAGTCAGTCGAAAAAGGCACAAATGCAAGAAAAGGAGCCCAAGAGGAATAACATGCAGCTTAACCTAAGCAAGATTTAATACATAACTATAAATATGGCGAGTGCGTTTTACGCTCCATCTCGCCTCAAATTTCATACCTGACTTGTGCAATGTCTAATTAACTTAGGCTTTTTAGAGCTACTTATGTAACGAGAGTTTGATCAATGACTCCCAAACTAGATGGCTTTAGGGCATTAGGTGCAAAGACACCCCTAAGGATCTATTAACTCGAGCAACAAAGGTCACATAATTAGACTAACCAAAATAAAATTTCTAAATTATTTTTTTTGCATGCTAACATTCCCAGACTTTCCTGAATTTGCATAAGAGCCTAAATCATATAACCAATGCCACATGTAAGTTTAAAAGAGTAAAAAGGAAAATTTTCAAAAAGCAATTAGCATATAAACTTCCCTAACTCGTAACTAGCCACAACAGTTGGTACGTGCTCAAAAAGATAAACTGGATCATAAAGGCAGTTTCAAACTAACCATCAAGTTAAAAACCTTCAACTACACATGCATGACCAATTCCCTTGAATATCAATAAACAACAAACATATCATTGGTCGTAATCAAAATAAACCAAACCAAACCATTGCTGAATTTAAACTACGATAGATAGTTAATATAAAAAGTCTAATAAGTTCCACAAGAAAAATAAAAATAGAATCATAAGAAGCTAACTAACTACCGCTGCAGATGACTTGATGATGCAGACGACTTGATAAGGCATATGACAAATAAGATAAGCAATAAACACCCCCAAACTTAGACTGACAATGCCCTCATTGGCTAAATAGGCATAATTAAAATGAAGTCTTACCTGAGGTGATATGTAAGACCCCAACTTTTTATAAATAAAATTTTTTATTTTCTTATTATTATTCTAAACTATTAGGTGTTAAATTGATAAAATGATAAAGTAAGGATAATATGTGCAATTATACAGTATGTCGGGGAATATTCATTCTGTCGGAGAATATTATATTCGGTAAAGTACAACGGCGCCGAAATAACCAATCATTGGTGGGCCCCACAATGGAATAACTGTCGGATATAAAAAGCGGTAACTTTTTAAATGGGCGGCCGGACTTTTACCATAAACTGTTGAAATATCCGGTAATAAAAGAATAGTAACATGCGTTATTCCACAGTAGCACGCAGTACTCCACAGTATCACACAGTATTCCACAGTAGCACACTGTATTGCACAGTATTTTATATTATTGGTTCAATAATTGCTGCAGTGATAATAACATAGTATTTTATTATTGACTTAATAATTGTCACAGTAACAACTGCACAATATTTCACATTATTAAACCAATAATTGTCATGACACAGTAACTCATAATATTGAAAGGATATTATTAGTTAACATTATTGGCAATGTCTAGAAGTTCTGTCAATAAAATGAGTTATTTAATTACGCGCCATTTTTACGGAAGGCCCCCTCTTTTCTAGGAATGACCTGGTTGCCAGTATTGCGAGTATATGATATCTGTGATATTAATACATTTAACATAATAATATAGAAAATAGATATATTAATAATAATAATTTTTGATAATGGATTTATCTTTTCGATAATGGATTAATCTTTTTGAAAAAATGGATGGATGATATAGATTGAAGAAAAAATGGATGGATGATATAGATTAAAGAAAAAATGGATGGATGATATAGATTGAAGAAAAAATGGATGGATGATATAAAAAGAGTGTGATAATTGATGTGTGGTAGATATTGATTACATTTTACTATAAATAAGGGGTTTAACATAAGGAAAATCATAACTTTCTTACTTGCTTATACTTCCTTCCACTCTTTAAATTTCTTTATGTAAGTTCTCTCTAAGTGTGCTAAACTATCTTAAGATTTTGCTGAAGATCAATAAGAATACTGGTATTGTTCAAGTAAGTTTTTCTATAAAAGTTGGTCAAGCACCCACACACATAACACGGTGTTTATAATTCTTCTTTTAAAAGAGTTATTTTGAAAAACTTCCTTTGAAAGATTTTATTTTGAAATATTATTTTTGAAGTTTATTCTTTACACTACATAGAATATACTATATAATCACTTTTGATAATTTTATAATATACGAGTTATTGTACACCATATGTGATAGTTACTAATTATATTATAAATATATTTAGGTTGATAAACTTCATAGAAAGCAACATCCAGTCACTTGCTAATTGAGGTAAGGGATGTCATTTTCTTCATACTCATAAGTGGTATCATTTCTTTTGTACTCGTAAAGGATATTATTCTTTTTCATACCCGTAAAGGATATCATTTTCTTTCATACTCCTCCATTTATGGAAGAAATTATTATTCGTTTCCATAACAATATTATTAAATGGTGAAAATTCCTGAAATTAGTAGAATATCGTTAATAGTTTGTATTTCATCTAGTATCTTTTCACCTGAATCTTTCTATTGAATTTTTATCGTTATCTTTGAAATATGAATCTTGAATATCATTCTTGAATTTGACTTCACATTTTGATCATCATGATTGACAATTTGGACATTTTTGGTCTGTAGATAAATTTAATTACAAATCTCTAATATTTATCCTTGATCTCACTATATTTATTTTTATATCATTGTCATCATCTTCATACTTAAATTGTGGTGATAGTTCTCTTTGGCCCGTAGTGCAAAGATGAACTGGCGTGACATGATTATGACCAAACTGTGTATTGGTATAATCATGGCTTTTGGTGTTATAGACAAAGGCTTGTGGTGAAAGTTCTTTTTGGCCCGTAGTGCAAAGATGAATTGGCGTTTGGCATGATCATGACTGGTGGTGTTACAAATAAATATCTTTTAGCCCGTAGTGCAAAGATAAACTGTTGATTTGGATGTTCATAAATAGGAACTGTTGATTGGTGTTACAGGGATAAAATATTAGTGGTGAACCTTTAACCTATAGAAGATGGTGGATATTATAATTTACTTGACTCTTCTAATAGATTGTTTGTTCCGCTGCAGTTATTGTTGTTGAAACACTTATAATATCTTTAAATCTCTGATTTATTACTGTTGAAGGCTAAAGATAATTTATTCTTCATTATCTTAGTCATGATATTCTTTACTAGGCTATTTGAGCTCGCTCTTTTTAGGTTTGTCCTATTGTTCTTCTCACGAAAGGAAAGTGTAGCTGGGACTAGCCGGGGAGTGGAGTAATGGTTTGAGTTAGTAGTTGTCCTCATCAAGTTATAACATAGTATAATAATAATTATACTGAGGACTTAAAACGTGTGTTGCGGTCTTTTTACGACATTGTAATAATTTGGGTTTGGATACTATTGTACCATATACGGTACGATATTTGTATTGAACTCACAACATGTGTGTTGTTGTATTTTGCATGACAGTTTAATAGTTGTAAATTAGAAAATTTGTATTTATAGTATATATTTTGGCGACTCAAAATGGGTTGTGTGGACCTATTTTAGGGGCGTTACATGATATCAGTCCATATCATCGTCGTGGCTGCCTTCGTCGGGGTTTGGGAGATGGTGGTAGGTATGCCGGCAGTACTGGTGGCGGGCAGTCAACTCCACCCGTTGTGTAAATCTGTGAATGGTACTGAAGCATGATATCCTGCTGCTGAGCTACTGCATCGACCCTCCTGGTTAATCTGCTTAAAGATGCTAATATGTCAACCATGGGCCCCGCTGAAGAAGGATGTATCCCTTGGCGCTCAAAAGATGACCTGGCTCGTGCAGAAGATGTAGCCTGTGTCACTGTCAGAAATCCTTCACCTCGAGGGTGTGACTCAGCTCCCTCCCACACTTTGAAGCGCACAATCGTGGTATAATCAATAATGGTCATTGGAGGTTGGAGTATCTCATCTGTCTCCCATTGCACATTAGCTGCCTGACAAAGCTCAGTGATTAGAGAAAGGTGTGGAAGCCCTCCCGATGTGGTGCCTTTCAAACATCTCATAATTTACTCCCGAATTACCAAACCGACATCAACCAGTAAGCCAGTCACAATTGCGTATAGCAGGATTGCCCTCTCTTTGGTGACATCGGCCATATGCCGGGTTGGCATATATAAAGCTGTACCAAGCCTTCCTATAGCGGCTTAAATCAATTTGAGCAAAGCTGACCTTCTAAGAAGATCCCTCCCTTAATCTGCATTCAGCTCCCGCTTGCATAACGCCTGAATCACGGTGTCTAAATCATAGCTATCCATCCCATTATCCATGTAGTCACCATCCTCAATATTAGTCAAATTGAAGCGGGTGTTGATGGCAATACGATCAAAAGTCACTGACCTACCCCGGACGTGGGCTATAAAGCCACCCGATGCCGATGCATTGGCATAGAATTCCTTAACCAGAGATATGACTGCAACCTCTAGCTGTCAGGTGAAAGTAACCCATTTTCGGTCTCGAATCATTTTAGCCATCTCCCCATCATGTCTCAAGTCTGGCCTAAGACCTCTCTCAGGCACGAGGCTTTTCCCTATTATAACCTTTTAGAACTTTAAGGCCGCCTGAGCACTAACGAACTGCGTGCTATCAAACTGTTGGGATGACTAGCCTACGCCACTGCGCTGCTTCTTGGATGCTATTAGGATATATCACTCAACAAACCCACAGCCCAATTTCAGTACAAAAACTGCACCAAACTGCCACTGCTAGCACACTATTGCGCTGTGAAAACAAATCGTGCTAACCCTGTTTGATACTGCCCAACCCTAGAAATTCAGACCCAGCAAAACATAACAACAAAACACTCCCAATCCCAGTATAAGCCGAAGAGCAAGCAACTTAGACAAACTGCTACCCAATACTGCTACAGAGCAAACAGTATTAATACCCCAGTAATCTGATCAGATTGTGGGGAAAATTTGCTTGGCCAATCTTTGAAATGAACCAACGTAGAGCAAATTTGAAGATCCGCGATGAATTTGGGAGGAAACCTTGATGATTCGGCAATACCTTGATGCTCGAATGATTTGGAGAAGAAATAGGGTATGGGTTTGGGTTGGGAGAGGGTGGGGGTCTCGACCGGTATTGGGGAAGAGAGATAATTGGCTTTAGAAGGGATGATAACTGCCGACCCAAAGGAACATTAAAACAAAAAATTTTGACCTGCGCAGTTGCGTCGCTGCTTAGTTAAAAATGGGCGCTTCTACGCCATGTATACAGTAGCTAGGCCAAAATGCTGGCGCTCCTGAAAAGGCCCCAAATTCTCTACACTCCCTGTAGCAGATTTGGTGCTCACATGAAACTATTCAACTTAAAAACGGGCGCTTCTGCACTATGTATACAGTAGCTGGGCTAAAATGCTGGCGCTGCTGAGAAGGCCCCAAATTCTCTACACTCCTTGTAGCAGATTTGGTGCTCACATGAAACTATTCAACTATAAATATTCCATAATATATAACTTCTATCTATCCAAGGTTCACAGTATCTCATAACAGATAGTAGTTCTTGTCAGAACATTCACTGTGTTTAGATACCCTCACTTGGATGTATAGATTCATATCTTATGGATATCTCTTTTATATCGATAGTTCCTATCTATCTAACATTCACAGTATTAATGATAAGATTGTTCTTGGAACCGAGGGGCGCATTCCGGTAAAGGTGGCACCTTACCGGTGCTCATTAAGTGTAACCTCAGTGCTTACAGAACTCCCAATATCATTTAAATACCCTCATTCAAACGTATAGTTCATATGGATACTGTACTAAATTAAATGCTACTTTCTAAGTTATCTAAGAAAGTAAATACAACGCAATCGATATAACAAAAGATGATAATATATATTTCATAACCTTAAGTTTGATTACATCACTAATTAACACGGCCTCGTTCCCTTGTTCGTTCCTGAAGTTCCGGGATTACCATCTAAAACTGCAAAGGAAAGTTTTATGCAAGGATGAGCTACAGAATGCTCAAAAAGTTTATTTCAAAAATGTAAACACAATGTGTTTGATTTGAAAGAAGTTCAAAAGCTTTTGCCAACTGAGGGTTCAATACATGAACCATGTGTTCCAACCAGTTCTATCAGCCTTCAATGACTTAGAAAAGCTTTGTTCAGATATTTTGTAGGGGATCAGCCTATTCGATATCCTAAAAGTATGCATACCATCCTAATCGTGCCCAACATGCACTAGATGTCAATATATTATAGACAATAACAACCCATATAGGGTATTTGTATACTCAGTTATAAGATGTCGTACCAAACAATTTGGCTTGACACAATAATTCATGCTTGGATAAACAATATATGAATAATAATTCATTTATTAAGTTATGCTGAATCAAGAAGCAATAACTTCACAACAATTGATAGCAAGATGTATAATACTTGCATAAAAGTAATAAGATTTGGAGACTTGGCTATGCGTAGTTCGTATAGTTTACGCGCTCTATCGACGTCACGTAGTCTATTTATGTCTATTTATACTAATAATAAGTGTTAGAATACTTGCACATAGTTTAAAGGAATAGAAGGCTTGCCTCGTATATCTTGTAAAGATAAATATAACGGTCTAACGTTCGTCGTAAATCCTATACGATTATCGGCGTACATAACTAGTTAAACGTTTAACAAATAACTCTTTTAAGTTTTTATTTTGGTTATTATAATCGCTTATAATTAAGACTCCTTCAACTATACATCAAATAATTTCAGCATTATAACTGCTTATAGAACGAATATTTTTCAACTGTATTTAAAATAAATTGAGCATTATAACTGCTTGCAAAATGAATATTCGTTTACTATGTTTGAAATAAATTGGGCATTATAACTGCTTATAAAATGAATATTCGGCTATTATATTTGAGATAATTTCAGCATTATAACTGCTTATAAAATGAATATTCTTACCAAATACTTGAAGAAAATCGAACTTAGTAACTGCTTATAAAAGTATATTTTCAACTTTATAAGAGAAATAAATCGGACATTATAACTGCTTGTAAATATGACTTTTGTACTAGATACATAAAATAATTTGGGCATTATAACTGCTTGTAAAAGTATATTTTTACTGATACATACATAAATATGAAAATTATAACTACTAGAGTATGCCTCTTGTAGTTGCTAGCTTTACTTCCAATCGCGTAGCGCTTCGATGCTTAGAAAGTAATTTTTATCTCATAATATCTCTTAGAATATAAATATAGAGCATTTTTGCCCTTGAACTGCTCTTGAAAAATAGTAAGGAATGAATGAACTTAGCTTGCTATTTATAGAAAAACATAATTTCGCTAATTGCACGTTAGGGGCTCAGATTATTACACTTTGCACCCTAGCATATTCTTAGAATATTCTTCTAAGCTCCTTAATGAAAATATCTTCCAAGCTCGACAATGCAACTTACAATTGAACTTATCTTCTAAGCTCCTCAATGAAAATATCTTCCAAGCTTGACAATGCAGCTTGCAATCTAAGCTCCTCAATGAAAATATCTTCCAAGCTCGATAATGTAGCTTGCAATCTAAGCTCCTCAATGAAAATATCTTCCAAGCTCGATAATGTAGCTTACAATTGAACCTATCTTCTAAGCTCCTCAATGAAAATATCTTCCAAGCTCGAGAATGCAGCTTGCAATCTAAGCTCCTCAATGAAAATATCTTCCAAGCTCGACAATGCAGCTTGCAATTGAACCTATCTTCCAAGCTCGACAATGCAGCTTGTTACCGTAAGCACGACAAATCACTTTGTCATTCCCAAGCACGACACAACAACTTGTCAAAAATAATTTATCGGGATGCTTCTTGGTGAAATCTTGAAAGCACGACAAATCATTTTGTCAATGTAAGCACGACTAAGCAGTTTGACAAAAAAAATTTATTTGACCTAATTCTTCATTAGAGTATACCATCACATAACATAGAGTCAGAATAAGAAAGTTTATTTACTAATCACATAATTTACATATACGAATCTTATCAAGGTCTGGAATATCACATTCACTCCCTCTAATAAGAATTTCGTCCTCGAATTTACAGTACAGGTTACAGAAATAAATGCGGGTAGTTGTCTCGCATTTTACTTTCAAGCTCCCACGTAGCTTCCTCTATGTTTTGATTTCGCCAAATTACCTTGATTGAAGGTATCACTTTATTCCCGAGAATTTGTTCCTTCCTATCTATGATTTCAATAGGAACTTCTTCCTATGACAAATCTTTCTCGATCTGAATAGGCTCGTGATCTATAACGTGTTTATAATCGGGTTTGTATGGTCGTAACACGGACACATGAAACACGTTATAGATATGTTGTAACTCAGGAGGTAGGGCTACCTCATAGGCTACCTCACCTATCCTCCTCAATATCTGGAATGGTCCAATGAATCTCGGACTCAATTTTACTTTCTTGCCGAAAAGTGTCTTGCCTTTCCACAGAGATACCTTCAAAAATACGTGGCTACTGACATCGAAATCTTGTCATTTCCTGTGTTAATCAGCATACTTCTTCTATCGATCTTGTGACGCTTGCAATCTCTCTCGTATAATCCGAACTACCTCAGCGGTTTGTTGAACTATTTTTGGCCCTAACAATTGTCGTTCACCGACTTCGTCCCAACATAATGGCGTTCTACATTTCCTTCCGTACAGAGCTTCAAATGGTGGCATTCTTATGCTGGCATGGTAACTATTGTTGTAGGCAAACTCTACTAAAGGTAACTAATCCTCCCAACTTCCCTTGAAGTCCATGATGTAAGTTCGTAATATGTCCTCCAATGTTTGAATTGTCCTCTCACTCTGACCATCTGTTTGCAGGTGATAAGCTGTGCTTAATCTTAACTAGGTTCCTAAATGTTTCTGAAGACTCTTTTAAACGTTTGAAGTAAACTGTGGATCTCGGTCTGATACTGTAGAAACAGGGACTCCATGTCTAGAAATAACTTTATTGATGTAAAGCTTAGCTAATTGGTCAAGATTGAAGTTAACTTTTATGGTTAAGAAATGAGCTGACTTGGTAAGACGATCTACAATTACCCAAATAACATTGTGACCTTTCTGTGTATTTGGGAGACCTACTACGAAATCCATGGTGATATGTTCCCATTTCCACTCGGGGATTTCTAAGGGCTGCAGTAACCCACTAGGTTTTTGATGTTAAGCTTTAACGATTTGACAAGTTAAATATTTACCTACACATTCTGCTATTTCTCTTTTCATGTTCGACCACTAAAAGTGTCGGCTTAAATCTTTGTACATTTTTGTACTACCCGGATGCACGGCGAACTTAGAGCTATGGGCTTCATTCAATATTTCATCTTTTAGTTCTTGTACTGAGGGAACCCAAATTCAATTCTCATACCTCAATACCCCATCTTTATCTACTCTGAATTTGATGTTCTTTATATGAGTTATTTCAGTTTTACACTTCTGACACTCTTCATCTGTCTCCTATAATTCCCTGACTCTATCCAGTAACGTCGAACCACTCTCTACAACGAATAATTTATGGGTAGAGTTAACTGGAACTCTTACCTCAATCTCAAGTTTATTAAACTCTTTTATCAGTACCTCGTTGTTTGTTATGACATTTAACTTCTCTTGGTTCTTTCTACTTAATGCATCCACAACAACGTTGGCTTTCCCGGGATGATATAAGATTTCACAGTAAAAATCCTTTATCAGCTCTAGCTATCTCCTCTACCTCATGTTTAACTACTTTTGTGTGAAAATATATTTTAGACTTTTGTGATCTGTGTATATCTCACACTTCTCATCGTACAAGTAATGCCTCCAAATTTTTAAGGCAAATACTACAGCGGCTAACTCAAGATCATGAGTAGGATACTTCTGTTCATAATCATTGAGTTGTCGTGACGCATACGCAATCACCTTTCCATGTTGCATCAACACACAACCTAATCCCTTATGTGATGCATCACTATAAACTACAAGCCCCCCGTATTATCTGGCAAAGATAACACTGGTGCCATGCTCAATCGCTTCTTCAACTCTTGGAAGCTTTTTTCACATTTATCTGTCCAGACGTACTTTACCGTCTTTCTAGTTAAATTGGTTAGCGGGGTTGCTATTTTTGAAAAATATTGTATAAAACACCGATAGTACTCTGCTAAACCGAGAAAACTTCTTATTTCTGTTGGAGTTGTTGGTTGTTCCCAATTCACAAACGTCTCTATCTTCACTATATCTACCGCGATCCCATCCTTATCAATCACATGACCCAAGAATTGGACTCGTTGTAACCAGAATTCACACTTGGAAAACTTTGCATAAAGTTGTTCCTTTCGTAATATCTCTAATACGCTCCTTAAATATTTTGCATGCTCCTCCCGTGTTTCCGAGTATATTAAAATATCATTGATGAACACTACGACAAATTTGTCTAAGCATGGTTTAAACAGTCGGTTCATCAAGTCCATGAATGTTGCCGGTGCATTCGTCAATCCAAAGGACATCACAAGAAACTCATAATGTCCATAGTGTGTCCTAAATGCTGTCTTCGACACATTTTCTTTTCTTACCTTTAACAGATGATAACCTGATCGTAGGCCGATCTTCGAAAAGTGTTCAGCTCCTTTCAGCTGGTCAAACAGATCATCAATTCTTGGTAAAGGATATTTATTCTTTATGGTTAGCTTATTTAATTCTCGATAATCGACACATAATCTCAAATTTCCATCCTTCTTCTTTACAAACAACACTGGTGCTCCCCAAGGTAAAACACTAGGTTGTATGTATTTCTTGTCTAAAAGTTCCTGTAACTGTACAAGTAACTCCTTCAACTCAACTGGTGCCATCCTGTAAGGTGCCTTTGAAACTGGCACCGTACCATGTGCAAGATCGATGACAAACTCGATCTCCCTATCCGGAGGAAGACCTGGTAAGTTATCGAGAAACACATCTTGAAATTCCCTAACTACAGGTATTTGATCTAGCTTTACTCCTTCCTTTCGAATATCTACTATATATGCCAAATAACCTGTATAACCCTTCCTAAGTAGCCTCTCCGCCTGCATTACTGTCAGACATCGAGATCGTTTAGGTGAACAACCACCGTTGAACACTATCTTTGACTTCGATGTAGTCAACAGATTAACACGCTTCCGATGGCAGTCAATCATTACATTATGATTAACCAACCAATCCATGCCTAAAATTATATCGAATTCCCCCAGCTGTATAGGAATAAGGTTCACAAGAAACTTGTGTCCCTTAATCTCTACGTTACAATTTCTATATATGGTTTTAACGGTAATTATATCTCTATTTGCAAAATCTACATTGAAAGGTATGTCTAAATCTTCACATGGCATATTCAAGTTTTTAGCAAAGCTATTAGACACAAATGAACAAGTAGCACCAGAGTCGAATAACACATATGCATTTAAAGTGTTGATAGGGATGATACCTGTCACCACGTCCTGTGAAGCAACAACATCCCTCATCGTCATATTAAATGTTCTGGTGGTTGGACGACTCTAACCTCCAGCTCCTGCTACTGTTGGTTTAAAGCTATTGTTAGTTGTTTGGTTTCCCCCTCCATTTTGATTCCTGGTTCTTGGGCAATTTCTAACTATGTGATCCATTCACCCACAGTTGAAACACCTACTCCTATTGGTTTTAGGACACTCAGGGGCATAGTGTCCCTCCTGACCACACTTGTAACAAGTCACCTTCTTTTTAAGACACACTCCTCTATAATTCTTCCCACATATAGCACAAAGGTCATTCTTATTATTGTTATTTATGTTGTTATTATTGTTGTTATTATTATTGTTATAGTATTTCCCATTCTCCCAAAATTATTATTAAAAGTGGTATCCCACTTTCTTTTGTTATTATTAAACCCACCAATACTTGTTTCCCCTTTAAACCGCCCCCCTTCAGTTTGACTATTTCTCTCCTTGTGAAATTTTAACAGAGCTTCACTCTCATTTTCAGCTATGATAGCTTTCTCGAGAATTTTTGGGAAGGTTTTTACTTGGAACACCGACAACTTACTACGAATTTGGGGTTTCAAACCCTCCTCATACCTCCGGGTCTTCCTTGCCTCCGAATCTAGTTGATACAGGGCAAACCTAGCTAGTTCATTAAACTTAGCTATATACTGAGACACAGTAAGCTCCCTTTGTTTTAACTCTAGGAATCGTACCTCCATACGATCTTCCATCGATTGGGGAAAGTAATTCTCAAAGAATAGTTCCTTAAACCTATCCCAAGGAACTATCCCAACACCTGCACGAACCTTATTAATTTCCCACCAATGATTCACCTCACCTTTGAGAAAAAAGGTGGCAAAGACCGTCTTTTGGTCTTCGTTGACATTAGTTAATAGAAAGAACTTTTCTATTTCAGTAATTCAGGTTTGAGCCTCAACGGGTTCTGCGGTCCCTTTAAACTCAGGCGGACCTACAAGTTTAAAGTCTTTAAATACGGTGCCATGTGGGGTAACTGCATTAGGTTGGTTTAGTTGACCACCTTATAAGGCTCCTAAGAGTATATCCACTAATTTTTAGGTAGGGTTTGTTTCTCTATCCTCTTTTTCTGTCTGATTTCTCCTTCTTGTTGCCATGATTCTATAAATAAAAAAAACACAAGTATAAATACAAGTATATACTGTACACAGAGTTAATAACTTGATTTTTACAAACATAATTGTATATTACATACTGAAAGTTTACATATCCGACTAGTGGTTTATACTACCACTAGCTAATACAAAGGATTCTCTATTTACAACCAATTTTTTTTATAGTACACACTACTGAAAGTAAACCTAAGTACTATCCCATACTTAACGACCACGTACCTCATCATAGGCATCTTGGATCATGTGGCATACCACTAATCGATCTATCAGATAGTCTACCTTATTCTCTTCTACTGGATATCGAACTACTCGACGTTCTAAGTCATCGAACAAGTTATGACACCCTCATACAACTCAATCTAACTGCACTTGTACATCCTGCCATTATTTCATGTATAATTAAGTATTTTACGGACTCAAAGACTATATCCTAAGGTACCTCCTACCTACCTTAGAGCTATAATCTACAGCTCTGATACCAACTTGAGAAGCCCCCAAATTCTCTACACTCCTTGTAGCAGATTTGGTGCTCACATGAAACTATTTAACTATAAATATTCCATAATATACAACTTCTATCTATCCAAGGTTCATAGTATCCTATAACAAATAGTAGTTCTCGTCAAAACATTCACAGTGTTTAGATACCCTCATTTGGATGTATAGATTCATATCTTATGGATATCTCTTTCATATTTCGGTTATTATAATCGCTTATAATTAAGACTCCTTCTACTATACATCAAATAATTTCAGTATTATAACTGCTTATAGAACGAATATTTTTCAACTGTATTTAAAATAAATTGAGCATTATAACGGCTTGCAAAATGAATATTTGTTTACTATGTTTGAAATAAATTGGGTATTATAACTTCTTATAAAATAAATATTCGGCTATTATATTTGAGATAATTTCAGCATTATAACTGCTTATAAAATGAATATTCTTACCAAATACTTGAAGAAAATCGAACATAGTAACTGCTTATAAAAGTATATTTTCAACTTTATAAGAGAAATAAATCGGACATTATAACTGCTTGTAAATAGGACTTTTGTACTAGATACATAAAATAATTTGGGCATTATAACTGTTTGTAAAAGTATATTTTTACTAATACATACATAAAAATAAAAATTATAACTACTAGAGTATACCTCTTGTAGTTGCTAGCTTTACTTCCAATCACGTTGCGCTTCGATGCTTAGAACTACAAGAAAATAAGGCTTTAGCGACGGTATGGGCCCGTCGGCATAGAAAAGAAAACCGTCGCCATAGGATATGCCGACAGTACCCCACCGTAGCCGATAGTGCCGCGGCCATAGACCTATGCCGACGTTATGATACCCCTATGCCGACGGGTCTACCGTCGCCATACAGTTTTTCCCGCTAAGCGTTAGAGCCCAAATGGTAACGGTCTCATCAGCAACACCGACGGGTTCTATCGTCGGCATAGAGATAATAACATCTGGTGTTTATAACACTATAGCGACGGTGCTACCGTCGGCGTAGATATAATAACACCTATTATTTATACACCTATGGCGACCACAATACCGTCGGCATAGACCTTTTTTACATTTTTTCCTATTTGGCAGGTAACTATAATATAGATCTATTTATTTAAAACCATACACATTAAACTTAAATAAAAGTTAACCAATTTCAAATATTAATTATATAAATTCACTGTGCATGCATAACCATAGTAAATAATTAGTTAAGCTCAATAAAAATTATCTAAGATTCAAGTTCTAGCTAGCTATACAAAAGATACTCAATTCACTTGTAGCTTAAATTTTACATACAATTGGCAAATACTTGACAAAAGATGCCATGAATATACAAATGGTATACACTTTAATAAGAAAAATAATGTCAATATATACTGTGCAATATTGCTTTCTTCACTCTCACAAGCCAGGATAACCATTGTTCCACCTTGCAACAATAAGGCCCTTTGCCTCAGCATCTGTAATAATACTATAACCAATACTGCACACCAAAAAGAATGCAGAATCACAACAATTTTAAACCCCACTAATATGTATATGCTTAAAGACACTAATTTTAACAAATCAACAAGGAACATCAGTAACATTAAGTACATATCTTTAACAGTAAGTACCTGTCTTTAACATCAGTGACAATAAGTACATTTCCATTTAATAAAATTACATTTTTTACATGGATAATGTAATAAAACAACGCAAGCAGCTTAGATTTCAAATGCAAACATTGCCTCACTAAAACCCAGTAATATCACTTGAAATGTAACTCTAAACAGAAAGTCCAACCATCTGTATATAAACTCAATCATCTCGAGCTTTTATATGCAAAGAAACCAAACTTCATTATTATAAAGAGGAAAGCAACTTACTGCAATAGCCTTAGCTGAATCTCTTTTTGTCAAAATCAAGGTGCATTTATGAGATTGGCCTTCTCCAGCATCATTAGCATCTTCTAGCTTAGGAACCCCAATGATCTTATTTTTCTTTGCTCCATCAGTTTTCTTAAGGTCTTTGCTCTGCTTGAAATCTGCCCATGCGAGCAGACTTTCCACCACTCCAGACTTGGTAACTGCAGTTGAGTTGATAAATAATCAATAAGAATAATGCCAAACCAAGGCTATAATGATTTTTGAATACAAAATGTAAACACACATTAAATTATAACTACATACCTTTCTTCAAGACTTCCTGTGACAGTTCACATTTTGAACCAAAACTACTTTGGTGAATAGTTAAAGTCTCCTTAGTTTGAGAATCAAAAGCAGGGTTATCGAGAAGAGAATTAACAAAAACCCATAGGTCACAAGGAGAAAATGAGAGAATGAGAGAATTTTTTCTTTTTAGCATTACTACATATGAACATTTCTACAATCCCTTTCTACAATTATAAATAATAAGGGAATCAAATAAAAAAATTTATATTAAACAAAACCTCAAAAAAAAATTACAGCATACTTAGAATTTAAGACCCATAGTTCATGAACCAAGTACAATTCAGATACCATTGATATACGTCTAAACAATAAAAATAAAATAAGAAACGAGAAGCATATTTCAATATATGAAACCCCTGTATGAAAAATCTAGATATAGTTATCAATCAATACCTAGAAACATTAAACAAAATATGATTATGATATTTTATGATAATTCCCAAAAATAATAACCTAATTTCATTGGAGTTACAAATTAATGGTGAAGAAAAAGGATTTGACAGGTACAACTACATGTATTTTTTTTAAGTTAACAATTCATATATATAAATAATGAGAAATCAACATGATCCATGCTTATGTGGGGTGGGGGGGGGAGGTATGTGTTGTTGGGGTGGGGGGTAAAATAAATAATAATGTTTAACTTAATATAACTGTACAACTATAAATATTCAATAAAATATGACTTCTATCTATCCAAGGTTCACAGTATCCCATAACAGGTACTAGTTCCGGCCAGAACGTTGTCTGTGTTTGGATACCCTTACTTGGATGTATAGATTCATATCTAATGAATACTTATTTCATATTTATATTCCCTATCTATCTGACATTCACAGTATTAATGATAAGATTGTCCATAGAACTGAGGGGCGCATTCCGGTAAAGATGGCACCTTACCGACGCTCATTAAGTGTAACCCCAGAGCTTATAGGACTTTCAACATCATTTAAATACCCTCATTCAGATGTATAGTTCGTATAGATACTGTATCTAACTTAGTACAACTATGCTAAATAAAATAAAGATCAGAGTATAATGCAATAGATGAAATAAAGGATCATAATATGTTACATATCATTTGGTTCGATTACATTGTTCTCAGTACTAAGTTATTACAACAAAAGCCTTTAAAAGACTTAGATTATTCAAAAGCAGTTTATAAAACTAGTAAGCATGCCCTTTTCCTTTATCTGTCCCAGAAGTGCTAGGGATATCATTTAAAGCTGCAAAAGAAGATATGCGCAAGAATGAGCTACAAATGCTCAGCAAGTTCATTTGAAAATGTAAACACAGTATATTTGATTTGAAAGATGTCAGGTGATGTATAATTGATACTGAGGGTTTTGTACCGGAACCATATATTTCAATTAGTTCTGTCAGTCTTCAATGACTTAGAACCTTTTGAGTTCGGATATCTGGTAGGTGATCAGCCTCACCAATATCCTAGGAGTATGCATATCATCCTACCACATTTTTGGTCAATTTAAGTTAATTGCCAATATTGGTCAATTCATTTAATTGCCAATTTAAACCTTATTTGAAGGTTTGTCGGACCACCTTCCATCCACGGTGTCCCTTTTACTCAGTATAGATGTCGTACCAAAATAATTTGGTTTGACACAACAAATTTTAAGCTCAAACAGTCAATAAATGATTCATTTCTTAAGTTATGCTGAACAAGTAGCAATAACTTCACAATAATTGATAGCAAGACATAAATAAATTGCTTAATATAAATTGAGAAAAGTTAGGACACTTGCCTTAGCGTAGTTTCGTTAAAATTTAAGATAGTTGGTCAACGTACGTGGTGTACGTATACCAATAATAAGCGTTAGCACGTATATAAACATGTATCACGCCAATCTAGACAAATTTCATTAAGGTTCGACGTTGATTCGGTATCTCGGTCGCGTCCTTAATGGCTAAACACATAGATTGCTCGATAAAACTTCATTTGGAAGTCTAATTATTAGTCTAAATAATTCAATTATTATTTATAATACTTTTAGAAACTTAATTTTATTTTTAAATAATTTTTATAAGCTTGGAAGTATTTTTAAATAATTTTACAAGTTTAGAAATATTTTTAAATGATCTAATTATCATTTAGAATAATTTTAAAACATTTAATATGTTATTTAAATAATTTATTTGTCATTTAGAATATTTTTAAATATTTAAAATATTATTTAAATGATTTATTTATCATTTATAATATTTTTAGAAAGATAGAATATTATTTAAATGATTTATTTTATCATTAATAATATTTTTAGAATTTATTTTATCATTATAATAATTTAATTATTACTTATAATAATTTTCAAAACTTAATTTAATGATCCATAGCTGGAATAGAACAGACGAAAAGGAAGGTAAATTCTATTTTGAATTATGTCACAAACATTCTAATTTCCTATCATCATCATAGAATTAATGCAGCATGATGCGTGTTTACTATATGAAAAAAAAAATTGGCAGAGTTTTCGTCTATAAAATGGGCATCCTATGCATAGCAAAACATGTTTTTAATTAATCCAAGCCACAACAGACCAAAATTGCATCCATATGGATAATTACAACATGAAAAAAGACCATAGTGCATGATTTTCTTTCAAAAAGAAACAACAGATATGTGGGACCGCATCATGGACATAAAATATGACTTGCGCAGTTGATACATAGCATATACATGCAATAATACATGGCATAGCATTTCAAAACATACATTTATATCTCTAAACATGCAAAATAGCAAATGTATAGCAAAACATTGACGAAATTGGAAAACAATCGGTCAAAGTGTTACCTGCAGCGCGTAGATCGATCTAACTGGAGCAGTTTTTGCAAAAAGATTGAAAAATTCGGGAAAAAGGACGTGCAAAGTTGTGAAAATCGTGTGGGGTACGAATGAAAGTGACAGATCTGGGAAGCGGCTGGCCGCTTAAAGCCCCAATCTTGGCCGCAGATCAATCTGCGGCTGGCCACAGATCCATCTGCGGCTGGGCCCAGTGCTCCCCCCTTGTCCAATGCAAGCTTAATCGATTCTAAAAACCGTTTGACTCATAATTTGGTAATAAAATGCAAGATTTGATGAATCGGGTGTCGAACACGACTTCTCAATTCGACCGAGTGACCGGATACGAGACCCGGCACTCACCAGACAATCGACCAGATACGAGACCCTGCGATTACGAGATGGGTGGCCGTATACGAGACCCGGCCCCGACAAGACAATCGACCGGATACGAGACCCAGCGATTACGAGATGGGTGACCGGATACGAGACCCGGCCCCGACAGGATAATCGACCGGATACGAGACCCGGCGATTACAAGATGGGTGACCAGATACGAGACCCGGCCCCGACGAGACGATCGACCGGATACGAGACCCGGCGATTACGAGATGGGTGACCGGATACGAGACCCAGCCCCGACAAGACAATCGACCGGATACGAGACCCGGCGATTACGAAATGGGTGACCGGATATGAGACCCGGCCCCGACAAGACAATCGACCGGATACGAGACCCGGCAATTACGAGATGGGTGACCGGATACGAGACCCGGCCCCGACAAGACAATCGACCGGATACGAGACCCGGCGATTACGAGATGGGTGACCAGATACGAGACCCAGCCCCGACGAGACGATCGACCGGATACGAGACCCGGCGATTACGAGATGGGTGACCGAATACGAGATCCGGCCCCGATGAGACGATCGACCGGGTACGAGACCCGACGATTACGAGATGGGTGATCGGATATGAGACCCGGCCCCGACGAGACGATCGACCGGATACGAGACCCGGCGATTACGAGATGGGTGACCGGATATGAGACTCGGCCCCGACGAGACGATCGACCGGATACAAGATCCAGCGATCACGAGACTGGCGACCGGATACGAGACCCGGCGTAAACGAGACGATAGAGTGGAAGACTGAACCCGACGACTAACAATACGACCAGGGATTGAGGCATTAACACTTTTACGAATGTTTTGCATGCATTACATCTTGTGTTGCATCATAAGCTGCATGTGTTGCATCATATATGTATTGTCATTCTTGTGCACTATCATTCATGCATCGGGCGTCTATTTCTTTATCCTGTTCATTTCATTTAACATTTCATAAACAGGATAAAGAGGGGCAGCTGTAGACATCCAAATTTTGCACTTCAATTCTAATTAATGTTTGTTTTAGGTCTATCTCTAAGCTTTCCGGATCATCTTAAATCGTCCAAATCCGAGTCCGTATGAGAAAGTTATGGCCATTTTCCCAACGGACGTCGAAGCTGAGTCGGGCAGCGCACACGCGGGCGGGCAGCACCAGGCACACAGCGTGCGGCAGCGCGCCGCGCGCGGGCACGCGGGAGGTGGGTGCGGGCGCGCGAGCGGCCTGCTGGGCATGTCAGGCATCGCGATTTTCACCCTCCTTCACTCCAATTCTCATAACTTCTTCTCTAGACCTTCAAATTGGTCTGTTCCGGACTCTATAGACTCCTAAGATATAGAGCTACAATATATCAAAAATTCAGAGCTACCCATCAACATTAACATGGCCAAATCTTAGGCCAAAGTATCAACTCATGCTCTGTTTTGCATGTTCTAAGTGTTCTTCACTAAAATCATCACCAAATCTTCGTTTTTACATCTTTTTACTCGATTCCAGTTGGGTTAACTTTGTAACCCTTGGAACTACAATATGATAACAACAAATAAACATAACAAGCAAGGAATCATAGCTACAAAGTCCTCTAAATTCGTCTAACAGTCCATGTTCATGTCCAAAGTCCATTGTTCTTCATGTTCTTCATCCTCCTTAAGCATAGGTATGGATTTATTGCATTTTTGTTCCACTTTGATGTTATTAATAGCTTACATATCCTCTTAACAACATTTACAAACATCCAACACAAACAAAAATAACAAGGATCGCTAGAAAGTCCATCCACAAGCCCAAGAGCTCAAAAATTAAGAAAACTTAAAAAACTTAACAAGAAATCGAATGGAATGGATTTGATTGTTGTTTACCTCTGTAAATCCTTCCTAAATGATTAAGAAGATAGCTAGTCTTGCTTGGCTTGAGTTCTCCTTGCTTGGATGTTCTCCTTCTTCCACCTGTGCCCTCTTCTTCTTCCTCCTTCCTTTTTCCGGCAACCTTCTTCTTTTCCGGCGACTTTTCCGGCGGCCTTCTCGTTCTTCTCCTTTTTCCGGCGAGTTCTCTCTTTCTCTCTCTGTGCAGAATCGGAAATGGGTTTGAAGGAGGAGCTGATGGATTGCAAGAGAGAAATGAAATGGTTGAATTATTTGGGAGAAGTGGAGTGAATTAGGGAGAAGTGGGAGAAAAATGGGAGTGGCTCAAGGTGGCCAGATTGTTTTTAAGTTTTCCAGCAAATACTCCCCCATGCTCTCATTTGATTGGTCAAATGTGGTTGGGTGGTTCCCACTTAGAGTAACAAGCTAAAATAAATACCCAAATACACAAAAATATATCCAAAAACTCCCACTTTTGTACCAAAACTGGTAAATAACTCTACCCAAAATTAAAATGGGTACTCCCATAATTATTGGGATGGGTAAAAATAATTATTATGGGATTTGTCCAAATATTCAGAACACCCATTAATGTATTTCGGATACGGATAAAATCGCGTATCAGCTCAAATAAAATTTCCGACACATGGAAAAATTATTCGTACACATACACGTATTTATGAAATTTATTAATATCAAAAAAGACACAAAAATATCTGGCACTAATAGTGCCTCGGGAAACATGCCCCGTGAATAGTGATTTAACGAAGCTGCGCGGAATCAATTATTCACTTAAACAAAACTATAACACGTAAAATTTCATACCTTCACATAATCTAGATTGTCACACAACCTTTAAACACGTAACACAACTATAATATTAATAAAATATAATATATTCATTAATAATCAAAAATTCGAATTACAAGAAAATTTCAGAATTCCCGTTCGTTACATATTGGAAGAGGAACTGCAAGGAGTATCTTGCGGACCAAAAGAAGCTTGGAGAAGCTTCGACTTCCGATCTAGGTTTGTTCATGATTGAAATTAATTTTTCTGAAAGTCAAAATTCTACTTGGGTATTGGATACCGGCTGTAGTTCTCACATATGTAATAATGTGCAGGGACTAAGCAGCAGTAGAAAGCTGAACAAGGATGAAGTCGTCCTACGAGTGGGAAATGGAGCAAAGGTTGCTCCATTAGCTGTAGGGACTTATCGTTTAGCACTTCCTTCGGGCAAGTTCATTAGTTTAAATAATTGTTATTATGTTCCGACACTCATTAGAAACATTATTTTAATTTCTGTATTGGATATGGATGGCTTTGATATTATAATAAAGAACAACAGTTGTTCTATTTATAATAAAAATGTTTTATATGGTGTTGGGAACTTACTGAATGGACTGTACATACTTGACTTGCATGAAAATATACTTCAAATTGAACAAACTAATAAAAGAAAAAGAGATGATGTTAATTATACCTTTATGTGGCACTGTAGACTCGGTCATATCAATGAAACAAGATTATCCAAGTTGCATAAAGATGGGCTTTTAGAGCTATCTGATTACGAATCATATCCAACTTGTGAATCTTGTCTCATGGGTAAAATGACTAAATCTCCTTTTACTAGAAAAGGAGAAAGAGTTACAGAGTTGTTGGTGTTGGGTCACACAGACGTATGTGGACCTATGACAACGAATGCACGAGGAGGGTATTCTTATTTTATTACTTTCACTGATGATCATTCTAGATTTGGATATATGTATTTGATGAAATACAAATCTGAATCGTTTGAAAAGTTCAAAGAATTCAGAAGTGAAGTAGAGAAGCAAACTGGTAAGAGTATTAAGATTCTTTGATCGGATCGAGGAGGGAAAATACTTAACCAATGAGTTTCTCAATTGTCTCAAAGAAAATGGTATAATCTCACAATGGACTCCACTAGGGACGCCACAGTTGAATGGTGTATCTGAAAGGAGAAATCGAACATTGTTGGACATGGTTCGTTCCATGATGAGTTTTACCGACCTTCCAATATCCTTCTGGGGTTATGCCCTAGAATCGGCTGCATACCTACTTAACAAGGTACCTACCAAATCCGTCCCAAAGACTCCGTATGAGATATAGATAGGGAGGAAACCAAATCTTAAGCATGTTAAGACTTGGGGTTGTCCAGCTTATGTCAAAAGGTTTGAGCATGATAAGCTGAAGACTAGATCCGACAAATGTAGATTCGTGGGATACCCTAAAGAAACATCAGGGTATTATTTCTATCATCTTACTGATCAAAAGGTGTTTGTTGCGAAACACGCTGCCTTCTTGGAAAAGGAGTTTATCCTTGAAGGGGTCAGTGGGAGTAAGATATATCTTGAAGAAGTTCAAGAACCACAAAATACTACGGATCAAAGTCAGGTACCTGACCAAGTAGAAGAACCTAATGTACCACAACCTATTCGTAAATCTGGAAGAGTACCGAAGATACCTGAAAGGTATGGATTCATCATAGAGGATAATGATGAGGTACGCATCATAGATGATGATGATCCATTGACTTACGAAGAGGCCATGAGTAATGAAGACTCAGAGAAATGGCTAGAAGCTATGAAATCTGAGATGGACTCCATGTATGAAAACCAAGTATGGACTTTGGTTTCACCACCTGAGGGCATTAAGCCTATTGGGTGTAAATGGGTCTTTAAGAGAAAGACTGGAGTAGATGGCAAGGTAGAGAGCTATAAGGCCCGACTGGTTGCAAAAGGTTTCAAACAAAGACAAGGAGTTGACTATGATGAAACCTTCTCACCAGTAGCTATGCTCAAGTCCATTCGGATTTTGCTTGCAATTGCAGCTTATTATGACTACGAGATCTGGCAAATGAACGTGAAAACGGCCTTCCTCAATGGTGAGCTTGAGGAAAATGTATATTATACAGCCAAAAGGTTTTGTTTCAACGGTTGGAACAAACTAAGTCTGTAAGTTACAACGATCCATTTATGGATTGAAGCAAGCTTCTCGAAGATGGAACATCCGTTTTGATGAGATAATCAAAAGGTTTGATTTTATCAAAAATGAGGATGAACCATGTGTGTACAAGAAGGTTAGTGGGAGCGTTGTTTCATTCCTTGTATTATATGTTGATGATATATTACTGATAGGGAATGATGTTCCTATGCTACAATCGATCAATATTTGGTTATCTAAATATTTCTCCATGAAGGACTTGGGTGAGGCATCCTATATTTTAGGGATAAAGATCTATAGAGATAGATCTAAAAGGATGCTGGGCTTGACCCAAGGAAAGTACATTGACTCGATGCTAAAGAAGTTTAGCATGGAAGATTCCAAGAGAGGTCTCATGCCGATGAGCCATGGAATACATCTCTCCAAGAAACAGGCCCCAAAGACACCTAAGGAGAGAGACCGGATGAGTAAGATTCCTTATGCTTCCGCAATAGGATCTATCATGTACGGTATGATATGTACTAGACCAGATGTCACTCATGCACTTAGTGTAACGAGCAGATATCAGTCGAATCCAGGAGAAGAGCATTGGAAGGCAGTGAAAAACATCCTAAAGTACTTGAGAAGAACTAAGGATGTATTTCTTGTCTACGGTGGGTCTGAATTGAAACTAGAGGGCTATACAGACTCAAGTTTTCAAACGAACCAAGATGACTATAAATCCGTTTCAGGGTATGTGTTTACCTTAAACGGTGGCGCAGTGAGTTGGAAGAGTTCCAAGCAGCACTGATTCAGTGACAGAGGCAGAGTACATAGCTGCAAGTGAAGCTGCAAAAGAAGCTGTTTGGATGAAGAAGTTCATAACTAAACTTGGAGTGGTTCCTAGCATTAGAGGAGCCGTACCTTTATTCTGTGACAACACTGGAGCTGTTGCGCAGGCTAAGGAACCCAGGACTCATCAAAAATCCAAACACGTGTTGCGGCGGTTTCATTTGATTAGAGATATCATTGAAAGAGGAGATGTCACCCTGGAGCGTGTAGACTCTCAAGACAACATTGCAGATCCATTTACTAAAGCTTTAACTCAACAGCAGTTTGATCGTCACTTAGAGAAGATGGGTATTAGATACCATGGCGATTGGCTTTAGTGCAAGTGGGAGATTGAAAGTAGTATGCACACAAGCCAATCATATTTGATATGATGTAGCATATACTTTGTAATCTTATTCATTTATTAATAAAAGAATTGATTTTCTTAAAAGGCATTTTATATTATCTACATAGTGTTGTTTTATTAAATGTGATAAACCCATAATTTTGAGCAATGCTTTTAGAATCATGATGGTGATCATGCTAATGAGATCTAAATTCAAGATAGCTCACAAACTAAAATTGTTCTTAATCGTTGGATTACTAAATTGGGGATTAGTAAATCTGGATAGATTACTACATATGTTGCTTGCTCTTAGGAAGAGGATGATTGATCTCATAATCATTTGTGTGGAGACACTAAAGCAAGTATGTAGGTGCTTATTAGAGAATAAGTTCACTGAACGTGGCTCGCTAAGGAATACCTAATGGAGTTTTACTCGCCTGTCAATAGGAATTCCTCTAGTGATAGTAGTACAAGTGATCCTTGGACTTGAGATTATCATAGTATCTTGTGTATGATGAGTTATACTTTGACATGTCCCTTAAGACCTTTGGGGTATATCAAAGGGTATGATTGGGTATAATAAATTGTACACGGAGATAGGTGAATGATCAACAAAGAATCTACCACGTCTAGTAAAAGATGTGAATGTCCTATGTGATTCAATAAATGACAACTCAGTAGTCCTTGGCCAAGGCAGAATGAAATTAGAAAGGAGTTTCTAATTTGCATTATTTAGAGTTGTGCATTTGGGAATCGAAATACATATAATTAAATAAAATAAGACCTAACAGTAAATCCATATCTTATATTTAATTGGGACATTGTATGGTAGAAGGATTGAATTGTACGGTAACTATTTACTCAAAGGTTCTTTTGTGATTGATGTTGAAATCTATATTATCTGGAAAGTCGTTGATCGCTAAGGGGGCTTACCCTTATTGTAGAATAAATATTATTTATTTAAATGAATTAAATAGTTTAATTTATTTATTTAAATAAGATTAGAATTGTTCTAATTGATTTATTCACAACCGGTTTAATATGGAGAACCTAAAGGGTCACACCACAAAAGAAAAATATTTATTTAAGAAGTAAATGACATAATTATAATAATAAGTTAAGTGTATTTAATTTAATCTATGGAGATAGAATAAATTAAATAGCTTAATATTTATTATTTAATATTTCAGAAATATTAAATATAAATTAATAAGAGGAGTCTTATTATTATTATTACTATTACTATTATTTAATTCCTAATAGGGATTGGGAATTAATTAATAGAAGTACTCTCCCATGAATTCCTAATTGGATTAGGAGCATAATTAATTAAAGGAGTTTAATTATAATAGAAACCCTAATCCTAAATAGTTTAGGGAAGGGTTATTCCTACATCTATAAATAAGAGGAATCTTATCATAGATTAGGGTTACACACTCTTGCATTAGATTGTAGAGAGTACTTACAATTTCTATAGAGATAGAAACTAGGGTTTTGCCAAATACCCAACTTCTTGAATACTTGTTCTTCCTTGGTGGATCACCTCTAGAGGCCAAACACTTGGGTGGCTAATGTTGATCAAAGGAAGGAATCACACCGTAGCATTCGAGGAGAACACGAAGGACTAGGAGTTGAACTTGTACCCGAGGAAGCTTTGTTCTACGATGGTATAATTCTTATTCTCTTTCTCTTTCGTTTATATCGTTAATTGAGCACATTGATCGATCATGGTGATGGTTTGTATAAAATTTTAAAATCCGTTTTATCGCGCTTCCGCTCTATTTATGTAATTTGATTGCATGCTCGCGTTATATACAAACCTAACAGTAGTGTCGTTATGGTGAATATATTGATTTTGCGAAAAATCACAAAATCACTATACACAGGGCACGTTTACTGAGGCACTATTCACGCTATAATATTTTTGCGTCTTTTCAACCTTAATAAATTTCAGTAATACACGTGTGCAAAATGATAATTTTTTCAAGTGTCGGATTTTCATTTTGAGCTCGTTCGTGTTTTATTCGGTATCCGAAATATATTATATGACTGTTCCGAATAAATGGATGAATCCCATAATTATTATTTTTATGTATCCCAATAATTTATGGGAATGCCCATTTTAATTTTGGGTAAAGTTATTTACCGAATTGGGTACAAAAGTGGGAGTTTTCGGATATATTTTTGTGTATTTGGGTATTTATTTTGGCTTGTTACTCTAAGAGGGAACCAACCCCCAATTTTACACCAATCAAATGCAAGGAGGGAGAGCATAGCCGGCAAGCTCATTGAGCCATTAACCCATTTCTCCCACTTCTCCCTAAATCACTCCCTCCACTTCTCCCAAATCATTCAATCTCTCATTCCTTCCCTAAACCATCAGCAGATAGAGATAGAGATAGAGAGAGGGAAAAATTTGCAGCAAAGAGGAAGAAGAAAGAAGGAGAATGTCGCTGGAAAAAGTCGCCGGAAAAGAAGAAGAGTCGCCGAAAAACGAAAGGAGGAAGAAGATGAAGGCACGGGTGAAGGAAGAAGAGAATCCAAGCAAGGAGAACTCAAGCCAAGCAAGCCTAGCTATCTTCTTAATCATCTAGGAAATATTTACAGAGGTAAACACCAATCAAATCCATTCCATTCGATTTCTTGTTAAGTTTTTCAAGTTTTCTTAGTTTTTGAGCTCTTGAGCTTGTGGATTGATTTTCTAGCGATCCTTGTTGTTTTTGTTTGTGTTGGATGCTTGTAAATGTTGTTAAGAGGTTATATAAGACACTAATAACATCAAAGTAGAACAAAAATGCAATAAATCTGCACCTATGCTTAAGGAGGATGAAGAACATGAAGAACAATGAACTTTGGACATGAACTTGGACATTTGGACGATTTAGAGGACCTTGTACCTATGATTTTGTGTTTGTTTAATTCGTTTGTTGTTATGATATTGTACTTCCAAGGGTCATGACTTTAACCCAATTGGAATCGAGTAAAAAGGTGTTAAAACGAAGATTTGGTGTTGATTTTAGTGAAGAACACCAAGAACACTAAGAACACAAAAATAGAGCGTGAGTTGATACTTTGGTCAAGGATTTGAACATGTTAATGTTAATGGATAACTCTAAATTTTTGATATGTTGTAGCTCTATGTCTTAGGAGTCCATAGAGTCCGAAATGGACCAATTTGAAGTGTATAGAAGGAGTTATGGTGGTTGGAAGCAAGATAGGTCTAGAACACCAAAAACACAGAGCATTCTACAAAGTTGGGCAAACGAGCACCATAATCTCCTGCATATAGCGCTGGGGCGCTGGTATTAGGCTTGTTTTCAGCGCTGGGGTGCTAGGCCTCAGGTGGTAAAGGTCAGTTTTGACATCCTTTAGTAAAACGGACATAACTTTCTCGTACGAACTTCGTTTTGGATAATTCAATATGATCGGGAATGAGGACAAATAGACCTACAAATTTCATTTAATAATTTTTAACATTTGAGGTCGGGATCAAGTCTTAAATTGGCCATCTTTAAGACTGATGTGTAATTGGAGACAATCGGAGGGCGTCGGGCATGCGCGTATGCAACGTGTGATGCTTCCAACGCTATAAGATGTTGTTCTAAGTTCTAAAACATGAATGTTATGAATTATAATGATACTTAGGATTAGCCAATGGGTATTAGATATATCGAAGGAGCGTGCTAGGCGTACGCAATTGCGTGTCACTTGGGCGTTCGAATAGGCAAGGTTGGCGTACGGACGTGCAAGCATCGTAACGCCGTAACTTGTATGTATAATCTTGTTTAATATCTTGTATCTAATATGATAGGACATTATAGAGTAGTATAAGCTATTATTTGGTGTCTGGTATGTGACTAATTATTAAGGAGCGTGTGTTGTAATATTGTAGCAGACGCACCAGGTAAGTTTCTTTCTTAACGCTTGTCTAACCATTGTGTTGGGCAAGTTCCCTAACTTCATTCTTTCTATATATTGAATGCAAGTTCTCTTAACTTTATTCAAGCTATTTACTGAGAAAGTTCTATCTTACTCAAGTTATAATTGGACAAGTAGTCTATTTTATTGCAAGTTTCTTTCTTTAACCTTTGTCTAACCCTTGTGTTGGGAAAGTTCTACTGTGTGAGTTAATTATTGATTGAGCAATCATTCTATATTATTACAAGTTCCTTACTCAACTATTTTTATTTAAGCAAGTTTCCTATTTCATACAAATGTTGTATATTGTTTGCAAGTATTACTCCATTAAGCGAGTTTCTTATCTTATTCAAGATATTCTGAATAGGTTCCTTTACTTCAATCTTTGTTGTATTGCAAGTACTCTTAGAATGAACTGATATTCGTTCACGTTATTTAACTATGCTTCGACGCATGTTATTCAAGCTTTCAAGTTCTATATTCCATGAACTACATAAGATAGATGTCAAAGTCAATTGTTTCGGCTAGACGTATGTTTAATCATCATTGTTGTTAAGTAAAGCTATCCGATCAAATTGTTTGGTTTGGATTCTTATGTAAAGCTGAGATGAACAACCCTCATAGCAGGGGAAACAGTATGTATGTCGGGGAACCGACACGCGCGCGAACAATATGTAAAAGAGGTTATGCATAACACCGGGTACATTAGGCTGATCACCTATTGTATTAGTATGTTGGGTTATCAGATGAATTTCTACTGATTCTAGTAAAAGTTCAGTGTCATGATGACCACTCAGTATAGAATATTTCCTCCATTTGGGAATATTAAAATCATTCGGTCCATAGAGGCCCTACAATTGTATTAAAGAGATCATTCGTAGAAATTGTGCAAGTTCTTGAGCTATCTTTTAATCTCTTGATTCTTGTAAGCTATAAAGTATTCATGTGATGATTCACGTTTATTGTTATCATACTTGCTGAGCAAATTTGTTGCTCACCCTTGCTTTTCTTAAAATATTTCAGTTAGTGGAGCTCGTGGTGAAAGCTTAGGGAAGGATAAAGGCAAAGGCATAGCTACTGATTAGCTTCGTACTGTTAAGATTACCATTTTGATTATGTATTAAGACTCGTTGACTTTTGTGATGTATTAAGACTTAATTACCCTTATGTATTAAGTTACGTTTTGTAGAAGTTTTGGTTTCGAGACTTGGGACAGGATTATTTATGTTATATCAATATAAATATTCCTTTATTTCCGCTGTAAGTTATCAATTGTATAACGTATGTATTAGATAGTGATGAACCAAGTCCGCGGTTCAGGTGATCCGGATTTGGGGGCGTCACAAATGGAGTCGAGCCGATGACGATAAACAAAGGCGCTGCTTGAGAGGCAACCAAAGAATCAGATTTGCTTTTATTTTCCTTTTCTTCTTTTTAATTGCATTTATTTGGTCTACCTTGTCTATGTTAAGTTTGTAATAGCCATGAGCATACAATCAAATTGCATATAATGAGCAGAAGCATGGTAAAATAGAATTTTAAAATTTTATACAAACCATAACCAGAATCTATCTTTTTGCGCAATTATTAATTATATGAAAGAGATAGAGAATTAGAATTATACCCTCATAAATCAAAGCTTCCTCGGGTATAAGTTCAACTCCAAATCCTTCGCGTTCTCCTTGAATTTCACCAATTAAATTCCTTCTTTTGATTAATGCTAGCCACCCAAGTGTTTGGCCTCTAGAAGTGATCCACCAAGGAATAATACGTATTCAAGAAGATGAGTGTTTGGCAAAACCCTAGTTTCTATCTCTATAGAAATTGTAAGTACTCTCCCAACTATTGAAAGTGTGTTTCACTGTCTAACCTTTTTTTCATAATAAGACTTCTCTTATTTATAGATGTAGGCAACCCTCCTAAACTATTTAGGAATAGGGTTTTATTTAATTAATTAAACTCTTTTAATAATTAGTCTCCTAATCCAATTAGGAACTTATGAGAGTACTTATATTAATTAATTCCTAAACCATTTAGAAATTAAATAATAAAAATAGTAATAATATTAATAAGACTCATCTAATTAATTTATATTTAATATTTCTAAAATATTAAAGAATAAATATTAAGCTATTTAATTTATTCTATCACCATAGCATAAATTAAATATACTTAACATGTTATTACGATTATGCCATTTATTTCTTAAATAAATATTTTCTTTTTACGGTGCGACCCTTTAGGTTCTCCATATTAACCCAGTTGTGAATAAATCAATTAGAACAATTCTAATCTTATTTAAATAAATAAATTAAATTATTTAATTCATTTAAATAAATAATGTTTATTCTACAATAAGGGTAAGCCCCTTAGCGATCAACAACTTTCTAAATAATATAGATTTCAACATTAATCATAAAAGAACCTTTCAGTGAATAGTTACCATACAATTCAATCATTCTACCATACAATGTCCCAATCAAATATAAGACATAGAATAATATTTAATAATATTGAATATCTTTTGTAGATATGCAGCCATTTCTAAGGCATAATCCCAGATGGATACTGGAATGTCAGTAAAAATCATCATAGATTGCACCATGTCCAACAAGATACGATTTCTCCTTTTAGATACACCAATCAATTATTGTGTATCAGGAGGTGCCCATTATGAGAAAATACCATTTTGAGATGATCTAGAAACTCATTACATAAGTATTCTTTCCTCGGTCTGATCAAAGAATCTTAATACTTTGTTAATTTGTTTCACTTCTGAATTCTTCGAACCTTTCAAATGATTCAGACTTGTATTTCATCAAATACACATATTCAACTCTTTGAATGATCATCTCCTTTTCTTTTTACTAGTTTGTTCAATTTGCAAAATTATTTTTCATATAAGTCAACTATACGAAGTCTATCAAGTAATTTCTAGTTCTATACAAAACATTATTATTATAAATAGAATAACTATTATTCTTAAATATAATACCAAAACTTTCCTTGTCCAACAACAGAAAGAAATAATATTTCTAATGAGAACTGAAACATAATAACAACTTATTAACTTAATAGACTTGCCCGTAGGCAACGCTAAACTATAAGTTCCTACAGCTAATGCAGCAACATTTGCTCCATCCCACACGTAAGATTACTTCCTCTTTGTTCAGTGTTTTACTTCTGCTTGTTCTCTGCATTGGATTGCATATGTGAGAACTACAGTTGGTATCCATTACCTAAGTAGAACATTGACTTACAGAAAAATTTATTTCAATCATTAACAAACCAGTATTTGTAACCGAAACTTCATTAAGCTTATTCTGGTTAGCCTCTGCAAGATACTCCTTGCAGTTTCTTTCCAGTGTCCAGGCTTATTGCAGTGGAAGCAAACTCCCTTGCTATCCGCATCAGTTTTGTTCTTATTGTCCTTTGTTTTTCCCTTCTTTGAATCTTCTTCTTTTAAGAAGATCCTTTAGCCCGCTTCCTTTTCTTGGAAGAATCATCTACAAGTAAGACTTAGTCTCTCTTGGTTGGAAAGTGACTCTTTGCAGTTTTCAATATGTAAAGTAACTTAGGCAAGCTGACATCTAGCTTGTTCATGTGAAAATTCACAATAAATTATGAGAAAGAGTCCGGAAGTGATTGCAAGATCAAATCTTGGATCAACTTCTTCATCCATGACAAAACCCTGTTGTCCTAATTTTTTAATCAAATTGATCATTTTGAGGACATATGTCTATACTGTAGTGTCATCGGTCATTCAAGATCGAAAGAGCTCCTTACATATCTGATATCTAATAGTCCTACTTTTCTCACCATTCAACTCCTTGAAAGTGCAGGAGTATAGTAGGAGCATCCATAACGCTGAAGCTCGTTACTCATGGATCCGAGCATGATGCATTGAGCCAACTGTGCATCATGTTGCCACTTTCTAAAAGTAACAATCTCTTCCTTAGAGGCATTGTCCGCAACCATTACAGGGATAGGCATATTAAGGACATAAGATAGCTTTTCATCCTTGAGAACTATTCTCATATTCCTTAACCAATCCGTGTAATTCGGTTCGATTAATTAGCAACTAATGTGCTACGCAGTGATAGTGAATTAGACATTATAAAATTCTGTAAATGAATTTGTAATTTAACAACATTTTAGCATACATTCATTTTATTAATTACCAAAATAAATTAGGTCTTTATTTAAATTGGTATCTCCCACTATTTTCATCAAACTATATTACCCTCAATATATATTTCAGCAAATCTAATTAAAGAGTTGCTAGTGAGAATAAGGATCCCATTTCAAATGTATATAGCCTTGTGTGTGCACAACAAACTATATATAAATAAATAGGTAGACAACTATTGTCAATTACATCACTATGTAACTCCTTGTATTTTGCCTGTTAGATTATTTTGATCAAATGTGATATATCTGAATCAAAATTATCCAGTTAAGTCCAACCTAGCATTTTCATATAAGTGAAGAGAAAAATACAGCCCTTGTGTGTGCACAACAAAGCGGTAATGTTCAATTCCTTATAAACATCCAATGTAATAAAGCAACATCTTAAATATTTAATACTTGCCTTGTGTGTGCACAACAAATTCATATTAAATATTCAATACTTTGTTGCTTTACCATGTTAGAAGGCTACGTTCGACATTCTTCAATGTCTTTGAACGCAATCAATTTAATATATTATTTCTTTGAGGGGTTTGTTATTATTTGTCTCATCTTATTTAGCGCGCAGGCACACACACACACACACACACACACACACACACACATATATATATATATATATATATATATATATATATAAAATACGCGTCATATTATTTAACATACGAAGCATGTTGTATAATATATATATATATATAGTAAACATGCACATATAGAATACTATATTCTACCCAGATTGATTATGGACTTTTATTCTAGTTTGGTTCACTAGAGCCACCAAGTGAACCAAAAGGTCAAACTTAGGGTACAAGAACTAAATTTAAATATAACCATTAAATTTAAATCCCGGGCTCCATTACAAACGGATCTTCAAGCGGTCCTTGCTCCTTTGTCTCCAATTCTTTAAAATAATTCTAACTAATCCTATTACATAAACTATTTACAATAAATAGAAACCTTGATCAGCAGTCAAAGGAAAGTACATAGTAGGAAGATATAATTTACATTAAGAAAAATTAGAGAAGACGAGGTACGTAGACTCCATTTATAAAACTCATTCATTCAAGCATCCTCATAAAATAAAATCCAATCATCCATTGGTCAATAGTCCATAATCAATCCCATTTATTATCATACATATCACCATATGCAATAATAAAAAACATTCATCTCATGAATAATAAAACATTTTATATATGCATCGATATCATTTAATGGGCAATATTAGTTAGTATGAAATCCAATACCAAATCAAATTAGTTTGCATAAAATCCAATTTCAACTCTAATTTGTTTAGTATAAAATCCAATTTCAACACTAATTAGTTATCATGAAATCCAATTACAACTCTAATTAGTTATCACGAAATCCAATTTTGAATCAAAATAAACTACTTTATTTTAATCCAATCCAAATCAAAATAAACTACTTTATTTATAATTTAGAATTTTTGAAAAAACATGAAATCCTATACCAAATAAAATAAACTCCTTTATTTTAGTCAAATTTCGAAATTTCTCAAAATTTCACAAAAAGCGAACCAACAGGCCTTCAAGCGCCGGAACTCAAAGAAACGCCTGTCGCGGCTCTTGTCGAGCGTCACGGCTCAAGGATTTGAGCGTCGCGGCCCACAAAGAATTGTCAAGCGTCGCGGCTTAAGCCCAGCACTGCGGCTCACACAAATGAGCGTCGCGGCTCTCAAGCTCTGTCCATTCGTTTTTGGTTTTTTCAGATCGCGATTTTTGAGTTTTCTCCCAAAAAATTGATTTTATACTAACAATTATGCCCAATTAAATTGTTCTAAACACATACCCATACATATACGAAATCAAAACAATTAATAATTCGCATAAAGTTTAGCTCTGATACCACTGTTAGGTTTGTAATAGCCATGAGCATGCAATCAAATTGCATATAACGAGCGGAATGGTAAAACAGAATTTTAAAATTTTATACAAACCATAACCAGAATCGATCTTTATGCGCAATTATTAATTAAACGAAAAAGATAGAGAATTAGAATTATACCCTCGTTGATCAAAGCTTTCGCAGGTACAAGTTTAACTCAAAATCCTTCACGTTCTCCTTAAATTCCACCGATTAGATTCCTTCTTTTGATCAATGCAAGTCACCCAAGTGTTTGGCCTCTAGAGGTAATTTACCAAGGAATAATACGTATTCAATAAGATGGGTGTTTGGCAAAACCCTAGTTTTATCTCTATAAAAATTGAAAGTACTCTCCCAACTATTGGATGTAACAACTCGGGTCAAATTCCGAGTCCGGAACAAATCTTGGATCAAATTCCAAGTCCGAATCGAATCAAATCCATCCAAACAAGGCCTTAAATTACTGGCCCAATAGTATCTTCTTGGGTCATCTTAGCCCACCACAGGCTCACCCAAAAGGTCATGACTGAAGGTACTATTGATAGTAACGTAATTCCTTATATACAGACAAACTTTTCCCTTATCTTTCGATGTGGGACTGGGGTGTTACAAACTCCCCCACTTAAATTTCTGACGTCCCCGTCAAAACCGATCACACACACGGTCCACAGATCTTTGCCTCTCTAGCCATTGTGGGATAATACCGGCTGGCTTCGTGTCCCCACCTCCGGACCTCCTTCTCTCTATTGTGGGATAATACCACCAGCCTTCGTGTCCCCACCTCCGGCAACCCGATCGGATGACCCGACCCTAGCTTTCGAGAGTCGGCTCTGATACCATATGTAACAACCCGGGTCAAATCCCGAGTCCGGAACAAATCTTGGATCAAATTCCAAGTCCGAATCGAATCAAATCCATCCAAACAAGGCCTTAAATTACTGGCCCAATACTATCTTCCTGGGTCATCTTAGCCCACCACAGGCTCACCCAAAAGGTCATGACTGAATGTACAATTGATAGTAACGTAATTCCTTATATACGGACAAACTTTTCCCTTATCTTTCGATGTGAGACTGGGGTGTTACATTGGAAGTGTGTCTCACTGTCTAACCATTTTCTATAATAAGACTTCTCTTATTTATAGATGTAGGCAACCCTCCTAAACTATTTAGGAATAGGGTTTTATTTAATTAATTAAACTCTTTTAATAATTAGTCTCCTAATTCAATTAGAAACTTATGAGAGTACTTATATTAATTAATTCCTAAACCATTTAGAAATTAAATAATAATAATAATAGTAATAATATTAATAAGACTCCTCTTATTAATTTATATTTAATATTCTAAAATCTTAAATAATAAATATTAAGCTATTTAATGTATTTTATCACCATAGCATAAATTAAATATACTTAACGTATTATTACGATTATGTCATTTACTTCTTAAATAAATATTTTTCTTTTGCGGTGTGACCCTTTAGGTTCTCCATATTAACCCGGTTGTGAATAAATCAATTAGAACAATTCTAATTTTATTTAAATAAATAAATTAAACTATTTAATTCATTTAAATAAATAATATTTATTCTACAATAAGGGTAAGCCCCCTTAGCGATCAACGACTTTTCAGATAATATATATTTCAACATTAATCATAAAAAATATTTCAGTGAAATAATTACTGTACAATTCAATCATTCTACCATAAAATGTCCCAATTAAATATAAGACATGGAATTACTGTCAAGTCTTATTTTATTTGATTATATGTATTTCGATTCTCAAATGCACAATACTAAATAATGTAAATTAGAAACACCTTTTTATTTCATACTGCTTTGGCCAAAGACTTCTGAGTTGTAATTTATCGAATCACATAGGACATTCACTCCTTTTACTAGAAGTGGTAGATTCTTTGTCAATCATTCACCTATCTCCATGTACAATTTATTATACCCAATCATACTCTTTGACATACTCTAAAGGTCTTAAGGGACATGTCAAAGTATAACTCATCATACACAAGATACTATGATGATCTCAAGTCTAAGGATCACTTGTATTACTATCACTTAAGGAATTCCTATTGACAGGCAAGTAAAACTCCATTAGATATTCCTTTAGCGAGCCACATTTAGTGAACTTATTCTCCAATAAGCACCTACATACCTGCTTTAGTGTCTCCACACAAATGATTATGAGATCAATCATCCTCTTCCTAAGAGCAAGCAAAGTATGTACTAATCTATCTTGATTCACCAATCCCCTTTTAGTAATCCAACAATTAGGAACGATTTTAGTTTTAAGCTATCTAGAATTTAGATCTCATTAGCATGATCATCATCATAATTCTAAAAGTATTGCTCAAAACTATGGGTTTATCACACTTGATATAACAACATCATGTAGATAATGAAAATTCCTTTAATAAATTAATTCTTTTATTAATATCCGAATAAGATTACAAAGTATATGTTAGATCATATCAAATATGATTGGCTTGTGTGCATACTACTTTCAGTCTATGCATTTTACTTTACATTGGGGACAATGTAAGTTTTAAGTGTGGGGGAGGGAAGTTAGGTGTAAATTTAGTATAATTTTTTAAAATTTTGTGTATATTCACTGCAAACCCTCACGAAACACAACTCGTCCACTTGGGGTAACCTTGGGGTTTAAAGGTTTGTTGCACATGCTAAGTGTAATCATGTTTCCTACGAAAATGGGATAGTTTTTACGATGTGTCACTTGAGCAATAAATTGATTTGGATTTTAATTCTTGACCAATGATAAAATTTTCACTTATTTTTAATAACTTCTTGGAAGATTGATAGACATGCGTAATCTGAATTCGTTCTTATTATTAGTTATTACTTTATTTGAGACCCTTCATACTTGAGCACGTGTCTATTTGGTCAACCTAGTTTTAATTTGGAAGAAATTCATTTGATTAAATGTTTAGGGGAGAAATTTTAAAACTCTATCATTTGTTTGATCATAACTTGAAGTGAATATGAGGTATTAATTAAGAAAGGGAAATGCACTCACTTATAAACATGTGACATGCGAGATGGAGCGTAAAACACACTCGCTGGAAAGATGGAGCATAAAATGCACTTACCGAAGAAAAAAAAAAGGAAAGCCTCTTGATCCTCTAGTATTGTCTGCCTGTGTTAATCGAGAGTAGTGTGAAAATAGGTGTTTAGAGTTTCTCTTTCTCCAACATGGCATTGATTACATAAGTTTTTTTGAGTTCTGATTAGTTTTGTACATTTAGATTCACACACACACACGAAGGGTTGAGAGTAAAGTAAAGATTGATAAAGGAGCTCAAGTTCTAGATGATGCATTGTTTTGAAATTTCTCAAAAGTTATTGTTTTGAATATTTGAGGTTAATGTTGAAGTTTATATTAATTTATGGCTCAAGGTTGTCAAGTTTGTTAGTTTGTTTAGATGAATTTTTAGTTTATAATTTATTTTTGTTTTGCCCGAGGACGAGTAAAAGATAAGTGTGGAGGAATTTGATGAGTATGAAATATGTTATGTTTTTATACCTTAATGCTTGGTATTTTGTCTCTAATTTGTGCCTAAGAACGCTCATTATGTTTATATTTTGATTTAAAGCGCAATTGAAGGAGTCCGCGAATTTGGAGGTGATTTGGAGGATAAATGGAGCATTATTTAGACTTAAAGCAAAAGAAGGGGCAGAGTTGTAATTATACAACTTGGACGCACGCTGGATACAGAAGTTGAAGAGTCGCAGCGCTAGATCAAGAGTGTCGCGGCGCTGTGCTTAGAAGTCGCAGCGGTGGATTTGAGGGTTGCGACGCTAGAACGAGTAAAGGGTGAGAGCCGCAGCAATACATTTGAGGGCCACAGCGCTACATTACGAGCCACGACACTATAGTATTGGGCTGCGGTGCTGGTTCGTCTGATTTGCCAGATTTTTTGCACGCGTTTTTTCTTAGATTTTGATTCCAAATAAATTATATTTCCTCCTAGGTTAGGGTTTTTCTATGTAAACTATAAATACATGTTTTTAGGCATTAGAGAGGTTGTCCTTAGCTAGTAACTCTCTTCTATATTCCTTGGTGTTTCCATGGCTATGAGCAACTAAATTCTTATTCTTGGATTAAGGAGATGGAAGCCTCAGAATTATTATACTGTGAGATCTAATTGATTTTAATGGTTCAATTATTATTTTGAGTGTTGATTATTCTTCTGCGCTTGAATTCTATGATTGATATGTTTGATTGCTAGGATGCATACTAGTTTATTAAGTGTTAAAATCTACTGCTAAATTAGATATCAAATCCGTAATTGTTTGGTCACTCTAATTTCTGAAGCTACTAAGATTAATAATTGACTGCTGATCATTAGATTATTATATCTTAGGAAGAAAACTCAACTAAATTAAATGCAACCGCTTGTGCTTGTATTGTTTAGCTTCATCGGTTTTTTTAATTCTTAAAGCATCTACTAAATTAAACTTTTAGTGTTTGTTTGAAGTTGTTTAGTAGTTAGAGTTATTTAGATCGCTTGTTTCTATCTAACTAAAATTATAGAAAGACATGGAATGATTCAGAATGGTGAATATTCAAAATATTAATTGGTTATACTTGAGTCAATGATCATTGTAAGTTTCTGAGCTGGAAATCGATTTAATCCAAGGTTTGTTTTCTCTGATTTACTTTAATAAATTATTTTGCGTTATTTTTAGTTTACTTTAATAATCACAATCAAAACTGTTAGGTTTGTATATAACGCGATCATACAATCAAATTACACAAATATAGCGGAAGCGCGATAAAATCGGACTTTAAAATTTTATACAAACCATCACTATAATCATTTCTTGTACTCAATTATCAATTATACGAAAGAGATAGAGAATTAGAATCATACTCTCGTAGAACTGTGCTTTCACAGGTACGAGGTCAACTCCAAGTCCTTCGCATTCTTCTTGAATTCACCGGTTAGATTTTTTCCTTTGATCAACATTAGCCACCCAAATGTTTGGCCTCTAGAGGTGATCCACCAAGGAATAATATGTATTCAAGAAGATGGGTGTTAGCAAAACCCTAGTTTCTAGCTTTATAGAATTTGTAAGTACTCTCTCAAATCTTATAGAAGCGTATGTAACCCTAATCCGTAATAAGACTCCCCTAATTAATAGATATAAGCAACCCTCCTACACTTTTTAAGAATAGGATTTTATTTTAATTAAACTCTTTTAATTAATTAAACTCCTAATCTAATTAAGAATTTATGAGAGTACTTTTATTAATTAATTCTCAAACCATTTTAGGAATTAAATAATAATAATAGTAATAATAATAATAAGACTCCTCTTATTAATTTATATTTAATAGTTTTTTAAAATAATAAATAATAAATATTAAGCTATTTAATTTATTATATCACCATAGATTAAATTAAATATACTTAACTTATTATTAGGATTATGTCATTTACTTTTTAAATAAATATTTTTCTTTTGCGGTGTGACTCTTTAGGTTCTCCATATTAAACCGGTTATGAATAAATCAATTAGAACAATTCTAATCTTATTTAAATAAATAAATTAAACTACTTAAATTATTTAAATAAATAATATTTATTCTACAATAAAGGTAAGTCACCTTAGCGATCAATGACTTTCTAGATAATATAGATTTCAACATTAATCACAAAAGAACCTTTCAGTAAATAGTTACCATACAATTCAATCCTTCTACCATATAATGTCCCAATTAAATGTAAGACATCGAATTACTATCAAGTCTTATTTTATTTAATTTTATGTATTTCGATTCTCAAATGCACAACTCTAAATAATGCAAAATAGAAACTCCTTTCTAATTTCATTCTAACTTGACCAAGGACTACTGAATTGTCATTTATCGAATTACATAGGACATTCTCTCCTTTTACTAGAAGCGGTAGATTCTTTGTTGACCAATCATTATCTTCATGTACAACTTATCATACCCAAGAATACTCCTTGATATACCCTAAGGGTCTTAAGGAACATGTCAAAGTATAACTCATCATACACAAGATACTATAATGATCTCAAGTTCAAGGATCATTTGTACTACTATCACTAGAGAAATTCCTATTGACAGGCAAGTAAAACTCCATTAGCTATTCCTTTAGCGATTTACGTTCAGTGAACTTATTCTCCAATATACACCTACATATTTGATTTAGTGTCTCTACACAAATGATTATGAGATCAATCATCCTCTTCCTACGAGCAAGCAAAGTATGTATCAATCTATCCGGATTCACTAATCCCTTTTTTAGTAATCCAACGATTAGGAACAATTTTAGTTGTAAGCTTTCTAAGAATTTAGATCTCATTAGCATGATCATCATCATGATTCTAAAAGCATTGCTCAAAACTATGGGTTTATCACATATAAAATAACAACATCATGTAGATAAAGTAAAATGCCTTTAATAAATTAACTCTTTTAATTAATAAATGAATAAGATTACAAAGTATATGCTACATCATAACAAATATGATTAGCTTGTGTGCATACTACTTTCAAAAACCCCCAATTTTAGTTTACAAAGGATAAATTTAGACTAATCATTCTCTGTGGGATCGACTCTTACTTGCACTACTACATAATTATATTTCGCAGTAACGTTTTATTTTTGGTTGCCTGCGACAATACACCAAATTTTGGCGCCGTTGCCAGGAAGTGATTATTTATTTTTATTTATTCTTTGTTTCTTTTTAGTTGACAAAACTCCAGAAGCTGCAAGGACCTTAATCGCAAATATGGCACAATAGTATGGAATTAGGATGGATTATAGGGTGAATAAGGTAAGTATATATAATCTTGAACGTCAACTTTATGATTTAACTACTATAATTCAACAAATGGCGTTAGGGAACATGCAAGTAGCAAATGTGTGTGGAATTTGCTCAATGTCAGGTCATAATACAGACATGTGCCAACACTACAAAAATATGAAATTATTCAACAAGTTAATGTAGTGGGGAATTTTCAAGGCCAACCTCAAAAAAGATATGATCTTTACTCTAACACTTACAATTCAGGATGGAGAGATCATTCCAACTTGAGCTATGAAGATAATAGGCAGCTGGTGCAGAATGTTTTTTCACTTGAGCAGTTTGGTTTTCAACTGACTCAACAGCAATACTTACCTAGACAAGTTGCTCATTTCCATTCTAGACCATCTCTTGAGGATATGATCAAAGTTATCATGACCCAGACACAACAGTTTCAATAAGAGACAAGGGCCTCCATACATAATTTGGAGAACTAGATAAGTTAGCTTGCTACCACAGTTGGTCAAGTGGAGGTACAAGATTTTAAAAATTACATTCTCAAGCTGTTGATAATTCAAGGGAGAATGTGAGTGCAATAACATTGAGGAGTAATGAACAGTTGGAAGTGCCCAAACCTACTGATGAAATTGATGGGGAACAGTTCAAGGAGGCGGCAGAACCATCTAAGTTAATTACTAACTTTTATGTTCAGGATAAGACTAATCCTTTACCTTTTTCAAACAGGAATTCAAAGCTTAAGAAGGAGCAGCAAGGGGTAGAGGTGAATAAGCTAATAATTTCTACAGCTAGGGCAATGATGGATGTGCATAAAGTGTAGAAATCTTTTGATCAAATACAAAAGGGAAGCTTGGAGATTGACATCATCAAAAGTTTAGAGTTAGATAAAGGAGAAGAAATTGAGCATACTCAAGAATTAAAGGAGACAATAGTTGCAATGCATTCTTTGTCAAATATTTCAGATAAGTATGTAATTTATTCCATTCAATTATCTGTTATTCACCAAAAAATGTTACCTTCTGTTGTGCAGACTCCTAACTTGGAATTGAGACCATTACCAATTCAATTGAAGTATACATGTCCAATTACGTAGGTTGAGAGGAATGGAGTCGAGTCGATGACGATAAATAAAGGCGCTGCTTGGGAGGCAACCAAAGAATCAGATTTGATTTTATTTTCCTTTTCTTCTTTTTAATTGCATTTATTTGGTCTACCTTGTCTATGCATTTTACTTTACATTGGGGACAATGTAAGTTTTAAGTGTAGGGAAGGGAATTTAGGTGTAAATTTAGTGTAATTTTGAAAAACTTTGTGGGTATATTCACTGCAAACCCTCACGAGACACAACTCATCTAGTTAGGGTAACCTTGGAGTTTAAAGGCTTGTTGCACATGCTAAGTGCAATCGTGTTTCCTACGAAAATGTGAATTTTTAGGATGTGTCACTTGAGCAATAAATTGATTTGGATTTTAATTCTTGACCAATGATAAAATTTTGATTTATCTTTAATAACTTCTTGGAAAATTGATAGACATGCATAATTTGAATTCGTTCTTATTGTTGGTTATTACTTTATTTGAGTCCCTTCATACTTGAGCACGTGTCCATTTGGTCGATCTAGTTTTAATTTGGGAGAAATTTATTTGATTGAATGTTTAGGGGAGAAATTTTGAAACTCTATCATTTGTTTGATCATAACTTGAAGTGAATATGAGGTATTAATTAAGAAAAGGGAAATGATTTGAAGAAAATTTTGCAAGTTAAAAAAAATAAAACAAAAAAAGAGAGAGAAAAAAATAATGATTCATGTGGTGGGTTGAGATGGAGCGTAAAACGCACTCACTCATAAACACGTGACATGCGAGATGGAGCGTAAAACGCACTCGCTGGTAAGATGGAGCATAAAATGCACTTACTGAAAAAAGAACAAAAAAGGAAAGCCTCTTGATCCTCTGGCATTGTCTGCCTGTGTTAACCGAGAGTAGTGTAAAAATAGGTGTTTAGAGTTTCTCTTCCTCCAAATGGCATTGATTACATAAGTTTTTCTGAGTTCTGATTAGTTTGGTACATTTGGATTCACACACACACGAAAGATTGAGAGTAAAGTAAGATTGTTAAAGGAGCTCAAGTTCTAGATGATGCATTGTTTTGAAATTTCTCAAAAGTTATTATTTTGAATCTTTGAGGTCAATGTTGAAGTTCATATTAATTTATGGCTCAAGGTTGTCAAGTTTGTTGGTGTGTTTAGATAAATTTTTAGTGTTATAGTTTATTTTTGTTTTGCCCGAGGACGAGCAAAAGATAAGTGTGGGGGAATTTGATGAGTATGAAATATGTTATATTTTTATACCTTAATGCTTGGTGTTTTGTCTTTATTTTGTGCCTAAGAATGCTCATTATGCTTATATTTTGATTTAAGGCGCAATTGATGGAGTTCGCGAATTTGGAGGTGATTTGGAGGATAAATGGAGCATTATTTGGACTTAAAGCAAAAGGAGGGGCAGAACTGTAATTATACAACTTGGACGCACGCTGGATACAGAAGTTGAAGAGCCGCGGCGCTAGATCAAGAATGCTGCGGTGCTGCGTTTAGAAGTCGCGGCGGTGGATTTGAGGGTCGCGGCGCTAGAACGAGTAAAGGGTGAGAGCCGCAGCATTACATTTGAGGGTCGTGGCGCTGCATTCCGAGCCACAGCGCTATAGTAGTGGGCTGCGGGGCTGGTTCCTCTGATTTGCCAGATTTTTTGCATGCGTTTTTGCTTAGATTTTGATTCTAAATAAATTATATTTCCTACTAAGTTAGGGTTTTCCTATGTAAAATATAAATACATATTATTAGGCATTAGAGATGGTGTCCTTAGCTAGTAACTCTCTTCTATATTCTTTGGTGTTTCCATGGATATGAGCAACTAAATTCTTATTCTTGGATTAAGGAGATGGAAGCCTCAGAATTATTATACTGTGAGATCTAATTGATTTTAATGGTTCAATTATTATTTTGAGTGTTGATTATTCTTCTGCGCTTGAATTCTATGATTGATATGTTTGATTGTTAGGATGCATACTAGTTTATTAAGTGTTAAAATCTACTGCTAAATTAGATATCAAATCCGTAATTGTTTGGTCACTCTAATTTGCGAAGCAACTAAGGTTAATAATTGACTGCTGATCATGAGATTATTATATCTTAGGAAAAATACTCAACTAAATTAAATGTAACCGTTTGTGCTTGTGTTCTTTAGCTTCATCGGTTTTTCTAATTCTTAAAGCATCTACTAAATTAAACTTTTAGTGTTTGTCTGAAGTTGTTTAGCAGTTAGGGTTATTTAGATCACTTGTTTCTAGCTAACTAAAATTATGGAAAGACATGAAATGATTCAAAATGGTGAATTGATTCTAATGATGAATATTCAAAATATTAATTGGTTATGCTTGAGTCAATGATCAGTGTAAGTTTCTGAGATGGAAGTCGATTTAATCCAAGGTTTATTTTCTCTGATTTTCTTTAATAAATTATTTTGCGTTATTTTTAGTTTACTTTACTAATCACAATCAAAACTGTTAGGTTTGTATATAACGCGAGCATGCAATCAAATTACACAAATATAGCGGAAGCGCAATAAAATCGGATTTTAAAATTTTATACAAACCATCACCATGATCTTTTCTTGTACTCAATTATCAATTATACGAAAGATATAGAGAATCAGAATCATACTCTCGTAGAACTATGCTTCCACAGGTACGAGTCCAAGTCCTTCGCGTTCTCCTTGAATTCACCGGTTAGATTCCTTCCTTTGATCAACGTTAGTCACCCAAGTGTTTGGCCTCTAGAGGTGATCCACCAAGAAATAATATGAATTCAAGAAGATGGGTGTTGGCAAAACCCTAGTTTTATCTCTATAGAATTTGTAAGTACTCTCCCAAATCTTATGGAAGCGTATGTAACCCTAATCCATAATAAGACTCCTCTTATTTATAGATATAAGCAACCCTCCTACACTTTTTAGGAATAGGGTTTTATTTTAATTAAACTCTTTTAATTAATTAAATACTTAATCCAATTAGGAATTTATGAGAGTACTTTTATTAATGAATACTCAAACTCTTTTAAGAATTAAATAATAATAATAGTAATAAGAATCATGTTATTAATTTATATTTTAGATTTTCAAAATATTAAATAATAAATATTAAGCTATTTAATTTATTCTATCATAATAGATTAAATTAAATATACTTAACTTATTATTATGATTATGTCATTTACTTCATAAATAAATATTTTTTTTTGCGGCGTGACCCTTTAGGTTCTCCATATTAAACCGGTTGTGAATAAATCAATTAAAACAATTCTAATATTATTTAAATAAGTAAATTAAACTATTTAATTCATTTAAATAAATAATATTTATTCTACAATAAGGATATGCTCCATTAGCGATCAACGACTTTCTAGATAATATAGATTTCAACATTAATCACAAAAGAACCTTTCAGTGAATAGTTAACGTACAATTCAATCCTTCTACCATACAATGTCCCAATTAAATATAAGACATCGAATTACTGTCAAGTCTTATTTTATTTAATTATATCTATTTCGATTCTTAAACGCACAACTCTAAATAATTAAATTAGAAACTACTTTAATTTCAGACCTGGAATTAGTTGAACTTTATGTCATTACGTAGCTCTCGGAAAGAGCTTTCCGGAATAGTATGGTATATCTCCCGACTCTTCCCAGATTAAAAGTTACGAGCGTTTCAACGAATAAAACGAAAAATCGACTACACGACACAAAAATTGAGGCAGGTGGGCCCCACCCGGGCCAGCCGTTGGTGCACCTGCGGCCAGCGACTGCCTAGGGAAACCTATATATGGATGATTTCAGCAGATTTTCAAAAGAGAGGAATTTTAGAGAGAAAAAAAGTGATTTCGAGAGTGAGAAGGTGGCGTTTTTGAGAGAAAATATTCCATAGAGCTCACATAAATCTAGCTATTTGTATAAAACTCTATCATCAATTGAGTGAATGTTCATAGATCCAGGGCTTAAAAAGCTTGTTCCTCCCTTTTCAAGGTGAAAGATTCTATCTTTCTTATGAATTCAATGTAGTTCTATTATATCTTTCGTGTTTTATCCATTGTTGTGCTTAAAGCTTGTTTATTTCCCGATTATTATACTTTTTCGTCGATTTTCCTTAGATCCAACCCGTTTTACCGATTATTTTGCCTATGCATTGTTAAAGTTTGAATCTTTTCCTAGATTCACATGAGATTTAACTTAGATCTAACTTATTATCGGTTTCAAAGTTAAAAACTTTAACCTTTATGTTAGATCCAATGCGGATCTCGTTGGATCTATGTGTTTTCAATGTTTTAAGCCGATTTTGTTCACCCCGTGAAACCCTAGATCCATATCTAGTGGTAATGGAGTCCCACCTACCTGCCTTCAAGGGATTCTAACTGTTGAATCGCCTGATAGCCAGTTTGGGATATATTTCTCGATTTAAATTCCATTTGTGTCGTTGTATAGATCTAGGGCACTTTAGATCTATAGATTTATTCCCACGATTTTAAGTCCCGTTAATGGATCTCATCAACACATATAGTCCCTCGTGATGTCAGTTTCGGTTGTGCGATCTATGAGATGGGGTTTACGGGAGCCCTTTCCTAGATCTTCATTTCATCTTCGTTTCGATGTATTATCTATCGATACAAGCCTAGGAATATGAGGGTCAAGATCCTCAAATCGGATCTTGAACTAATTCCTATGATGGACGCGATTTCAGTTGTAAAGTTATTATTCGATCGTTGTAAATGTAAATTTGGGCCTTAAAATGGTATCGAGGGTTCCATCCCATGAAAACCGGATTTAAGGCCCTGTGATAGTGAAAATCGTGATTGTGGGTGTTTGGGGCTATCGAGATGGCTTTCATGCCCACGGATCGCCCCGACCCTATTTTGATGCTTAATTTTCCATTTATCACCAAAAAATGATTTCTAAACAAAACGACGAAAATCTTCTAAAATCAAACTCAAATCACTCGGGTTAGTAAGACCACTTTAGATTAAAATTGAAAGTAACTAAAAATCTCGATTCCTATTTGGCGAAGGGTTTGAAAACTGTATTTTCCAAAATGTCACCCCAAAAAGATTTTCAACAAAATTAAAGCTAAAGAACCTTTTTCTTAAATCAAACCCCTTGCGTATAGGCTCAAAGAGGTTCTAAACTCCTTTCAAAATAATGCACTTCTCACGATTTCGACCCAAAACTAGATAGCAATTTCCTTCAAAATCACACACACACACACACACACACACTTCACACTTAGGAAAATATTAAGATGTGGTAACTGTGTTTCACGGAAGTCGGGGGGTGCCTAATACCTTCCCCTCACTTAAGCAAGCCCCCGAACTCTATGAATCTCGGTTTCAAGAAAAAATTTACAAAGTCATATATTTAGCCATATAGCGAAAATTCTAAAATTCGAATGAGTTGGTACATCTATTTAAATCTTTATCAACTGGCAACTCTGTCTAATTGGCTCATCATTAAAATCAACCTTTCAAAACTCCGTCGACATTTATGTCAGTTTTTTTCCTAGAACTCACCCTTTAAGCGAAATAATGAATTGAAATCTTAAAGTACTTCATCTTTTAGAGCCACAAACAAAATGTTCTAGGTTTCTTCATCTTACTGCACCAGTTGATCACTCGAATGTTTACTCGATAGCTTGATTGAAAAGATAAGGGGTATTCTGGACAGTATCAAATAGTTCATCATCAATAGCATTCACATATATGTACCTGCATGTTCAAATTTTAATTTTTAAGCTCATTTTTATACATAATAAATAGCCTACTTCAACTACCAAGCTCAGAACTGGTTTTATTTAGTGCCATAGGATCGACTCAAAGCGCGAGCTTTATGTTCGTGAGAACATGCTCTGATACCAATTGTTATTTCCTAGAGGCATAAAGAATATCTAGAAGGGGGTTGAATAGATCTTCTTTTGGCTTATTAAAGGTTATTACCAAATAGTTCATTTAACCAAGATTGATTTTGCACAGCAGAATATTAGTTTGAAAAACTCCCCTTAAAGATTTACTAAGATATCAGTACTGAATTTAGTTTATGTGGAAGTTTCCCATCTATTAAATATAACAGACATAGCAGATAAATATATATAACAGAATGTAAATGATAGAAAGTAAATGACACAAGAGAGTTTTAAGTGGTTCGGAGACTGAACAGCTCCTACTCCACTCATCTACTTCCACAAGTAGGAAATCCACTAAGAATTCAGTCACCCAGACCAGGACACTCTGCCCTTTTCAAGCCTAACAGACTTAGATATTTAGTCACTAAGACAAGAACACTCTTGCCCTCTTTAAGCCCAGCAGACTTGGATATTTAGTCACTAAGACAAGGAGACTCTTGCCCTCTGAATCCCTAGGATTCCTTCAAGTCACTAACTCTCGGAATGTTCGATTTGTTGATAGTTGTTGGAGGTGCTGCTGAGATGACATTTAGGCTCATTTGTCTTCAGGTACTCAGCAGCTTGAATATGATCATCATTGAGATATAGTTGAGTGTTGCAATGAGACTCGACTTCTTCTAGTACTCAACATCTTCTTGTGATCATTTGTTGTGTTGCTAAGATGGCAATTTAGCTCCTTCTTCTTGCTATTTGACAACTACTTATGATAGACTACTAAGATGACTGTAAAGCTCCTTCCTTTGGGTACTTAATAGCTTCTCATGATTAATGCTAATATGACATTAATGCTCTTATTCCTCTTGTACTTAGCAGCTCAGAACACATCTCTTGTTATAGAGTTTAACTTGCTCTACATCTTCATCTATTCAGCTCTTTTTGTTTTTGGTGGGTCGTAGAGTGTGTTCTTACATTTTGCTTTTTGATCTTATACTCTACATTTCTAATGTTCAACCACCATCTTTCCAACCCTTTGATTTTGAATCTTAATGCTCTTTTATAGTCTTATGTAGATTTTCCCATTGCAAAGTGTTCGTTGGAACATTTAATGCACAGATATTTTGATATCCTTGATGTTGACTTTCTGGAGCTGTTGTGTTAGCGTACTTCCTGGCTCTGGACTTATCACATCAAATTGCAGTTTTACTAGCCAGTAGACACATCTTCACATTCTACCAAGGATATATTGTTTGACACTTCGAGATCTTCTACTTGCAACGTTCCATTGTCAGTCTTTCTGTCAGACCTGACTTTACTCTATGATCTGTTGCCTTAGTAGAGTAATAAGAATCGTAGAGTTGAGCTCTACGATCTGTTCAACTATCTGCTCTACGAATGAGTGCCTTACGAAGCTTGGGCAGACTAAGCAGCTTTACGATGTTGGAGATAACTCTACGGTCTTGTTGTCTCTTTGACCCTTTACAATGTCAGCTACTGCTCTACGATCTCTAAGTGACTCTGCGAACTGACTTATCCTTTACGACTAGGGAGTACCTTTACGAATTGACCTTTACTTGCTCATTCTTCAACTTATCTTCATGATTTATGAGAGAGCTTTGTTATCGCCTTTTAGCTCCATGATTAACTTTATGACTTTGTAGCCTTTTTCTTCATTCTAATCATTTTTCAGCTGCTCTACAATTCTGATATGTTGTATGCTCTACGTTCTGGTGTTGATTCAACAGTCTTGTCTTTTTCTGAACGATCCTTGAGTTTCTTCAGCGATTGTTTGAACTACTCTATATTCATGCTTTTACTCACCGATCTTTAATTGTCTTTTCAATTCTACATTTACTCTATGATATGAGCATGTGTCTAGCCAAGGCTCTGCAATCTCATTTTCCACTTTATTGTTCTAAGGACAAGTCAACGAATTTTGTTACGATTCCTTCTTTAGCTCTGAGATCTCCTTGCAGCTTTGATTTCTTCATCTCTTGGACTTTCCTTTTTAGGATGGAGTGAGCTTTACGATTCTTTGTTTACTATACAAAATGATTTTTACTTTGCAAAGTGACGTCTACGACTTGTGTAACTGCTTTACGATCCATCTGATGCTTTACGATCACTGTGACAACCTAAATTTTCGAGAATAATTATAATAAGAATTTAATATAGAATAAATCTTATTATGATTCGAGTTTGCATATATATATGTGTTATATATATATATATATGTGTGTGTGTGTGTGTGATTTATTTAGTGAGCTTAATATGTATATATATATAATTGCGAAATATATGCATAGATTGAGAATGAATGAGTTACTCGTTAATAATTGTAACGATCGCGAGCCGTGGGTAGCTTGGTAATTCGAGCTTATGGATATTATTGAATAAAATAGACTTTTATTAATAATATTATATGTTAAGCGTTTAAAGGTTATATTGTGACCTAGATTATGCGTAGGCGATGATTGGTATGTATGAAAGTGTTCGTATAAGCTAATTTGGTGGTTTCGAGAAATAGCGCTGGAATACTATTTATTGGATTAAATAAATAGTTGAAGGATAATATTATTGAACGAGCTATTTATTATAAAGGCACTAATCCAAATTATGGGTGGGATATATGTGCGTTGATGTATATGATTATGGGGATTTAATCGGGAAGAGTAGCGATCGCGAATCGTGAATACCCTTGTAATTAGGGTTTATTTATATTATTAAAAAGGATTAAATATTATGTTTAAGTGATGTGTTTTAAGGTTATTTTATAACCTGGATGATGCAAATGTATGAATTCTTTACGCGTTGTTGAACCATAGGAGTGAATAATTGAGTTCGCGAAAAATTGCTAAATCACTATTCAAGGGGCACGTTTACCAAGGCACTATTTATGACACTATTCACGCCAGATATTGTTACGTCTTTTCTTTCGATGTGTAGTACTTCGTTAAGGTGTGTATGCGATTAGATAATTTTTCCAAGTGTTAGAATTTTATTTGTAGTCATTGGGGATTTAATTAGAAGCCCAAGTGATTTTAAGGGTGACCCAAACCCATGACCCAACCCATGACCCAAGACTTGATCCATGTGGGATATGGGCATAAAAATCAGCATTTGGTGTAAAGAGAGAGAGAGGTGTACGGTTGGGAAGAGGAGAGGAGACCAAGGGTTGGGAAGAGGAGAGGAGACCAAGGGTTGGGAAGAGGAGAGGAGACCAAGGGTTAGGAGATTCATTTCCCAAGCACAAACATGCCAAACATTTATTCTTCCCACCTAGACAAATGTCTTGAGCTCCCCAATATTCCTCTCATCTCTTCCAAGGCACCTAGAAGACCCAAACAACTCATTCATCTACTCTCCATTTCCAATTCTGTAGAATTTCTAAGAAGGAGAGAGCTAATAGAGAGAGAAAGAGTTTGGGAGGAAGAAACAAGCTAGAGGAAGAGAGAGTGTTCGGGTGGGAGCTAAGGAAGAAGAAGGGAAATATTCAAGCTCTAACCGAGCTATTTAGCAATAAGAAGGAGGAGTAGAGAGGTAATCATCTCCTAAGCTTACATAACTCCATCTTCATCTTCTTCATCAAGCTTTCACTATTCTAAAGAAGAAAGAAGAAGGAGAGTTCGGGAAGAAAGAGAAGGAGAAGGAAGAAGGAGCACGGGTGAGGAAGAAGTAAAAAAATAAGGACTCAAGCAAACCAAGCCTAGCTAGCCTCCTCATCATCTAGGAAGAATTTACAAAGGTAAACCTCCATCTCAAACCATTTTCCATTGATTTTTGGTTAGACTTCCAAGTTTTGTGTTTTTAGAGCTTGTAAGCTCGCGAATGATTTTTTTGGAGATTTTATATTGTTGTTGTTGCTTGTGATGGTTTGTAAATGTTGTTAAGAGACTATATAAACTGTAACGAATGTAATTTTTGTGAATAAATAAAATATTTATTGAGTTAAATAAATATTTTTGTTAATTTATTTATTGAGTAAAAATAAGTAATTGATAAAGTTATTGTGGAGTAATTCATTTTAAGTGTAATTATGTTAATTGTTATTTGAATGTAATTTGATGTGTCTATTCTAATTTAATTTAATAATTAAATTAGATGATAAAATAAATTAGATGATAAAATGATTTATTTGAATAAAGGATTTATTTGAGTAAGATCATTATTTGGTAATATTGTTATTGGTCAAATAAGAGTTATAATTAAATTAGTAAAGTTTAATTGAATTTATTTAATAATAGGTTTAATTAAATTGAAAGTGTGACAATTAAACTATATAGTATAATGGGTTATTAAAATAAATGGAAAAGGAATTAATTTTAGTTAAACCAAACAAGGCCTTGTGACCCTTGGTTGGTAAAAATAGTTTATTTTGTTTTAGTTCAACCAAACAAGGCTTTGTGGCCTTTGAAATTCCATTTTTTCTGCATTTGAGTTTGCCAAACATGGCCTAACTCTTTGTTTTTGCAACTGACTAATTAAAATCCAATTACGTTAAAAAAAAGAATTCATCAGTTGTTTTAGTTTAAGGAAAAAAGAGCAGAGCTTTGTGAGTTTAGAGAAAAATTAAGAGTTTGAGAGTTTTGTGATTGAGAAGGAGAAGGGAGGGGATTGCTAAAGCTAAGGAATCATATTCGTTTAGCTTGAAGGTATAATTTCTTTTAAATTGTGTTAGAAGTTTTATTCACTGTATATGGTTTTCACTTCTCTGTATGTAAATTTATTTGCTCAATGCATGAATTACTTAGTTGTAATTGTTACTATGCATATACTAGTGATTATATAATGTTTGTAAGTCAATTTGAGGGAATTAATCCATGAAAGCATGTTTTAAAATAGAGTTTTTGGTTTTACAGAGTTTCACTTTCATGTATGGCTTATATGTATGAAAATTGATGTTCAATTTGATTATTAATCGGTAAATTGACTTTTGATTGTGTTAATATTATGAAAAATGAAAAGAATGCAAGTGGAATTGATTAAAATAGTTTGGAGATGAATTCACAGTGTTTAATTTCATTAAAAAGGCCAAAACATGATTATTTTGCTTAATCAGTAAATTTTTGGTTTTAATTAGTTGATTATATATTTTATGATGATTGGAATTGTTAGAAACATATTGGGTAATTGTTTTACAACTTGTTTGATGTCTGGGTGTGTTTAATTTGTGAGTCGGATGATAGAATTTGGAAAATTTGGTCTGAATTTCGCTGGTTTGCGAACTGTAGGAGATGACAGTCAAGTCCACCGCCCCGACGGTAGGAATGAACTACCTTCCTCGCCCCGGCGGTAACCTCGCCCTGGCGCTGTTTTGTGAAGAAATCCACCGCCCCGGCGGTGGAACAGAAAATAAAAAAAAAGAATTTTCTTTTTCTTTGTGATTGTGTTATATGGCCATGTGTACGTTTAAGGCTTAGATTAAGATATTAAATGATTTATGAGATACCATGATGGTTGATAAGAAAATACTTATTGAATATCAAATGACAATCGAGATGTTACAATGAAATAGGATAAGAACGAATCTTAAAGTGTATATAATTCTGTAACTAATTATTATTACCGTTTTATAATCGAAATGTATAGGTTGATTAAGGAACATGAATATTAACCTGTAATCTATGCACGAGGCAAGTTTTCTACCCTTAATCTTTTTTATTCCGTTGAAAGCAAGATTCTTACTTTCCTTTCATTGAGCAAGCTTATTAATCTTAACTTATCATTATTCAAACAAGATTGATTTAATGACAAATGCTTATGTTATATTCTAGTCATTTATTATCCAGTCATGAACCCTTATTCAAACTTCAAACATGAATCTTGTTGTATGATTCTATTGTTGAATCAAATGCTTTAATGGCTAGCAAACCCTCATTGATTCAGCTAGTCCATAGTTGATGAACGTTCCAAAGATTTAAAATGATCTTGAGGTTATTCCAAACCAAGTTTCTTTTGGTAGGGAATCTGAAGTTAAACTGAGATGAACAACCCTAATATAGGGGATTAAACTACGCAATAGCGTTAAAATGTTTGTGCACAATACATTGTACAAAGGGCTGATCCCCCGGAGTACGAGATGGATAGTCCATAGTCTATAAGACTGTTAAAGGTTACAGTAGTGATACTTGTTAACCTAGGACACAGTTCGAGGTCTTATGACCCTCAGATATACTTTTGGTTTTGAAATCTATACTCGATTCTAAGCCGAGCTTTCGTTTGAGCTTTCAATCCTCTGATTTTTATTGATTGATTTGAGGAAAACTATTATACCTCAATCTATTGTATTGATTATTGAATTGTCATTGTTATTACACTTGTTGGCAATTGTATGCTCACCCTTGCATAAAACATTACAGCTATACCTGAAAAGTCGGATGAGTCGTCCACCAGTAAGGGCAAGGGCAAGATGAGCAAATGAAGACGTTTATTCTATTTGATTCAGTTCTTTGTAATAAGACTTCGTTATTATTTAAGTTTTTATTCCGTAAATGATGTAATAAAGGTTAGATAACCTGGGATTTATTTAATTAAGAGATTAGAGATGTAACCCCTTTTGTGGGAAGATATTTTATTCAACTTAATTTAATTGTCCTTTATTATGGGTAGTTAGTTATGAATGAATGATATAGTGAACACCAAATCAGTGAAAATTAAGTGTCCGGATTTGGGGGTGTCACAGGTTGGTATCAAAGTCGTAGGTTAAGAACCTTAGGTGGGGAACCTTAGGAGTTAGCCTTAGAAAGAATCGAAACCCTAGTGGTGTTAAAACTCTTATCGAGTTCTAAGGAATGAATTAAGGAATTCATTAAAGATAACAATAATAATAAAAGACTTTATGTGCTATAACTTATGTGTTATAACTTATGTGCTCGCGAGTAGTATCGAGTAGTAATTAAACTTAAAATTTTGGTGACAGGATGACTAATATAGGAGGATCCAGTCAGGATAGGGAGGAGGAGCCCCATGATGTTCATGTAGTCCGGGAGCAGCTAGTGCAGAGGGAGCCATCCCCATTGATCACAGTTATAGGTCCTGAGTATGAGCTTAAGACTGATCCTGAGGAAGATCCTGAAGAGATTGAGGAGGAGGAAGAAGACCCTGAGGAGATACCATTATCTTCCTTAGGTGTTCAGATGTATGAGCAGGTGTATGATCGCAACATAGAGTTGCAGGGTAGGGTGGAGGTGTTGGAGGAGCAGGTGGCAGATCATCAGACCACCATAGAGCAGAAGAATAACGAGATTAAGGAGCTTGACATACGTCTTAGGGACGTGGAGTGGAAGTTGGTTCAGGCAGAGAGCCAAAAGGAGGAGTTATCAGTTGAGGTAGAGAAACTGAAGAGTGAGCTGAGAGAAGAGTCTGCAAAACGTGCTAGAGCTGAGGATGCGTGGATGAAGGTTGCTGATCATGCAGACTGTGTTGAGGATGAGGTGTAGTCAAAGAAAGCCAAGATGGATGAGATAGAGCATGTTTTCCACACAGCGATGGATAGAGCTTAGGATCGGGTTTATCATTACCCAACTCAGTTCGAGGATTTTTCGTGGTACGTGATGGATCGTAGAACGATGATTCATATCATGGAGCAGGAGCGTAAAGAAGCCGTGCATCATGGAATGTCTTTATAGGTCACGAGTAGTAGTAATAATGAATTATTTTCTAAAAGAACTAATATGATGTAAATCTCAAATGAGATAAATAGAGGAATATGATGATGTAATCCTGTAATATTATGAATTCAGGATAGATGATGTAAATAACTATGATGTTATCTATGTTATGTTTTGAATCAGTAAATGAATAAAATACGGAAGTTTATCAAATGTGCTATGTGCTAAATGTTATTTATAAAAGTTTAAGTTTGGACTTAAATGTTTAAGTAATTAAGCAGTAATCTAATAGCGGGAATTCTTAACAGTAAGATGCTGCCAAGAAGAAGACCAACACGTCAACAGACCCCTGAAGGATCCACGAATAACAACGAGGAAACCAACGCTAATCCAATGCAGCAGTTGGTGGATTTGCTAATGGGAGCATTTGCGAATCAACCTCGAGTGCAGGCCACAACTTTCAAAGATTTTAAGGCTGTTGGACCCCCAGAATTTCAAGGGTCTATGAATCCGATCGAGGCACAAACATGGGTCATAGAGATGGAAAAGGTTTTTGACGTCGCTAGAGTCAGCGAGGACCAGAAGACTGCATTCGCGACATTTATACTGAAATCAGAAGCTAGCTATTGGTGGCAAGCCAACAAAACTCGAGGTGGTCAAGGGGTAATTCCGTGGGATAGATTTAAGGAGATATTTTTTGAAACTTATTTTCCGGCGAGTGCGCAGAATCAGATGGAGGTGCGATTTCTGGAGTTAAAGCAAGGTACAATGACGGTGCTTGAGTATGCTGCAAGATTTAATGAGTTGGCGAGGTTTGCGTCATATCAAGTTAATACTTATGAGAGAAAGGCTAGAAGGTTTGAGCAGGGACTGAAGCCCTGGTTGTTTAGTCGAGTTTTGATGTTCCAATTGAACTCGTTTGCGGCAGTGCTAAAGAAGGCGATTATCACCGAAAGAGGAAGTGATGCTCTGTCTAAGTACAATCAGGAGCAAAAGAAGAAGAAGAATGAAAATGAGAATAAGACAAGTGGTAGCCATGGTGGCAGTGGACAAAAAAGAAACTGGAATGATAGTGTTTTTGCTAGAAGTCAGCAAGGAAATTAGAAGAAGAAGGTGGAAGCGTGCAGCAACTGCGGGAAGAATCATGTGGGTGTTTGCTACGGGAAGTGATGCTCTGTCTAAGTACAATCAGGAGCAAAAGAAGAAGAAGAATGAAAATGAGAATAAGGCAAGTGGTAGCCATGGTGGCAGTGGACAGAAGAGAAACTGGAATGATAGTGTTTTTGCTAGAAGTCAGCAAGGAAATTAGAAGAAGAAGGTGGAAGCGTGCAACAACTGCGGGAAGAATCATGTGGGTGTTTGCTTGAAGGGCAAGAGAGTATGCTTTAATTGTGGACAAGAGGGTCACATTGCGCCAAATTGCCCCAGTCCGAAAAAGGGTCAATGCTTTACTTGTGGATCGAAGGATCACCTTGCTCGAGATTGCCCTAAGAAAGCTACGAGAGGAGCAAACGGAGGAAAGGGAAACAGCAGCGGTGGCAATTTGACTATCACTGGACCGACGCCGTCCAACCGACCTACCACCCGAACATTTAACATGACGGTGCAGGATGCTGTGCAGTCCAGGGATGTGGTGTCAGGTATCATTCCGGTCAATAGTGTAAATGCTTACGTATTATTTGATTCGGGTGCTACTTATTCCTTTATATCTGATGATTTTGCTAGAAAATTAGAGTTACCTCACGAAGAGTTAGATTACCCTATGAACATAGAAATCGTAAATAAAGAAGTGATTCCTGTTAAGTTTATACACAAGAACTGTCGGGTAGATATTAAGGGTCATGTGATGACGGTAAACTTAATCCCAATTTGACTTGGGGAGTTTGACGTTATTCTGGGAATGGATTGGTTGTTCAACCATGGGGCAATTATTGATTGCCAAAAGAAATGTGCGAACCTTATGACTCCGTCAAAGGTAGTATTTTATGGTAGCAAGTCGCCTAGACAAGCGAGTTGTCTGACGATGATGCGGCCTAGAAAGATGTTGAGACAAGGATGTGTAGGATATCTAGCCTACATAGTTGATACACGGAAGGTGGGTGCAAAGCTAGAAGAGATACCAGTAGTTAGGGATTTTGTGGACGTGTTTCCTGATGATTTGTCGAGACTACCGCCGATAGGGATATTGAATTTGTAATTGATCTAGCACTGGGAACAACCCCTATATCAAAAGCCCCGGATCGAATGACTCCGGTAAAGTTGAAGGAGTTGATGGTGCAACTGCAAGAGCTGCTAGATAAGAAGTATATTCAACCGAGCGTTTCGCCGTGGGGAGCGTCGGTGTTATTTGTTAAGAAGAAAGACGGATCAATGCGTCTTTGCATTGATTATAGAGAGCTGAACAAGGTCACGATTAAAAATAAATATCCGTTGCCAAGGATCGATGACCTGTTTGATCAACTGAAGGGAGCGAGATATTTTTTAAAGATAGATCTGCGAAGTGGGTACCATCAGTTGAAGGTGAGAAAAGAAGACATACTAAAGATAACATTCCAAACTAGACATGGCCACTATGAGTTTTTAGTTATGTCATTTGGTTTAACAAACGCACCTGCAGCATTTATGGATTTAATGAATAGAGTGTTTAAACCATTTTTGGATAAATTCGTAGTGGTATTCATAGAAGATATTCTGGTATATTCCAAAACTCAGGAAGAGCATGTGGAACACCTGAAGGTGACTTTGGAAGCGTTAAGGAGGGAGAAATTGTATGCGAAATTCTCCAAATGTGAATTTTAGTTGGAACGTGTCCAATTCCTTGGGCATGTTATTAATAGAGACAGGATTTCGGTGGATCCGGCGAAAGTGGAAGCTGTGATGAACTGGGATCAGCCGAAAACACCGTCAGAAGTACGGAGTTTCTTGGGATTGGCGAGTTATTATAGGCGTTTTATTCAAGATTTCTCTAGGATCGCCTCTCCGTTGACGAATTTGACAAGGAAGTCAGTGAAGTTCGTTTGGACGGAGAAATGCGGAGAAAGTTTTTAGGAGTTAAAGAGACGTTTAAGTTCAGCACCTGTGTTGTCTTTACCGGATAATACAGGGAATTTTGTGGTGTATAGTGACGCATCGCACAAGGGGTTAGGCTGCGTGCTTATGCAGAACGGTAAGGTTATCGCCTATGCATCGCGCCAATTAAAAGATTATGAGAAAGGGTATCCGACCCATGATCTAAAGCTAGCAGCCGTGGTGTTTGCTTTAAAAATTTGGAGGCACTATCTCTATGGGGAGAAGTGTGAGATATACACAGACCATAAAAGTCTCAAGTATATTTTCACACAGAAGGATTTAAATATGCGTCAGAGGCGATGGATAGAATTGATCAAAGATTACGATTGTGAAATCCTATACCATCCAGGGAAAGCTAATGTCGTTGCTGACGCTTTGAGTAAGAAGGGTAGGGAGAAGTTATCTTTGTTAACTGCTCAGGAGAAACTCATAGCGGAAATGGCTAAGTTAGAGTTAGAGGTGAAATGTCTGGCAGAGCCGAATGAAAAACTATTCCAGATGGAAACCGAACCAACTTTGGTAAACAAGGTAAAGGAAGCGCAACTCCAGGATGGGGAGTGTGATAAAATACAGAAAAGGGTACTTGAGGGTGAGGAGCTTAAATTCAAAATCGATTTTGAAGGGATACTGAGATTTGAAGGTAGAATTTGGGTTCCGTTAGTGCAAGAGATCAGAGAAGAGATTTTGAATGAAGCTCATAGTTCAAGATTTTCAGTTCACCCGGGAAGTACAAAAATGTACCAAAATCTTCGACAACATTTCTGGTGGCCAAATATGAAAAGAGAAGTTGCTTAGTGTGTTGCGAAGTGCTTAACTTGTCAGAAAGTCAAAGCAGAACATCAGAGGCCAAGTGGTTTGCTACAGCCCTTGGAGATACCAGAATGAAAGTGGGAGCATATCATGATGGATTTTGTGGTAGGCCTTCCAACTACTCAGAAGGGTTATGACGAAATATGGGTTATCGTAGACAGACTGACGAAATCAGTGCATTTCTTGTCAATAAAAATCAGGTTCACCCTAGATCAGTTGGCGAGATTATACGTCAAAGAGATTATCTCAAGGCACGGAGTTCCAGTATCAATTGTGTCGGACAGAGATCCACGTTTCACACCAAAATTTTGGAGGAGTCTGCAAGCTTGTATGGGGACGCAGTTGAGAATGAGTACAGCGTATCATCCCCAAACTGATGGTCAAAGTGAAAGAACAATACAAACATTGGAGGATATGCTACGCGTGCGTCATGGACTTCAAAGGAAACTGGGATGACCATTTACCACTGGTCGAGTTTGCCTATAATAATAGCTATCACGCAAGCATTGGAATGCCGCCTTATGAAGCTTTGTATGGAAGAAAGTGCAGAACTCCGTTATGTTAGAATGAGGTTGGTGAACGTCAACTATTGGGACCTAAACTGGTACAACAAACTGCTGAGGTCATCAAGTTGATAAGAGCCAGATTGTTAGCTACTCAAGACAGGTAGAAGAAATATACAGATAAGCACTGACAGAATAGAGAGTTTGACGTCGACAGTTTTGTATTTCTCAAAGTATCACCCTAGAAGGGAAAGATCAGATTTGGTAAAAAGGGTAAGCTGAGTCCGCGATTTATTGGACCCTTTGAGGTGTTGAAAAGAGTAGGAGAGGTGGCTTATGAAGTAGCTTTACCTCCCGAGTTGGCCCACATTCATAATGTCTTTCATATATCGGTGCTACGACCATATAAGCCCGATTATAAACATATTATAGAATATGAACCGATATAATTTGAGAAAGATTTGTCCTATGAAGAGATTCCTATGCAGATAATTGACAGGAAAGAACAGGTTCTCAGAAATAAAGTTATACCTTTAGTGAAGGTAATCTGGAGGAACCATAACGCTAAAGAAGCTACGTGGGAACTCGAAGAGAAAATGATGCAAAACTATCCCCAATTATTTACTTAATCCATGTATCGCGATTCTGGGGACAGAATCCTTGTAAGGAAGGGAGAATGTAACGGTCGAATTAATGGCGTTGTGATTCTGGGGACAGAATCCTTTTAAGGAGGGAAGGATGTAACGAATGTAATTTTTGTGAATAAATAAAATATTTATTGAGTTAAATAAATATTTTTATTAATTTATTTATTGAGTAAAAATAAGTAATTGATAAAGTTATTGTGGAGTAATTCATTTTAAGTGTAATTATGTTAATTGTTATTTGAATGTAATTTGATGTGTCTATTCTAATTTAATTTAATAATTAAATTAGATGATAAAATGATTTATTTGAATAAAGGATTTATTTGAGTAAGATCATTATTTGGTAATATTGTTATTGGTCAAATAAGAGTTATAATTAAATTAGTAAGGTTTAATTGAATTTATTTAATAATAGGTTTAATTAAATTGAAAGTGTGACAATTAAACTATATAGTATAATGGGTTATTAAAATAAATGGAAAAGGAATTAATTTTAGTTAAACCAAACAAGGCCTTGTGACCCTTGGTTGGTAAAAATAATTTATTTTATTTTAGTTCAACCAAACAAGGCCTTGTGGCCTTTGAAATTCCATTTTTTCTGCATTTGAGTTTGCCAAACATGGCCTAACTCTTTGTTTTTGCAACTGACTAATTAAAATCCAATTACGTTAAAAAAAAAGAATTCATCAGTTGTTTTAGTTTAAGGAAGAAAGAGCAGAGCTTTGTGAGTTTAGAGAAAAATTGAGAGTTTGAGAGTTATGTGATTGAGAAGGAGAAGGGAGAGAATTGCTAAAGCTAAGGAATCATATTCGTTTAGCTTGAAGGTATAATTTTTTTTAAATTTTGTTAGAAGTTTTATTCACTGTATATGGTTTTCACTTCTCTGTATGTAAATTTATTTGATCAATGCATGAATTACTTAGTTGTAATTGTTAATATGCATATACTAGTGATTATATAATGTTTGTAAGTCAATTTGAGGGAATTAATCCATGAAACCATGTTTTAAAATAGAGTTTTTGGTTTTACAGAGTTTCACTTTCATGTATGGCTTATATGTATGAAAATTGATTTTCAATTTGATTATTAATCGGTAAATTGACTTTTGATTGTGTTAATATGATGAAAAACGAAAAGAATGCAAGTGGAATTGATTAAAATAGTTTGGAGATGAATTCACAGTGTTCAATTTCATTACAACATGTTTGAAGTCTAGGTATGTTTAATTTGTGAGTCGGATGATAGAATTTGGAAAATTTGGTCTGAATTTCGCTGGTTTACGAACTGTAGGAGATGACAGTCGAGTCCACCGCCCCGGCGGTAGGAATGAACTACCTTCCTCGCCCCGGCGGTAACCTCGCCCTGGCGCTGTTTTGTGAAGAAATCCACTGCCCCGGCGGTGGAACAGAAAATAAAAAAAAAAGAATTTTCTTTTTCTTTGTGATTGTGTTATATGGCCATGTGTACGTTTAAGGCTTAGATTAAGATATTAAATGATTTATGAGATACCACGATGGTTGATAAGCAAATACTTATTGAATATCAAATGACAATCGAGATGTTACAATGAAATAGGATAAGAACGAATCTTAAAGTGTATATAATTCTGTAACTAATTAGTATTATCGTTTTATAATTGAAATGTATAGGTTGATTAAGGAACGTGAATATTAACCTGTAATCTACGCACGAGGCAAGTTTTCTACCCTTAATCTTTTTATTCCGTTGAAAGCAAGATTCTTACTTTCCTTTCATTGAGCAAGCTTATTAATCTTAACTTATCATTATTCAAACAAGATTGATTCAATGACAAATGCTTATGTTATATTCTAGTCATTTATTATCCAGTCATGAACCCTTATTCAAACTTCAAACATGAATCTTGTTGTACGATTCTATTGTTGAATCAAATGCTTTAATGGCTAGCAAACCCTCATTGATTCAGCTAGTCCGTAGTTGATGAACGTTCCAAAGATTTAAAATGATCTTGAGATTATTCCAAACCAAGTTTCTTTTGGTAGGGAATCAGAAGTTAAACTGAGATGAACAACCCTTATATAGGGGATTAAACTACGCAGTAGCGTTAAAATATTTGTGCACAATACATTGTACAAAGGGCTGATCCCTAGGAATACGAGATGGATAGTCCATAGTCTATAAGATTGTTAAAGGTTACAGTAGTGATACTTGTTAACCTAGGACACAGTTCGAGGTCTTATGACCCTCAGATATACTTTTGGTTTTGAAATCTATACTCGATTCTTAAGCCGAGCTTTCGTTTGAGCTTTCAGTCCTCTGATTTTTATTGATTGATTTGAGGAAAACTATTATACCTCAATTAAAAATCTACTCCATTGATTATTGAATTATCATTGTTATTACACTTGTGGGTAATTGTATACTCACCCTTGCATAAAACATTGCAGCTAAACCTGAAAAGTCAGATGAGTCGTCCACTAGCAAGGGCAAGGGCAAGATGAGCAAATGAAGACGTTTATTCTATTTGATTCAGTTCTTTGTAATATGACTTCGTTATTATTTAAGTTTTTATTCCGCAAATGATGTAATAAAGGTTAGATAACCTGGGATTTATTTAATTAAGAGATTAGAGATGTAACCCCTTTTGTGGGAAGATATTTTATTCAGTTATGAATAAATAGGACCTTATTTACTCTTTGTTCCTATTTATTTTTATTTATTTTTTATTTATTTATTCAAAAACTTGTTGGTCGATTTAGCAATCGATAAACACACACGTACAAGTATACACGGTCCACAAGTAATATATGATAAGATATGAGTCGAACCCACAGGGAATTGTGACGAATAAAAACCAAGTACCAATCGTATATTAGTTTGATCTAGTTTAAACGATGAAGATTTGAATTTTGTTGATTGGTTGAGTTCATAGGACAAGTAATGAATAAAATGCGGTAAAATATTAAGATAGAAAGATCTAAGATTACAATTTCCCCCAACACGTCATTTGAATCTCCTAACTCTCTCTTTTCAATTAGTTATATCATACGAATTGACAACCGAGAAATCAAAACTTCATAAGAGCCTATGTCGATGGTCAATCACGAATCTTCATAAGCAGTGCATAGGTATATGTCTATCCTATACACTATCAAGAGACCAATTTCAAGAATGATTAATAAGACACGTATCACTAAATCGCATTAACCGTCCCCTCAATTACCAACTTTCACATCGGAAGTCATTAAGACTAGATTCTCTATTGGTTGCGTGCGGTAGTTAGGTATATGTCTATCCCAACTACTCTCAAGTTACCCATTTATGCAGATTAATAACAAGACACACGTCACTTAATCCATTTAATAACCCACAACAATCTTTAACTCTCGCATGTTATCATAACTAGGTCTTAACCTATAATCCATTCGTCAAGTTCATATAGGTTCCCAAGGTAATTACGGGTCAAGCAATTAATCTAGAAAGCAAAGGTTATGATAATCAATTCACAAATGAATAACTAAAATCAATAGAAAGAGAATTCAATTCAATTTAAGTATTGGGTTCAATTGCAATCTTATAATAGAAGGTTAGTTCATGATAGCTACGATAAACATCAATTTCAATTTATACATTGTCAAATTCGAATTACAAAGGAGATGAAAATCTAGAAATGAAACCACTTTTGAAGTTGTTCAGTTGTTGTTCCTTGGGTTGTTGTTGGTTTCTAGCTCTCCTCCTTAGTTTTATAATTCTTGTTGACTAAGTTCCTTGGCTTGTGGCTTGATTCATCTTGATTTGCAGCCTTTAGCACTGTTGTTTAATGTATTTTGCAGCCTCTCTAATTCTAGATGTCTGATATGAAGCTTAGAAGAGATTACATATAGCCTCCTTCAAGAAACCCTAGCCAAAGTCGGACAAAATGTAGCTCAGATCGCACTGAAAGTGTCAGATTGCACTCAGGACGGCGTTGGCGCGCCCGCACGGTGCCTGGCACGCGCGCGCCCAGGCCCTGGTTGGCCCATGCTGGCTGTCACACGCTGGCTACCGCACGACCGCACCGCGCGCCCGCACGCCAGTGCGCACGCCCACTCCCTCGCCCTGGCTGCCCGCCTAGCGCCCCGCCTGCTGCACGCTTGGCGCCCCATATTCCGAGGCCCCAGCGCGTGCCCGCGCCCAGCGCCTGCCGAGCGTGCCTGCCTACCGAGTACAGCCGAGTGCTACCGAGGCAGCCGAGCCCCGCGCGTGCGCGCGTGCCTAGTGCTCATGCGTCTGCGCCTGCTGCCTGACTGCCGATGCCCAGCGCCCATGCCAACGCCCAGCGCCCATCTGCCGAGGTTGGCTGCTGAGGCCCGCGCGCGTCGCACGGCGCCCGTGCCAAAGCCTACCAGGTGCCCCCACCTGCTGCACGTGAGTGCTCGTGGCTTGGCCAATGTTGCACGCCGTGCACGCTTTCCAACGCCGTGCACGCACAACTTCTAAATGTTATCAAATTAAGCACCGAGCATCACCAAATATTAATTTTCACCGTATTATCATTCGGGCACGGATATCCAAGCACGGGCTTGCTCTTATGGCTTGGCCGACACCGAACGTCGTGCATGCTTTCCAACGCCGTGCACGCTCGACTTCCAAATGTCATCAAATTAACCACCGAACTTCGCCAAACACTAATTTCCATTGTACTACCATTCGGGCACGGACGTCCAAGCACGGACATTGAGTCATTATGAACAACGATCCGAACGGTCTTTATTTCCATTCATACAAACATAATGAAAACGCATCAAAGTAACATAAAACATGTAAAAATAACTAAAAACTAAATTATCTTGAAATACGATAAAAATGGCTAAAAACCATATAAAATTCCCAAAAGCTAACAAATTAACAAGGTCAAAGGTACCCAAATTGCGTGTATAAAACACCCTCATCAAATACCCCCAAACTTAACCCTTTGCTTGTCCTCAAGCAAACTAAAGATACAATAACTCACTGAAATCAACACAGACGACACTAAATTAAAAGGGAAACGACTCAAGAATTGGCCTCCAAGGATGAGATCAAAAAGGGCCCAAAAACAACGCAAAGTTACAATTTAACAAAAAATTTAAGCTCACAGCTACTCCAGATCTCTGCAATGTGTTTGTGTGTGCGCTATCTATTTATGCGAGTTAGGAAAGAGCTAACACATGAACTCAATTTATGAGGGATTATACTATAAATCTACAAACTCATTATTACCTTGATAAATACCAAACAAGACGACCATATAAGAAAGGGGTTCCCAGGGGGTTATTACAGTAATGAATAATCACATTGGTAAGTGCGTTTTACGCTCCATCTCACCTTAAACTTATGCGTATGACCGTGTAATGTCTAATCACATTAGGCTATTCAGAGCTACCCGTGTAACAAGTGTTTGATCAATAACTCCCAAACTAGATGACTTTAGGGCATTAGGTATAAAACACCCCTAAGGATCTATTAACTCGAGTAGCAAAGGCCACGTAATTAAACTTAGTCAATAAAATACAAATTTTTTTTTAATTCCCCCAAACTAATATGAAAATCTAAAATAAGCATAAAAGGTTGTTGACGTGAGTTCAGTATATTTCACGTATAAGCTCCCCAGCATTTTAGTAAATGAGATTTCTTAATACTAACTAACTAAACAAGCACGTTGTGAATGTGAAGAGCTTACGACCAAAAGTAGTGTGGTTAGCCAAATTGTTAAAGAGTAACTAAGCATGCTCAAGCCTTAACTTTAGATAAAAACACGTTAACCAACAAAAATATCATTGGCCATTCTTGTAGCACAACACGACTAGACAAAATAAGATAACTAAATTAAACTACCACACAACACAACACGACTAGACAGACTAAGATAACTCAATTAAACTACCACCAGGTTCAAACTCTAAGGTCCTCCTATGCTTATCAGCATAACTCTTCTGCCGTGATCGCGTCGACTGCAATTTCTCTTTAGCCACTACTACTTTCTCCGTAGTGATTTGAACTAACTCAAGCCCTTCTATAGCCTTCTCGCCAACCTCATCCCAACAAGTTGGTGCCCGACACTTCCTACCATACAACGCCTCAAACGGAGCCATCCCAATACTTGCATGCCAGCTGTTGTTATAAGCAAACTCAACTAGACTTAAGTAATCATCCCAATTTCCTGACCACTCCAGTGCACAAGACCTCAACATGTCCTCTAACATTTGAATAGTCTGTTCGGATTCCCATCGGTTTGTGGATGGAAAGAAGTACTAAAGTTTAGTCGAGTTCCCCAAGCTCATTGAAACCCTTTCCAGAACCGTGAAGTGAACCGCGGGTCCCGATCCGAAACAATAGATGTTGGAGTACCATGAAGTCTAATAATCTCTTGCTGAAAGATCTGTGCCAACTTATCCACAGAGTAACCCTCATGGATAGCCAAAAAGTGTGCCGATTTGGTCAACCGGTCCACCACAACCCAAATGGCATCATTCTTCTTGAACGTTTTCGGCAAACCAGTCACAAAGTCCATCGTGATATCCTCCCACTTCCAAACTGGTATATCTAACTGTTGCAGCAAACCACTAGCTCATTGATGTTCTATCTTCACTTGCTGATAAGTGAGGCACTTACCCACATATTCAGCCACGTCTCGCTTCATCCCATTCCACCAAAATATTTCCTTCAAATCTTTGTACATCTTTGTGGAACCTGGATGAATAGAAAATGGCAAACTATGAGCCTCAGCCAACATAGCTTCCTGAATGGTTGAATCCGACAGTACACACAACCGCTTACCCAACCAAATCACATTGTGGTAATCAGTACAAAACTCGGGTTGTTTGCCCTCCTCCAGATTCTGCACCATACCCCATAACTCCCCATCTTCCTTTTGAGCTTCTTTAATCCGTGAGATAAGAGATGACTCCACTCTCATACCTGCCAAATGCCCATCTGAACCTTGCACATACAACTCCAACTATTGTCGCTCCATATCCGAAATAAGTTAAGGTTATGCAATAAGGGCTGCTATACTTCCTGAATTCTTTCGGCTAAGAGCATCTGCAACCACATTTGCCTTCCCCGGGTGATATTGTATTCTCGCATCATAATCTTTTAGAAGCTCTAACTAATGTCTCTGCCTCATGTTAAGCTTTTTTTGAGTAAAAATGTATTTAAGACTTTTGTGATCGGTGAAGATATCACAAGTCTCTCGATACAAATAGTGCCTCCAAATTTTTAAGGCAAATATTACTGCTGCCAACTCTAAATCATGAGTGGGGTAGTTCACCTCATAAGGTTTAAGTTGCCTAGAAGCATAAGCAATCACCTTACCGTGTTGCATCAAAACACACCCCAAACCTTTCTTAGAAGCATCACTATAAATTTGATAACCTCTTGTCCCTGATGCCAATGTAAGTATTGGAGCTGTCACAAGCCACTTCTTCAACTCCTCAAAACTCTTCTCGTGTTCCTCATTCCACACAAACTTCGTGCCCTTTCTCAACAACTGAGTCAATGGCAAGGCAAGTAAAGAGAACCCTTCCATAAATCGCCTATAGTACCCTGCCAAACCCAAAAAACTCCTAACTTCTGTCACCGTAGTAGGTCTCGGCCATTTAGTGATAGCCTCAACCTTCGCATGATCCACCTTAATGCCTTCAGCAGATACAACGTGGCCCAAAAATACAACTTGCTCCAACCAAAACTCGCATTTAGAGAATTTAGCATACAACTTCTCTTTTTGTAAAATCCCTAAAACTGTATGAAGATATTCCTCATGCTCTTTCCTAGATTTGGAGTAAACCAAAATGTCATCAGTAAAGACAATAACATATTGGTCCAAGTACTCTCTGAACACACGATTCATTAAATCCATAAACATTATCGGAGCGTTAGTTAACCCGAATGACATCACCAGAAACTCGTAATGCCCATAGCGAGTGCGAAAAGCTGTCTTAGAGATATCCTAATCCCTTACCCTTAACTGATGATAACCTAACCTCAAGTCTAACTTCGAAAAATACTTCGCCCCCTGAAGTTGTCATCAATCCTCGGCAATGGATACTGATTCCTGATGGAAATCTTGTTCAACTCCCTATAGTCTATGCACAACCTCATAGACCCATCTTTCTTCTTCACAAACAAAATCGGAGCACCCCACGGTGAAACACTAGGCCGAATTACACCACGATCTAGCAGTCTTGTAACTGCTCCTTCAACTCCTGCAACTCCAATGGTGCCATCCTATATGACGACTTAGAGATAGGCTCTGCACCAGGAACCACTACAAAAAAATGGACATTCAACAACGATTTTTCGGGCAACGACATATAAAGTTGTTGCAAAAAATGCATGTTTAGCAACGACATTTGTCATTCGTTGCAATTTGTGAAAGACTTACACTTTTCGTAACGAAATTCATTGGTCGTTGCAAAATTTTGTTGCGAATTTGTTAGCGAGGAAAAAAAAATCCCAGCCTATAAACTTTTTTGTTGCCAATGTGTTGGCGATAAAAATTTATCTCTCGCCACTTGATTTTTCCTCATAGTGGGCAACGAAAAAAATTTTGTTGCTATATTTCGTAGCCTAATATGGACCACATTCATTGTCAACAATTTTTCTTTCGTTGCGTATTATGTACAATTTTTTGCAACGATTATTAAAATGTTGCCGTAAATAAGACCCAATAAGCAAATTTCACCCTTTTTTTCTTTCCCAAAACGCAACGTTTTGCATTTTTAAATTATTATTTATTTTATTTCTTTTTGAATAATTCGTTGTTTTGCATGAGAAAAGGACTATAAGTAATGATATTCACATTCTTAGTTTTTGTCATATTCGTCTATTAATTTTATATCATTTGAAAACCACAAACTAAATAAAATAAAATAATAAAAATAAAAATAAAAAGATGATAATAATATCATAAGTATGTGTGTAGATATGTATATTACATATATAATTCTGTAATATATATTATCTAATACATTAAACATTTCAATAAGTATCTAAAAAATCATGAACAATAACTACAATTAAATTCTATTTTTTTCAAACAAAAAAAATCATTTCAATTTTTCAATACTAAAGTTTCCGATCAGTAATTAAATAATTAATAACAATCAACAACCATAACAATTCTTAATCTTAACTTAGTTTAATGGTTTAAAATTAACAATACATAATCCATAATTTAATGCAGTCTATCTAAATGCATTATACATCCAGGACCAGCAGAGAACAGAACAGCTTCAGCTTGGCAGCTTGCAGTACACCAGCACTCCAGCAAACCACCTGCAAGTCCAGGGAGGCATTAATATTTTGACCACTTAAAGACCGAACTGAAGTGTTCCCTAAATAACAACTATGATGCAAGAGCAAAAAGAACTCATCATTAGATCTAAACACAAGGATGCAGCACACACAAATCCCGTAGCTGAACAAAGAAATGAATCAGTATTAAACTCCTAACATAGCTAAATTGAATTTGGCCCGAATTGTATGTAGCATGCAAAACAAATTTGACTGCACACAAATTCCACCCCTCTTCTTTGGTCGTCTGTTTTTAATTATTATTTCTTCTTTAATCAAACAAAAGCTAAATTAAAATAAGACATGTATACATATAGAAATCAATATCACATTCAACAGGAATTGCTAAAATAATTTGGCCCGAATGTGAACTCTCATATTGGGAAAAGTTTCATATATGAAAAACTTACTTTAAAAAGAGAAGCAGCATTTCCACATGAAATCGACACTTCCTTCAACATAACAGTTTTTGTAATAATGTCTTCCAGCATCATCTAACAGTGTATCCTAGTGAGATAAAATCCTGCAACTGTAGAACGCAGCTCTATCTCTCGATACCCTTAGTGCAACATACATGTTAATGGGTCAAGTTTATTATGTGATATTTCTTCATCTAGTCTAGTTTAAAAACTCGACTCCCTTTTCACAGTCCAAACCAAAACAGATTAACCAGATGGTGACTCCAGTGAAAGGACACCTTTTCATCAAAGGTCAAAAATCAGATACAGATTCAGGAACCATAAATTCATTATTATTAAAATTTATAAAAATTAAAAAAAACAAAAAACAAACTTGAGGCTCTACTGGCTGAAAAGAGGAGAACAAAGTTACATCTGCATGGATTTAATGAATGTGTTCATAGATGTGGCGTCTATATCTGAAGCCATAAGTAACTTTCTCTATCATGATTCACTTGGAAGAAAATAAGGATACTCAGAAAAAGAAATACCAACTCTTCAAATAAGTTTATATATATATATATATATATATATATATATATATATATATATTCCACCCCTTCCACAAAATGTGTAGCATGTAACACTGCATATATACCTCAAGAATCCCAACAATATAATTACGCCATGGGCTAAGTTAACTTTCAGTAGTAAACAATTCTGAATACACCAAAAACAACAATTCATAGTATTACATTCATTGATCCTTTCGCAAACTCTAGTACAAAAAGAAAATCAATCTCATTCACACCCACACACATCAAGAAATTCATGTGAAGGAACACCAAATTCTGTCACGGTTAAATTCAAAACATATTTGCAGCTTAATCCTGTTTTCAATTCATTTTCAAGTTCTGCTTTTTATTCGCTGCAAAGACTATCCAGGCTAAATTCATCTTGACTTCCATTATGGATATTAGTACTAGTATTGGTCAAATACTTCATGTCATTGAAATCTCGACTCATTCTGTATAATAATTCAATTAGTAAATAACAATAAAAAGAAAAATATAAGTGGAAAGCATGAATACACATTAATCTGCTAACGGGATATGAGAATTAGCTTGCCAAAAACTCACTCATCTTTCCAAAATTAAAATTCATGTGTTAATTAACTTGAGAAGCTTGCAATTACAAATGTTAAAAAAACATTGAAATACTTCATGTCATTGAAATCTCGACTCATTCTATATAATAATTCAATTAGTAAATAACAATAAAAAGAAAATATTTAAGTGGAAAGCATGAATACACATTAATCTGCTAACGGGATATGAGAATTAGCTTGCCAAAAACTCACTCATCTTTCCAAAATTAAAATCCATGTGTTAATTAACTTGAGAAGCTTGCAATTACAAATGTTAAAAAAACATTAGTCACCTCACCTTTCGTTTTCAAAAGACTTCATAAATTGTAAACTGGACCCAACTCCAATTACAATAAGCTTAATTAGTAAAACCTAGTTTGTAATCCATAAAAATAAGGTTCTTTAACCACTGCAGATAGGCTAATGAGAAAATTAGGGGTTGTGAAGAAATAAAAGTGAAACATTTACTACACTTGTTAAAATATAGGTGTCTACCCTCTTTTTGGCATTTAAACAAACATGTTATGCCCCATTCAAGTTCACCCGATGTATATAATGTTAAAGATGTATAGTGAATAATATAGTAACAAAGAATTAGAGATTTTCATTTAAAAAACTGAAACAATTACAAATTTAAGGTAAACCAAACGCCTGCTTCATAATTAGGTTTGGGCATATAGAGTTTTACAAATAAAAGTTCACGTTAGACAAATCAATTCCAGAACATGGTTCAGAGTATCCAAATGAAATGGTTGTGAAATTGCAGCACATTAAGTTTATACCTAAATTTAAAAAATTAGCAATACCTCCCTCTGGTAAATGAAACTTTGGGCGGCGGCGGTGGTGGCAAAAGAATATCTATGCGAGAGAGATTTGAAAGAGGTCGGCAAGTGGCACCATTTTCTAATTAAATTTCTACACCAACATGATTGATGCAAACCGTTTGTTTTACCATCTTCAAAAGAGAATGAATTTGTTTTTCTATCAGAAACGAAAAGGCAAACGGCAGACTTGGACTGCTGAAAGAAAAGAAGAAACAAGAAACAAGAAAGAAAAAAGAAAAAAAAACATTTGTATCACAACACAGTTGCCCCATGGCATCGTTTTAACCTTTTACATTGATATTGATATTTGTAGATTATTTAAGAAGTATTGTTAAAATAAAATTAATATTTGAAAAAAAAATTACATTATAATTTAAATTTTAGGATGTCATAAATTAAATAAGAACAAATTTAAATAAAAATAATTTGTAGAACAAAGAAGTGATATTCTAGCATTTGTGATCTATTCCAAAAGAATCTTATATGAAAAATTTTCATAATCAATTTTCAAAATTCTATAATTCCAATTATTGTAAATTTATTTGATTTTAAATAATGTAATATTTAGTGTTCTAAATAACATAAAAATTATTGACAATAAAAATTTTATTTTCAACAATTAAATAATATTATATTATAATTTGAATTTTAAGTTCTCATAAATAAACAAAAACATACTCACTGAAACTTTTTTTTGGAACCAAGGAGTAACATTTTAGTATTCTCCATAATTAATATTGTATCATCTATCATTATTTATTTATTAATCACATAGATGTATTTACTTGCTCTAATTCAAATATATATATATATATATATATATATATGTGTGTGTGTGTGTGTGTGTGTGTGTGTGTGTGTGTGTGTGTGTATTAATATTATTTACTAATCACATAGATGTATTTTCTTATTTTATTCAAACATATGAAATAACTAATTTTATTAAAAAAAATAGCATTAATTATTATTTTTATTTTCTACATTTACACTCGTAATTTCATTTATTAATATTTTACATCATTATACAATTATTTATAAACTCTATATATAATTCTGATTCCTTTAAAAAAAGGTTCCAATTACAAAATTTGCGAATATTTAAATGAGAATGTATACCCTAAAAATAATAAATTATATTAATCTAATAGATTGGTATGATAAAAACTATGACGATAAACTTTAGTATATCGTATCATTTTGTACAATTATCACTACCAAGAAAATGAGAATGTTTTAGTGGGAGAATAATGAAAAGAAAAAAAAAATCAATGATAATATAGTTATTAGTGAAAGAAACATTCTTCACAATTTATTTTTTGCTTTCGTAAAATTAAGGCGGTAAAAAAATAGTTGTCGCTGTCTTTTTTACGGTAAAATTTTACAAAGAAAAATATTATCTACGAAGAAATTATTACTTGCTATATAGTATTATTGAGTTTTTTTGCAAGAGATAAATACAATTTTACAGAAAATAAAGTTCTTAGAATTAATTGTAAAAAATATTTTCTTTAGAAATACTAAAATATTACTCATCCGTTCTACAAAAAGAGTTTTATTGAGTTTGTTCTTTGTTAATTTATGACATTCTAAATTTTAAATACAAATTTATATGTTTATCTGAATAACAATTTTATTTTTTATTTTCTTTCTAAGTGTTTAGAAATATCAACTACATTATTAATCAATTATCTCATAGAAAAGAGAATTAATCAATTATCTCATAAAAAAAGTAAAATCCAATACAAAGGTGAATAAAATACTAGCAATGAAAAAGTAAATACCAAAATTGAAATTTTAATTTAGCGCTAAACTAGCTTTAATATTTCTCCAAAATATTTTCCTCCATCTCTTTATTTCACTCCAATTATGTATGCCCTAAAACTAAATCTCTTCTATCTCTTTTACTTAGGAGTTATTTTTATTTTTATAAATAATTGATTATATACTAAAAACATTATTAGTCATATTTTATAGTTTAAGAAGGAACCAATTTCCTTATGAAAATTATCTAGCTTTATATTAATTTATTATTATTATTATTATTATTATTATTATTATTATTATTATTATTATTATTATTATTATTCACATATAAGTATAAATATAGTATAATTAACAACTATATCATTTAATTACTAATTTGAAAAAATAAAAATTATTTATTTTAGCTAATAAAATATATTTATATTACAAAGTATTATTTCTTTTGGAAGGAAGAAGGAAGGAAGAAAGTTTTTAGATTTATAAGTCATTCAAAAAGGGAGGAAAGCGAATTTTAAAAACAAGCGACAATATTTTGTAAAGGCGGTAGACAACATCACAGAAGCCCTAAACTCTTCTACTCCTTTCCCCAATTTGTTTCTCCTTCATCGAACCAACCGTGAAACCTTTTCCTAACCATGGAAGGTTGATCTGTACCCGTTTCTCATCAATTTTTATCTTAGAGCGGTAGCCTAATTATGCACTCCAAATTTCACTCAAGCCGCATTCCTCGTGGTTTCTCCCTCTTCTATACTCACGGTCATCTTGCAGCAACAACAACAAAGAACGTGAGAAATCGCTGGAGTATGCAGAAGAATTGATGGCGAGAGGATCCAAAGCCGACAAAGAATGCGATTATGATGAAGGGCACCGACTGCTACAGTCGTGCCCTAGAAATCGGGTTTGTAGATTGTTTAATTTGAGTGTTCATACATTAATTGATTTGTTGGTTAATTTGGGTGTTTATACATTAATTGATTTGGTTAATTTCGTTCTCATGCATATGATTGCTAACAATCTACACATCAGTGATGAAAAGGTGTTCGGCGCTCTACAAATCAGCCTTTTACTTTTCCTCGCATGTTCGGCGTTCCCCTTATCACTGTTAGCAATTACATGTCCCTCTCTCTCAAATTTTCTCATTTACCTCATTCAGTTTGTTATATATGTTTGTCTTCAATCCATAGATTTGCATATCTATTCTGAGAATTTTGAAATAGTGTAGTTATGTTCTGAAATTTCAAGTCTTTCATGTTTGTGCAACGTGAAAATTGGGTGGGACAGAGTGAAAGTTGAATGGGGACAAAGCATACCATCTTTCTGAACATGGTCCAACTTAAAATGACATCAATAGCAGTAGAAGGGGCAGTTGCTATTAAATAGGTGACTGAGCATGTGTTTTACATCATGACCATGGTCCAACATGATATAAGAATATGCGCCAAAGCGATAGGAATACAATCAAGCTGTTCTGATGTGGAAGACAAAAAATTAAATAATTTTATGTGCCAAAATGTGGGGTGGAGACTAAGATAGATAGAGATAGAGAGAGAGGAGACTAAAACCACCTGCATTGAAGTGGATTATAATTCATGCAAGATTTAAAATCAAGCAACTAACAAGATAAGTTGCTTATGGGACTTATTTGGACTAGCAACTTATGACTGGTCTGGTAGTTGAATATGATAAAGGATGCATATGCAACCTGATGTTTATACCTATCAAGTGAAAACACACACCACATAACAAGAAGAAAGTTTTGGGCTCTGAGTTTGTGACTGCCAGAAGACAAATAAGTTAAAGCTGAAAAATATAGGAGGAAAAAACACTAGAGTTTAGTTGCAAGACTAGATCTTAAACAATATCAGTTTATTTATGTGTTTTTGGAAATGATTGAGTTGACACGAAACCATAATCCTATGCCTTCTTTACTGAAGGGAGTTTGAAGAGTATTAAGGACCTTAAACAATGTCAGTTTCTTTTTCAGAAATGGTTGACACAACCTTGTCAAAACCATAAACCTATGCCTTCTTTGCTGAAGGGAATTTAAAGAGTGTTAAGGACCTTAGGACGTAACCTACCCTCCTCCCAATTGAGGAGCTAAAGATTACAGATTACACTTTCATATTCGGTTGAATTTGCACTAAAAACTTCTCATTTATTTTTTAAATTTTTAATCAAGTCAATTCCTCTTGCAGGTTCTTGTGAAAAATGTCCCTCCAGACCCTGATGAATCAGTTAGTGAGCATGTTGAGCACTTCTTTTGCGTAAATCATCCTGATCATTACCTTACGCACCAGGTCTACATAGTTTTCTTATGATTGAAGTTAAACTACTTTGACAAGTAACTCTAAAGACTGTGTGCACATTTTTTTTTTGGGAGGGGGGCGGGGATGGGGGTATAGCCTTTTGAGTAATATGACTTAGATATAGAATAGAACACTAGTAATGGTGTGAATTTTGTTTCTTATCTGTGAACTAATATTTTGGCTCTATTTTGTATTTTTAATCATCTAATATCACATTGTTGATGTATATAGCCTTTCGTAGGGAGTGTACACTGCAAATAATCTTGCAAATATGGTGGAAAATAAGAAGAGTTTGCAAAATTGGCTTACCTATTACCAGAACAAATATGAGAGAAATCCTGCAAAAAAGCCAACAACTACGGTACTTCTCTCCACATTATGGTCATCAAACTCTCGATTTAGCATCTATAAAAATTTTCCATCAAGTCTTATCTTACCTGCTCATGATTGTTATTTGATAACTGAAAGCAACTCAGGCCATATTTGCTTTTAAATAGACAGGTTTTTTTAGTCTTTGGGGAAGGACTGTGGATGTGATTGACTACTATACAGCTGAAATTAAGAAACTGAGCGAAGAAGTTAGTCTTCGGAAGTAGATTTATCATTTAGTCTGACCATTCCTTCACCATTTGAAACCATATCAGCCACTTAGAACTTATAGAGCTTATTACCAATTCTTCGACAATTGACTTGTTATATGGGACCTCATCTTTTATATGCATACATGTATTCATGTTTTTATACATAATGTATTTATGTGAAAAGTTGTAAATTTTGACCTTTTATAAAACTACAATGATTGATAGGAGTATGTTGGTTAGAGAAGTAAAACATGGTAACTAAAATGTGCAATATTTTGTGAATAAACACTACGAGGTTTCATCTTTTCTTCACTTGCTAAGTTTGTTTCACATTTTCAGGATCTATAATATAATTTAACCTATGCAATTTAAAAGGATTAATAAATTAATGGCAATGAAGAGGTTCACGAGGTATTTCCTCTATTTGACTCAAAGAAATCATATATATATATATATATATATATATACATACATATATTCTTCTAGTAAGCTGCAGAAAGGGAAAAGGTTATAAGTGATCCTAATGCTATAGTTCCTGTTGCATTTGTTTCTTTCAAGTCACGATGGGGAGCAGTTGTTTGTGCTCAAACCCAGCAATCGAGTAATCCTACCATCTGGTTGACAGAATGGGCTCCTGAACCACGTGATGTTTGCTGCAATAATCTTGCTATACCATATGTTGAATTATCTGTCGATAGGTTGCTCATGGTTGTCACTCTATTTTTTCTTATATTCTTCTTTATGATACCTATAACAATCGTTCAATCCATGGCCAACATTTAGGGCATTGGGAAGGTTTTTCCTTTCTTGAAGCCAGTAATAGAAGCGCAAGTCATATTTCATCTCCAAACCATTTAAGGTTTTGGTAAGACTCGTTAGATTAATCATGGCCCTACCTCAATGAAGCTCTGACCAAATTTCAGGTAATTATTAAGTTTCTTTATTGCTGTTATGAATAATAATGATAAAAATCATAGCGGTATTGTTCTCCACTGTTGTCATCTTTAAAATTAGTTTTTAAACTTACGCTTGCAGATGAACTGAATTACATTTCCTTTCATTTTACTTTTCAATTATTCAAGATCTTGCTGAGGCGGACAAGCTTTTGAAGATTCAAAGGGAACTGGATGAAACAAAAATTATACATGTAAGTCTTAATATCTAGCTACATTTGTTGTTTGTTCCTTTAGGTCTATAGTTGGTGGTATGCTCATTAGTTCTTGTTGGGGCATTACTGCTAATCTGCTACATTTTGATCTCTTCTTATACTTTTAGCTTCTAGAAAGATATTTTAACCTTGGATAAAAATTAAGAATTATGGTCGGCGGTTATATGTCTATCTTTTCTCACATATCATCTCATATCATAAAAGAGAAAGGGTGTGCAAAACTGAATCATAACATTTACAACACCTACAGTATGTCCATGACCAACCTCTGTGGAGCCACTCGAAAGAGTAGATACATCTGACTTCCCAAAGAAAATCCTCACAAGAAACTACTGACAAATAATTTAATACTGGAACATTCCCTGCCATTCAAGTTTTTTCTCTTCATTTTTCTGTATGTATCCGGTCCAATCCTCATACTTTGGGGCTAAATTTACGAACACAAAATAAGTAAGAAAACCTAAGAGATACAAGATCTTTTTCATTTTCAATCTTAGCACAAGGTACTTTTTAGTTAAATATGCTGAAATAATCTATTATTAGATTGCGACATTGTATTCAAAAATAAAAACGAAGACAACTCACCTAGTCAATGTGACCATATGTGAATTAACAAATCAAGAGTGCTTTTATACCACTACAACTCTATCACACTTATCAATATTTTTAAACTAGTTGAGTCTAAGGTTTCAATTTTGGATACTGTCATTTATTTTTGCTTTTGAATAGTAGCTGTTACTTATAACTCATGAGCATATACATTAGTGCTTATTGGCATGAGGCCTTGAATTTGTATACAAGAGATGGAAGTTAAACTTTAATTATGACCTTGATTTCACATATAAACATACTTATGTCCGTCCAGGTTCTTAGTCATTCATGTTGAAAGAATAACAATGTACTTAGATTTGATGAAGCCCAAAACTTAGTAAGTAGAAATGATATAAATTTGAGGTTCATTGGTATCGTGTTCTTATTTCTAATCATCCATTTTCTTGGTTCTATTATATACAATGAAAATCATATTCCTGCAAGTTTGGTATGTCTTATAATTTGCATTACGTTTTATGAACCTGATTACTAACAAATGATTTTTTTAATTTAAATATCTTATAAAAATTCAGGAAGGTATATGTATGGATGCTGTCTCTTTTGATCTGCCCTCCAGCCTTCTAACAGCTTGCATTTCTGAAGCAAAAAACTATGTAAATAGTTGATTATTCTTTTATAATAGATAGCTGATTGTAAAGATGATGAATGATCATATATTGGATGATTTAATTAATAATATTTGAGTTTTTTATATTTATGTCATAATTTGTTATGGGGTCATTGAGCTACGATTTATTTTGTTTGTAAAATAATTTTGACATTCGTTACAAAACAGAGTCAATGGATTTGGTAACGTATAGTGTCATTGCTAATCGATAACAACTTTCGTTGCTCTCGAAAAATAATCAGCATCGAACAATAGCGTTGTTAATTGATCATAATTATCCATAACAAAACCAACGACAACGAATAATTTCGTTGCAAATTAATATACGACTGGTTTATTTTGCACATTTAGCAACGAACATCGTTACCAAAAAGTATACAATTAGCAACGAAAATCAATTAAGGCAACAATTTTCATACTGTTTAGTAACGGCAAACATCGTTGGCAAATGTGTATTAAACGCAACGAATTTCATCTTCATTGGCAAAAAAAAAAGTTTCTTTTCGTTGCCAATTAGGCGGATTTTGCAACGAAAGTTGCTTTTCAGTAACAATTTCTTAATAAATCTGCTACAAAACATTTCGTTGCTAAATGATCTATGCTTTTACACGAAAATAAATTTTCGTTGCGAAATATCTCACTTTTTGTAACAAACAAAATAATTTCGTTGCTAGATAATTAGCAACGCTCATTGCGCAACGAATGGTTTAATGACCGAAAAATCGTTGCAAATGGCTTTTGGCAACGAAATTTCGCACCTTTAGCAACGAAAACCGTTTGTTGCTTAATCGCAATTTTTTTGTAGTGAACAAGCTCGATGGTAAACTCAACTTCCCGTTGTGGTGGCAACCCTGACAAGTACTCAGGAAATTGATGGGCTATATCTATACTAGCAATTTTACGTGCAAGTATACATGGTCCATCAAGTAATAAAGTGAAAGTAAAGTTGTCGATCCCACGAGGAATAATCTAGTAAATTAATTAATCATTCCACTTACCAACCATTGATTATCCCAATTCTATTTAAACAAACGAATTCACCACGATTATCAAAATTGATTAACGAAGTAACTACGAATATAACTATGAAAATTAAATATCAAGATTACAATTTCCCCCGATGATGTTCCCAATGTTCACTCCCTATTTAATTAGTCAATCGTTGTAATTTGTTAACCAAGAATTCATAAGTATTTATCTAACTTATTTCTAAATTAAATAAATGTCTTCATTCCTAATTAATTCACTATATTCTTATGTGAATAATTAACAATGAAGCAATAATCACCAATTCTTATACAAGTTTATACGGCAATTGGGTATATTCCTATCCCTCTTGAATATTGGATATTCACTCCTTAGAAGAATAAATCCAACACATGTATCATATTCCACACTCAATCTAGAATCAATATTCCTTTATCATCTAGATCACTAGATTAATTGTTGGCCACACAATTATTGAATTGAATACAAAATATGATAAACAATCTTGCATATAATTGATCATAATTAAATAGAGAATAAATTAATTAAATCCAATCATCGGGTTCCATTGCAATCTCGAATAAGAATTTAGTTCATGAATACGAAAAAGGGAAACATCACATTATACATCATTATTTAAAAGTATAAGACTCTAAAAGAAGGATAAGAAAAAGAATCTGTAGTAAGGCTTCCGTTGAGATACTCCAGATTTTGATCTTCCGTCTTCTCCAGAAAATATGCTGAATATAATGCTTTGCCTCCTTTTATCTTCCTAACCCTAGATGTTTTTCTCCCCTTGTAACCCTAATCCTTATATGTATTTATAGCCTTTATGTAACTTAGTAAATATTTAATCTCATTAGGAATCAATATGGCAAGTCCCAAGTCAATTGGAAGTGAAAAACTTAGCAAAAATCCGCTCCAGCATGACAGAGCCGCGACCCACCATCTGAGCGTCGCGCCGCACCTTATTGAGAGTCGCGGTGCACAACCTCTGTCCATGTAGAAAATTTCATTAGCTTCGTTTTGACAAGTGGCTTGTCCCGTAACTCCTCCCGGATAAAAAGTTATGGCAATTTTACCAAAAGACGTCCGTACAAGACTCCAACTAGCTTTACTTTGACATACTGTTTGGAGATCCAAACGCACTTGGATTTTTGCTAACTATACATTTCTGGAAAGCTTAAGACATCCTCTACAACTTTATGAAGACCATTTTCTCATTCCAAAATTCTAACACCATCCAATCCTCCATTAAAGCTCTGAAGGTCAATCTTCCTAAAAGCTAAAAATTGCAATGCTTCTCCAATTTGACTAAAATGCAACCAAATAGCTCCAATTTAGCTAAAATACAACCAAATGACTTCCAACTTCAATTCCTACATAAAAACATAAAAACACATAAAAATGAATAGAAAATACTCGAAAACTCACAAATTATCAAGTCAAATGTACTCAATTCATAGGTATAAAACCCACTCATCAAATACCCCCAAACTTGAATCTTTGCTTGTCCTCAAGCAAAACAATTAAAACTAAAAACTAACTAATATGCATACTAAACTAAGCAAGTAATTGACATGAATCTGAAACATGGCCTCAAAGATCTCATATAACTAACTCCCAGCAAAATCAAATCATGCAGAGCTTTACATTTCAACTCAGTCATCAATTTCACAACAATCATGATCCCTAAAAAGTGTGTGTGTGTGTGTACCAACTGTTGAAGCTAATTATACAGAAGACAAGATCAAATAACTAAACAGTTAATAAAAGGAGATCATTATCAAACTCGAAATCTTATTTACAACATTAATTTCAACAAAAACAAACTTCATAAAAATCGAGGGTATCAAGGGATTCTTCTAACCATTTCCTTCCCACATTTTCTTTTCTCATCATTTTTTTCATTTGGTGAGTGCATTTTATGCTCCCTCTCACATTTAATTGAACGAGTGCGTCTTACGCTCCATCTCGTTCCTGTATTTATTAGAGAGTGCGCCTTTAAGCTCAATCTTAACCCACTATACAATGTAATATTTCACGGAAGGATAAAATTTTCCATTTTCCACAAATTTTTCCATATTTTCCCCAAACTTAAATGAAAGCCTATCTTCGCTTTAATTGAACTTAAAATAAGTTATTAGGGTCTCAACAATTCCTCTCACAACTATTCAACTATACAATCTCTCTAAAGACACAATTAACTGAACAGCAGGATGTGAGTGATTAAAGTGCAAGGGATCACGACTAAAGTAAAATCAACTTCTAAGTCAACATTTCAAACTAACGCATGATTCAAAATTTTACCCAAGTTTTAGCCAAAATTCTTCATTTCTTATCATAGGCCTTAACGAATTCAATTAACAACAATGCTCAAATTCCTAACTAACATGCAAAAATAACCAAATAACGTAACTAATATCTCAAGTACCAAATAAACAACCCAAGTACCCCCCAAACTTAAAAATTACATTGTCTTCAATGTTTGTAAATAAATAGAAAGAAGTAAAACAATAGGACTTCCTTAGGGCAATCAAACATCTGCATTCGCTCTCGTTCATGGCCACACCTGCAGCGTTGGCTCGCTTGTTAGTCACTACGTGGTACCTGAAATAATTACACTAACATGCAATTAGTATAAATATGTGATAATAATACTTTTTTTATTTTTTTTAATTCAATCCTAAGACACAAATTAAAAACATTTGGGTTGCCTCCCAATCAGCGCTTATTTTATAGTCTTCAACCTGACTTTGTCACTCTTATCCTTGATCAACTTCTTGGATTGAGATTGCGCCATGAAAAATTTCTCTCGATTTCTCTATACATAATTCAGCATTCTCAATATGTAGCTCAGCGACCCGAAGATGTTTAGAAATATGATTTCCCAGAGCTACCTCTTTGACTACTCCTTCCACCACATCAACTCGGAAGCACTCCTCAGTATCCTTTGAGAACTGCATAGTTTTGAAGGCATTAAATGTGACTGCTTGATCGTTGACTCTTATGGTCAACTCACCATTTTGCATGTTGCCAGATTTCACAATCAACAATTACGTGCAAGTATACACGATCAACAAGTAATAAAGTGATAAGATAGAGTGTCGAACCCACAGGGAATCTCTGTTCAATAATTTCCAACTACTAGTACTATATCAATTCAATTTTATTTAAACAATCACAATTTGAATAATGATTAAACTATTTAAATCAAAACTAAGAATAAGAACTAACACAAAGGTTGAAATTCAGATTTTTAAAGGCTTAAGACTACAACATCTCCAATTATATAATACAAACTAATTATCCAATTCATCCAATTATTAACTTCAACAGAGTTGTTAACAGGAATTCAAAGTTATTCATAAGCCCTTTTCCAAGTGATCAAATAAATTTATCTAACTCAATTAATTCTGCGATATTCCTATGCAAAACTAAAGAATTAAATTCATTAAGCACCAATTCCCAATAGTTACATGCAGCGAAGAGATATCCCTATTCACTTCACAACCCTAATTATTCATCCCATGCAAATAATTAAGAATACATGCTATCACATTCAGATCTAACCCTAGATTTCATCTAAAGTATCCCGCTAATTGTTGATCAGATAATTACTCAATAAACACAAATTATGATAGACAACTCAAAATGAAATAATAATTGGAATCAAATAAATAACTAATCCATAAACACAAAAGATTCAATTGTAGCCTTAATTGCAAATTTAGTTCATGCTGAAAATAAAAATCATGAATCCCAAATAAGTCATCACAATTAAATTACAAATATAAGATAGAGGATAAGAAAAACTCAGTAAAAAGTTCTTCAATCTTCAAGTCTCTAATCTGAATTCCTTGCAATGCTTCTTCAGTCTCCAATCTCCCAAGTTCAGCTCTGTGTCTCAATCCTTGCGTAACTATGTAACTATGAATGTATCTATCTTTATATCTATATATCTATCTATGTATGTTCTCTATTTCCATCTCTCTATGTCTCCTTTATAGTTTCTGAATCAAATCAATAGAAAGAATCCAATTCCAAATCGATTTCCAAAAAGAACTGAATTAAAATATTTTTTCCTTTCCGCGTATTCTCGCCCCGGCGAAAAATTCCTTTGTAAAATCCTCGCCCCGGCGAAGTTGGGCAGAGAGGTTCTCGCCCCGGCGAGAAATTTAAGCCTGAGATTCTCGCCCCGGCGAGAAAATATTTTCTGCTTCGACGTCTATTGGTAAAATGGTCATAACTTGTGATCCGGGAGGAGTTACGAGTCCTTCCACCTACCAAATCGAAGATATCGACGAGATCTACAATTTTCATTCTTTGAGAATTGAGAGATTCAGGCCGGAGCATGGTTTAAATGGAGCTTGAAGTGGCTGTTATGTAAATGACAACTCCAAACCTTGATCTCTGTTGATAAAAATGTCATAACTCTCGCATCCGAACTCCGATTGAGGTGATTCAAGATGTTCCGGAAAGCTAAGAAGTAAATCTACAATAAAATCCAAGTTCCAAATCAAGAACATGCATCTATTTTAATGTTAAAAGCCCTGTAATCTTCCCTTCTCGCACTTGCTCGCATGTTGTACTCCAAAAGATGTTCGAATTGCGTTTCCTTGCTCATTCCTACAAAATAACATAAAAACACTATAAATATCTAATACTAACTTAAAATACTTAAGAACTAACAAATTATCAAGTCAAACATACTTAATTCGTAAGTATAAAACTCACTCATCAAATACCCCCAAACTTAAATCTTTGCTTGTCCTCAAGCAAAAACACAAGAAAAACAAAAATAAACAAACCTATCTAAATGAATGCAGATGCATGATGTATTACGACCGAGCAATCAATCAATATAGATTATAAATATCAGACCTCAAAGATCAGTAACTAACAATTGAGCAAGAATTCAAATTTATGCACCATCAAGAAATTAACTTATCACCAATATCATCTTACTTTCAACCCTTTCGTGTGTGTGTGAATCCAAATGTATCAAACTAGCGAAAAAAACACTCAAAGAAGCTCATGAAACCAAATACATCATCAAAGATATCAAAAAGGTTAGTATAACAACAAAAACTCTATATGCTTATCTTCCACAACTCAAAGAAAATATAGAAAAACATCACTAGAAGATCAGAAGGTTATTTAAAATATTTAAGCTCCTTTTAAAACCCTTCCCCACAAATTCAAATAATTTTTTTCTCTTTTCATTCTCTTTTTTTTAGTGAGTGCGTTTTACGCTCCTTCTCACCTTCAATTGAACGAGTGCGTTTTACGCTCCATCTCGCTGCATGTGTTTATGAGTGAGTGCGTTTTACGCTCCATCTCAACCCACCACATGATCCATTTTTTCAATTGGGGAAGGTTCAAAATTTTCAATTTGTTTTTCAAATTAACCAAGATTTCTCCCAAATTATATTCTTCCTCATATTACACTTTAAGTTATGATCAAACAAGATATAGAGTTCAGAAATATCTTCTATGAGCATTTAACATATAAACTTCCTCAAAGTAAAACTAGCTCAACCAAATGGATATGTGCATAAAAGAATTAAAAGGGTCTTAAGCTTGACAAAATCAGGAACAGTCAAAATTCATAATTTAGCACTCCTAATCCGTCTTGCTAAACTAATTAACTAACTGATCACAATTTTCATCATTGGCCTTCCTTAAATATTCTACATCAATTTATTGCTCAAACTAAACCTAAATGCAATTCTATATGACCCTAAATCTATAAGAAAATGCAATAAATTAATCTGCAAAAGAAAATATTTTTGTGATTTTAAAATTTTTACTTTTTTTTAAACTATTCCTACAATATGCAATGCATAGTACGTGAACTAAACAATTATGTAATGCAGTATGACATGACTATATATAATGACAGCAAATCCACCCCCAAACTCATAATGAACAATGTCCTCATTGTTTGCAAAATAAAGAAATTAAAACGGAGGACTTCCCTGACTGGTCAAACGGCGTGATCGACATCATTAGAGTCTGGATGATAGAAAAACTGGCAACGACTGAGGCTCGGGAAACTGGAACTGGAACTGCACTCGGATTCATCCTCACGAACATCTTTGATTGATTTCGAATGGAAGAAGTCGGATTAGAGATTTCGTTAAAGGTTGGTGAGGGATTTCAAATTAAAAGTTTTTTTTTAAAACTGATCTCGCCGGGGCGAACATTTTTGCCTTGGGATCTCGCCGGGGCGAGAATCCTTGTTTTTGAAAATTTTAATTTTTTCCTCCTTTCTTCAATTGCTACAATCCCAAAACCTTTTACCTGTTCAAAGCAATATAGCATAGCATGGATTAGCACAACCTTTTTAGAAGCATGAGAGACAAGCAAAGCACTGAAAATCTTAGAAATTAACTATTACTATCCTAACTAAATGCAAAAATATAAAAAACTAAAATACTAAGACTAATAAAATGATTGGGTTGCCTCTCATCAAGCGCTTGATTTAGAGTCTTTCAGCCTGACTACTTCCTTTTTTATCCAATACCTCTTCAAAAATTGAGGAATCCTTCATCCAGTAGTAATAATGACACGTCTGAGGGCTTTGCTTCTGTAAGGGCCATTGATCCAAAATCACCTAGCATACTCTTTTCCTGTAGAACCTCCTTTATAACCTTCAAATAGCCAGGCTTATGCTCCATTGTGTTTGTGAACGGAATATTGAATTGAAACTTTTTGAACACAACTGGATCATCAACTAACTTCTTATAGACCCCTTTCTCATCCCACCATGGCTCCAGATTCATGTTAGCTCCGATGTCAAATAGAGCTTTGCCGACGATATGACTACCAATTGGGCAGGGGATTGCAAAACTACCCGGATCATGGTGGTTTGGTGAAGAAGGCACACGGGGTACTAACAAAATCAGTACATCAGCGTCGGAACTCACGGCTAGATTTTCGTCGGCTGTATCTTCCTGATCCCCACTATTCTCCTCCATATCAAAATCATCATCAATTAGCACATCCGGTTGTAGCTTTGGCACAGGCAATCCATCAGCCTCGAGAACCACGTCACTGGGCCATACACAATGATAGCTAATGTTGACTGCGTTGATAAGTTGTCTCATCTGGTTCTCAAGATTTCGAATCGACACTGCTTGGCTTTTTATATTTAAATCCACTAAGTTCAACAACTGATCTTGATCACTCATTCTTTCGTCCATAGCTGTAATAAACCTCACCAAGGTCTCCCCCAAACTCAGTTTCCTTTCTTCATGTGGAGAGGCTGAATCCTGAGATTTTGGAGTGTATGAGTGACCTGGAGCAAAGATTTGGACTTGATTATTATGGCTCCATGAAAAATCTGGCTGATACCCCAAATCCTGATGATAGTTGTTTGGATAGGCACAACTGTTGGGGTAATCATCGAAATTGCCACCATACTGCATCGACTCAAAATTGATGGCACATTGATGACTCAGATGATTTCCAACACAATAATCACAAATCACCGCCACACTTTGACTACGTTGTACTGCAAAAGCGTCAATCATCCTCGAAAGTGTCTCAATCTGTACGGACAATTCATCGAATTCATAAATCCCTGCCGCTCTTGGTAGAATCATTCTCGTATAAGGCCACTGATAGTCATAATTAGCCATGGTGTACCTCAAAAGGAAGTAAAACAGAAAAAAAAATTAAATAAAAATACAAATAAAACGTTTAAATTAAGATTGAATTGATTATACTAATATGGAAATAAATATTAAACAAAAAGAGTCCCCGGCAACGGCGCCAAAAACTTGTTGCCAGATTTCACAATCAAGAATTACGTGTAAGTATACACGATCAACAAGTAATAAAGTGATAAGATAGAGTGTCGAACCCACAGGGAATCTCTGTTCAATAATTTCCAACTACTAGTACTATATCAATTCAATTTTATTTAAACAATCATAATTTGAATAATGATTAAACTATTTAAATCAAAACTAAGAATAAGAACTAACACAAAGGTTGAAATTCAGATTTTTAAAGACTTAAGACTACAACATCTCCAATTATATAATACAAACTAATTATCCAATTCATCCAATTATTAACTTCAACAGAGTTGTTAACAGGAATTCAAAGTTATTCATAAGCCCTTTTCCAAGTGATCAAATAAATTTATCTAACTCAATTAATTCTGCGATATTCCTATACAAAATTAAATAATTAAATTCATTAAGCACCAATTCCCAATAGTTACATGCAGCGAAGAGATATCCCTATTCACTTCACAACCCCAATTATTCATCCCATGCAAATAATTAAGAATACATGTTATCACATTCAGATCTAACCCTAGATTTCATCTCCCGAATTCATCTAAAGTATCCCGCTAATTGTTGATCAGACAATTACTCAATAAACACAAATTATGATAGACAACTCAATATGAAATAATAATTGGAATCAAATAAATAACTAATCCATAAACACAAAAGATTCAATTGTAGCCTTAATTACAAATTTAGTTCATACTGAAAATAAAAATCATGAATTCTGTAGACACCCAAATTTTGCACTTCGTATACTAATCCTGACAGGAGGGCAAATTCGGCAAATGAACTGGCCTGTGAGAGCGAGGGATGGAAAAGTACGAACACTCAACGCCACCGCAACGATTTGCAAATCAAAACCAACGTGACAGCAGGGCCGTCCGAAATGAGCATGCCCAAATGATGTGGCACGTCTCCCAGTGATTCCCGGACTGCAAAATACAAGCCTGTCGGCGAAAACTGACGTCACGACACGAGAATCGAGGTGTGGCACGAAAAACGAAAAAGTCAAACCAGGCAGCCGCGGATTGATCTGCGGCCAATAGTGCGCCTTTTGAAAACACGGAACTCGAAACACGGAAACCAGGAAATCAGCTGAGTGCGATGGGAGGCGGCCAGCCAGCCGCAGATTAATTTGCGGCTGCCCTAGACCAGCCTATTTTAGCTCAATTTCTTCATTTCATCCAAGGAGTTGGCAGCAGGCGGAGAGAGGAGAAAAAATAGTAGAATTTGCAAGGAAAATAGAGAGAAAAGAGAGAAAAGAAGTGAGGAATTATATCTTTTGTGTAAGATTATATATCATATATCTTCTATTCTACTCAATACATAAATTCATACCTATTGTAAGGATTATTTGCAAGGTGAAAAGACTATTTCCATAGTAATTTTTGTATATCATTTTGTTAATCTTCTTGTCAATTGGGTTATGTGAAATGTAGTTTTCTTGTATATTGCTGTGGATCCATGGATTGAGGACTATTAGTGAGGGTTCCAAATGGAACGAAATTCTTCCTAATGGCCCGATGATATCCATTTGGCAATTTTAGCTTGTTTAATTTGTGTAGTATCCATTGCGTGGGTGTGTATAAATTGTGGATGTGAGCCTAGGAACGCGACCCCGTGGTCCAAATTCGATGATGGACAATGTTGATGTATGTAATCCTTTATTGTAAATTGTAATCGTCGGGCCTTAAAACGATACCAAGTTGAAAATCGGGTTTAAGGCCCCCGTAGTAGTGAAATATGTGATTGTTGGCGTTCGGGGGTATTTTGATGGCTTACATGCCCGTGAATACCCCCCCTATGCGTTTTGATGTTTAATTTGATTTGTAACACCAAACAAAAGATTTCAAAGCCAAAATAATAAAAATTTTCTAAAATCAATCAAAGTAGGATATTAGCATCACGAGGCTAAAAATTGGAAATGCTAATGAATGTCGATTCCTATTAAATGAGAAGGCCAAAGAAAATCATTTTCAAACATCACCAAACAATGGCTTTTATGAATGAACGAAATGTTTTATTAAACCTTTGTGCATAGGGTTAAAGATATCCTAGAAATTGCCCATCACTTGATGAAAGCAATGTATAGATTTCGATTCCTATTTTGACGAAGGTTTAAAAGATTCTTGTTTTGCCAAAACAACGCCTAATAAAGATCTCATGGTTTTTGACAAGTAAAATCAAACCTTTCGCATGAATAAAGGAGTTATCTCGTACTAGCGGAAACGACGTTCTAAAACATTCCCAAAATAAAACACGATTTCTCAATAAAAGGCCAAATGATTCATCTCTCATGAAAGAACTCACCACAACATTCACATAAGCACACACACACACGTATACACATTTTATGAATCAAAGGATAGGAAAGTATTAAGATTGCGGTAACTGTATTTCACGGAAGTCGGGGGGTGCCTAACACCTTCCCCTCGCTTAAGCAAGCCCCCGAACTCTATGAATCTCGGTTCGCAGACCAATCAACTCGGAGTCACATATGAGCCATCAATTTATGAAAATGAAACTCGGATGAGTTGGTACATCCATTTCAAATATACCAACTGGCGACTCTGGTTAATTGGCTCATCATAAAAAATGATCTTTCAAAACCCCGTCGACACTCATGCCGACCTTTTCCAAACATCATCTAATAACAAAGGCTAAAATCGGAAAAGGATAATATCGCGAGAGACGAAAAGCCGGCGTCGACAGCTGGTGACTCTGCTGGGGACATTAGAGGGCTTAAGCCGCGTTCAAATCTTGATGCTATCCTATCCTTTAAAAATTCATAAAATGTGTGTGTGTGCGATATTTTGATTTTTTACTTTTGTTGTGTGAATGTGTGTTTTGCCCAATAAATGAATGAGTGAATGGAATTGCTTTACTTTTAAGTAATCATTTGCATACGGTGAGGACGATGAATGTGAATGTATGTTGAGAGAGTACCTCCTCCTGAGGCGAACTTGTCGGTTGCTTATTACTGGACTCGAAGGGGCTGCTCCCCGGAGATGGCTCAGGAAACGCACCACCCAAATCCGCTCCAATCGAAAGGATTCAGACGAGTAGATTGCGAAGATTTGAGGACCTTCATGCCGAAAAGCCCGTGAGAGTAACCCTAGGATAGGTCAGCCTCAGATTAACCCAACGCAGGAAAAGTCTCTTCATGCCCTTTTACGTTCACACATATAAATGTCATGATCCCATTCAAAATTCATATATGCCTCCCCTTCCATCAAAGGAAATTACTAACCTCTATGTTTTACAGGGAACAGCTGGGGAAGCATAATAAAGTCGTGTCTAGCGCTCATTATTGCAATAAAGGACTGCTAACATTTTGTTTTGCAGGGAAAGATTAAAAACCCAAAAACACAAAAATTACCACTTTAGCATGTATCCACATCTTTCATTTCCAAAGATTAAACTCCAAACCATTTTTCTGCAGGATTGCTCCTCAAACACATTCGCAATCTAAGAGGGCCCAGGTATCTACATCTGAAATGGCTGATTTTCCACCCCTAAATCCCGGTTCCATATCTCGGGAGGAATTCGATGACTTCAAAAAGCAAATGTTGGAGATGGCTACAATGATGAGAGAGCAATTTTTACTAAGACAAGATCCGCCAAATAGGGATCTGCCTAATGGGCCACCACCGGGGGGTAACCTGAATCCTCCCAAAGATGATGCAAAAGATGATCAACCCCAGCCTAAGGGCGAGCCAGTCGTCCCAAAGGCCATTCCTGTACCTAACAGGACAGTGATTACTATCCCAGAGGAGGGAGATACTGATGACCTGCGAAAGAAAATGAAACAAATAGAGGAAACTATCCAATCTCTGAAGGGCATAGGGTCCCTAGGCAGGGTGAATTATTCAGATCTATGTGTCTTCCCCGGAGCCAGATACCCGGAGAAATTTAAAATTCCCGAATTTGAGAAATACAATGGGAGTGGGGATCCTTATACACATCTGAAAATATACATCGGGGAGCTTGGATCTTATGCCGAAGACGAAGGTCTAAGAATGCAATTATTCCAAAAGAGCCTGACGGGAGAGGCAAGAATTTGGTATGCCCGTCTTGACAATGCCCGGATCCACAATTGGGAGGAGTTGGCCCATACCTTCTTAACACAATATAGCTTTCAGGCACAAATGGCCCCTGATAGATATCAAATGACGAAGATCAAGAAGCAACCAAAGGAATCTTTCAAGGATTATGCACAGCGATGGAGGGGTATGGCTGCACAGGTGAATCCCCCAATGAGCGAGTCGGAGATGGTGATGACCTTCGTGGACATTCAAGAGGCACCTTATTATGAGCTGGTTATATCGGGGATTGGAAGACCTTTTGCCGAGATGATTAAATACGGAGAAATGGTGGACATGGGGTTGAAATCTGGCAAGATTCGAGATTTCACGGCTTTGGAGACAGCTGCAGAGCAAATCCGGAGTGGAAACTATGGCAACACTTTCCGTAGGGTCCAAAAGAAAGAGGAGGAAGATGTTTCCCTCATCCTGCAGGGATCATCCAGAAAGACAGAGAACAGTCCTCCAGTACAGATACAGAGAGTGGGGCCATCCCAACAGCCTAACTTCACTGATCAAAGGACGGACGGGCGAAGAAGGTTCGAGACCACAAAAAATCGAGTATTCACCCCGCTCGGGGATCCTCTTGAGCAAATTTTGGCAGTATTGATAGCCCAGAGGAAAATAGTCGATTTGGCACCCCCAAGTGACCCGAATGGAAGAAGGTTTGACCCGAGCAAGCGATGCGCATACCACTCAGGTTCCCCCGGTCATGATACGCAGAAATGTTGGACGCTGAAACACAAAATTCAGGATTTGATTGATAGTGGGGAAATCGTGGTGGAACAGCTAGGGTCACCAAATGTTAAATCCTTTACCTAAGCATGATGGGGAAGGGGGGTGAATCCAGAAGTATGGCAGTGAATCCCGGCCAATAGAAGATCAATGGGTTTTAAAATTCTGAGTTTCATTTCAAATCCCTGCACGCTCATGTCATTTTGTCATGTTATCCAAAAAGAAGATCATGTGCTGAAATGTTTATATATATGACAAGCATTTTTTATTTTATGGCAGTACCCCGAATTGAGGCATTCTAGCCTGACAAGCAATAGGCCAAATTTGAAGGAGGATCACGATTTTGGTATAAAGCTAGATTTCGATCTGATGGGGATCGAGCAGGACGAGACAGATATCGACAATACGCCTGGCGAGATCAAAGGATGGGTCGAGGGTAAACCCAAACCCAGTTTAGACCAAACTATCGCCATCAAACATTAGAGCCCCTAACGATCACAGAGAACCCGGAGTAGGGGCAAATTCGACCACAAAATATATATATATATATATATATATAAATCAAAAAAATCAAAAATCCCCCAAACCTCTCAACAAGTCAAAGGACCGGATCTTTTGTCAGCCCAGCAAGATACCGATGCAACCAGTACGAGGGAGATCACAAGAAAAGCAACTTAACACTGGGGCATTGGTCAACTACCCAAGAAATGATGACGTGCAAATTGGCACCCATGCAACAATCCTATCAACATGCACCATCATCATCAAATGCTACCTCATGTCAATTCAATCTTCAACGGTACGATCACCTGGCATTTGTCAAGCATAGTTTTCCCAGGATACGATGATCCGCGTGAAAGGGGATTTTATTTGGCTTGATAGGAATCAAATTAATTCTGACAAGCAACCGTGGAGCACGATCATGAGTATGATTAGACGAAGAAGGCTATTCAAGCTTTTGATCGGGTATAAAGCCTTAATTCAAAGCAACGTTTGCGACAGAATCGACCTCATGTGACAGCCTTCACTTTGCATTTGCACAAACTTTCAGTTGTGGGGTATAAAACTATGACGACGCTGATAGCAATTAACACGTAGTCAGACAGTCAATGATTATCAAGCTAATATCAAGAAGTCAGACGATAAATGATTATCGAGCTAATGTCCTGAATCGTGGCCTGGGTTATTCGAGTAATTAAGCCCGAGGGGTGTCTCCACACCTGGCGCCCTAAAGCCATCTGGTTTGGGAGTCGCTGGCCCAACACTCATTACATGGGTAACTCAGAGCCTAAGAAAACGAGCATTACAGTAGAGGAGGCCGAGCAGATTCGAATCGTGGCATGGGCTACTCGAGTAATTAAGCCTAAGGGGTGTCTCTGCATCTGGTGCCCTAAAGCCGTCTGGTTTGGGAGTCACCGGCCTAACACTCGCTACATGAGTAACTCAAGTCTAAGAAAACGAATCTTGCGCAAGGTCAAGCAAAGAATGAATGGTGCAGACCACCAGCTTGTCTCGAACCGTGGCCTATGTTACTCGAGTAAATAAACCCGAAGGGGTGTCTGCACACCTAATGCCCCAAAACCGTCTGGTTCGGGAGTCATTGGTCCAAAACTCGTTAAATGGGTAACTTTGAGTAGCCTAAGAAAACGAGACAAGTGAAGTGGGCTAATAAAAAGAAAGGATAATACGAAAAAACTCTCAGCCTTAAACAAAAAGTCAGGAAAGAGAAACCCCTACTGAATGCTGCATCGCACAGTGCATTTGTCATATGACGTCAATCCTGCTAAGGACGTTGTCGAGAATGGAGACAGAGTGCCTTTGACGAGGGAAGGTAGTTCTTTTGAATTCGACCTCACTCATGTATAATGACCATGAATGCTTGAAGGTGTTCTTACGATTTCATAACTCGTCAAATAGAAAATCATCAACTCACGAGGGATTGAAAAAAAAAAAACTTCCAATCTAGTACATTCACGGTTCACAACTTGCTAGATTGTGCGATCAATAGATATTCAATTCCATGTGCTTTAACTGCATTTTTGTCGAGATTATAATATCTTTGTGTTGAACTAACACTAACGGCCCGAGCCTTCAAGTTTTGGCATTTGTTAGTCATCTGATATGCAGGATCTTGCAGAGCTGTGGATAACTCAGCACGGTCAACATCGCGAGTTTCCGATAGAAATCATTGGTAACAACACGTGCCAAGGCTGGGGCAGTTAAGAATCGTGAAATGGAAGGAAGCTGAGGCTGCACAGAACTTCTCGTCATTGGGCTTCTCCCCAATCCTGACTATCACTGCCTCGACATCCAAATGATCCACGTGCATGAGCATATACAAGGATGATATAACGCGGGACAACAACATATCAGCCAGCAGAAATGATCAAAAGGCTAAGGAGCCCAACATAGCTGTCGATCATTACAGAGAGCGAAACAGACTGCCTCAACTCGATGAAATGAAGACGACCAAGAACAGGCAGAGTACCAAACCAATGTTGAAGTCTAGAAACTACACGTCACGACGAGGCGGGATCCAATCAAATGTTGGCAAACAATGACGACGGTCAAATCGTATCATTTGACTGAACAGGGGTCATTTCTATCTAAACATATGTGTGCACATGTATCTGTCCATAACATATCTGTCAGATCATGCATAACATCTGTTGCATGCATACATGTACGATCAAAATGAAAATCTTCAGGGAAAAGTACAAGCACGTCGCTTTCAACCACACGAATGATCAGACTGTGATAGCTTTTGCGGCATGGTATGTGGACGATGTTGGTGGGAGATCCAGGACATGAAGCCGATCACACATCCCATTCAAAAAAAAAAAAATCACTCAAATCCAATCAATGACCCCTGGGAAGGGCTGGTATCCAACCAATCAATGACCCCTGGGAAGGGCTGGTATCCAACCAATCAAAAACCCCTAGGAAGGGCTGGTATCCAAACAATCAGTGACCCCTGCGAAGGGATGGTATCCAAACAAGAACTGAACCTGGGAAGGCATCCAAGCAAACCACAACAAGGTGGTGAGTGAACCTGAGAAGGCATCCAAGCAAACCACGACAAGGTGGTGAGTGAACCTGGGAAGGCATCCAAGCAAACCACGACAAGGTGGTGAGTGAACCTGGGAAGGCATCCAAGCAAACCACAACAAGGTAGTGAGCACCCTGGGAAGGCATCCAAGCAAACTACAACAAGATGGTGAGCACCCTGGGAAGGGCTGATATCCAAACAACTAACACCCTGGGAAGGGCTAATATCCAAACAACTAAACACCCTGGGAAGGGCTGAGATCCAAACAACTAACACCTTGGGAAGGGCTGATATCCAAATAACTAACACCCTGGGAAGGGCTGAGATCCAAACACTAACACCCTGGGAAGGGCTGAGATCCAAACACTAACGCCCTGGGAAGGGCTGATATCCAAACAACTAACACCCTGGGAAGGGCTGAGATCCAAACAACTAACACCTTGGGAAGGGCTGATATCCAAACAACTAAACACCCTGGGAAGGGCTGAGATCCAAACAACTAACACCTTGGGAAGGGCTGATATCCAAACAACTAACACCCTGGGAAGGGCTGAGATCCAAACACTAACACCCTGGGAAGGGCTGATATCCAAACAACTAACACCCTGGGAAGGGCTGAGATCCAAACACTAACACCCTGGGAAGGGCTAAGATCCAAACACTAACACCCTTGGAAGGGCTGAGATCCAAACAACTAACACCCTGGGAAGGGCTGAGATCCAAACAACTAACACCTTGGGAAGGGCTGATATCCAAACAACTAACACCCTGGGAAGGGCTGAGATCCAAACACTAACACCCTGGGAAGGGCTGAGATCCAAACAACTAACACCCTGGGAAGGGCTGATATCCAAACAACTAACACCCTGGGAAGGGCTGAGATCCAAACACTAACACCCTGGGAAGGGCTGAGATCCAAACAACTAACCACCCTGGGAAGGGCTGAGATCCAAGACAATCGACCGGCGATGATAACCGGCGATTACGAGAGGGGTGACCGGCGACGATACTCGGCCCCAATGAGACAATCGACCGGCGACGATAACCGGCGATTACGAGATGGGTGACCGACGACGATACCCGGCCCCGACGAGATAATCGACCGGCGACGATAACTGGCGATTACGAGATGGATGACCGGCGACGAAAACCGGCTCCGACAAGACAACCAACTGGCGACGATACCTGGGGGTTACGAGAGGGGTGACCGGCGACGATACCCGGCCCCGACGAGACAATCGACCGGCGACGATAACCGGCGATTACGAGATGGATGACCGACGATGAAAACCGGCTCCGACAAGATAACCAACCGGCGACTATGCCCGGGGGTTACGAGATGGGTGACCGGCGATGATACTCGGCCCCGACGAGACGATCGACCGGCGACGATAACCGGCGATTACGAGATGGGTGACTGGCGACGAAACCTGGCCCCGACAAGACGATCGACCGGCGACGATAACCGGCGATTACGAGATGGGTGACCGGCGACGAAACCCGGCCCCGACGAGACGATCGACCGGTGACGAGACCCGACGATCATGAGACTAGCGACCGGATACGAGACCCGGCACTCACGAGACGATCATCCGCATTGACACTCTTTTACTAATGTTTTGCATGCCCTACATCTTGCGTTACATCATAAGTTGTGTGTGTTGTATCATGTATGTATTGTCATTCTTTCATGCATCGGGTGTCTATTTCTTTATCCTGTTCATTTCATTTAACATTTCATAAACATGATAAAGAGGGGCAGCTGTAGACACCCAAATTTTGCACTTCGTATACTAACCCTGACAGGAGGGCAAATTCGGCAAATGAACCGGCCTGTGAGAGCGAGGGATGGAAAAGTACGAACACTCAACGCCACCGCAACGATTTGCAAATCAAAACCAACGTGACAGCAGGGCCGTCCGAAATGAGCATGCCCAAATGATGTGGCACGTCTCCCAGTGATTCCCGGACTGCAAAATACAAGCCTGTCGACGAAAACCGACGTCACGACACAAGAATCGAGGTGTGGCACGAAAAATGAGAAAGTCAAGCCAGGCAGCCGCGGATTGATCTGCGGCCAATAGTGCGCCTTTTGAAAACACGGAACTCGAAACACGGAAACCAGGAAATCAGCTGAGTGCGATGGGAGACGGCCAGCCAGCCGCAGATCAATCTGCGGCTGCCCTAGACCAGCCTATTTCAGCTCAGTTTCTTCATTTCATCCAGGGAGTTGGCAGCAGGCGGAGAGAGGAGAAAAAATAGCAGAATTTGCAAGGAAAATAGAGAGAAAAGAGAGAAAAGAAGTGAGGAATTATATCTTTTGTGTAAGATTATATATCATATATCTTCTATTCTACTCAATACATAAATTCATACCTATTGTAAGGATTATTTGCAAGGTGAAAAGACTATTTCCATAGCAATTTTTGTATATCATTTTGTTAATCTTCTTGTCAATTGGGTTATGTGAAATGTAGTTTTCTTGTATATTGTTGTGGATCCATGGATTGAGGACTATTAGTGAGGGTTCCAAATGGAACGAAATTCTTCCTAATGGCCCGATGATATCCATTTGGCAATTTTAGCTTGTTTAATTTGTGTAGTATCCATTGCGTGGGTGTGTATAAATTGTGGATGTGAGCCTAGGAACGCGACCCCGTGGTCCAAATTCGATGATGGACAATGTTGATGTATGTAATCCTTTATTGTAAATTGTAATCGTCGGGCCTTAAAACGATACCAAGTTGAAAATCGGGTTTAAGGCCCCCGTAGTAGTGAAATATGTGATTGTTGACGTTCGGGGGTATTTTGATGGCTTACATGCCCGTGAATACCCCCCTATGCGTTTTGATGTTTAATTTGATTTGTAACACCAAACAAAAGATTTCAAAGCCAAAACAATAAAGATTTTCTAAAATCAATCAAAGTAGGATATTAGCATCACGAGGCTAAAAATTGGAAATGCTAATGAATGTCAATTCCTATTAAATGAGAAGGCCAAAGAAAATCATTTTCAAACATCACCAAACAATGGCTTTTATGAATGAACGAAATGTTTTATTAAACCTTTGTGCATAGGGTTAAAGATATCCTAGAAATTGCCCATCACTTGATGAAAGCAATGTATAGATTTCGATTCCTATTTTGACGAAGGTTTAAAAGATTCTTGTTTTGCCAAAACAACGCCTAATAAAGATCTCATGGTTTTTGACAAGTAAAATCAAACCTTTCGCATGAATAAATGAGCTCTCTCGTACTAGCGGAAACGACGTTCTAAAACATTCCCAAAATAAAACACGATTTCTCAATAAAAGGCCAAATGCTTCATCTCTCATGAAAGAACTCACCACAACATTCACATAAGCACACACACACACACACGTATACACATTTTATGAATCAAAGGATAGAAAAGTATTAAGATTGCGGTAACCGTATTTCACGGAAGTCGGGGGGTGCCTAACACCTTCCCCTCGCTTAAGCAAGCCCCCGAACTCTATGAATCTCGGTTCGCAGACCAATCAACTCGGAGTCACATATGAGCCATCGATTTACGAAAACGAAACTCGGATGAGTTGGTACATCCATTTCAAATATACCAATTGGCGACTCTGGTTAATTAGCTCATCATAAAAAACGATCTTTCAAAACTCCGTCGATACTCATGCCGACCTTTTCCAAACATCATCTAATAACAAAGGCTAAAATCGGAAAAGGACAATATCACGAGAGACGAAAAGCCGGCGTCGACAAATCCCAAATAAGTCATCACAATTAAATTACAAATATAAGATAGAGGATAAGAAAAACTCAGTAAAAAGTTCTTCAATCTTCAAGTCTCTAATCTGAATTCCTTGCAATGCTTCTTCAGTCTCCAATCTCCCAAGTTCAGCTCTGTGTCTCAATCCTTGCGTAACTATGTAACTATGAATGTATCTATCTCTATATCTATATATCTATCTATGTATGTTCTCTATTTCCATCTCTCTATGTCTCCTTTATAGTTTCTGAATCAAATCAATAGAAAGAATCCAATTCCAAATCGATTTCCAAAAAGAACTGAATTAAAATATTTTTTCCTTTCCGCGCATTCTCACCCCGGCGAAAAATTCCTTTGTAAAATCCTCGCCCCGGCGAAGTTGGGCAGAGAGGTTCTCGCCCCGGCGAGAAATTTAAGCCTGAGATTCTCGCCCCGGCGAGAAAATATTTTCTGCTTCGACGTCTATTGGTAAAATGGTCATAACTTGTGATCCGGGAGGAGTTACGAGGCCTGCCACCTACCAAATCGAAGATATCGACGAGATCTACAATTTTCATTCTTTGAGAATTGAGAGGTTCAGGCCGGAGCATGGTTTAAATGGAGCTTGAAGTGGCTGTTATGTAAATGACAACTCCAAACCTTGATCTCTGTTGATAAAAATGTCATAACTCTCGCATCCGAACTCCGATTGAGGTGATTCAAGATGTTTCGAAAAGCTAAGAAGTAAATATACAATAAAATCCAAGTTCCAAACCAAGAACATGCATCTATTTTAATGTTAAAAGTCCTGTAATCTTCCCTTCTCGCACTTGCTCGCATGTTGTACTCCAAAAGATGTTCGAATTGCGTTTCCTTGCTCATTCCTACAAAATAACATAAAACACTATAAATATCTAATACTAACTTAAAATACTTAAGAACTAACAAATTATCAAGTCAAACATACTTAATTCGTAAGTATAAAACCCACTCATCATTGCACATCAATGAGCGTTCTCCCTGTTGCTAAGAATGGTCGCCCAATAATGATCGGAATGTCCCGGTCTTCTTCAAAGTCAAGTACCACAAAATTTGCTGGAAAAATTAACTTATCTACCTTAACCAAAACATCTTCAACAATTCCCTTAGGATAAGTTACTGATCTATCTGCTAATTGCAACATGATGTTCGTGGGCTTCGCCTCCTTTAAGCCAAGTTTTCGATAAATTGATGATGGCATTAAGTTTATGCTTGCTCCCAGATCACATAGAGCTCTCCCTATAAACTGGTTACTAATTGTACATGGAATTGTGAAACTGCCTGGGTCCTTTAGCTTTGGTGGTAGCTTTTTCTAGAGTATGGCACTGCACTCTTTCATAAGCGCCACTGTCTCAAAATCACCTAGTTTTCTCTTTTTAGATAAAATGTCTTTCATAAACTTTGTGTAGCTTGGCATTTGCTCTAAAGCTTCTGCAAATGGTATGTTGATGTGGAGCTTTTTAAATACCTCAAGGAATTTTGCAAACTAATTATCCACTTTTTGCTTTTGCAATCTCTGCGGAAAAAGGAATTGAAGGCATCCTTTGCATCTGTTTTCCTGTTTCTTCTTCGGTTTGTGGATTATCTTCCTTCTTTTCTTGCTTCTTTTCCTCGTTGACTTCACCCACTTCTAATTCTTCATCCATACATACATCATCAATTGCATTCTTGCTATCTGCCTTCGGTAATTTCTTATCACCTCGTAAAACAACAATATAATTTTTGTCAAGGTTATGCACTTCTTGCATTGTATTACTTGAAAATTTCTGAAATTGGCTATTGATGTTGGTAGCAAAATGTTCAAATAATTGTTCCATTTTAGCAATTCTTGCATTATTTTCAGCCTGATATTTCGACAACAAATCCTCTATCATTGCCTTCTGTTCTTGCTGAAAAGCATGTTGACCTTGATATTGCTTATTATTCTATCCTTGACCATTAATGTTGAGATAATGATTGTTTTGCCTGTTAAATTCTCCAATGTAATGCACTGACTCAACCTTAATGGTACATTGTTCCTTCACATGATTTCCTGCACAAATATCACATACCATCGATATATTCTGCATTGACTGAGATCCAAAAGAATACAATTTCCTTGCTATGGCCACTACTTGCTCCACCAATGCTAAAATTACGTCATTTTGATTCACTCCCACTGTCCCTATTTGAGTATTTCTTGTTGTGGGCCATTGGTAATTATTGTTTTCCATTATCTCCAATAACTCATATGCTTCATCACAATTCTTTTCCATTTAAGCTCCACCTGCGGCTGCATCGATGTTGGTTCGCATTGTATCCTTCAAACCATTGTAAAAAGTCTGAATTTACAACCACCTTAGAATGCCATGATATGGACATTTCCTAAGTAGTTCCTTAAACCTTTCGCATGCTTCATATAGAGATTCGGAGTCTAATTGGGCAAATGTTGTGATATCCTTCCTTAACTTTACAGTTTTAGCTGGTGGAAAGAACTTAGCCAAAAATTTCTGTGCAAGATCAAGCCAAGTAGAGATCGAACCTGCTGGTAGTGAATATAACCAACTTTTCGCCTTACCACGAAGTGTGAAAGAGAAAAGTCTCAATTTGATTGCATCCTTAGTAACTCCTTTATACTTGCATGTATCACAGTTCTCCAAAAAATTAATTAAATGTTCGTTTGGATCATCACTAGGCGAACCCCGAAACTGTATTGAACTTTGGATCATCTGTATCATGCTTGGCTGTATCTCAAAACTATTAGCTTGAATTGCAGGTCTTTGAATGCTCGATTGAATATTCATCACTAAAGGCACAGTATAATCTTGTAATGCTTTTTGTTCTTCTGCAATCATATTCTCTAAATCTTGCATTATGAAGTAATATCAAGAGTACCTATAAAAGAAACAAAATAAAAATTTGTGTTTAAATTAAAATCAGATTAATTGTAATTGATATTGGAAATATAGAAAATTAATTACTAGAATTATTCATCGGCAACGGCGCCAAAAACTTGATGGGCTTTATCTATACTAGCAATTTTACGTGCAAGTATGCACGGTCCATCAAGTAATAAAGTGAAAGTAAAGTTGTCGATCCCACGAGGAATAATCTAGTAAATTAATTAATCATTCCACTTACTAACCATTGATTAACCCAATTCTATTTAAACAAACGAATTCACCAAGATTATTAAAATTGATTAACGAAGTAACTATGAATATAACTATGAAAATGAAATATCAATATTACAATTTCTCCCGATAATGTTCCCAATGTTCACTCCCTATTTAATTAGTCAATTATTGCAATTTGTTAACCAAGAATTCATAAGTATTTATCTAACTTATTTCAAAATTAAATAAGTGTCTTCATTCCTAATTAATTCACTATATTCCTATGTGAATAATTAACAATGAAGCAATAATCACCAATTCTTATACAAGTTCATGCAGCAATTGGGTATATTCATATCCCTCTTGTAAATTGGATATTCACTCCTTAGAAGAATAAATCCAACACATGTATCATATTCCACACCCAATCTAGAATCAATATTCCTTTATCATCTAGATCACTAGATTAATTGTTGGTCACACAATTATTGAATGAAATACGAAATATGATAAACAATCTTGCAAACAATTGATCATAATCAAATAGAGAATAAATTAATTAAATCCAATCATCGAGTTCCATTGCAATCTCGAATAAGAATTTAGTTCATGAATACGAAAATGGGAAACATCACATTATACATTTAAAGTATAAGAGTCTAAAAGATTGATGAGAAAAAGAATCTGTAGTAAGGCTTCTACTGAGATACTCCAGATCTTGATCTTCCGTCTTCTCCAGAAAATATGCTGAATATAATGTCCTGCCTCCTTTTCTCTTCCTAACCCTAGATGTTTTTCTCTCCTGTAACCCTAATCTTTATGTGTATTTATAGCCTCTATGTAACTTAGTAAACATTTAATCTCATTAGGAATCAATATAGCAACTCCCAAGTTAATTGGAAGTGAAAAACTCAGCAAAAATCCGCTCCAGCGCGACAGAGCCGCGGCCCACCATCTGAGCGCCGCGGCTTTCACTCAAGTGCCGCCGTGCACCTTATTTTGAACCGCGGCGTACAACCTCTGTCCATGTAGAAAATTTCGTTAGCTTCATTTTGACAAGTGGCTCGTCCCGTAACTCCTCCCGGATAAAAAGTTATGGCCATTTTACTAAAAGACATCCGTACAAGACTCCAACTCAAACTAGCTTTACTTTAACATACTGTTTGGAGATTCAAACGCACTTGGATTTTTGCAAGCCATACATTTCTGGAAAGCTTAAGACATCCTCTACAACTTTATGAAGACTATTTTTCTCATTCCGAAATTCTAACACCATCCAATCCTCCATTGAAGCTCCGAAGGTCAATCTTCCTAAAAGCTGAAAATTGCAATGCTTCTCCAATTTGACTAAAATGCAACCAAATAGCTCCAATTTAGCTAAAATACAACCAAATGACTTCCAACTTCAATTCCTACATAAAAACACATAAAAATGAATAGAAAATACTCGAAAACTCAAAAATCATCAAGTCAAATGTACTCAATTTATAGGTATAAAACCCACTCATCAGAAATACATCGAAAAAATCACGAACAACTGGAACATCCTCAATACGAGACTCACTTATAGAGGTATCAATCACAAATGCCAAATACCCCTCACAACCCTTCGTCATCAACTTCCCAGCCTTCAAAGTTGAGATCAACTTCACCACTCTACTTGGTTGTGAACCCTGAAACACAAACTCCGGAGACTTCACATCTCCAAATATAACTTTCTTCGCCTGGCAATCGATAGTGGCCTGGTGCTTATCCAACCAGTCCATCCCAAGAATAACATCGAAATCGTGCATACTTATCGAAAAAAGATTAGCCCTAAGAATCTTATCTCCAAAATTGATCGGGTATTCTCGATATAAATTAGAAATAACAACAGAAGTCCCCATCGGGGTAGCAATAGACATAACAAAATCTAAAGATTGAGGTGGCACGCCAAGGTGCCGAACAAAAGACTGAGCCACAACTGAATGAGTAGAACCAGTATCAAATAAAACAGAAGCCTCACGATTGCAAACTAAAAGAGTACCAAAAATAATACATGGCGCACCTGCTGCCTGGTTATATGTCATGGCAAACACCCGACCACCCTGATGTTGACCTCTATTGTCGCCATTATTACCGCATCCACCATTACCATGTGGCCCGGTACAATCCCTAGCAATATGACCCATCTGACCACACAAGAAGCATGCACCAGAAACTCTATGGCACTGCCTCCCCGGATGATTACCCCCACAAGTAGCACAAGGAACTATCAGAATAAGATTAGGGTTACCCCCATTAGTTGGTCCTGGGTAACGACCCTAATTCTGCCCCTGCTGACGATTACCCTGAGCTAACTGAAGCTAACGATTCTGCCCCTGCTGAGACAATTACTGATAACCCCTGTTCTGATTTTAACCTCGCCATTGCCCCTGCTGACCACCACGGTTCCTGTTCCACTGACCACCCTGATTCCTCCAATGTTGACCCGAAGCTTGACCCTGTTGATCATCTTTGTCCCTCTTCCGACTCCCTTCCAGTTTAGAAGACCGAAAGTCTTGTCGCTCCATCTCAATATTTTTGGCTGCATTAGCCACTGCCGACACATCCACAACTTTGTTGTTAATAAGATGTTGACGATACTTATAATGAATTCTCCACTTAAACTTATTTGTCTGTTCCGCTGTAGTCCCTGCAGAGGTTCCCACAAAGCCTGCCAACCTGATGAACCTCGTCATAAAGTCCATGATGGATTCATCATCTTTCTGCCAAATAGACAAATACTCTCTACCATAGGCCTTTTTATCAACAGCTGGGAAGTACTGTTGATAAAAGACCTCACAAAAATATGCCCAACTAAGTGTCTCAGCATAACCATCACCCTTTGTTGTTTTCATCGTCTTCCACCACCTTTGTGCATCCCCTTCTAGCTTATAAGCTGCAAGTAACACTTTCTGATTATCCGAGCACCCCAACACTTCAAAAATCTTCTCCAGATGGGCAATCCAATTCTCTGCATTAATTGGAGTCGGAGTTGAACTAAATAAATGCGATTTCTGCTTCTAAAACCTTTCTAACCATACATACATTGGAACCACAGGCTGATCAAGACCAACTGCATTCCTTTCCTCTCCGTTTACGTGTGAACTATTAATTCTTGGGTTCCCTTGCTCAGGATTTTCTGGCAGCTGCTGCATTGCCTGAAAAACCTGTGCCACCAATTGCGGTAAGGCTAGATTAATTGTCTGATTCACTAAGGCAGCCAATTGAGCATTGATCTAATTATTTGGTTGCTCATTAGGTTGCGCACTGGGCTGGCCATCACTACTTCCTCCATTATTACCTCACCTCCCAGTAATTCTAGCGGATCTACGAGTCATCTAAGAAAGAGATCAACGAATAGAATTAAAACAATTTAGAGACAGGTTCAAATATAACTGATATGAAAGTTGAACAGAAAATTAAACGTAACAAAACCAAACCCAGAAGTCTACCCATAACTCACATGTCAAACCTAAATAGGTGGTGTACAAGAATGAACCTGCCTCTGATACTAACTCTGTAACACCCCCTTCCCGAAAAATAGGAAAGGGAGGTCACGTGCAAAGCACAATAGGACTAACAAAATAAATCAATAGCTCTATGCCTCAAAATATAAGTAACACCCCCTTCCCGAAAAATAGGAAATGGAGGTCACGTGCAAAGCACAACAGGACTAAAAAAATAAATCAATAGTTATATGCCTCAAAATATAACTCCAATAATAATAATCTCCAGAAGTCAACCGGTTCAAACCACAATTTAAAAATATTTATTACAACTCCAATAACTGAATATCTCCATAACACAAATCAAAATACTAAAGCCTAAACAAAATATCTAAACCACTTGGATAAAAGAAAATTCTCGTCACACTTGCCCTTGATCCCCCTGATTACCTGCCGAAAGAAAAAGCACAACATGAGCCAATTGCCCAGTATAGAAATAATGAACTGAAATGAAACGAACAAAACTAACACAATGAAATAATAGGCTGAATCAAAAGAATTGGGTGTTATTTCATACCAAGCTCAGAAATATACCTTGCCACACAGGCAAGTCAAATAATACCACACAGGCAATCAAAGTAATGCCACATAAGAAATCACACATTGGACCACGAATCCAAATGCATACAAAATCGGAAGGTGTGTTTGGCACAACATCACCAATCCACAAAACAAAACATAATAAAAAATTAGGGTCGACCCATACGCCTCTCACAACAAATCACCAAATGGCCAACTCCTATCGGAGTACAAAATAGAGACGTCGTGGACTAATCACATTGCCACGGAAGTGTCATTTCTCTTGTGCCAAGATGACATGCATGTGGTACCCCTACAGGTGATTATAGCTCAAGTATACCCTATAGTATATTCTAACAAAATATGATGTCACAACACATGCGACATAATACCAATAAAAAAGGGGGTACTAATATGTATATGTCAAATCAAAACAAGTCATCGATACAAGCCTTCAAAATATATTGACATATACATTTCTACAATTATCAAAATGAATACTAGACATGATAATCCAACTCAAAGAGTACAAATACGAGTTCTATGTATCAACGCTAAAATAAAACTATTATATTAATTTCACAAGAAACAATTATGTGAATTAATAACGAAATTCAAAACGAGGAACAAAACGAATTAATTAAATTTCAAAAGAGTATCGCTGAAGGAGTACGGAATCCGTACCTGAATTAAGCAATGTAATACCCAAATTTATATTCCAAATATAACTCGTTAAATTCCTTCCGTCCGAGCTAATTGCACAAATTAACAGAAATAAATTACTAATTAGAATTAACAATAATTAACCTTTATAATCTTGCTAAACTATTGAGTTCATATATAAACGTGTGAACTTAGTTTCTGTTGCTGCACTACTATATATATACCCCCTCCTTAACCAAATTATACTCTGATGAACATATGCAACATATCTACACATAAATAATAATACTAGTACTAGTCAATATATATATATATATGTATACACGTACTTCCTGCAACTACATTAACCAATACAATAACCATTTTGCAGAAGCATTATGCAGATAGAATATGCATTTAAAACTTCCTTATGAATCAGTGAACTTCCTACATAATAGATCTAACAATTTAGAAAAAAAGTAATAACTTACTAAATGGATATTGCCAAATCTCAAGGTTGATGAATTCCCATGTTCGGTTCTTATGCCGTCACTGCTCCTCCTTCTTTTCTCTCTTCAGTATGTAATAGATATGAGAGAGAACGAATTCGGTCTGGTAAATGTAAGAGAGAAAAGAGAGAGGAAAAGGTTTGTTGATACATAGAGAAAAGGAAGATAAAGAAGGAATAATTCATTAATATTTTATTAATACACTCCTCTTTTCAATTTTTTTTAGCCGAAAGGTGAGGGAAAAGATAGTTGAGTGGAGTGCTTTAATAATAGACTCATTTTTGTTTTGCCAGGCATTACAGTTCCTTTCTCTAAGATTTTTATTTTTCTTAAGGTTCTTTTAAAATAAGTTTCATTAAAGTTTATTTAGGATATGTTTCACTAAGGTCAATGTGCCCAGGGATTAATTTTGACCTTCGCCGGACAAGGCTTCTTTCTTTAGCAATTCATTTCAATCCCCAGGGCTACATCTTAGCTGGGGTAGAAGACATTTCTTATCCCATTTCTTTCTCTAACTGGAATGTCTCAATACTTAATTCACTTTCTTATTTATGGTTCTATTTAATTTTATCTTTTATTTCTCTTAATTTCGCGTCGACTATTATTCTATTTAGGCAATCAATTATTCAAAGTGGACCGTGGCATGTAAGCAGTCCAAATATTCAAAGTTCCATTATCACATAGGCACAAACATTCAAAAAATTTCTGCTATTCAATTTTTAATGAGTTTATATCCTTTCATTGGTCCACATGGTGAACCATTTTAGGTACCAACACCTACTATATGATTCAACAATTAGATTAAAAAATAAAAAATAATTAATATAGTTAATATATTATATATTAAACATACAATATAAAAAGATCAAAATCTTATAATAAGACCTTGTTTGCGGAGTTTACATATATATTCAGAAGAAGAACATAGTAAGATTTATCCACAGGAGACGACGCATAGCTAATTACAAAGACTCTTGTAACATATATAATTATATTTAATACTGAACAATAACATATATTGCAATAATTTACATGCTCTTGACGTCATGCCTCTCTGCATTTCTCTTCTTTCACAAATCTTAGTTTTCAAATCCAAAAAACACAAACTCAAAAGAAGTGGAGATCGAAGATTTTTCTTACACAAATCTTAATTTTCAAAATAAAAATAAAAAATAAAAAAAGTAAAGGAGTCTCAAAATGACCTTTTTATCTCCTGTTCGACTGTCCCCATCGAATCAAAGGTTTTAATCCTTCGCCTAACTTAGCATGAGATTTGGATTCCATTCAAAATGGACGATACTATAAAAACAAATTACATTTGTCTTAACCGGAATTATAAATATATATAATATTTTGTAAAATTAAAGATTATTTAAAATGAACTCTCTTAAATACTATAAAATCAAATTGCATGTCTAAAAGAGAGTTATAATTATATATAATACTTTGTAAAAACAAAGATCATCTAAAAAGAGCTCTCTTAATTACAAGTGCAATTCATTTTTATAGACTGGGCATTTATAACTACCTAGAATCATGACCCGGCATGCGCGGCCAATTTTGAGTACGTTGAGTACGCGCATGAATACCCATGGAATCTTCACAATTGATCAACTCATAATCTTACCGACGACGATAATGAATATCAGAATCTAATTCCGAATCCATCAAAATGCTACTCTCACATCTATTAAGATATTTCTTATTTTCATTCCCTCCACAAACTATTGTAAATTCACATCCATATGCATTTCCAAAGCAAGAAAATAGTCCGGGACCGCCGCTACCACCACTACCACTGCGTCGCCTCCTAGGAGTATTTCTGGGCGTAGTCCTTTTAGAACTCCTAGGGGTAACCTTTTGGAAATTTTGACGGTCATACATACGAGGAACCTCCATCCTCCACCTATCAATCTTAGATTTTAATCCTTCAACGCTCGATTCTTCTACCGTCCAATCCCCCAATATGGAGCTCCCTGCCTGATGTGGCACCGGGAGTTGCGTAGGGTACAAGCCCCTGGCTACCGCAGCCGCCACAATCGATGGCGACGGGCCTAAATCGGAGATTACAGATCCACCTTTAACCGGCATCCCGATTTCTGAGCCGTTAACCATTGATCCGCCATTAATAAATGAGCCACCGTTCACTAGCGAATTTGGTACGGAACCATTAAAGACCGAACCGCCCGGTCTACGAATTACATTCTTTTGAATGGACGTGCTGTTGAGATCCGTTCTGTCGCTACGAGACCGCCATAATTTGATGGTCTCTATCGGCTTATCATCTTTTTCATCATCATTTTCCTCGACCTTTTCCTTTTCCGTCTTTTCGCTTTTTACGGCTGATTTTTCACCCTTTTCACCTTTATCATTACTGTGAAGATTATTTTTGTAGGCTTTTCCATCCATAAGATCACGATATCCAACGGCTGATATACTTAGTTCGGTATACAGAGGCATGCTCCGCATTGTATTATCAAGGAGCGTGACGCCCATGTTTAAAATCCCCTGCGGACGGCCAGACGGACGGCGAATCTGTAGGGCGACAAACCGACGGTTCGAATTGTTTTGCTCGCGGATCGATGGAGGAATGAGGTTGCTAATAAGTACACGTACGGCTCCAACTTGAATGTCTCGCAACCACCCCAACGCGTATATCTCAATCATCACGGATGATATATCCGAATCTAGAAACTTGTCTTCGACACGAAACACAAATTTGTCGTTCCATGTAGGGTTGATTTGGCCTTGTTGATCAATTCGGGTGCGTAGTTTACGCTCCGGATTGATCCATGCGACCGCATAGGTGCGCATGTTTCTTGAAACTGGTGCTAGGTCTTGGGCGGATATGACATTGAGCTCCAAGAGCTGGAAGGGAACTTGAGACATTGTAATAATTTGGAACAAAAGTCGTGACAATATTTGCACACGATTAAGCTCCCACTCGCCGTCCGAGAGGAGGACGACGAGAGAGAGGGGAGAGAGATGGGGTTTTGGGATCAACAGAGGAAGAGAGAGAGATATTGTTGCTAGCGACGGAGAGAGATTTGGGATTCTAGGAAGAGAGAAAGAGGTAGGGATGGAGAGAGTTTTGTGGTCTTGCTGGGATCATATGATGGCGAGAGCACGAGGAAATGTTAAAGGTTTGTGTTTATTTGAGGGCTGTGTATATATGAGGTTTTTTGTATATTTGAGGTTTGTGAACAACCTTTTCTGTTTTTGTAGAGGCCGTAACCGGATTTGTCTCTTTTCCATCAAGCATTTCTTTTCTTTATTAATTGTTTATGTTATATATATACATATATATAGAGAGAGTAATGGTTCATAAGATGTATTTGCTATGAATTCTTATAGGGTATACACCATCTATACCATTAAAAATAAAAAAGAACGGTCAAAATTAAAAACTGAAAATCGACATCCGCTACTAATAGTAGCGGACGGTAAAAAAAAATACATATCATCCGCTACTTATAGTAGTGGACGCTAATCAGAATAAGGGTTTGACTTTATTAACTAAAGTTAAAATTTATATATTAAGGGTTTAGGATTTATTAACTACGGTTTAGAGTTTATTAATCAGGGTTTAGGGTTTATTAACTAGAGGTTAATAAATCCTAAACCCAGTTAAAAATGAGTTAATAAACCCTAAACCTTGGTTTATTAGCCCTAAACCCTTGTTAATAAAGTCAATATTTTTTTTACGATCCGTTAATTCTGATCGTCCTTCTTGTTTTCAATGGTATAGATGGTGAAGGATCCATAGTAAATACATGCTATGGATCATTCCCCATATATTTGTCCTTAAAAGGGTGACTAAAGGTTTAAATTTTTTTGTCTAAGATAAAGTACATAAAGTGAAGTATAAATATGTCATTTAGTACGGTCTAATATTAATTAGTATAAAAAAATAAAAATACTTATTACTTTATATAATCTTGTAGGGTCACTAATGATAAATTTAAAACTTTTTTATTCTCTTTCATCTACTTTTGTTTTACTTAATATGTGTGCAAATTATATTTTGTTCATTCTTTTGGAGACAGAAAGAGTATATTTTATGTATGTTCATTTTGCTATATGTGGTATAGGTCCCACAGGCTTCATACCTTCGTTAGTTTTCTTTTTTCCCTTCAATACAAACTTTCAGTAGAAAGTAGAAAAAAAAATAAAAAAAAATAGAAAAGATTATTTATTATTGTATAACTACTTTTGTGATGCATGTATACAAGGGATGCGGTTATGGTGGATTTGTCGCACTATATATCACTAAAACAAATTATAATATTTTGTTGTGGTTATAGCAAATGTTACATTTATATTGACCACAAATAGAGTAGTAGATTTAACTAGCTTGAATGCATGTGCGAAGCTTCTAAGTTTATTTTAAATTGTTTAAAAAAATAATTTTTTATATTAGCTAAAAGTAAGTATCCAAAATAAGGAAGGGGGATGTGGAATAAATAAATACTCCCTCTGTTTCTCAAAAAATGAGCAAAATACAATTTGCACACATATAAAGTGATAAATATTTTTATTTTCTTATATTAATGGATCCCACTAAATAACATATTTACCCTTTATTTTATATATTTTATCTCATCCTTTTGAGGACGGAAGGAGTATACAACAATAATATAATTAATCAATAAAAAAAGTGGGAAAAAAGAGAGAGAAAAACTAGCACTCAATGAGCTGAATTCATATCAAAACTTTCATCTCTAAATGAAATCAACACCAATTGAAAACAGATATGAACCAAATCCCAGAAAAATGAAAACACAATTCAACCAAGACCATGTAACAATATAATTATGGACCAAAATCATCCTTGTACAATAAAATGAAGAGCATATATGTTAAAGTTAAAGAAAGAAAGCAACAGCTACTTGTAATGTCTATATAAACATATTAATACAAACATTGAATTACATGTATGACTCTATACTAAGCTAGAGCAGATACAATCTCACAAGTAAAAACTTGTTGAAGCCGTATCATACATACTTTACTTTCATTTTGAAACTAAAAGGATATTTGGTTTCTTAGCTTTACTAGGTATATTAACATTTGAAGAAGTTGCATTCACAACTGCTAATCGAGCATTCTCTTCTGCTCCCTTATCGAGATGAATCATGCCAATTCATGAGAAGCCTTGGCATGCAAACAACTCATTGTCGTTAAACCTACATTTGTTCACGATTTCATCAATAATAATAAAAGTTGTAACTTTCAAATCAAATTCATATTGTCCCAAGTATTCAATAAACTTATTGTGGAAGTCTAATTTTAAGTTGACCAACATAATAACTGTTATTGTGACACCCCCAAATTCAGGTACCAATACCTCGAATTTGGTGCTCACGATAAAATGCATCCATACACCTCTAAACAACATAAATTAACTAATGCGGAATAAAATAAACATATGTTGTTCATTACAAAAGGTTCACTACGGTCCCAAGGTCTAAAACCTTAAATAAAATACATCGCAGAATACCATAATAATACAAAATGATTCCACGAATTACATAACAGGATAGTACATATAACTATTCCTTAAGCTTTCCCTTGCCTTTGTCCGCTTTGGAACTCCCCGGCTTAACTGCAATAGGTTCATGATATAGCAAGAGTGAGCAACTACTTTGCTCAGCAAGTTTAAAAGCAAGAATGAAGATATATCATGAATGAATAAGAATAATAGCTGCATAGATCAACAATTTATGAACATTGATGAAATAGCTGAAATGACATAATCAAAGTCCAAATGAATCAATGAATAATGATTATTTACTGCTGAGTGGTCCAACCGACCATGAACTTTTGGCCAAAGAGTCAATCATTCGACTAACTCTTTTAAAACCTGGCCCCGTCAGTTGTACTCGAGGGGATCAGCCTCTCGTACACCATGTATATGCATAACATTTAACTCTGACTGTATCGAATAGCCGACACATTATAATCCCCTAATAAGGGTTGCTCTCTCAGTCCAAGAATCCGCACCAACAATCGGTTTGGATAGCTTTTAAAATAATAACCTGTACATGTCTAACCGAAACAAATGGCGTAGACTATCTCCTTAAACAGTTCATGAATGAAGAACTTAAACGTTTCACAATCCAACAATAGATAATTAATTCAAATGTATAAGCTGCGAATATCAATAATTATCTTGGAGGTGGAGTAATTGACAATAATTAGTCCACTAATATGATTCAAAAGTAATAACTCAATCTGAGTCATGAAATTTGCAACAATATACAACCTGTATAAAATATGAAGTCTGCTCAAAATATAATTCGAGTAAGGTTAAGGAAAAACTTGCCCAACACAAGGGTTAGACAAGCGTTAGGAAACTTGCATAACATACACCTGTTTGCACGAAATAAAAAGAATAGTGCATAAGGTTTAGAAACTTGCCCAACACAAGGGTTAGACAAGGGATAGGAAACTTGCCTGATGCGCTGCTACAATATTATAACACACGCTCCTTAATATCCTACACAATTAAGTACATATTTACATAACAATTAGTCACATACCAAATAATGGTTCAAAACGGACGTTGCATCATTAAAACACATTAATTGCCACTAAGACTACCCAGTCGGGGGTCTCGCTCCCCGGTGAGCGAGCGGCTGTCCAGCTCGCCGGTGAGCTGGCGGGGGTGGGGGGGCAGCGCCCCCTGGAAACCAAACCTAAATTGCAATTAGATTATACAATTTCCGCCTTAAGACAATACTAATTTGGTTGACATTTAATAAATAATTAAGCATTTAGGGCTTAACAAAATATGCTTAGTTAACCTGTCTAATCATTTAATCCAAGAAAATATAAGTGTTGGACCCTGCTGAAATGGGCTCATTAGGTCCGACCCGATCCGACCCGGTCTGACTAACCCAACCTGGCCCAAACACGGAGCTCGCGCTGCAGCGCCAAGCTCAAGCATTGGGCCTCACGCTGCGGCGTGAGTCCCGTGTTTTCCCAATGACAGGGCCTCACGCTGCGGCGTGAGCCCCGGTCTTTCCCCACTTGCCCCTCGCTGCAGCGTGAGCTGCAGGGCATATGGGTGGCGCTGCGGCGCCATTCTGCAGTAGCCGGATTCTGGGCTTGTTTCCAGAACGCGACTCTGACCTCTGGCCATTCCAACCTCCATAACTCCTTCAATACACAAGCAAATTGGTCCATTTCGGACTCTATGGACTCCTAACTCATGGGGCTACAACATATCAAAAATGCAGAGCTACCCATTAACATTAACATGGTCAAATCTTAGCCCAAAGTATAAAGTTCATACTCTGTTTTTTGAGTTCTTGACAAGTTTTACAAAAATCATTACTACGAACTCGTTTTAACTCGTTTTTACTCCATTCCAACTGGGTTAGCTCCATAACCTCTTTTTAACTCGTTTTTACTCCATTCCAACTGGGTTAGCTCCATAACCATAGCAACAAATAAAATTAACAAACACAAAATCATAGCTTTACAGTCCTCTAAAATAGTCCGAATGTCCAAAGTCCATGTTTTGTCTATTGTTCTTGCTCCATTAAGCCAAGGTAAGGATTTCTTGCGTTTTTGTTCCACTTTGATGTTATTAATGGCTTACATAACCTCTTAACAACATTTATAAACAATCACAACAAACAAAAATACCAAGAATTGCCAAAAATCTGACCCACAAGCTTAAGAGCTTAAAACTAAGAAAAACTTGAAAAACTTGGCAAGGAATCGAATGGAAAGGATTTGGTTGATTGTTTACCTCTGTAAATCCTTCCTAGATGTTAAGAAGCTCGGCTAGGCTTTGTTTTGGGGGTTCTCTTTGCTTGGTTCCTCCACCCGTGCCTTCTTCTTCCTCCTTTCTTTTCCGGCGAGTTCTTCCTCTTCCGGCGACTTTTCTGGCGACTTCTTTCTCTTCCTTCTTTGCAGCTCTCTCTCTCTTTCTCTCTCTCACTATCAGCTGATGGGAATGGGAGGAGTGTGGAGTGCAAGAGAGGATGAATGATTGAATGGAATGGGAGAGTGGAGGAGTGAATTAAGGAGAAAATGGGTTTGGTGCTCAAGGTTGGCCAAAATTCAAACTTGTCGGCAACTCCCCTTCTCTCTCCTCATTTTCTAGCAATTTGATTGGTGGAAAATGGTTTGGTGGTTCCCACTTGAAACAATAAGCCAAATTAAATACCAAAAAATACCAAAAATATATCCAAAAACTCCCACTTTTGTACCAAAACTAGCAAATAACTCTACCCAAAATTAAAATGGGTACTCCCATAATTATTGGGATGTATAAAAATAATTATTATGGGATTTTTCCATTTATTCGGAACACCCATATAACACATTTCGGATACGGATAAAATCACGTATCAGCTCAAATAAAATTTCCGACACTTGGAAAATTATTCGTACGCATACACGTCTTTATGAAATTTATTAACATCGAAAAAGACACAAAAATGTTATGGCGTGAATAGTGCTTCGGAAAACGTGCCCCGTGAATAGTGATTTAGCGACGCTACGCGAAATCAATTATTCACCTAAAACAAAACTATAACACATAAAATTCATACATTCACATGATCTAGATTGTCACACAACCTTTAAACACGTAACACAAATATAATATTAATAAATTCAAAAATATTCAAAAATTCGAATTACAAGGACATTTCAGAATTCCCGGTCGTTACAGTTATCTTTAAATGAGCACAATTCTTGTGTGAAAAAATTGGATCCCTTTACAACTCCTATAACAGCTATCATGCTTTAAGACCAAGTTAATGATTATATATCACGTCTTTCGACAAATAAAATTTCGCCAACGACATCCTAGAAGTTCGCCCGCTCAATCTGAGGGAGAGGAGCGAACCAGATTCAGGAATCAGATGAGTTTTATGGATGCTGATGGGTCTGGTCCAAGCATTCAGCCCATTTCATAAGCCCAATATGGAATGTAGGCCCAAATCTAAGAAGTCTAGTGAGCCCAACAAATGTAATCCATCACGGCTGGGTTAATTGAGCTCATCAATAACAACGAACCACGCACGCCCACATCGTGAAGTAAATGGACAAGCCTCGTCCCCAGATTTCACGGATAGCACGTCAACCATCTTGCACATCATAAAGAAGTTGGGAGTTCCACTAAATTAGTGGTTTAGTGGCTACACGTCCACTCCAAGAACTGTCACGGGGTCGCTATAAATTGAACGCCTCACCATCACCGGGGGGCAACTGACTCCTTGTACTCCCTTCTCCTCTCTCTTTAAGCTTATACTCTCTGTACTCTTTTGACATAATATAAAAGTGCCGGCGGCTAGAGCCATTCAAAAGTGGACTAAGTCAACTTGACCGAACCACTCTAATTGTTGTCTTGTTTCCTCACTTTAATTACCGCATTTATTATTACTGTATTTATTATTACAGTGTGTGTACAAAGTATATTTTGTGCACCATCAAATGCAGCGACTATATGTTATTTTCTAGCACTCAAACGACAAGTAGAATGAGCATTTAAATTAATAAGTATAAAATTTGCCAAGTAGACAGAACATTGAGGTAATAACGATGATTTTTGGTCTTTTTTATATATTCCACATGAAGGGTAATATGTAAAATATTTAAAATATAAATAAAAATGAATAAATTTTAAATTACCAGATGTACAGTCCCTCATTGTCCCATTAGACACATTCAAAGACAAATAACATTAGGCTAATACTAAAATAGCCAAGAGGTGTAACATTCAAAGTAATACCAAGAATAGTAACCAATTGATGATATTTGAGTTACATATTAATTTGTGGTGCAAAAAAGCTTTCGAGTGTTATGGTTTTGTTTATCTTGAGAAACCTAATAGCTATGAGGGATTCATCCTTCAGCACACCCTTGTATACTTGAGATGGCTATAATCATTTCTATATGGATACAATCATGTATAGCTTCTCCCAGCTAACATAAACTTAAACTTAAAAGTATAAAATATTTATAGAAGATGAGTAAAATGAAATGTTTCGGTTAGTGTTTACATGTCATTTGAAAAATAGAGAGCAATGTATATAGTAGCAAGTAAATTGTGTCAAATCCCAACTTGCATTACTGATTCCACATAAATCAAATTCAGCCCAAATGATAAAAGACGCAACCCATTGTCAAGATTACTATGAATTTGTGTTCTCCATGATTGCATTTTCGATCTTAATTAGATTCTGTATTGAAATCATATACCAAATTCCACAAACCAATCAAATATGAAATAGATAAAATGCTATAATAGGTTGTATAATTAATTTATACAGCCCCAATCTTTCAATTCAACATCATTATCAGGCTCGGACTTGTAATGATTGCACAGAATAAAGAATTTAAAAATTGGTGAATAGAGAAAACTATTGTAATGATCCTTAAGATAGTAGTACACAACCAACTGAAGGTTTATATTTAAGGTATCAAAATATATTACCAAACACTACAAAAAAACAGAGTTTTTGTTAGACTGAAAACTGTCTCTAAAAGTTGAAAAACACTATTTGCGACGGTTTCAACAACGGTTTCATGCTATCATTTTTGGAGGTGTCTTATTTTATTTATTGTGGCGGTTTTAAAACGTCACTAAAACTATGATGCTCTCGTTTAAACCGTTGCATTTGTTCGGTCTTGCATAACCTTGACTATTCGAGCAGGCTTGACACCGTCACTAATCTTATAATTGGCTGTCACGGAAAATTAAAAAATGGCGTCCTATTCTTTACTATTGGCTACAGCTATATCCGTCACAAAAACCAATTTTAGTGCGAATGCAATAAGAATTCCCTCCTTTTATGTTATTGTGACAGTTTGGAAACCGTCACCAACTCTTAAATTAATTATATTATATTTGTGCATACGTGATGGCTTGGAACCATCACCAAAACAATATATATAATTTTTTAAAAAGATTTTTAATATATGTATAGATACATATATATGTGCTTCAACCTGATTGCATAAATATAATACAATTAAATATATCAAATGACAAATCAAATTATAAAATTAAACAATCCTACGACTCATGAATCTTACATAAGTACAAGTAAACCACTAATCATTAAGTTGATCTTAAAAAACCATCAAATAACCACAAAAGTGCCTAATAAAGTTTGTGAATATCCACAAGCATACAAGTCTTAGTTGCAGCCCATGTAAACCCTTTAATTTAGTTAGATCTTTCCAATGTCCTGCAAAATGAAAAGAGGAAAAAGTGTTCAATGTTAAAAATTATTGGAAATACGTTTAAAAGAAAAAAAGAAAAAAAGAAAACTAATGTTATGTGGATACTATATATTCCTACTTTCAAAATCTTAACTCAATTCTTCTTCAAGGCTCAAGCAGCAGGACAAGAAAAGCATTTTTGCATATTAGACATTCATCACATGAATCTTACTTTGTACATATGATAGCACTATTAGCATGTCAAAATTATGTACTGTACAAATATGTGGATTGGGTCTGTGATAACTGGGAAATCCAGGGTTAACTGAGGTTTGTTTGGCATTCTTGTTCAGAGGAGATCTCTTGTGACCAAACATATTTGAATGAGAAAAATTGCAATCACCTATACGAAGAAATCTGAAGAGAGTTTCACAAAGTCCAATTCAAGAGTTCATTTAACAGGGAAACATGAAGTCATCTAGGATAATTTCAAAGTAAAAATTATTCAATACCACATATTAAAGATCAAAGAGAATATAAATGATCAATACAGAGGGAGGAAAAACCTTATAAACATTAGGAACACATATTCCACTAATGTTTTTGACTAATGGACCACAAGAAATTGTTTTGACGAGCAACCAATGCTAACGACAAAAAACTGATAATAATACTTACAATTAGCAGTTAGGCAACTGAACAGGATTTTAAAAAAGTGATAGTGAGGAAAAGGAAACAGACACTGGATGAAGTGATCTTACCAATCAAGTTCAGCTGCAAAATTTACAGCCTTAAGCAGATCTTTTGAGAAGAGATGAACATGTGACACTAAATCCTTTGTAATAGCCCTCTCCATGTCTTTCAGAAGAGTAAAAAAAATGAACAAGCATTAGCAATTAATGACAACAAAAAGATATGATAAATAAGTTAACCATCAAACAACTGTACAACGAGAGGAGATATTTTTTTGTGAGCTGAAGTATGAACTACAGTAAACTTGTGGTACACATTAAATTAGATGTACATAGGAAATCAGCATCAGGCACATTGATAACCAAAATAAATTTAAAGCAATTGAGAAATTCTCAAAGGAATAATAACACAAAATAAAGGTTTCTTTAAAATTTTATACTAGATACCTAGGATTTTATGATGTCTCCTACAAGATTGTCCAATTCTCGTGTCTTTGCAGTGCGATAAAAAAATCTTTTAGCATCTCCATCCTCATCAAAGAACTGCACAGTTGCCACCATATTTTTGAGTGTTATTAAGCAGATGCACATTAGATGTATGAATGATATTCCAGTATGAAAGAGAAAAGGACTTGCTGCAAATTCAAAATCTTAAAAGTTTTTCCAGCATGGTTTCATCAAGTTTTCTTCATAAAAGCACATCAAGTATCCTACATATGAACAAATAAACACAAATTCATCTTACGGAAGTGTACAAAAAATACCCACGCTTCAAATGTAAGAGAATAAATAATTAAGAAACTCAAAAGCAATATACAAAATTTAACTTGAGTTTTTTCCAATGTAGAGAGCATGATATAATTGGTACCTATTAGTTTATTATAAAATATATTAATATTAGGAAATGAAATTTTTTCAAAGGTCTTCTAAATTCAAACACTAAGATAACAGAAAAGGTTATTGTTGCAGGTCCAGATTTAGAGGAGAATAGATACAGGATAGAAATTTTAGCCGATCCGTTTAACTTGCAGAAAGCTTCCTAAGTACCTACAACTACAAGGTATCATTAATCCACAATGCAAATTGAACTACCCTTCCATAAGAAATATAATAGCAGTGCAGATGTACAAATCAACCTATCTGATGTATATAGACAATACAAGGAAGAAACTTGTGTCCATAACTACGAGGAAGCCGTGCAAGTTCCAATGTTGAAACCTGTAAAGAACTAATACAGTCACCCCATATACAATCATACTATAGCATATGTAGACTCGGTCATAATTTACTGTTAGAAGTAGTCGGCAAAAGAGAAAAACAGAAGACTAATAACACCTCTTCCAAAAATTCTGGCAATTCCTCATAAATTTGCCTCAGCTCATCCAGCTACATACGAAGAAATATGAATGATTTGTTGAAAGCACACAAAACACTAAAGTAGAGGAGGTACCAGGCTAACTAAGAAAAGGCAAAGGCTATAGTTGTCGCACCTCATTACAGAAATCATCTTTCACTATTGTCTCATAATTCTTCTCTTTACTTCTATTTACATCAATAACACCAATTACCCACACATGCAACAAATACAAACTCAAGAAACAGTTAATAATTCATAACAATAGATAAAAACACTGACAATGACTAAATTCATAAACAGGCAGATAAAGATGATGTCTTAATCTGACATCAATCCAATTTATTTCAATTTCTATGAGCCCATAACGGTAGATAAGAGTCCCAATTCAAATAGATTGAGCCTCAATTGCCAATTTAAACTATGCTTTTCTAGATCTTTATGATCACCAATAATGTCTAATAACACCATTTTGAGAACAAACAAAAATGATATGGTGTGCAGTGTTCTAAAGTCGGCCTAGTCGGCCGACTAGTCGTCAACTAGGTCGGGGTCGGAAGGCAGCCGAGTCGACTAGGGCCTAGTCACTTCAATTAGTCGCTGGCCGACTTAGTCGGGGCAAGTCGGGGCAGTCGGGCGAATCAGCGAGTCGGACTAGGGCTATAAAAAAGAAAAAAAAAACATTTGAGTCATTTAATCTTCTTCTTCTTCTTGGCTGCCGACTCGCGATCGCGATTTTCTTCTCCTTCTTGGCTGCCGACTCGCGATCGCTGGCTCCTTCTTGGACTGCCGACTGCAATCTGTTGTGCTCCTTCCTCGACTGCGACTCGCGATCTGCTGTGCTCGACTGATGCTGCTGCTGCTGCTGCTCAACTGAGTCAGGTAAGCTCTCTGCAAAATTTCTTTCTTCTAAATTTTTTTAGTTCTCTACTTCTCTGCAATTATAGAACAGGCTTTGGGTTATTCTAAGTTAGCTAGGGCATGGGCTGGGGGATATGGATTGCATAACAATCCCTCTTCTTTCTTTGGTTCGGATGGAAAGGCAGGGAAGTGTTTCTTGTTCTTTGGGTCGGATGAAAATGGAATAAAGAGCAGAGTACTTGATATACTTATTAGCTTCTTTAGTCTCTTCTCATAATTCATCAGACAAATTACTTTTGGCTAGCTAAACTCATAACAGCTCATGCTATATTGAGCTTATTCATTCTAAATATTGTCTAATGCCAGCCACCTCATGCTTCCTTTAATACTCAGCTCCCTTTACATCACATAAGTCTGACTTTAGTTTCTAGCTTATACACATATATTACATACAGATACTACACTAATGCTTATTGTATGAACACATTTCAATTATACAATATATGTTCCTTATATTATTATACCATTCGTATAATACTTTTCATTATTTCCCATAATACCACATTTTCACATTTGAATTTGATACCTCAAAAAGATTATATAATACCACATTTGAACATGGGTCATGGGATTATAACTCTTATTGTACCTGTATTGATTATCTGTTTTGTTTAACTATATGCATTTGCAGTTTGCATAGGTATAGCCGTATAGTATAGTATCAATGGCTCAATCTCAATCATCATCTTCGGCAGCCTCTAGGCCCTCTACTACTTCTGAGTGTTCAGTATTAAAAAGAGCTTCAGATGATGTTGGATGGGAATATGGCTTCCTTGTAACTCCTAACAATAAGGATCGTTGGAGATGCAAATTGTGTGACAGAGTATGGTGGAGGAGTTTATAGATTGAAACAACACATAGCAAATATCAAGGGAAATGTAGCACCATGCCCCAAGTCAACCAAGGAAGATAAAGAAAAGTGTAAGATGACACTTGACAAGGCAGCAACTAAAAAGAGAGACAAGAGGATAAATGACTTGAATGTTAGAGCGGAAGTGGAGGCAATTCCAGAAGGAAATGAAGACGAAGTTGAAGTTTTAAGGAAGAGGCCCCATTATCTTGGTCCCATGGATAGATATGCAAGGGCCATCAATCCGGATTTGAGTGCAAGTAAGAAGATGTGACAACAAAACATGAATGATGCACTTTGGAAAGAGAGAACTCATGATGTGAATAGGTACTTGGCACGATGGATGTACGAAGCAGGTATTCCATTTCATGCTATTGACAATGATAGCTTTAAAAGCTTTGTTGAGGCGGTGGGTATATTTGGCCAGGGCTACCAACCCCCAAGCCAATACCAATTAAGGGAGCCGTTTTTGAAGGAGGTGGAGAGAACCAAACAATCACTCAAGAAACAAGAAGAAGAGTGGGCTTCAATGGGATGCTCTATCATGACCGATGCTTGGACCGATCGAAAAAAAAGAAGCATCATGAATTTATGTATTAATTGTAGGACTGGGACTTGTTTTCTTTCTTCTAAGGAAGATTCGGAGGTGTCGCACACGGCTGAACATATATTTGGCTATGTTGACAAGTGCATAGATGAAGTTTGAGCGCAAAATGTAATCCAAGTAGTCACGGACAATGCCTCTAATAATATGGCAGCGGCGGAATTGTTGAAGGCCAAGAGACCACACATGTTTTGGACTTCATGTGCAACACACACAATAAACCTCATGCTTGAAGGGATTGGAAAGCAACAAAAGTTCAAAGACACTATTGAAAGGGCAAAGAAGTTCACTATATTTATTTATAGTCATCATAGAACCTTGGCATTGATGAGAAAACATACAAAAAAGAAAGACATAGTGAGGCCGGGTGTTACTAGATTTGCAACCGCCTTCTTGACAATGCAAAGTATGATGGAGAAGAAACAAGAGTTGAAGATGATGTTTACTACCAATAAATGGGGAGCTCTTCCATAGGTGAAGACCGCAAAGGGGAAAGCCACATTTGCTACGGTGAGGAGTACGACGTTTTGGAATAGCGTAACTCTTTGCTCGAAAGTGTTTGCTCCATTAGTGATGGTTCTTCGTCTTGTTGATGGGGATTGGAAGCCCTCAATGGGCTTTGTGTATGGAGAGCTCAAGAAAGCGAAAGAAGAGATCAAAGAGGCATACAAACAAAATGAGGGTAACTACCGGCCAATACTACAAGTCATTGATACAAAAGGCTTAGGTCGGCTTAATAGTCCATTGCATTTGACGGCTTACTTTTTGAATCCATTTTACCTCTTCAAGGATCCTACCATGAAAGATGATCCAATTATCTTGGATGGTGTTTTTACTTGTGTTGAATCTTTCTTCCCCGATGATTTTGAAGTTCAAAATGAGGTCATCAATAAAGAGTTGTTGAAGTACAAGAACAAAGAGGGTGGATTTGGTAAACCATTGGCCGCAAAGGGATGTGAGGAGAACAATGACACTTATGATCCAGGTAACTTAGTAATTACTTTTCTAGTTTTCTTAGTTAGCAACTTAGTTTTTTTTCCCCAATCAAGTAACTTATAGTTAGTACTAAATTACTCATTGAATTGTGCTTCTTTCATGATTAGTTGGATGGTGGTCTAACTATGGCAATCATACACCCAACTTGAAAAAAATGGCCATTAGAATTCTCTCTTTGAATTCGAGTTCATCCGGGTGTGAGAGAAATTGAAACACTTTTGAGGGAGTAAGTACATATTCCCTCTCTTTATTATATGTTGTAATTTATTAGAATTATTAACTTGAGAATTTTCTTTAATGTATAGATACATACGAAGAAAAGGAATAGACTTGATGCAACAAGGTTGAACAACCTAGTGTATGTCCAATTCAATGCCAAACTTGTCAACAAGAAAAGAAGGGTAAAGGAGAAGGATGTCCTAATTACTAGTGAAGCAACAAATGCACAACGATGGATTGTTGAAGGTGGTGACGATGAAGTTGAGCCAGGTTCGGGACTTACTGGGATATGGTTGGGGAAGCTATGGGAGCGGATGAGGTTCTTCTACCTAGAAGAAGTGGTAGAAATGTGCGAGAACTAGATGAAGACGAGTTTGTGTCGGAAGATGATGACAACGAAGAGGAAGATAAGGATTATGAGTTTGAGTCCGATGAACAGCAAGTCTTGGAGGGATATGGAGAAGAGGAGTGATTGACTATTGATTTTGTGCTACTTAGTTTCATTTGGTTAATTGGTTTTGAACTTAGAGCGTCGAACTATTTGGTTTTACTTAGTTTCCATGTTTTTATTTGATGATTTGTGTTACTTATGTTATTCTACTTACTCAAAATCCGACTAGCCGATTAATCCCCGACTAATCCCCTAGTCGCTAGTCAGTAGCCAACCGACCTGGAACCGACTAGCGACGACCTGGAACCGACTAGCGACTTTTAGAATACTGGGTGTGCATCAGCGCAAAAGAGGGACAATAAACTCTTTAAGGTCTTGGCTTTAGGCCTCTGTGTGTGTGTAGAGAGAGAGAGATACAAGTAATATTCCATTTTACTATGTTGGATATATAAATTTCTCTTTGTTGAGTTCATGAGGATTAGGCTGAGCAGGACACAATGAAATAATATAGGAAATCTCTATTTTGCAATGGTGCATTATACAACAATAATTTAATTAAGTTTCAATAGATAACCATCCCAAGTGTTCCTGAGATGGATCTAGTTTTGATGATATTGTAATTTTGAGTTAACTAATTTGCCAAATCCTGAATTGTTGAAAAGTTTGAGGAACTGCGAGCTCATTGCCAGACCTACCCCCGCCCCCAACCAAAAGAAAAACACTCCAAGAAATAACTAAAAAAATAGATAAAACTCAACCCTCCATCCAACCACCAAGAAATTACAGACAACAATATAATAAGACAAAGAAAAAGAACTCACTCGTTAGCACTCGAAACAGATGATGAAACTGTTCATTAAAGAATAAACATTGTTATACAAACAATATTAGTATCTTGTAACAGTGAAGCATATCATCCTCAGCTTATCAGATGACTGAGTCACATTAATGTCATGAACTCAAAAAATAACAGCGAAGGGAGGCAAAAAATTACCTTCAAAAAAGCTGCCCAGTCACCACTTGTACATATAGAGCTTGGAGAATTGAATTTCTGCCACAAATAAAAGCAAAAAGAGAAAAAGAAGCCAAAGATTTGTAGGCGCCAGTAGCATTTCTCATTATTTAATAGTACAAATATGACAGCGGTTGTCGGATGATAGAAATTAGATATAAATTAATATTTTTAATGCCAAACCAACATTCTGGAAAACCTTCATGCAAGCAAATTTAGATCCAAATCTGGTCTAAAGTTGCTACTGGGAAATGGATTTGAAAGATAATATGTAAATGTGAGTATATGCTTCCTTCATTTTAAAAATGATTGCCAGCGGTGATAAACTAAAGGACATAAGTAAAACTCCTATTTAGCGTAAACATTATCGAAAGGGGGCCAGGAGGAACAGAAAACTAAGATAGAATTGCACCTTTAGTATTTGGGGAACATCTTTTACAGATTTCAGTGTTTCGCGTAAAGAGGCCAACAATTCTTCCGAAGAAAAGAAAAATGATATCTAAATCCACAAATCAAAGAACACTAGCTTTACAAACATGCAGAATTCAAGAGTGAAAGTCCGCACGTTCTTAATAAGTTATATAAAGCAGATTTCAGGTCTTTTCATGAAATTTCATCTATTATACTATGTCCTTAGTCCATGCTCAACTAAAATTAACTTATAATCAAGTGACGAAAGAAAAAAAAAATATTAGAGAGCATGAAACAAACCTGGTGTTCCAGAAGAGGGACTGCCAGATCACCATAGTATAATAAATTTCATCTATTATACTATGTCCTTAGTCCATGCTCAACTAAAACTAACTTAAAATCAAGTGACGAAAGAAAAAAAAAATATTAGAGAGCATGAAACAAACCTGGTGTTCCAGAAGAGGGACTGCCAGATCACCATTGGGTGGAGTAGCTTCAGATTTTGAACCAGGTATTCATGATATATTAATTAAACAGGAACAAAGATTCAACCCTGAAAAATGTTTGAATAAGAGTCACTCAATGTGCATATCAGGATAATATAAGCTGCAAATCAAACAAGATAAGAAAATTATAGAATTTAATATCAAATATTATAATCATTAAGTATTTAGCCACCAAGAGAAAATGGGGAAGATTAAAAATTCAGAGTCTAAGCGACGATTATCTTTTTTAATCTTCATCATTAACCCCAAGAATTAGGTCCTTGTTTTGGCAATTCAACATCATTAACCCCGATAATTACATCACCAGGGAGCAACCCAGCTCCGAGATGCAGCCGGTAAGGGCTGAACCTCGGGCACAAGCACCCCAGGGAAGCCATCTTGCATAGGCAATCCAACAGATAATACTTGAACAAAGATAATCATATAAGCAAACAGAATATTGGCAATTACACCAGCTAAAATAACAAGAGCCCTATCAAATATCGGTCGATTCTTAAGTAAATCTACATCAACTACCGGAATATCACTATCAGGAAAACCCACAAACCCACCAAGAGGGATTGCTCTAAGTGAATACTCTACATTTTTGCATTAAATTTAGCTAAAATTGGACCAAACCTAACTGCAAATTTACTTACACGAATTCCCTGAAGATAAGCTGCCAAGAAATGCCCACTTTCATGAACAACTATGATAGCAGTTAACACTGCAGTTGCCTCCAAAACAGGTTGAGCACTATCAAAACCACTAAAATCAAATCAGAGTATAGCCCGAGCCCTAATAATTTTCCTTTTCCCATGTGTATATCTATTCTTGTCATGGAAAATTTGATTATTGCATAGAAAATTGGAATTTGAAAAAGAATATGAGTAGTAAACTGAAGAAGATAGAGGTTTTGAGAAGCAAGTCTTGGGTCTTAGAAAAGATTCATATATGGGTGACTTTGAACTGATAACTCTGTTTAGAGAGAATGAAGATTAACAAGAATTTAAAAACCTACCCCCAACCTTCCTTAACCCCAATAAAGTAAAGGCAAAGTTAGGGTACATAAATACATGGGAATAGGGGAGCACCAAAAAAAAAAAAAAAAAAGAACAGCCAAATCCTCCCAAAAACGACCTAATACCTGATCAATACAGCCAAATCCACCCAAAAGTGACCTTATACAGCCTTTTTGAACCTTATGATCCACTTGCTACCATTGCAGTTGGAAGAATCCTGATCAAACAATAAATAGATATATGGAAGAAGAACAATAAATAGATAACTTAATTTGGAAAAAAAAAAGAGTAATGGAAAGAAATCAGAAAAGAATAACCGAACAACCAACCTTCTTAGACTTGCGTAGTTTCCAAAACTTTTCAATAGATTTGCACAAATCTTTTGAGGGACCGAAATGGCATATGAACTAAAGTACTGAATAATTGCTTTGATTTGTGATATTTGCGACTGAGTTGTAGAGGAAAGAGAAGGGAGACGACTGAGAGGGAGGCGCGAGTGATGGTATACGACTGAGAGGAGGCACCACGGAAAGGAGTGAGGGGAGGTGCCACTGAGAGGAGTGAAGGGAGGCGACTGAGAGTTTAGGGCGCAATTGAGGGAGATAGAGACTAAAAATTGAGGGAAAGTGCGGTAGTGAAAATTGAGGGTGGGAAATTTTTTTAGGACCAAATTAGCCCAAATGACTGGACTCGGTATTTAGGACGGTTCAGGCTAAATTGTCTCTAATATCCGACCATCGGAGAAGATCCTAATTTTACCGTCTAGCTCTAGTTTTTAAGATATTTGAAATAAATATTTTGAATGTGAGTTTTTATGACAGTTTTAATATTTATCTTAAAAATTACTGTTACTACTATCCTCTTTTCTATAGTAAAATAAATTAATGAAAAACAAATACACTTCGAAACTTTATATATATAAAGTCTTGCATCGCAACATAAATCAAATGTAATTATATAATTTACCTCTTCTCGTAGCCTTGGCAATGCAACTATGCACATGTAATAGTATGAGTACCTAAAAAGAACTTATTGAAAAGAAGGAAATTGTTTAAAATGGTTCTGAACATTCCATAAAGAAATATCAAATAAATATATAAAATAATAATATAAATAAAATTGTGATTGAAAAATTGCAAACTTAGCACCAAATATCTTATTCAATGACTCTAATTGAACTTCAAAGTTATTATCTATTTTAGTTTCATGACAGAATTATCGTAGATGGAAAGTCTTATTAGTGTGTAATAATTAATATATCACAAAATCAGTCAGAACTCTATTAGTGACTGGCTGAAATTCAATGTGGCAAAATTATACATACCGCTGTATCATTTTTTTTTTTCCTTTTATTACTTCATCATAACAATCCATATATCCTTCTTTGTTTGACATTTTAATGTTCAACTAAAGTAAGTTAAAAACTTCAAAACACCCCACTATTCAATCAAGCTTTATTTAAAATATCGAACAATCACGATAAAAAATAGTGTCACTACATGTACTTCATTACTTCAAAATATTGAAAGATATTTCTATCACAATCTATAAAAGTACGCATTAGTGATTAGTTACCTCCTAATAGCATTAAGTCTCATGTAGCTTTGCAATTACAATAAACATATATTACTATATTAGTAGAGCTTTAACTCTCCTGTACCTATGGAGGAGTTGGATTAGCTAAATTAGGTGATCCGACCATGATCTGACTCCACTCAATCCCAATTTCACAACCGGGATATACAAATATAAATATATATGTATAATTCCAAAAAGTAAAACAGTAAGCCACTTAATTGCATAAGCAAAAGAAAAGCATAATTGTACTTTTTTTTATCAAGCTTTGTTATGATTTCATATTAATTCGAACAACAAAATACAAAGAAAATGGAAGAACTAGTGAATAGAAAGGAAACAAAAGAAGAAGAATAGATGTCAAAGAAAATAAAAATGGCAGAAGATTGAGAAAGGAGAAGAAACTGAACAAGAGAGAGAGAGAAATTGAGAGAAACACAGTTCATTTTCATAACCCGGATAATCCCCAATTTACACATAATGTCATTCTTATAACCAACTACAACTAACCCAAATACTTTACTACAGTTAACTAACTATATGATTACCCTCCTTTAAAAATCCTTGTCCTCGAGATTTGCAAGGAAAGAAAATATAGGTAGTTGCAGGCTTGCAGCTGTAGCACAAAATCATAACAAACCTCTAGGATCAAACACCATAGTAATTGCAAGCAACAAAACTAGCCAATGAAACTCACACCAACAATCCCAAATAAAATTCATCACCTTAATATGTCCCATCTTATTGAGCATTAAACCATGCCAATCCAACACTTGCTGATCCCCCTTCTTGGTTGAACCTCTAAATGAACAGTCACTGAATGCAATGAATAGCTACTCAAATTGGTATTGTAAGCTATTTGTCGTGATAATGTAAGATCGAAAAATGTAAAGTACAATTAAATGACAAAATGGACAAGATTAACTAATAAATGATATCTTCAGTAATCATTATTCATTATTCATTAATCATTACAAACTTCAAGTACAATACAACAATATTCTATACTATTAAAATTTTGTCACGGTCGGGTTCATTGATTGGTTGATTGATCGAGTGAGGTGAGAATTCTACAAAGACATGTGAGATTAGGCGGAGAATTGGACGAGGGGAGAGATCGTGGGTGGTCTCTTCACGGAAATATGGGTAAAACCCTTTGTGTTAGGGTTGTGTGTGTATGTGTGTGGGCTTGGTTGTTCTTGGGGACTTATTTCCGTGGAGGGCTAAGTCCTTGGAAGTGATCTTGAGGGTTGTAGAGACTAAGTATGGGACTCAGCCAATAAAGTAGGCCTTCTTGATGTTAATAAATTAGTGTTTTGTCATTCTAGAGAGAGAAACTTGATTCTAGAGAAAGAATCTCTCAATTCCTTTAAATTTCTTAAGGTTTTCTCCCCCCTCCCCCCTCCCCAAATGAGAAGGAATGGGTATTTATAGGCCTCATGGGCGGTGCCCCCATGTGCCGTGCACATAACCTAATTTGTCACTTACAAACTGTGACTATAATATCAGTTTAGGTGCAAATATTGTCTTTTTGGAGTCTATTTTGCCCTACGTCTCCATCCGCCAATTTGAAACCCTCACCGAATCCCACTTCCAGACGACCTTTCTAGCCCTATGTTGGAGGTTAGAGAGGTAATCTTTTTACCCAGAATAAGTATTTCTAACAACATTCCTTTATATCGGCTAATTGTAGACAGTCGAAAAATATCAATTTTCTCGGCATGACATCATCATTGTGGCCTATGATGTCATCATTTGAACAAGGAACATCACCTTTGAAGCTTTGAAATGCACCTTGTATTCATGGTGTTAATCGGTTGCTTGTGAACTTGAGTTATTGCCCAACTTGCTCACATCGGGCCTATTTGCTTATTTCGGACCGACTTGCTCATTTCATACCTACTTGTCCACTTCGAGCCTACTTTTAGGAGATGAATCTTCCTTATTTTCTTCTTCTTTGCCTTCATGTAAAGCCTTGCCTTGCCTCTTTATCGAAATCTCCTTAGTTGGAAACTCTTCGAAATTTTTGGCCAAGTGTTGAACTATAAGTGAGTGGAGAAGGCTCCCATAAAGGGGAAGAGCCCCCAAATTCGGGTTCCTCAATCCTCGGACTTGGTGCGTCATGATACAACCTTCATCTCAATATACATCACATGTACTCATAAAATAATAAATATAATATCGCTTTGACACCAATCTGTGACTCTCATTCATCTATAAAATCTTATAGACATAAGTATAAATACAACTTTAATACAATATGTCACTATCTAATCCCAGGTACAAAAACCTTAATAATACATCATCAAATAATACTACTTAATTTAATAATATTACAACATAAAATTTTAAATTCTTCTCCCTTAATATTTTCCTTACTTAATATCTTCTTTGACTTTTCAGGTCCTCCTGCTCTAGCTGCAAAATTTTAGAATTTGCAAGGGTGAGCATTTCATTGCCCAGCAAGTATAAGTAGTGAATAAACAACAATCTCATGAATAGAATAATAATTTTCTAAAATCTCCAACAATTGAACAATAATTGTGAAGTAGCTCTAATAAATAGGAATAAATTTTTTTCGTTTTACTTTAAACATTTTTTCATGAATAAACATAATCTTAAACTCATCAACTGTTCAATATTAGAACCTTTTCTTTGATTTAGCACATAAGTGCTAATATTGGTCTAACACGTTATTGGATTTAAAGTTAACATTTACATAATTGTACGAGGTACAATTATAAACTTCTTTACTCACAAAAATACATTGTTGCACAAGGTGCAACCTATACTAATAATTGCTCAAGATTTATTTAATTTTGATTTGGCACAATTAACTATCACAATTCAAGAATTATTATAATTCAATATCACAACAATAAACATTCTGACTAGAATAGCTCACAAATCGAGTTAAGTCGAATCAAATGGCAAATAACTCGTTTTCATAAATTATTTAACATAATAAGATGAACTTCATATAACAAATGAAATTACATAATCAAAATATATAACTTTGTGTAGACACCCAATTTTTGCGTCCCCTGTACTAACCATGACAGGAGGGCAAAATCGTCCATTGAACCGGCTTGCGGGAGCGAAGGAATGGGCACCACCGCAATGATTGGCGACCAAAGCTGACGTGACAATAAGACCGTCCGAGGCGGGCATTCCTGAATGAGGTGGCACGTCTCCCGGTAATTCTCGGACTGCAGAGTACGAGCCTGTCAGCGAAAACCGACGTTAAGGCACGAAAATCGAGGCGTGGCACGGAAATCGAGAAAGTCAAATCGTCCAGCCGCGGATTGATCTGCGGCCAAGTAGTGCGCCTTTTGAAAACACGGAACTCGAAACACGAAACTCGAAATCAGGTGAGTGGAAGGCAGGCGGCCAGCCAGCCTATTTCAGCTCATTTTCGTTGCAGCATACAGAGAGTGAGCAGAAGTGAGCAGTTTGAGAAGAAGAAGAATTCAGCAGCAAAAAGCTCGGGAATTGAGAGGAAAATAGCTAAGTTTTTGCAACAAAATAGGAAGAAAAGAGAAAAAAAAGGAGAAGATTTATTCTCTTTTGATTTTTGTTGTATCAAATATCCTTCTAATCCTATTTCAAATATATAAGTTTGCATCCATTTGAGATCATTTGCAAGGTAAAAATTCTCTTTGTTCTAGCAATTTATATCATATTGTTTGGTTAAATTAAACGTAATCTTCATGTATCTTGTTGGACAATCACGGATTAGAGATTATTAGTGAGGGATCCATCGGAACAAAATTCTTCCTAATAACCCGAGGATATCCAATTAGTGAAATTTCTAGCTTGTTTATGATGATTTATTGGGTGTAATTTATTTAGATTGTCATTTTTGGATATCATGGTGTATTAGGCAAGTTCGTGTTGATTAGTTTTGTAGTATTCATTTTGTGGGTATGTAGCAATATCGGGTGTGAGCCTAGGAACGCGACCCCGTGGTCCAAATCCGATGATGGACGTTTTGATGTATGTAATAGATTCAAGGTGCTCGTTTTTGTAACATGTAACCGTCGGGCCTTAAAACGACGCCAAGACGAGAATCGGGTTTAAGGCCCCGTAGTAGTGAAATATGTGATTGTTGGCGTTCGGGGTATTTTGATGGCTTACATGCCCGTAAATAGCCCCTACGCGTTTTGATATTTAATTTGATTTGCAACACCAAACAAAAGATTTCAAGGCCAAAACAATAAAGATTTTTCTAAAATCAATCAAAGTAGGATATTAGCATCACGAGGCTAAAAATTAGAAATGCTAACGAAAGTCGATTCCTATTCTACGAGAAAGCTAAAGAGAAGTTGTTTTCAAATGTCACGAAAAATGGTTTTATAAAAAGAACTAAACGTTTTATTAAACTTTGATACATAGGGCGAAAGAGATCCTAGAAATTGCCCATCATTTATGAAAGCAACGTACAAATCTCGATTCCTATTTTGGCTAAGGTTTAATAAACTCTTATTTTTGCCAAAACGACACCTAATGAAAATCTCCTAGTTTTGACAATTAAAATCAAACCTTTTTCATAAAACTTTCTCGTGTATGCCGAAAAGACATTCCGAAGCGTTCTCAAATTAAAGCACGACTTTCCCTAAAAATCCAAATGATTCTTTTATACAAGCTCACCACAACACTCACATAGGCACACACATACACACGCGCGCATACACACACACATTTCATGAATTAAAGGATAGGAAAGCATCAAGATTGTGGTAACCGTGTTTCACGGAAGTCGAGGGGTGCCTAACACCTTCCCCTCACTTAAGCAAGCCCCCGAACTCTATGAATCTCGATTCCCAGACCAATTAATTCGGAGTCACATATGAGCCAGCGATTTATAAAAAATGAAAACTCGGATGAGTTGGTACATCCATTTCAAATATACCAACTGGCGACTCTAGTTAATTGGCTCATCATAAAAGCGATCTTTCAAACCCGCGTCGACATCAATGCCGACCTTTTCCAAAAATCATTAATCAAAAGGCCAGAAATCGGAAGAGGCGAGAAACCGGCGTCGACAGCTGGCGACTCTGCTGGGGAAATTAGAGGGCTTAAGCCGCGTTCAAATCTTGATGTTATCCTATCCTTTTAAAATTCATAAAATGTATGTGTGTGCGATATTTTGATTTTTTACTTTTGTTGTGTGAATGTGTGTTTTGTCAAATAAATGAATGATTGGATGGAATTGCTTTATTTTTAAGTAATCATTTGCATACGGTGAGGACGATGAATGTGAATGTATGTTGAGAGAGTACCTCCTCCTGAGGCGAACCTGTCGGTTGCTTATTACTGGACTCGAAGGGGGTGCTCCCCGGAGATGGCTCAGGAAACGCACCACCCAAATCCGCTCCAATCGAAAGGACTCAGACGAGTAGATTGCGAAAATTTGGGGACCTTCATGCCGAAAAGCCCGTGAGAGTAACCCTAGGATAGGTCAACCTCAGAATAACCCAACGCAGGAAAAGTCTCTTCATGCCCTTTTACGTTCACGCGTATGAATGTCATGATCCCACTCATATGTGCCTCCCTTGCTGTCAAAAGAAATTACTAACCTCTATGTTTTGCAGGGAACATTTGGGGAAGCATAATACGTCATGTTTAGCATTTGCTATTGCATTAAAGGACTACTAACTTTCTGTTTTACAGGAAAAGATTAAAAAACCCAAAACACGAAAGTTACAGCTTTAGCATGCATCCACATTTTTCATTTCCCTAGACTAAACTTCGAACCATTGTCTATGTAGGATTGCTCCTCAAACTCGTTCGCAGTCTAAAAGGGCCCAAAACTCTACATCTGAAATGGCTGAGCTCCCACCTACTAATCCTGGCTCCATATCTCGGGAGGAATTTAATGATTTCAAGAAACAGATGTTAGAAATGGCCATAATGCTGAGGGAACAATTGATACCTCGACAGGACCCCACCTAAAGAGGATCCACCCCAACCTAAGGGCGAGCCAGTCGTCCCAAAGGCCATTCCCGTACTTAACAAGACAGTGATTAATATCCCGGAAGAGGGAGATACGGATGACCTGCGGAAGAAAATGAAACAAATGGAGGAAACTATCCAATCTATGAAGGGCATAGGGTCCCTAGGCAGGGTGAACTACTCGGATCTTTGTCTTTTCCTCGGAGCCAGATACCCGGAGAAATTTAAAATCCCCGAATTTGAAAAATACAATGGGAAAGGGGATCCTTACACACATTTGAAAATCTACATCGGGGAGCTTAGATCTTACGCCGAGGATGAGGGTCTAAGGATGCAACTTTTCCAAAAGAGTTTGACGGGAGAAGCGAGAATCTGGTATGCCCGTCTTGACAATGCCCAGATCCATAATTGGGAAGAGTTGGCCCATACCTTCTTAACACAGTATAGCTTCCAGGCGCAAATGGCCCCGGATAGATACCAAATGACAAAAGTTAAGAAGCAACCCAGGGAATCCTTCAGGGATTATGCACAACGATGGAGGGGTATGGCCGCACAGGTGAATCCCCCGATGAGTGAATCGGAGATGGTGATGACCTTTGTAGACATTCAAGAGGCACCGTATTATGAGCGGGTCATATCAGGGATTGGTAGACCCTTTGCTGAGATGATTAAACATGGAGAAATGGTGGATATGGGGTTGAAATCTGGCAAAATCCGGGATTTCACGGCTTTGGAAACAGCTGCAGAACAAATACAGAATGGAAACTATGGCAGCACTTCCCGGATGGTCCAAAAGAAGAAGGAAGAGGATGTTTCCCTCATCTTGCAGGGGTCATACAGAAAGGCAGAAAACCATATTCCAGTACAGGTGCAGAGAGTAGGGCCATCCCGATAGCCTAATTTCACTGATCAGAGGGCGGAAGGGCGAAGGAGATTTGAGGCCTCGCAAAATCGAGTGTTCACCCCGCTCGGGGAGCCCCTTGAACGGGTCTTGGCTGTATTGATGGCCCAAAAGAAGATAGTTGGTTTGGCACCCCCGAGTGACCCAAAGGGAAGAAGGTTTGACCCAAGCAAGCGGTGCGCATACCACTCAAATTCCCCTGGTCATGATACGCAAGACTGTTGGACGTTGAAGCACAGAATCCAGAACTTGATTGACAGCGGGGAAATTGTGGTGGAACAGCCAGACTCCCTGAATGTTAAGGCCAATCCCCTGCCAAGGCATGGTGGAGGGGGAGTCAATGCGACGGAGGCCAATGAAGCCGAGGGGCCGTCAAAGTTGAACTATGTGCAGAAAATTGAGGAAATGATCAACGTGATACATGATCATGGGAGTGCACGGGGAGTGCCCATCAGGTTGATAGGTGTAAGTACGAATATCACGGAGGGACCTGTCAAGTTGACGGCTCCGAGGCCCCTCATCCTTGCGGCAAGGCCCCAAATCCCTATCAGTAGTCTAAAGACGGTACCTTGGAATTATGGGGGGATGCCAGAGGAAGCGGCCAGTTGTGCTTCTGTGACGACAATGGGGAACCCCTTATATCTTCCCGGGCGAGTCCTTGAGAGCCAAAAGAAGAAAAATGAAGAGATTTCTAAGGAAAAGGCCATAGAATTCTTGAAAAGGATGGATCACCTGGAAACAAGAGGGATCCAGATTTTAAATGAGGAGTCAACCCTAACATCAGTCATGGACTTGGTGTTGTCATCCAATGATCATTGCAAAACCCTAGCAAAGGTCCTGGAGGAGGCATACGTGCCCAAGGAAATTAGTGAGGAATGTTTCGGCCAGCTGGTAGGCCATCTGTTGGAGAGTGATGTAATATCCTTTGCAGATGAGGACATCCCCAAGGAGGGAAGGGGGCACCGAAAACCGCTACATATTGCGGTAATCTCCTCAGGTTATATCATGAATGGGGTGCTGATTGATGGAGGATCGGCATTGAATATCTGTCCCCTCAGTACATTGCAGAAGATGAACATCAATCCCAAGCGCCTACGGGCCAGTCATATAGTGGTGCGAGCCTTCGATGGTTCCCGGAGGGATACAATTGGAGAGATAGATTTGCCGGTGGAAATTGGACCTTGTACTTTTGATATCTCTTTCTAGGTCCTAGACATTGCGGCCAGTTATAACCTGTTATTAGGGAGGCCATGGATACACATGGTCGGGGCAGTCCCTTCCACGCTACACCAACAAATCAAATTAATCATCGATGGGAATCTGGTAACGATCTCGGCAGAATGTGATGACCCTTCTCCTCCCAGGAGTGGCATGCCAGTGATTAATGTGGACGAGTCGGTGGCACCTGCCAGTTTTTAGGCGTTGGAAATTAGCACTCCCCATTACAAATGCTTGGGATCCCCAGCCATGAAACCTAAGGTCTCCCCAGAACTTACCTTTGTTGCAAAGGAAATGATGAAAATGAAATTCCAACCTGGACAGGGGTTAGGAAAGAGTAGCCAAGGAATCACCGAGCCCATTCAGCTACCCCATCAGATAGGTAAAGCAGGATTGGGATATCGTGAAGACATAGCACGGAGACACCGTCAGGGTGCGACTCCGATTCGACTGGCTGGCAGTCCGGTGACCAAGGTCAACAATGAACAGGGGACTAGCGAGCCTGTGATTGGGTCGGGGAATGAAGAGTTAACCCCTGCAAGTGATGAGTCGGCCCAGAGGGAAAGTTTCCTGCAGGAGGTCGCGAAAGAATTTGAAACCAAGTGCTATATCCCCGGACTATTAACAAGCGGTAGAGAGGGGACGGATGTTGTCACGTCACTGGGAGCCCAACAAGCTGTGCCTGTCATCGATTGGGCAGGATTAATTATTTCCGAAGAAGGTAAGAAGGGGGACTCGGGCGATGTGGCCGTAATCATCGGAGAAGTGTCCGATGTGAAGCCACCTTTCATCCAGCGCATTTCATCTGACCTGACCGTCGACAACTGGACCATGAAACCAGTGATATCCAAACAAGGGTAAAACCCGACATCAGGGTGGTAGACCCCAGAGGATGGGAGGATGAAGAAGTTTATTTTTGTTGTTGTTTTATATTTTGCATAATTATGTCGTTTCTTTATGTTATCTGAAAATGTGATCGTCGTGGAAAATAACTTATATATGACAAGTATTTTGTTTCATGTCAGGTGTACCAATTTGAGTAATCCTTGCCTAACAAACGGTCTTTCAAATTTGAATGATGATTATGATTTTGACATTGAGCTGGATTTCGATTTAATGGGCATTGAGCAAGACGAGACAGATTACGACGATGCGCCTGACGAGATCAAATGATGGGTCGAGGATAAACCCAAACCCAACTTAGACCAAACCATCACTATAGATATCGGAACCCCTGACAAGCCAAAAGAACTCAAGATAGGGACGGACCTCACCCCTAGCCAAAAAGCCGAAATGACTGAATTGCTAAACCAATATGAGGATGTCTTTGCCTGGTCTCATGAGGATATGATCGGATTGTCCACCGATATTGTGGTACACCGATTGCCCATCAAGGAGGGTTTCAGGCCTGTCAAGCAAAAATTAAGAAAGTTGAAACCGGAGTGGAGCTTAAAAGTGAAGGAGGAGATCATCAAGCAGTTCAGGGCGGGAATCATTATGGTGTCCACTTACGAATGGTTGTCCAATGTGCTCCCAGTGGCTAAGCCTGGAGGGAAGGTGAGGGTATGTGTAGACTACAGAGATCTAAATAAGGCCAGTCTCAAGGATAATTTTCCAGTGCCTTTCATACACATCCTGGTGGATAACACGACCCAGTACGAAATGTATTCTTTTGTGGATTGCTTTGCCGGGTATCATCAGATAATGGTGGCGGAGGAAGATCGGGAAAAGACCGCATTCATCACCCCTTGGGGCACCTTCTGCTATAGACGATTGGCTTTTGGTCTCACAAACGCAGGGGCTACTTATTAGAGAGCCATGATGGCCCTGTTCCACGATATGATGCATAAGGAGATAGAGGTCTACGTGGATGACATTATCGTGAAGTCTAGGGTAGAATCTGACCATATAACCCATCTTAAAAAGCTATTTGATCGGCTCAGAAAGTATAATTTGAAGCTCAATCCAGCAAAGTGTGCTTTCGGAGTGCAGTCGGGTAAGCTCTTGGGATTCCTGGTTAGTGATCGAGGCATTGAGTTGGATCTAGCAAAGATTAAGGCCATTGTGGATATGTCGGCACCTCACACAGAGAAGGAGATAAGAGGATTCCTCGGAAGAATAAACTTCATCAGCCGTTTTATATCCCACTTGACGACTACATGCGAGCCAATTTTCAAATTGTTAAGGAAGGGTGCTTCCCAAGAATGGAATGAGCAATGTCAGAAGGCTTTTCAAACCATTAAAAAACAACTGACTGAGGCACCAGTGCTGGTACCCCCGAAAGGCGGGATCCCTCTTTTTATGTATATATCGGTCAATGCCATCGCGATGGGATGTATGCTGGGACAGAAAAATGAGGCAGGTAAAGAGCAGGCCATCTATTACCTCAGCAAGAGATTTAGCCAATGCGAACAGAATTACACGCCCATCGAGAAGACTTGTTGTGCTCTGGCCTGGGCTGCAGGGAGATTACAACACTACCTCCATGGGCATACGACGTATCTGATATCAAGAATGGATCCCCTAGAATATATTTTTGAAAGGCCCATGCTAAACTGTCGGTTGTCAAGATGGCAGTTAATCTTACAGCAGTTCGACATGGTGTACGTAACTCAGAAAGCCATGAAAGGACAGGGAATTGCAGATCAGTTGGCAGAAACCCCGTCCGGAGGGATGGAGCCGTTAGAAACTCCTCTACCAGGCGAAGATATATTTTGGGTATCACACGCGAAATGTGATGACGAGGGGCAGTTCTGGGAGCTGTATTTTGATGGTGCCATGAATGCCGAGGGGGCAGGAACCGGAGCGGTCCTGGTCTCTATCACCGGAGAGCAATACCCTGTGGCCACTAAACTGAAATTCAGCAATTCGAACAACACCGCTGAATACGAGGGATGTATCTTGGGACTCCGCTTTGCCCGCGACATGGGAGTGAAGAGACTAGCAGTGTTCGGGGATTCAGAACTGGTAATCAGACAAGCGATCGGGGTGTACAACACAAAAGAGCTCCGGTTACTTCCATATCATCGTTGTGTTATCCAGTTGATGCAAGAGTTCGAAGATATCGCTTTCCGTCATATTCCCCGGGGACGGAATGATTTTGCCGATGCATTGTCAACTCTGGCTTCCTTAATCCACGTAATCAAGAACAGGGACATTCCACAGATTGAGATAGCAGTACAGAATGCCCCGGCATATGAGGAACATGTGGCAGTATTATCAGACGAGGTGGTGTTGCCAAAGCAGCCCTGGTATCACGACATAAGGGAATATCTGAGAGATAGATCCATTCCCGACCAGGCGAGTCGAACTGAGAGGATGAGAATTCAAAAGATGGCAATGAAATTTTATCTGAGTGGGGATTCACTCTACAAGAGGGATGCTAGGTTGGGACTGTTACAATGCGTAGATGAAACACAGGCCCAAAGGATTATGAATGAAATACATGGTGGAGTGTGTGGGCCCCATATGAGCGGACCAATGCTGGCCAAGAAGATCTTAAGGACGGGGCATTTTTGGTTAACCCTAAAAGCCGACTGCGATGATCATGTCAAACGGTGTTACCAATGTCAGGCGCACGGTAACGTGATCCATACGCCTCCCAACGAACTGCACTGTATGACCTCCCCGTGGCCGTTTTCAATGTGGGGAATGGATGTGATCGGACCGATAGAGCCCAAAGCAAGCAACGGACACCGATTCATTTTCGTCATGATCGATTACTTCACCAAATGGGTAGAAGCAGCTTCTTTCCCCAAGGTAACCCAGGAGGTCATCGTCGGTTTCATCAGGAATAATGTCATTTGTCGATACGGGCAGCCTGAGGTTTTGGTCTCTGACAATGCCAAGAATTTAAACAACGCCCTCATGAAAGGATTGTGCGACCAGTTTAAGATCAAACACCTCAATTCTGTCATTTACTGTCCTAAGATGAATGGGGCAGTGGAGGCTGCAAACAAGAACATCAAGAAGATCATGGCAAAGATGTCTGCTAATCATCGGGGATGGCCGGATTTGTTACCCCTCACCCTGCTGGCATACCGAACGTCAACGCGTACTTCTATAGGGGCAACCCCTTACGCTTTGGTATATGGAATGGAGGCCGTTTTGCCAGTTGAGGTTGAAATGGCATCCCTCAGAATAGTGATCGATGCTCAGATAAGCGAGGAGGATTGGATGCAAAGTCGATACGACCAATTGGCCCTAATCGATGAAAGAAGGGTGGCTGCTGTTTGGCACGGACAGTTATATCAACAAAGGATCTCTCGATCATACGACAAAAGGATAAGACCTCGGAAGTTCAAGGAAAATGATTTGGTGCTAAAAAGAGTCATGCTTTGTCAAGACGAAGCCAAGGGGAAGTTCGCCCCGAACTGGGAGGGACCATTTGTAATTAAGAAAGTGCTATCCGGAGGAGCCCTCATGTTGCAAGAAATGGATGGGGAGGTATTTCCATAACCTCTCAATTCCGACTTGGTGAAGCGGTTCTACGCTTGAATCATCAATTCTTCCTTTTCTTTGAAGGAACGAACTACGTAGGACCTGATCTCCCAACTTGTGGGGGTACGTAGGCAGCCATCACGGCACGGTCCGATCCCTAAAAAAAAAATAATAATCCTTTCCCTAAACGAAGCCAATTCCCAACAGCCAGATAAACCTTCCTATACCCTCAGAACCTTCCCGAAACCAGTCGCCTAATCAGCTTCATCCCAAATGACATAACCCTGATCCAACCAAACAGTTACCCAAAATCTAAAACCCAATTCGATGAAATCGGCAGGGTGTGCGGCAATATCTGTCAAATCTCCGTCAAGACTTGAGAGGAGAAAGAAGGCAAAATGTCAAAATCATGGTTAGCTGGATAAAATGAGGATCCAATGAAAGGCAGCGATACGACAAAAAGGGAAAATGACTAAATTTAAATGCATGTCTACATATATAAGTCATTTTGTTACAAGATTTCTCTTTCAATAACCGATGAAACTAACATAGTCTATGCAGGAAATAAAATAATCTACAAATCTGAAACTAGCTGAAGCAGGATGGATAAAGTGGTGGATAGATCTGAAGCATCAGCATCCCCTGCAATCTGCTGCCCCATCATATCAATACGATCCAATAAAGCAGTGGCTCGGCTGACAATCTCAGAATGAGCATCTATAACTGCCCTGGTCTGAAGTACAATGGAATCTCTGTCAGCAATGGCAGCATCTCTAGCCAGAATGGCATCATCTCTCTCGACAAGAGCGGCATCCCTCTCAGCCTCAGTAGTAGCCAAGGCCAAGCGGAGTCGGGTATCCTCAGTGACCCGACTAGGGGCAGAATCAGCTGAGATGGAGTGATCTGCGGTACCATCTGGGAAAATCAATCCAGAATCACCAAAGGCCCCAGTCCGACTCAAACCAACCGGATCCGAGTCCCCGCGCAACCACTGCACGTAAGCAAATGTCTGGATGTGGCAGCTATCACTATATTCAGCAAAGATCCGGCGAGACCAAAGATCGTATACCCACAGTAGGTCCCTCTCTGTCTGGGATGATATAGGGAATCGATAGGCGGTTGCACCCGTGAAAGGATGAAAATCCTGTGTCTGATCAAACTGCCCTGTAACAGCCAAGGGATGATAAGTCGTCACGCCCCTCAAGCCAGCAATGGGAATGAAGTCCAGGTCAGGCACATGAGTCAAGAAGCTCATAAAGGAGCAATAACCCGAATAGACCAGTAGATGAAAGGGATCCTCGATGACCGACAAAAATGATGTCCAGGAGGCCACATCAGTACAGCTCACGGGACGAAATGAAAACTGCGTGGTTATGTCATGGCTAAAGCAAAACCCTTGGCGACGGAAGTGGCCGATGGGACTGAGATGACTCATGAACCACACGTACAACAAAGTCGAGCTCCCTCTGAATACTCTGCCGCGGAAGGACTGGCAGTATGAGGCTGACATGTAGGTATCCGCCAATATCATGGGAAGAATGGTGTGATCCTCCTGAAGGGCTCGAACGGCCGCGACAACCCGCATGTCCAACTGATCAGGTCCTGCGGGCAAGTACAAAACTGAGACGACACAGGCCATCAGAACGTCCACTCTCAAGGCACCCCAGCGCTCCTCGGACACGGGAAAATCACCGAGGAAAAGACGAAAACTGTCAGGTGAGCCAAATCGGTCAATCAAGAACTTAAGGGGGACCATATGGTCTAATGTGATCACCGGTAACAAGACAACCCTCTGCAAACCGGTGAAAGTCAAGAATTGACGGCGCATGGAACCAGCCGTGACCCTGACACAAGGACCATCCAAAGGCAAGCCGGTGAAGCGAGCATACTCCTCGAGGGTGGGGGTCAGCTCTACTGGCCCTAACCTGAACACTTAACGGGCAGGGGTCCAATAGCTCAGAATACCCTCCACAAAGCCCGCTGGCACCTGAAAGGATAATAAGGACCAAGAATGTCCCAAAAGACCATCTGTGATAACCTTGTCGGCCGGCGATAAACTGTCCAACCAATGGAGGAGACTGCCGACCAACCCTGTAGGAGGAATGGAATCCAAACGTACCACGACATCTGAGGACGACATCTGTGAAAAAATAGTATCAAAAAGACTGTACAGGGGTCATTCTCTATCCATAAATAAAAAGCATGCATCATACAGTTAATAATAGAGCAAATGAATTTCATAGATATAAAAGATAAAAAAAAAACTGTGCATAAATAAATAAATGAGTTCAGTACATAGTGCATAAAATGAAAATAATAAATAAATCCAAACAGGTGCAGGTACAAAAGCCCTATCCTATCCTGATCTAAATAAAATCAATCTCATCTATGAAAGCGGGATCCTCAAACTGATCCCCCGGAGTCGCCGAAGTCGAAGGCCCAAAGTTCATGTCGGGGATGTATGGCTGCGATGTGGCATCAGATGAGCTCGGGCCCGCATCATAACACGCACCGTCAGGATCGTAGGCATAAGCATCCTCTGGAGTCCGGCCCAACACCCGAAGATATAGGGACAACTGGTCAGAGTGGCGATCTGCTCGGCATGGGTAGGGCTCCGAACGCAGGCTGCCCAGTCAGTCATCATCACCGAGCCGGGAACCATATCCCCGAGGAAGAATGTGGCCCGGGTCTGAGGACCGATGGTGCGGGGCACCCACCAAGTACGGAAAGCATCACTCGTACTGGGACCCGTAGAAAGCATCCGGCCGTCCTCCCCTGCGAGCATGATCTCCGAAGGCTGAGAATCCAGCGGCCAGGAGGTAGCGAAAGGAAGGGAATGCGGGATGCGGATCTCTCCAGTAACGCATCTAAATGCGCGCTCCCCCAGGTACATCACCCATCCTCCAACACTCTGCAAAGTGAGGTGACGGGTGGAAAGCTCGAACTCCGGGCCAGAAGGATGCCCCTCAGCAAACCCCGCAGTCAGATGCTCGGAGAGGTAGGGAACCCAGACGACATCAGCAGCCGTGATCAGCTCCAGCTGGATGCGGCAGTGTGCAAAGCTGCCAGATACCGGGACCTCCTCCAAAGTGCTATGATGCCATCACCGACCCCGGGGATAAGTGTCCAGGCCAAGAGTAGTGACGGGCCTCAGGCATGGAAGACGCTCGTAGGCCCAGAAATGCGAACAGAAACAGTGAAAAGCATGAGCAACCGACAAATGCAGAAAAGAGAAATAAATGAAGGAAAGTCCAGTAAGAAAAGAGGAGGATAAGCCTCACCAGCAAGAAGTGATAGAATCCGAGCCAAGCATCTGTCTGGCCCTCCGAACGTAGACGAAGACCGTGGAGGAAATAAGCAAAGGTGAATGACCCCCAATCATAGTCACTGATACGGTCCACGTCTCTGACAGCTCCTACGACGCTGAAATGAATGGTGGAGGAGTTGTTCCCTAGGAAACAACCCCTCATAATGATCAGGAATAAGCGCCGTAGTAGAATGTCCCGAGTGCCCTGATCCGCTGGAATAGGCAGTACGTATAGACCCCCGACAGCATCGACAGCCAAGGCACCGGATCGAATGCTCCGGGCCTTGAAGACCCGGTCATCGGCGGCAAAGCCCAATAAAGCCCGGACCTCCGCTGGAGTAATGTCGAGATCCAGAGGGACACGGGACCCGGTGAACTCTATACCTGTGATGTACCTCCAATCCCAGGGGGTCAACACAACCTCGCAGTCAAGAAGGTGAAGGGACTATGTCTGATGGAACCATCGCTCGGATAAGGCCCTCATGTAACCCCAGGGGCACTGACGGGGGATGATAGTGAAAAAGTGACGGAAGCCCCAAGAATCCACCACCGCCCGGTAGTCGCTGTGCAAAGCCGTGTAGAGGGAGTAGATGTTGAACCAGTTGCCCCTGGGCTGAGTAAACTCCGGCACCTGTGGCAATCATCAATGGGTCAGTCCAGTAGAACGGGAATTGAGAAATTGAAAATGAAATGAGAAGAGAATTGAATATACCTCATTAGCTACAAGAGATGTCGAGGGGTGACGACTGAGATCCCGACCCAAAAGATCGGGTATCTGCACAGGGGCGCCAGAAAGAGCATGATGAGGAGATGGAGCCGGTGTGCTGGAGGATGGCCCCTTTGCCACAACCTCCGGAGGAGCAGCCTCCTCAACGTCCGGATGATCGGGACGGATGACAGCCTCCGCCAAGCGGCGAGCCTGACGGGTCCGAGGAAGAACAGGGGCAGGTGCAGCCCTACGACGGCAAACACCCGAGGTCCGAGACGCAGAAGAGCTACTAGGAGCGTCGGGATCCATGGCTGGAATAGAACAGGCCAGGAGGAGGGTAAGTTCCCTTTTTTAATTATGTCACAAATATTCTAGTATTTATCGTAGAATTAATGCAACATGATGCATGTTTATGGTATGTGCATGAAAAAAAAAACGACAGAGTTCCGTTTGTAAAATGGACATCCCAGGCATAAGCCAAACATGTTTTCCATCAATCCAAGCCTCAAACAGATCAAAGTTGCATTCATATGGGTAATTACAGCATGTAAAGGACCATAATGCATGATTTTCTTTCAAAAAAAGGAACAACAGATATGTGGAACCGCATCATGAGCATAAAGTAGGACTCACACAGTTGATACATAGCATGTATATATGATAATACATAGCATAGCATTGTAAAGCATACATTTCTATCTCTAACCATGCAAATAGCCAAATGTATAGCAAAACGTTGACGAAATTGAAAAGTGAACGGTCAAAGTGTTACCTGTAGCGCGTAGATCGATCTTACCGGAGCAGTTTTTGCAGAAAGGTTGGAAAACTCGGCAAAAGGCCCTTGCAAACGAGCAAAATCGCAAGAATCTATGTGGGGTACAAAGTTAAAAGTGACAGATCTGGAAGTGGCGAGCCGCATAAGAATCCCGATCTTGGCCGCAGATCCATCTGCGGCTGGCCGCAGATCAATCTGCGGCTGGCCGCAGATCCATCTACGGCTGGCCTTGGTGGGTCCCCATTCTTCCCTTGCAGCCGTGTGATGTGTTTGGTGAAAATAAATTACGAGATGGGTGACCGACGACGATACCCGGCCCCGACAAGACAATCGACCAGCGACGATAACCGGCGATTACGAGATGGATGTCCGGCGATGAAAACCGGCTCCGACAAGATAACCAACCGGCGACGATAACCGGGGGTTACGAGATGGGTGACCGGCGACGATACCCGGCCCCGACAAGATAATTGACCGGCGACGATAACCGGCGATTACGAGATGGATGTCCGGCGACGAAAACCGGCTCCGACAAGATAACCAACCGGCGACGATAACCGGGGGTTACGAGATGGGTGACCGACGACGATACCTGGCCCCGACAAGACAATCGACCGGCGACGATAAACGGCGATTACGAGATGGATGACCAGCGACGAAATCCGGCTCCGACAAGATAAACAACCGGCGACGATACCTGGCGATTACGAGGTGGGTGATCGGCGACGAAACCCGGCCCCGACGAGACAATCATCCGCATTAACACCCTTTTACGGACGTTTTGCATCCATTGCATCTTACATTGCATCATGAGTCCTATGTGTTGCATCACGTATGGATTGTCATCCTTGTGCACTGTCATTCATGCTTCGAGTGTCTATTCTTTATCCTGTTCATTTCATTAAACATTTCATAAACATGATAAAGAGGGGCAGCTGTAGACACCCAATTTTTGCGTTCCCTGTACTAACCATGACAGGAGGGCAAAATCGTCCATTGAACCGGCTTGCGGGAGCAAAGAAATGGGCACCACCGCGATGATTGGCGACCAAACCTGACGTGACAATAAGGCTGTCCGAGGCGGGCATTCCTGAATGAGGTGGCACGTCTCCCGGTAATTCCCGGACTGCAGAGTTCGAGCCTGTCAGCGAAAACCGACGTTAAGGCACGAAAATTGAGGCGTGGCACGGAAATCGAGAAAGTCAAACCGTCCAGTCGCGGATTGATCTGCGGCCAAGTAGTGCGCCTTTTGAAAACATGGAACTCGAAACACGGAACTCGAAATCAGGTGAGTGGAAGGCAGGCGGCCAGCCAGCCGTAGATTGATCTGCGGCCAGCCGCAGATCAATCTGCGGCTGGCTTTGGCCAGCCTATTTCAGCTCATTTTTGTTGCAGCATATAGAGAGTGAGCAGAAGTGAGCAGTTTGAGAAGAAGAAGAATTCAGCAGTAAAAAGCTCAGGAATTGAGAGGAAAATAGCTAAGTTTTTGCAACAAAATAGGAAGAAAAGAGAAAAAAAGGAGAAGATTTATTCTCTTTTGATTTTTGTTGTATCAAATATCCTTCTAATCCTATTTCAAATATATAAGTTTGCATCCATTTGAGATCATTTGCAAGGTAAAAATTCTCTTTGTTCTAGCAATTTATATCATATTGTTTGGTTAAATTAAACGTAATCTTCATGTATCTTGTTGGACAATCACGGATTAGAGATTATTAGTGAGGGATCCATCGGAACAAAATTCTTCCTAATAACCCGAGGATATCCAATTAGTGAAATTTCTAGCTTGTTTATGATGATTTATTGGGTGTAATTTATTTAGATTGTCATTTTTGGATATCATGGTGTATTAGGCAATTCCGTGTTGATTAGTTTTGTAGTATTCATTTTGTGGGTATGTAGCAATATCGGGTGTGAGCCTAGGAACGCGACCCCGTGGTCCAAATCCGATGATGGACGTTTTGATGTATGTAATAGATTCAAGGTGCTCGTTTTTGTAACATGTAACCGTCGGGCCTTAAAACGACGCCAAGGCGAGAATCGGGTTTAAGGCCCCGTAGTAGTGAAATATGTGATTGTTGGCGTTCGGGGTATTTTGATGGCTTACATGCCCGTAAATAGCCCCTACGCGTTTTGATATTTAATTTGATTTGCAACACCAAACAAAAGATTTCAAGGCCAAAACAATAAAGATTTTTCTAAAATCAATCAAAGTAGGATATTAGCATCACGAGGCTAAAAATTGGAAATGCTAACGAAAGTCGATTCCTATTCTACGAGAAAGCTAAAGAGAAGTTGTTTTCAAATGTCACGAAAAATGGTTTTATAAAAAGAACTAAACGTTTTATTAAACCTTGATACATAGGGCGAAAGAGATCCTAGAAATTTCCCATCATTTATGAAAGCAACGTACAAATCTCGATTCCTATTTTGGCTAAGGTTTAATAAACTCTTATTTTTGCCAAAACGACACCTAATGAAAATCTCCTAGTTTTGACAATTAAAATCAAACCTTTTTCATAAAACTTTCTCGTGTATGCCGAAAAGACATTCCGAAGCGTTCTCAAATTAAAGCACGACTTTCCCTAAAAATCCAAATGATTCTTTTATACAAGCTCACCACAACACTCACATAGGCACACACATACACACGCGCGCATACACACACACATTTCATGAATTAAAGGATAGGAAAGCATCAAGATTGTGGTAACCGTGTTTCAGGAAGTCGAGGGGTGCCTAACACCTTCCTCTCACTTAAGCAAGCCCCCGAACTCTATGAATCTCGATTCCCAGACCAATTAATTCGGAGTCACATATGAGCCAGCGATTTATAAAAAACGAAAACTCGGATGAGTTGGTACATCCATTTCAAATATACCAACTGGCGACTCTGGTTAATTGGCGCATCATAAAAACGATCTTTCAAACCCGCGTCGACATCAATGCCGACCTTTTCCAAAAATCATTAATCAAAAGGCCAGAAATCGGAAGAGGCGAGAAACCGGCGTCGACACTTTGCAACTTAGCATAACTTAAATACTTGCACAATTCAACATTTTGTACAAGATAAGAAACATTTCAAAATGAGGGAACTTGCACAGAATAATAATTTGCACAAGTTAGAAAACTTGCTTTATACGCTCCATTACTGTTTACGCTATATTGTTCTTCAATTAGCCTACACAACATCATTTATGATAACATACCAATTAATCACATATAGACTTCATATTGGTTTACGTTACTCACTTCTTCCAAATAATAACCTACATCATCAATAAGGATTTATTTAATTATCTTATTAATTCCTAAACAATAGTTACTGTTGATAACTAATCGCAACCTCGTTTTAGTAATTTCGTTTACCGTACTTCGTCCTCGAGTACCAACTTATTTTTTATTTTTATAATCTTACAATCAAAATGACCATTTTACCCTTACTTCATCTTACTTGTCCATTTAATATCCTAAAGTCTTTAGAATATTATTCTAGACTTTTCAACTAATTTTCACATTTTTTGGATTATCCGACAATTTTCCGTAATTATTTCTATTTATAAAGACTATCATTTAATAACTTCAAAATAGAAATAATAACTCAACATACTTTTATATCTTCAAAACATCATCAATATTTATCTTCTATTATTATAAGTTTTTACACCAATTTTCATAATTTTTCACCATTCACATAATGTTCTGTGAATTTTCACTATTTTTAAACTAACTTTAAACAACTTAAAAATAAAATAAATATTTTTACTCTTCAATAATTTTCTAAAACTTTTCAGAAATTCTGAAATAATATTATAGGATGTTTCACTAAGTTTAATAATTTTCCACCATTCAGAAAATTTTCTGTGAATTTCTACTATTTTTAAACTAACTTTAAATAGCTTAAAAATAAAATAAATATTTCCGCTATTCAATAATTCACCAAAAAATTTCAAAAATCATTAATAATATTATAAGATTTTTCACCAAATTTCATAATTTTCAACCACTCACATAATTTTATGAAAATTTAATTTTAATTTACAATGTGTTGAAAACTTAGAAATTCATAATAATTAGCCGTTTTATCAGAAAATTATGAATTTTACGTTCATATCGCATAAAATTAAATTACCAACTTACTGTCGAATCCTACTAATTTCGACGTTCCAGACTCAATCGTCTAGTCTGCATCTTCAAATTCCATTTCGAACTTAAATTCCAGTTTTCTACCACTATTCTTGTCTTATATCCAATTATTCGCATCCTTAGTTAGTTCATAATAATTAAATTAATGAGCTTTGACCAACTATTAATTCACATCCATTTGACATATTATTAAATATCATACCATTATTCATATTACATTTAATTATTGTAATATAAATACAACTATCATCATTAACTAAATAAATTTCTTTATTCAATTAATTAAACAAATATTTTAACCCACTAATATTCAAATAATGAATTAATTACCTCATTCTATATTTAATTCATATTTGTTTGGCATAATATAATATATTAAGCCCTTACATAAATATATATTACATTCATATGTAATATATTTATAATAATGAGTTGAATGAACTCCCTCATTTTATTAGAACAAAATACATACATTAATTCACCAATATTAAGTAAGTGAATTTAATTAACTCGTATATAAAACTTAGTTCATAATAATTCTATCGTCATCCAAGGCTTAATATTCAAATTATATTATTTAGTAATACAATTTCAATTTAATCTCATTTAATTAATTATTTTGATCCACTTTCTTTAATGATATAATTAACTATTACATCTTATGTTTATATTTCATATCTATATATATATACACATTTAATCCCTTACACAAAATCACATACTTCATATTATATAAAACATATATATATATACATATATGTCCAAACCTACTTCATCTCTTAATAATAATTTTATTTATTAAATTCTTGTTTTTAATAATTTTCGAATATTCCGGGATATTACATTCACTCATTCTTCTAAGAATTTCGTTCTCGAAATTACAGTGTAATCATCTCTACTCAATTTGTTCACCAGAACTAGGTTTTCAAATTAAGTTCTATTGATGTTTGATTACTTTCTCACTTTAATGGCTACTTTACTCTTTCCCTCTTTGAGAATTTCTCTTTGATCATCGCATTCTACCACCTCTTTTCTTTAGAAGTTCATATCTTCTAAGCATTCAATTTTCAGAATAATGGAATATCTTTTTAGGAGTCTTCAACAATTGTTCAATAATTGTGAAGCAGTATGAATAACAAAAGAATTAAAGATTCCTTTAAAAAAAACTTTTCATATTATGCTGAGGGGTAATAAAGACCATGAACTCTCCACAAGTGTTTAACAATTATATAGATTAAAAAACTCTCCATAAATGTTTAACAGTCATATACACTGAAAAACTCTCCATAAATATTTAACAGCATATAGACTGAAAAACTCTCCATAAATGTTCCCCTATAGGGTTGTTCACCTCAGCTTTTCAACATTGGAATCCACACCAAAATAATTTAGTTTGGCATAAATTCTCAAAGAATGTTTGAATTTCATAAATATATTTTAACATTCGTCTAGCCGATTCAAATAGCTTAAACTTACATCAACAATTCGGGCATCAATCAAAATAGTTTAGCTAACTAAATTGGCATACTTTTTCATAATTTAAGGAAAACCAAAAATTATTTTATGACATTATAATACCGCACTGTCTTGACAGTACGTTGAGAATTTCGTCATTTTATGACTTTGTCATACTACATCATACCATAGTGGGTTGACGATTCTATGATCACATCCAACACTAGGTTAGATTGCATTGATGACTCCATCATATAAAATATATTTTGATATTTTCAAATTATTTTGTCTACCCGAACCAATTAGCATAGACATATGAATAATAGGACTTTTAAAACTTATTGATTCAATAATTTAAACCATTATTTTTCAAAGAAACACAAAAGTGTAAATATCAGCACAATATCAATAATTTCAAAATCTAGCATAACTAGAAGATTTGGAATATCTATATTTTTCCATCAACTTCAATTTTTTCCCATTTTATTATCCCTTAACAATTCTATTTGTTTACTAATGCTTGTTACATCGAGAATTTTCTTAACACGAACTTACCATCAGCATGAGTTTTATGAACTTGCACCAGACCTTAATATTCTCTATTTATCAAATATACATATGAGAAAAGATTCACTTTCTCACCATATATATAGCGAATAACACGACACAAGATTTTAATGATTATCAACATAGTAAACTAAGCGGTTGTTAAAGCAAACACAAATCCCCTGTTCATATAAAGGTTTGTACAACTTAGCTACTAACATGTGTCCACAATAGAAACCCAACAAATCTCTAACTTTCCCTTTACTTAATATGAATTTTCTAAATCCATACTTTATTATTCACAACTCTTCATGAGTTCATCTTTAAACGTCTACTATAGATCACTTTTACGATCTAATAACATTCCTTCTGCGTCTCAAAAATCTTATCGTCTCTTCAATATCCTCTTTTGGATCTTCCTCTATATTTTCTTCTAACCCCATACATATCTTTAACTCATTCTTTACTTAAATATGAATTTTCTAAATTCATCTCCTATCACTTAAACTCTATCTAAGTTTATTTCTTACTATCTCTATCCTTCTTTCTACAGTTATAGCCTAAGGCACTCTTACCTAAGGTTTATAACCTATCAACTCTGATACCAACTTGTAACGCCCCCAAATTCGGGTTCCTCAATCCTCGGACTTAGTGCGTCATGATACAAACTTCATCTCAATATACATCACATGTACTCATAAAATAATAAATATAACCTCGCTTTGACACCAATCTGTGACTCTCGTTCATCTATAAAATCTTACAGACATAAGTATAAATACAATTTTAATACAATATGTCACTATCTAATCCCATGTACGAAAACCTTAATAATACATCATCAAATAATACTACTTAATTTAATAATATTACAATATAAAATTTTAAATTCTTCTCCCTTAATATTTTCCTTACTTAATATCTTCTTTAACTTTTCAGGTCCTCCTGCTCTAACTGCAAAATTTTAGAATTTGCAAGGGTGAGCATTTAATTGCCCAACAACTATAAGTAGCAAATAAACAACAATCTCATGAATAGAATAATAATTTTCTAAAATCTCCAACAATTGAACAATAATTATGAAGTAACTCGAATAAATAGGAATAAATTTTTTTCGTTTTACTTTAAACATTTTTTCATGAATAAACATAATCTTAAACTCATCAACTGTTCAATATTAGAACCTTTTCTTTGATTTAGAACTTAAGTGCTAATATTGGTCTAACACGTTATTGGATTTAAACTTAACATTTACATAATTGTACGGGGCACAATTATAAACTTCTTTACTCACACAAAAATACATTGTTGCACAAGGTGCAACCTATACTAATAATTGCCCAAGATTTATTTAATTTTGATTTGGCACAATTAACTATCACAATTCAAGAATTATTATAATTTAATATCACAACAATAAACATTCTGAATAGAATAGCTCACAAATCGAGTTAAGTCGATTCAAATGGCAAATAACTCATTTTCATAAATTATTTAACATAATAAGATGAACTTCATATAACAAATGAAATTACATAATCAAAATATATAACTTTGCAACTTAGCATAACTTGAATACTTGCACAATTCAACATTTTGTACAAGATAAGAAACATTTCAAAATGAGGGAACTTGCACAGAATAATAATTTGCACAAGTTAGAAAACTTGCCTTATACGCTCCATTATTGTTTACGCTATATTGTTCTTCAATTAGCCTACACAACATCATTTATGATAACATACCAATTAATCACATATAGACTTCATATTGGTTTACGTTACTCACTTCTTCCAAATAATAACCTACATCATCAATAAGGATTTATTTAATTATCTTATTAATTCCTAAACAATAGTTACTGTTGATAACTAATCGCAACCTCGTTTTAGTAATTTCGTCTACCGTACTTCGTCCTCGAGTACCAACTTATTTTTTATTTTTATAATCTTACAGTCAAAATGACCATTTTACCCTTACTTCATCTTACTTGTCCATTTAATATCCTAAAGTCTTTAGAATATTATTCTAGACTTTTCAACTAATTTTCACATTTTTTGGATTATCCGACAATTTTCCGTAATTATTTCTATTTATAAAGACTATCATTTAATAACTTCAAAATAGAAATAATAACTCAACATACTTTTATATCTTCAAAACATCATCAATATTTATCTTCTATTATTATAAGTTTTTACACCAATTTTCATAATTTTTCACCATTCACATAATGTTCTGTGAATTTTCACTATTTTTAAACTAACTTTAAACAACTTAAAAATAAAATAAATATTTTTACTCTTCAATAATTTTCTAAAACTTTTCAGAAATTCTGAAATAATATTATAGGATGTTTCACTAAGTTTAATAATTTTCCACCATTCAGAAAATTTTCTGTGAATTTCTACTATTTTTAAACTAACTTTAAATAGCTTAAAAATAAAATAAATATTTCTGCTATTCAATAATTCACCAAAAAATTTTAGAAAATCATTAATAATATTATAAGATTTTTCACCAAATTTCATAATTTTCAACCACTCACATAATTTTTTGAAAATTTAATTTTAATTTACAATGTGTTAAAACCTTAGAAATTCATAATAATTAGCCGTTTTATCAGAAAATTATGAATTTTACGTTCATATCGCATAAAATTAAATTATCTACAACTTTCTAATACAAAGTTTCTCTCTGTCGAAAAGTTCGCCGGTGTCGACTTTCCGGTCATCTTCTCCGGCGATCTAAAAATTTTACGGCAAGTTTTCTTAAATTTTCTTGCCCAGATCTGATCTACTATATTTTAGGATTCCAACCATATTATTAGTTTTGAAAACAACTCACGAATCGACGTTAAACAAACTATTTTTCGGCGATAATCCGGCGAAGTTTTCTTTCCTTTAATTTCTTGTTTTCTCTTGTTTAACTCTTGTTTATACAAGTTTAAATCATCTTAACAAGTATAAACATAATCTCTTTACATAAAATTCATAAAACTTAAATCTAAAAATAAATCAAAGGTTTTGAAAATACTTTTTCTTGATTTCTTCTTTTTCTTCTTCCTTTCTTCTTCTTCTCTCTTTCTTTTTTTGGAATTTTCAGCATTTTTTCTGTTCTCTATCTTTCTTCCTTCACCCGAGTCTCTCTCCTTCTTTCTTCTCCTAATTTATTTTCTTCTCTTTCTTTTCCTTTTCTTTCTCTTTTCTCTTTTCTCTCTTTCTTTCTTTTTCTTTTTCTCTTCCTTTTCCTCCTTTTTTCCCTCATCTTGTCTCCACTATGTTACCCCATCACCAGCACTTAGCCGCCAATGGGGCCCACGCTCCACAAAATTATTATCTTGTCTTTTATTTACTCATTTGTTTATTTAATTGTCCATTTGATCATTTTGGATTTTAAAAAAAATTAACTTTTTTCCAACTTACTGTCGAATCCTACTAATTTTGACGTTCCAGACTCAATCGTCTAGTCTGCATCTCCAAATTCCATTTCGAACTTAAATTCCAGTTTTCTACCACTATTCTTGTCTTATATCCAATTATTCGCATCCTTAGTTAGTTCATACTAATTAAATTAATGAGCTTTAACCAACTATTAATTCACATCCATTTGACATATTATTAAATATCATACCATTATTCATATTACATTTAATTATTGTAATATAAATACAACTATCATCATTAACTAAATAAATTTCTTTATTCAATTAATTAAACAAATATTTTAACCCACTAATATTCAAATAATGAATTAATTACCTCATTTTATATTTAATTCATATTTGTTTGGCATAATATAATATATTAAGCCCTTATATAAATATATATTACATTCATATGTAATATATTTATAATAATGAGTTGAATGAACTCCCTCATTTTATTAGAACAAAATAAATACATTAATTCACCAATATTAAGTAAGTGAATAAATTAACTCGTATATAAAATTTAGTTCATAATAATTCTATCGTCGTCCAAGGCTTAATATTCAAATTATATTATTTAGTAATACAATTTCAATTTAATCTCATTTAATTAATTATTTTGATCCACTTTTTTTAATGATATAATTAACTATTACATCTTATATATATATATATATATATATATATATATATATATTTCACATCGTATGTATATATTTCACATCTATATATATATATACACATTTAATCCTTTACATAAAATCACATACTTCATATTATATAAAACATATATATACATATATGTCCAAACCTACTTCATCTCTTAATAAGAATTTTATTTATTAAATTCTTATTTTTAATAATTTTTGAATATTCCGAGATATTACAGGCTAGGTGTTGAACATAAAATATGATGAGAGCACTAAGGCAGCCCCTAATGCCCCCAAATCTGAGTACTCGCTATTATAGACTTGGTTCTCACTATTCATCCACATCACAACAACTAACTAATAATACAAACTAATTTATATTATTATTACATTATTTACTTAATTAAGTCATACAATTTTCAGGTCTTAATTACATTTCATTCAAATGCATATATTCCAAAATATTACATTATTAATTAACTGATACAATATAATTTTCTAATCTTTCCAAGTTGCTTTGCCTTTTTCCTTGTCTTTGGTGCTTGACCCCTCGGGTCCCTCTGCTTTAGCTGTAAATATAATTCGCAAGGGTGAGCAACAAATTTGTTCAGCAAGTATAAACAATTTTAAATATCGGAACAATAATTATGATTGTAACAAATACTGATGATTTTTAAAAAAAATAGGTCACATTTAGAACTTTGGAATCAACAAAATATCTTCGTAGAACTTCGAATTGAATTCTCAATTTGAATTCAAACAAAGAGTCTCGAAGTTTATCGAATCCTCAAGGTAATTGAAATTCAACTGAGTGGTCATAGGGACCATGAACTATCTTAAATGTCCATCTGTCGTGGATTGAGAATTCTCCAATGATGTTCAACAGTCACAAAAACCGCGAACTTTCCACAAAGTATCATTAGGAGATCAGCCTAACAATACTCCATGTTACGCGTAACATCATCTTCATGTTGTATCTTTACAGCATATGTCGGTTATCCGACAACATACTTATTCCCTATTTCTAGGTTGTTCTACTTAGTCATAAATCAGAGTCCGCATCAAAGCAATTTGGATTGGATTAACATATTACTAAAGAATCATAAACAGTTCAATAAATTGATAGACGTATAATAACTGAGTTTAGCCAAACAAATGACATAAACTCCTTTTATAGACAGTCCAAAAAGCTTTTCAGAAAAATTTACAGTTTAATAATGAGCGCAATTTAAATGTACAAGAGTGCGAGAACTTGCCTAATTCAAGTGTACTTTCCTCGTCTAAATCACTTTTTGTCCTCAAATGTTTACCTACATCATCCATAATGATTTACTTAATTAAATCATCTAATATTTTTAATAGTTACCATCGGTAACGACGGTAGCTATTTATATACGACAGTAACTATTTATAACATTGTTTCGGTTATCGTAACTCATTCTCGAGTACTAACTTAATCTCATTTTTATAATTTTACTCTTAAAATGACTATTTCGTCCTTACTTAAACTTATATGTCTTATTTTTAACATTTATTTACCGGTAAATTACATTATGCATTTTTCGGTAACATGTAAATTATTTTTTCATAATTTCTTAAACCTTATTTCATTTATTAAACCATTCTTAACCATTTTATTATTTTTTTCTTCTTCTGGCTCCAGTTAGGTAATTTCATTCAAGATCCTTTTTAATTTTTCTAAATATTTTTATTATTTATTTTAGGCCAGTTTCTGTCCGAAATTGTAATATTTATTAAAATTCGAAATTATGTCCAACAATCATGAAATTTGAGCAAAATTCTCTCTGCATCTAAATTTACTTCCATTCAAAATTTTATCCCAATCCGAGTTGTAAAACTCAAGTTATTGCAGTTTTAATTTTAAACTTTTAGTTTTAGTTTTTGTCATAACTCCTTCATCTTAAGTTCACTTTTGTTCATTTTTGGACAGTACCTACCTTATATCTTTACGTACCATATGCCAAAAGCCTGGAATTTTCCAAGAAAGTTAAAGGACCAAAATAGTCCACACAAAAATTAGGTCAATAGGTTCATCGGTCTGCCCTATTTTGGCAAAAAATTCACAAAAAACAATCTATATGGAATTTATGTCTCACACACCTCCGAAATGTAGATAACTCACATATCTATCATTCACAATAAGAATCATGCAAAAATTCAAAATATATTAAGAGTTATGCATGTTACAATTTTAGGTCAGACTTTAATTTGGCGAGAAATTTTTTTATTTGACTTGTTATAAATTGGATTAATTTTGATAAACGTCCATGGAGCAGGAATCACGAGTATAATCAGAAGATTAAAACTATTCAACCTTTTGATTAGTCACAAGATCCTAGTTTAAAGTGTTATTTGGAGCAGAATCGACCTCATATGCATGTCTGCACTTTGCGTGTGCCCTGACTCTTAGTTGTGGGGTATAAAATTATGGCGACAGTTAGTGCGAAGTCAAAAGGTAAATAGTGGCTAATCTAATGTCTCGAATCGTGGCCTGAGTTACTTGAGTAATTAAGCCTAAGGGGTGTCTTTATACCTGGTGCCCTAAAGCCCTCTAGCTTGGGAGTCATCGGTCCAACGCTCGTTACATGGGTAACTTAGAGCCTAAGAAAACCAGCATTGCGAGAGGGAGATATTGGAAAACGAAGAGACCTGAGCAAATTCGAATTGTGGCTTGGGTTACTCGAGTAATTAAGCCTGAGGGGTGTTACACCTGGTGCCCTAACGCCGTCTGGTTTGGGAGTCATCGGCCCAACGCTCTTTACATGGGTAATTTAAGCCTAAGAAAATGAATCTTGCACAAGGTCAGGAAAGGAATAAATAGAGTAGACTACCTAACGTGTCTCGAAGTGTGGGCTTTGTTACTCGAGCAAGTAAACCCGAAGGGGTGTCTTTACACCTAGTGCCCTAAAGCCGTTTAGTTTGGGAGTCATTGGTCCAAAACTCGTTAAATGAGTATCTCTGAATAACCTAAGAAAATGAGACAAGTTAAGTGAGAAAAAAAGAAAAGAAAATATGGAGTAAAAAAGAAGAAAAAAATATTAGATGAGAGGAAATGAGATTATCTAAAGTCATGAAAGAGAAACCCCTACTAAGGGTTACATCACTCATAGTGCACATGTTATATGTCGTCAATTCTGTGAAGAACGACATCTAGAATGAAGACAAAGTATCTTTGATAAAGGTAGATAGTTCTTTTGAATTTGATCTTACTCATGCATAATGACCATGGATGCTTAGAAGTTTTCTTACGATTTCATAATTTGTTAAATGAAAAATTCGAAAGAAATAAAAATAACTTTGAGATTAATATATACATGGCACATCATTCACGATTCACGACTTGCTTAGAAATGATTCATTTTCCAACTCGATTTCAAATTATTTAGCGATAAGATAAGAACACCGCAGATACGAGCTAAGTTGTAGAGCCATTGAGCATTCAATTTCATGAACTAACTTTATATGCCTCATTGACGAGATTATACTAATCCTTATATCAGAGCTATCCCCGATGGCCCGAGCTGGCCAACTTTTGGTGCATTTTGTTATTTGTCTGGTGTGTAGGATATTGCTCACTATTGATAACTTGGCGTGATCAACGAAGCGAGTTTTTTATATGAATCCCCGATAATAGCACGCATAAGGGCTGAGGCATTTTAAGATTTGGAAGGAGTCCAAGGTTGTACCAAACTTCTCATTAAAAGAAATAGGAACTCCCGAAAAAAGCTCACTACGACAAGGGAAGGGAAAAGGCGGAATTCCCAACCCAAGAAAATCCTTAACTACGACCGCCTTGTCGGTAAAATTATATCATTTGACTAAACAAGGGTCATTTCCATCCAAGCATATATGCAGTGACCATGCATCACGATAATGAAAATGAATAAGCATGCAACGACTAATGAACTAAATCCATACATAAAATACATAACATCTGTGCACATATACATGAATGCGAAAGTCAAAATAAAATATACAGGAGAGAAACACAGGCGCCCCAATGAATCTGGCGTCTCGACATTAATCTCCGGCGATGTATGACTTCGGGTGAAGGGAATCGAATCATCAAAATTAGGTATCTCAATAGTCAACACGGATCGAGGAACGCGCGACTCAGCTAATAGGCAAAGATGGCACGTTAAAAGAAGAAAATGGCTGCTAAAGCCGATCTATGAGGACGAGCCCCGAGGAGGCCCCTAATCACGGAACTACTTGGCGCATAGGGATCCATATCTAAATTCATGGAGAAAAATTTCGGACGACTAATTAGGTACGTTTTCTTTTCAAATTTGGTTCAATCGGTTATTACAAAATAAGAAATATAAATAGGCATGCTAAGCGATTGCGATGCGTCAAAATAAAGTGGAAGAAAAAAATGAATTTTCAAATTATAAATCATATTTTATTAAAACGAAGCATTTTGAAAAACTGAAATCTAAGATAAAGAGTTGCGAGGCACAGAAAATGGTCAAAAAAGGAAAGTAGATAAGTAAACGATGAATAAGTTGTCTCTTACAATACGATTGGCAATGCGATTGGAGATATGATTGGCGATGTGATTTACGATGTGATATGCAATTTGCGATGAGAAATGAGATTTGATATGCGAATTGATATGCGATTTGATTTATGATTTGATATGATACACAATTTGATATGCGATTTAATGCAATATATGATTTGATATGCGATTTGATTTGATATATGATTTGATTTGATATGTAGTTTAATTTGATATGCGATTATATTTGATATACGATTTGATATGCAATTTGATATGCGATTTGATTTAATTTGATATGCGATTTGACTTAATATGCGATTTGATTTGATACGTGATTTGCGATGTGCGATTTGACCCGTGCGGTGTGCGATTTATGATGTGCGATGTGCAATGTGCGATTTGTGAGGCGATGTGCAATTTGTGAGGCAATATGCAATTTACGATGCGATTGGAGATAATATGCAATTGGCGACAATATACAATTTACGATGCGATCAACGATGACGATACGAGTCTATTGGAGACGATACCCAGCGATGGCAGTGGGGACAAGACTTGGTGATATGTCCGTTGGAGATGATACCCAGCGACGATTGCGGAGACGATATCTAGTGATGTAGCCGTTGGGCGACGAGACTCAGCGAAGGCATTAGAGACGATACCCAGTGATGTGGCCGTTGGGGACGAGACTCAACGAAGGCATCAGAGACGATACCTAGTGATGTGGCCGTTGGGGACGAGACTTAGCGAAGGCACTGAAGACTAGACCCGGTGATGTGGTCGTTGGGGACGAGACTCAGCGAAGGTATCAGAGACAATACTCGATGATGTGGCCGTTGGGGACGAGACCTAACGAAGGCATCAGAGACGATACCCGGTGATGTGGCTATTGGGGATGAGACCCAATGAAGGCATTAGAGATGATACCCGGTGATGTGGCCATTGGGGATGAGACCTAGCGAAGGCATCAAAGACGATACCTGGTGATGCAAGTCTGTTGTGGACGAGACCCAATGAGGACATTAGATACGATACCCGGTAATGTCAATACGATGATGGTTTTCCCCAGCGGTGCGACATGGTATTGAGATTCAGCATTTTGCACCATTGCATTATTTAATAATTTACTTGCATCCTTTTATGTGATTATCTTGCATTGTCAATATATCTTGTCATGCATCGAGTGTCTATATCTTTGTCATGCACATTTCATTGCATTACATAAACATGACAAAGAGGGGCATCTGTAGACACCCGAAAGTTTACATATATTTTCTAACCCTAGCAGGAGGACAAAAGAGTCATTTTAGCCAGAGGATGACATATTCGAACAGAGGATTTCGGGGCTCAGATTAAAGTACACAAAGTTACCACGACGAATAGCAGGTGAGGAACTATACAAGGCATGACGATTGACTGTCTGGCATCTATAAGAAGAACCATTTCTACATTTTGTCCTGTCTTCCCGGATCCAAAATTGTCCAAGCTTTTCATCACCGTGTAGCTCTCGAAAATAGCTTTTCGGGATGGTATGGCATGCATCCTAACTATTCCCAGATTGAAAGTTACGAGTGTTTTGGCACGAAATATGAAAAACCAACATCGCGACTGTAGACACCCAAAATTTATGTATTTTCCTCTAACAATGTGATATACTCCATGACACGCTTGCGCGAGGTGGTCGTCTATCATATGGTATCAGAGCTAAGTCTTCTAGCGAGTTACTTATCTTTATTTTTGCGTATTTGAATTGTTGAGCAAAAAAAAAAAGTAATAGAAATTTTTTTTTAGTTATTTTGTTTGGTTTCAATTGTTGGGAAAAATTATTATTTGTTACAAATTGCTTGGTTATCCATAAGTTTCGAGGTTATGAGAATTCATTCAAGAAGGGTATAATTGGCGATCGTGAATTTTTGTTGGTTATCATAGTCATACCTTCTATATTTGTTCTTGATAAGTTATTTTTGAATTGATTAGTAAACTCTGATTGTGTTTGGTGAATTCAAAAATAACTTATAAGAGAGAATAATAGAGAGGTAAAAGGCAAGAGTGTGAGCTTAATTGAGGTTAAAAGCCAATTGAGTAATACACGAGTGATTTCATAATTGTGTGATACATTGTTAAGCGAAACACATAAGGGAGTGTGTGAGGAAAAATTTTATCTACTAACCTTTGTTTTGCAGTAAATATGTATGGTTATAATTATGAAAGTATAATGATCCTGATGCTTATTTGCGATGGGAGGAAAATATGGGGCGAGAGTTTGACTATCATAGCTATTTCGAGCGGAGGAAGTTCAAACAAGCAGTTCAAGATTTTTTTGGTCATGCAGCTACATGGTGGGATCAATTTGTGCTTAGCAGGCGAAGATATGGAGAGCATCCGATCGAGACATGGGAAGAATTGAAAATTGTCATGAGAAAGTGGTTTGTTCCAAGATAGCTAAATCGACGATAGGAATATACATCTCCAAGATATGTAGAGCAACCTTCAAGGCATTCAACTTGGAATGACGAAAAAAGAGTTCAAAGGCATGAGGGGTCGCATTGGAGACAGCCACGAGAAGGTCCTAAGGTAAATAGGGAACAATTTTTTTCAAAGAAGACAAGGGAGGATATCATGGATTCATTTCGTAAGGGGATGGAGGATTGTTGGATGAAACTACAAAACATCTCTAAGGCGCAAAAGGGGCAAGATCAGCCGAGGGAGGTGGAAGATGAAAAAGAATATGCAGTCCAAGGAGAATTATTAGATTCCAGTGCACATGATGAAGTCCATGAAGATCTAATGATTTTACAAAAAGATTGTGATCAAGAGAAAGAAAGTGAATGAAAAAAAGAAATTGTTCAAAAGATTGACTGTGAGAAAGAAAAATTTGAAAAGAGTGAGGAAGAAAACAAACGAGAGATTGAGAAAAAAGAGAATGAAAAAGATAAAGAGATTGAAAATAAACGATAAAAAAAAACAAATGAGAGAGTGAGCATAAAGAAGAGAGAGAAGAAATATGTGGCTATGAAAAGGAGAGTGAGTTGAAAGAGGAATTGTATTTTGAACAACCAATGACTGTACGTTCGTACAAGACGGCGCTTTTGAATGCTAACCAGATTAACTCTGTTTTATCTAGTTCTATTGTTTTTCGTATACATGTGAGTGAATGCATACCCAATGCTATCATTCCATACACGTCAGCTTATGGTGTTCTTGAGGAGACGAAGGAGTCACCGAGGCAGGTTGGAGAGTTGAACAAAGTGGGTATCATGGATGAAGACATGAGTGCATGTGCCATTGATAAGATCGTAATACCCAAGTGGGATAAGACATCGAGCTTGTGCATTGATTTTGAATTGGTAAACAAGTATCGATATTATGTTTTTTGCTTAGATAATATGTTTGATAAATTGCATAATACTTGTGTTTTATCTACATTTGTTGATAATCATGTGATGATATTGCCTAATCAATTTAGCATGAGAGAATGTGATGATTAAAAAAATGTGTTAACATGTGACTTGTATATGTGGTTAGTTATTTTAGTTAGACTAACTAATGTATCTAGTGTTTTTATGAGTTATTTAAAACATGTTTTGCATGCTTCCACTAGTAGATTTGTTTTTAGCTATTTTGATGGTAGAATTATTTTTTATCATAAACTATGGAGGATATTTGATTTTTGTTAAGTTAGTTTATGATCATGTTGTCTATTCTCGTTTTCATTGTTCTTACTTGAATGAAATTCATTCTAGGTTTTCTTATCCATATGCTGAGTTAGGTTTTTATGCTAGTCAATATTTACATGATGTGTCGTTAGTTGACAATGGTAGTAATCATGTCATTTAATTAGAGCAATCTTCATTGCATGATTTGCTATCATTTGGCATTGAGTTGAAAAGTGTTTATCATCAGATTGAAGTGAGATATGGTTTATATTTATGTCTAGTTAAATCATTCAGATTAACTAGTGTAATAAATGTTTTCATGTTAAGTCATATTTTGCATGCTTTTACGAGAAAATTAGTTATTATATGTTTTAATGATATTCCTATTTTTGTCAACACTTGGGAAAATTCTTTAGCATGTATTGAATTTGTTTGTGGATGTCGTAGTGTTAATTATGCTATTGAGTTTTCATCTTGTGAGGGTAGATGTGACCTTTTTATTCCATTGATGGTATTACGAGATTTTGAATATGCTATTGTCGATGGAAAGAGAAAGGATAGTTTTGTTTTGCAGGTTTGGGATGAGTTCATACTCATCGAGGATAAGAACATTCATTGTGCAAAACAATTCGGACAATGCATTGAGAGTCTATAGGGAAGTGTTTTGAATGTTGTTCTAGTAGGCTATGCGTGTGAATTTGAATTATTTGATTTCTTTGTGGTTAAACAAAAGATACTTGTTGATTGCATTTATTTCTTGTTTAATCTAGTAATTCAAGTATGTTTGCAGTTGCGCAGTGAAAAGTTTCAAAGATGGTTATTTGGCCCGGTGCAATTGAATAGGTGTTAGTACGAATGATCGAGATCATAAGAATCACTTTTGATCCGAAAATTCGTCAATGGATCTATTTACCAATGTACGAGATCATCAGATTGTCTTTTGATCCAGGGATTCGTAGATGGATGGATATGCAACGTAAAGGGTTCTATATACTGACATTTGATCCAGGAGGAGATAGACCTTTTCATAGTTTTGTTTGCATTTATTTTATTACTTATTTGTTTATGTCGTTAGGTAGAAATTTTGATTGTGTTTTTGCTTTAGTTGCTAAATTAGTTGGTTTTGTTTTAGTTAATATTTTGGAAGAATTTGGTCTTCGTGTGGAAGAGCATCGTGTTGATGTGGACAGGTTCTTAATTAAGGGAGATCGAAAGTTTAAGTTTCTAGGTGGGGTTACGAAGAGTTTGCAGTGTCGAGCATCGTTTGGAAGGAAACATTTAAAAGTTGTTCACGTCATTACGAGGAAAATGTCAGTTTTGTGTTCCTTGCAGGAGTTGAAGTTTTTGATGATTATTTTCATAACTTTACTTGCGTTGTTGATATTGCTTATATATTTTATTTCCAAGATGAGTTTTGGGATTATGACTCGTTTGATGCCACTAACTTAATTTGTTTTAATGTAGGATCAGATTTGTGGGTAAAACCTTTTCAAGAGGAGGGGATGTTAGATTTGAGGACAAATCCTTTTTAAGAGGAGGGGATTGATGAGATCCTGACCAGGCTTGCATCAAGCGATAACAACTCAACTCGAGCTCAAGAGGTTCATCAGATGATCACGAGTGATTGGGCTGAAAACCATTCAAAGATGCTTACATTGAAGATCAATTCAAGTGAACCACGAGTGGAGGATCAATCATATGATTTGGGATTGCTAGATACAAGCTATTTAGTAAGACCAAATCAACGCAAGTCAAGTCATCAAGTGATCACATGGGATTGTGGATGTTTAAGCAGGGCTAAGAGGTTATAATTCATCATGCTACATCATAAGATTGCATTGCACGAAACTAAGGAGAAAGATTCAAGCTATATGGCAAGACATTCAACATGGGATATGATTCTGAGCTCATTAATTTGGTTCATGTTAGATGGAGGAAGCAAAAGAGGAGCAAAGAATCACGTTCGGGGTTTAAAAAGGACGAAACAATCAAAAATTCCAGATTGTGCCGCAACGCCGGAAATGACCTACAGCACAACGCCACAACACCGGTTGAAAACCTCCACTTTCTGTATGTTGGGCACCGCAGCGCCGGATTTGGCCTACAACACGGCGCCATAGCGCCAGGGCTTGGACATAGATTCCAAGGACGAGTTTTTGACCAGATTTTGAAGATTTTATTAGATCTTTTAGAATTCTATTATAATTAGGATGTTTGCTAGATATATTTTACTTCCTAATTAGTTGTTAATTAGAATTTCAATTCCTTTAGTAATTAGGGTTTAATTCTATTAGTACAAATAGAATACATGGATTATGTAATTGGATGATCAATAATTTGTCTGAGTTTATTCAATATACTTGAGAGGTTTTCTCATCTTTTGGTTCTTTGAGAATTTCTAAGTTATTTTCTTAGTTTTCTTTGAGATTCATTAATTAACTTATCATACAACAAATTCATAGTTGTGTGTGGTGTCCACTATCGTATCAATCGCTAATTGTACCGAGGTACTTGCTTTATATAAGTACGGGGTTTAGGTGTCATTGGTGTTCCATTCAACGCGTTCGCATTGCTTGATCGATTGTACCAAGGTTCTCATCTCTTTATAGACGTTGGGTTGCGGTGTCGGGAGAGTTCCACCCAAATAGTTTGCTAGAAACGATCTGGGCGACGACTACCTCATGCAACCGTGCCATGGAGTCTATCACAATGACAGGAGGGCAGAAGTATCATTTCACCCTAAGGTCAAGATGTCCAAGCAAGGACTATGAGGCTAAGAAAAAGTATTCAAAGCTCCCACAAAGGCCTCCAAAACAACCGACTATGTAAAGCATGGCGAATGACTAGCCGACATCTACTAAGGGATGGTTTTTCCCCTTTTTCCCCTATTTTCCTGAACTCGAAATTGGGAGAATCATATATCATTACGAAGCTATCGGAAAGAACTTTTCAGAATGGTATGACACGTCTCCTAATTCTTCTCGAATTGAAAGTTACGGACATTCTAGTGCACAACATGAAAAACTAACTTCGCGACATGAAAATCGAGCAACCACCCTAGGCCAGCCGCAGGTGTACCTGCGGCCAACCTCCACCATACCTGTGGCTTCCCTATTCTCCCTATAAATGGATGAATTTTCAGCATTTTTTAGGAGTTTAGCTTGGTTAGAGAGAGAAAGTGTGCACTTAGTGAGAGAAACACCGAAAATCTCATCAAATTAGATCCAAGCCATCTAGATTCAAGCTCAAGGATGAGGATTTCACCATTCCCAAGGTGAAAGACCCAATCTTTATGCGTATTTAATGTAGATCTAAAAGATCTAGCATAGATCTATTTTTGTGGTGAAAGATCCGATTTTTATGTAGACTTAATGTAGATCTAGTATATATCTCGTTTATTTTGGCGAAAGATTCTATTTTTATATAGATTTGATATAGATCTAGTATAGATCTTGTCTATTTTATACGTTATTGTGCTTGGATTTGGGTTATTTTCCGATTAATATTGTGTTGAGGCTCTCTCTACATCATAGATCTATATCTAGGGTGTGGGGATCCTCTTTATGGGATTATAGATAGTTAGAGAGGATTTTCTACGGTTAAAATCTCCTCCTAATCATCTGATGATATCCTCGAGTCGATTTATCGATTTCGAGTCAGATTCGGCTTATTTTACTGATTATTTTATTTTTGCGTTGCTAAAGTTTGAATCTTTTCCTAGATTCACATGAGATCTAGCTTGGATCTAAGTCATTATCAGTTTCAAAGTTAAAAATTTTAACCTTTATGTTAGATCCGATGCAGATCTAGTTGGATCTATGTGTTTTCAATGTTATAAGTCGATTTTGTTCACCCCGTGAAACCCTAGATCCATATCTAGTGGTAAGGGGATCCCACCTACCCGCCGTCAAGGGATTCTAACAATTGAATCACCTGATAGCCAGTTTGGGATATATATTTTAATTTAAATCCTGATTATGTCATTGAATAGATCTAGGGAATCTCAGATCCACGGATTTATTCCTAAGGGTCTAAGTCCCGTTAATGGATTTCATCAATACATATAGTCCCTCGTGATGTCGGCTAAGGTTTTGTGATCTACGAGATAGGGTTTATGGGAGCCCTTCCTTAGATCCTCTTTTTTTATTTTTACTTTTCAAATGTGAGCCTAGGAATATTAGAGTCGGGATCCTTGAAATAGATCTTGGCATGATTCCCACGATGGATAATATTTTGATTGTAAAGTCATTATCCGATCATTATAAATGTAAATTTGGGCCTTAAAACGGTATCGAGGGTTCCATCCCATGAAAATCGGATTTAAGGCCCCGTGATAGTGAAAATTGCGATTGTGGGTGTTCAGGGCTATTGAGATAGATTTCATGCTCACGGATCACCCCGACCCTATTTTGATGCTTAATTTCTCGTTTATCACTAAAAACGATTTCTAAAGAAAACGACGAAGATTTTCTAAAATCAAACTCAAATCGCTCGAATTAGTAAGATCACTTTAATTTAAAATTGAAAGTGACGAAGAATTTCGATTCCTATTTGGCGAAGGGTTTGAAAACCGTATTTTCTAAAACGTCATCCTAAAAAGGCGTTTCATCAAAATCAAAGCTAAAATAAACCTTTTTCTAAAATTAAATCCCTTGCACATAGGCTCAAAGAGGTTCTAAGCTCCTTTCAAAATAATGCACTTCCACGATTTCGATTCAAAGTTAGATGGCGAAATGCTAGGTATTCTTCCAAATCACACATGCACACACACACCCCCCCTCAATTTAGGAAAACAATAAGAAAGCGGTAACCGTATTTTCACGGAAGTTGGGAGGTACCTAACACCTTCCCCTCACTTAAACAAGCCCCTGAACTCTATGAATCTCGATTTCGAGACCAATTTTACAGAGTCATATATTGGACTATATTGCGAAAATCTAAAAATCCAGATGAGTTGGTACATCCATTTAAATCTTTACCAACTGGCTGCTCTCTCTAATTGGCCCATCATTAAAATCAATTTTTCAAAACCCCGTCAGCATTTATGTCGGCTTTTTCCTAAAATCACCCTTTAAATAAAAATTAGATAAATCGAAACCTTAAAAAGAGTAGAAACACGAAAATAGGAAAAATTCCTGGCGTCGATAGATATGAAACTGTTAAGGAATGGATGCGTAGTTTATTTGTGCCATGTTATTAATACGTAGCTAGTGGGAGCAGAAATGGGTCAGATACCTATAGTAAGAGAACTCGTGGATGTATTTTCGGACGAGTTGCTAGGTCTTCTGCCAGATAGGGAGATTGAGTTTGTTATAGATATAGTGCCCGAGGCGGCACCAGTTTCAAGGGCCCCATATAGGATGGCCATAGTAGAGATGAAGGAACTGATGATACAATTACAAGAATTACTAAACAAGAAGTATATCCAACCAAGTGAAGAAGGACAGATCGTTAAGATTTTGTATCGATTATCGAGAGTTGAATAAGGTGATGATCAAGAATAAGTACCCGTTGCCCAGGATCGATGATCTCTTTGATCAGTTGAAGGGGGAAAAGTACTTTTCTAAGATAGATTTGAGAACGGGGTATCACCAGTTGAAGGTGAGAGGAGAAGATGTACCTACGACAGTGTTCAGGACTGGTTATGGTCATTACGAGTTTCTGGTGATGATGTTCGGGTTAACAAATGTGCCAGCCGCATTTATGGATTTAATGAACAGAGTGTTCAAGCAGTATTTAGACAAGTTCCACCTACCTCGATTTTTGTGTCGTGTAGTCGACTTTTCGCTTTGTTCGCTGAAACGTCCATAACTTTCAATTCGGGAAGAGTTGGGAGACATGCCATATCATTCTGGAAAGCTCTTTTCGAGAGCTACACAATGACATAAAGTTTGGCCAATTCCAGATCCATGAAGATAAAGAAAAATATAGAAATGGATCTTCCCAAAGATGCCGACCGGTCAACCATCATGTTTCACGTAGTTTGTCACTCGATGGTCATTGTGATAGGTTCGTGTACTTTGACTTAAGTCCCAAAATCCTCTGTTTAGATATCTCGTCCTCCGACTGAAATGACATTTTTGCCCTCCTGCCAGGGTTAGAAGACATATGCCAAATTTCGGGTGTCTACAATTGTGACGCCCCCAAATTCGGGTCTCCAAATACCCGGATCCGGTCATCACGATCCAACATAAACATCCACCTATAACAACATATGGTATCTAAAATGCGGAATAAAATAAACATACGTTGTTCATTACAAGGTGTTACTAGTCCCAGAATACGATTAACCTTAAACATTTACACAATCCATACCCTAAATAGCTATCAGGGTTTAAATTACATTAACAGTAATTAACTAACACATGAATCTAAAGTCTGCTACGAGAAGTCTGTCATTTCATCTTTTCTTTCCCTTTGTTCTTCCCTGACGTCTCGGGTTTAGCTGCAATGAAGTCATGATATAGCAAGAATGAGCAACGAGTTTGCCCAGCAAGTTTAAAGTGCAACGATAAAGATATATCATGATGAAGGGATATTAAAGGGATTTCAACAATAGAATAATCAGAAGCAAGAACATTAAATGCTTTTAGAACAATTTGATAGTCAAATAGACGTTGAACGATAACTTCCAGAGGAGTCAATAGCTAGTTGACCCTCTGGTTACTGGCTACAGAATAACGTACTTGAGGGGATCAGCCTCGCGTACCCTATGTATATGCATAACATTTAATTCTGCTATTTGTACCTTATATACGGTACGTGGGGTACTCCCCTATAAATAAAGGGGTGTTCATACAGTCTAAGAATCCTTACCATTGATTGGTTCGGATAGCTTTTATAAATTCATACTTGCCTGACCGAACAAGGGTTCAGACTTAACCATGAGTAGTTCAAAATTTCTGAATTAAAATAATTATATGAAATCAAATGCGCGAGTGCGAATGTCAATAAATATACAGATGTGGAATAATTTTAAAAGTAATTAGACCACTTAAAGCGTGCTCGGAAATAAGATTCAAGCTTAAAGAATAACTTGCAACAATACATACCTCTTTGCACGAATTAAAACAATGCATAAGGTTTAAAAGCTTGCTCAATGCAAAAATTGAGTGAGAAGAACTTGCAAAAATGAAAGAAGTTTAGAGTTAGGAACTTGCCTGTTTGCTCAGCTACAATTAAATCTTAGCTTTAATTACTTGACCTTGGATAACCTATCAGTTGGTAGAGTTGGTTTATCCATTAGCATTAATTGCGTAATTATAAACAATTCACCGAATTTAATTACTACCCAGCCATCAGCTAAACAAAATTTTAATGGCCTATAGCTATTATTTAAGATAAATAATAGTTAGTACTGGTTACCTATCATATGAGTACCCTTCTAAATGTGGGTTAAATCCCTTATCAATCAGTTGCAAGATAATTAATGAATTTAACATGATTTGATAATAACCAAATAGTAGTTGATCTCTTACTAAATCTTTTATTTACTTAGTTACTATTTACCTTAATGGTAATTGAGTAATTATTACACTGATATCCTCATTCAACCTTAATTAGATACTCAATGTACAAATTCTACACACACTTAATTATTATTAAGGAATCCTTAAGTGTTTATTATTATTTATTAAGGACCAAGAATAAATAATTAACTTAATAAGTTCCCTTATACTTAATCATTATTTCATTAATGATTAAGTAACTATCATCCTTATTATTTAATAACTTTATTCATACTTAATTATTATTTAATATTAATTAAATAATAATTAAATATTGATTATCTTTATTTATTATTTATTAATATTTTATTAACTTTATTCGTATTTAATTATTATTATTGTTAAATAATAATTAAATATTTATCGTCTTTATTTATTATTTATTAATAAATAATAAATAATTAGCTTTATTCATATTTATTTATTGTTTATTATTTATTAATAAATAATAAGTAGTTATTTTATATAAACTAAATACCAATTAAATACTTATTACTCTATTTATTATTTATAAATAAATAGTGAGTGATCATTTTATTGACTCATTGTTGGCAGTTTGCTCAACAAGTCCCTACCCAACAGCTGGGTTCGAATCCCATCCACACCAATAAAATTTCTGCAGAGTGCTGCTATATAATGTACTCCCTCCTGCTTCAAAGCTTGCAAATACATACACTATCACATTCACTATCTACAGTTAGGACTCATAGCACAAGCTGTAAATAACACAATATGTACGCAACACTGATTTCACAGCCTATAACTAGCCCAACACAACAACAACTCCCCATTCCCAGAGCATTCTAATACCAGATTTTCCAAAATAAATCCAAACAAAAATTTACACCAACTGGTAACAGATTTTAAAACCCTAAACTTATAATAAAGTTTCAAATTTCATACCAATTACACTGTGTAATACAAATCAACCAAGCTAATACAGTCAGCAATACCAAACTAATTATAGAGATTTTCAAAGAACCCAAACAATATAGTATAAGGACAGTTCAACCTGGCAACACCAAGGAACAGTTTAATCCCATTCAGAGAAACCAAAACCCTTCTAATACAGGGAATTAATTAACCCAATATTCACCCCCCATACAGTATATATCACCCAACTGGATGTATCAACACCGTGTATTATACAACCAATACATCGATACAAACCATGACAGAACGAAAGAAGGAAAACAAAACAATCAACAAAAAAAAAAAATATCAATTCACACGAAGGTTTTCACAGTAGCTCCATTGTTATACCTTAAGGTTGGGTTTGATCCGAAATGGTTCCTAGTGGCTGTCCTCCTTCTCCTTCCAAAGTAGACAACGAAATTAGTGGACATCCACACCACAGCTAGCACCTTCGGAATGGAATTTCAACCCGAAGATGGCTTCCACCGATTTTCCTCTTCTCACTATAGTTCCCTCTATAATTTGGAACTTATAAATTCAGCAGCTTTGCTAATGGTCCTTGGGTACTAATTTATAGGAAGAATGCTTACCCAATTGGTTGGTTATTACTCCAATTGCAGAGCAATAACCCTCGGTTGAACCCGCTAGATCGAATGGAGCAACTTGGAGCGGCTGCCCAGTCGAATCCCTCACTTCGGCTGACGATTCCCCTGCACAATTTGCTGAGTCTCTTAGGTTTTGGAGGGAGTCCCCTATACAATTGCTGAATCTCTTGGGTTTTGGAGGGAGTTCCCCTGTGCCCGACGCCGAATCCTTCAGCCGTCCCTTCCGTCGCTCACTGTCGGCTCAATAGGACAAGTTCAGCAGCAGCCTAGCTTCTTAGACCCCTTCCCAGACCAGCAGTCGATGCACCCATTACCCACAGGGCATAAGGGTTTCCCAGTCCATTTGGGTTGCTCGCTTGATCGGTCGTTACTCTCCCTTGCTTCACCCGCTGGTTACACCGTGGTAGCTACCGGTCGCTGCTCCGTATCCCCTGTTATCGCCGGCGACTGGCACCTCGTTCCATTTGATGTGAGGTTTTAGGTTCTAGGCTCTAGGCTCGGCCCTTCCCAAAAGCAGTACCGATCGAATTTCTCTTCCCCTAAATTGGTTTAACTGGTTATCCCCCAATTGACCTTTCCCCCCAATTAATCTACCGATTTCCCAAACCCACAAGAAATGGACCGACCCGGGTGGATTTTGCCCCGCCCGCTGGAAATAAATTTGGGCTTATCCCAATGGTTGGGCCGGCTGAAATAGAAAGGAGAGATGGCCCAATGGGAAAATAAGGAGATTTTGGGCTCAACTAAAATTGGTTCGGCCCAGCAGGGAATGGAAAGGAGTTTTGGCCCACTCAAATTTAGAAGGAACTTGGGCCAGTCTAATTAAGAGGAAAATGACCCAATTAAATGAACCACCTTGTATTACTAATATTTAAAATTAATAACTACTTCAATTAATTAATTGTTTTAAAATATTTACTCTAACTATAGTTCTTTATTCGAATTATTTAATTCGATAATGATAGGATTATTTATTTAATCCTTCCAAGTTTTCTTGCTAATAAATTTGTAGGGTTGACTCACTAATTTATTTGGACTATTAGTGAGTCCCCTTAATGCAAGGAAATTTTATTGGACTATATAATTATATAATTTAAATAATAATGTTTACAGGGATCCAATTAAATTCGAGAAATTATATAAAATGAATTTCATTGGTCAAAATAAATTGTACAATGCTTTGAAAATTCCTGGACATTACATCCTCTCCCCCTTATAAAAATTCCGTCCTCGGAATTTCAATCTAAGGTTACTCAAATAACTGGGGGTAATTCGCTCTCATTTTCTCTTCGAGTTCCCACGTGGCTTCTTCCACCGCGTGATTTCTCCAGAGGACTTTAACAGAATAAATGACTTTATTTCTCAGCTTCTGTTCCTTCCTATCAAGTATTTGAACAGGAACCTCCTCGTACGATAAATCCCTCTCGACTTGAATTGGTTCATAGGAGATGACATGTTTATAGTCTGGCTTATATGGACGTAGCACCGATACATGAAACACGTTGTGAATGTGCTCAAGCTCAGGAGGTAATGCTACCTCGTACGCCACTTCGCCGATCCGCCTCAAAATTTTGAACGGTCCTATGAACCTAGGGCTCAATTTACCCTTCTTCCCAAAGCGGATCTTCCCTTTCCAGGGAGATACTTTCAAAAACACAAAACTACCGATTTCAAAGTCTCGTTTCTGACGATGTAAGTCAGCATATTTCTTCTGGCGATCCTGGGCTGCCACTAACCGCTGTCTTATTACTTTAATAATTTCCACGGTCTGTTGTACCAATTCTGGTCCCAACAATCTCCGTTCGCCAACTTCATCCCAGCACAACGGTGTTCGACACTTTCTTCCGTATAATGCTTCGTATGGCGGCATACCAATGCTAGCATGGTAACTATTGTTGTAGGCGAACTCTACCAGTGGCAAATGATCGTCCCAGCTGCCACTTAAGTCCATCACCACTGCTCGAAGCATATCCTCTAAAGTCTGAATTGTTCGCTCACTCTGACCATCAGTCTGAGGATGATATGCCGTACTCATTCTTAACTGTGTTCCCAGTCTCTCCTGTAGACTTCTCCAAAAATTTGACGTGAAGCGCGGATCTCTGTCAGACACGATAGATACCGGCACTCCATGTCGTGAAACTATTTCCTTCACGTAAAGTTTCGCCAACTGTTCCAATTTGTACCTGATCTTGATCGGTAGAAAGTGGGCAGACTTGGTCAACCGATCTACGATCACCCAGATGGCGTCTAGACCCTTTTGTGTTGTTGGGAGTCCTACCACAAAATCCATAGTAATGTGCTCCCACTTCCATTCGGGAATCTCTAAGGGTTGCAACAATCCGCTCGGCCGTTGGTGCTCGGCCTTAATCCTCTGGCAAGTTAAACACCGGCTGACGAATTCTGCAACTTCCCCCCTTCAAATGCGGCCACCAATAATGCTGGCGAAGATCTTGATACATCTTGGTGCTACCTGGATGTACCGAAAATCTCGTATTATGGGCATCCTGCAAAATTTCTTCCCTTAGGTCTGGTACGTAGGGTATCCAGATCCTTCCCTCGAATCTCAGTAATCCTGTGCTGTCAACCTTATACTTCGAGGCTTTTCCCTCCGATAACTGCTTCTTAATGTCAATGCATTCCTCGTCAAATTCTTGAGCCTCCTTATCTTATCCAGTAGAGTCGGCCCTGCCGTTACGGTACACAACTTTTCGTCCGTCTCCATTGGATACTTAACCTCCAGTTCCAGGCGTTCGAAGTCCCGTATCAATTCCTCCTGGACTGTTAGCTGCATCAATTCCACCTTGCCTTTTCTACTCAAGGCATCAGCCACTACATTTGCCTTGCCCGGATGGTACAGAATTTCACAGTCGTAGTCCTTGATCAATTCTAACCATCGGCGCTGCCTCATGTTCAGCTCCTTTTGGGTGAAGATATATTTCAGACTTTTGTGATCTGTATATATCTCGCACTTCTCCCTGTATAGGTAGTGCCTCCAAATCTTCAAGGCGAACACCACCGCGGCTAACTCCAGGTCGTGAGTCGGATAACCCTTCTCATAATCCTTCAGCTGACGCGATGCGTACGCCACGACCTTGCCGTGTTGCATCAGTACACAGCCAAGACCCTTGTGTGATACATCGCTATACACTACGAAACCCCCAGTGTTGTCCGGTAAGGTTAACACTGGTGCTTGGCTGAGTCTCTTTTTCAACTCCATGAAACTTTCCTCACATTTCTCCGACCAAACAAACTTGACTGTTTTCCTGGTGAGATTGGTCAACGGCGATGCTATCTTTGAAAAATCCTGGATGAATCTCCGATAGTATCCCGCTAATCCCAAGAAACTCCGGATCTCTGTCGGCGTCTTCGGCTGTTCCCAGTTGATAACTGCTTCTACTTTTGCTGGGTCCACCGAAACACCATTCTTATCTATGACATGACCCAGAAACTGCACTCTCTGCAACCAAAACTCACACTTAGAAAACTTTGCATACAATCTCTCCCTCCTGAGAGCTTCTAATACAATCTTTAAATGTTCAGCATGCTCCCCCTCTGTTTCTGAATACACCAAGATGTCATCGATGAATACGACTACGAATTTATCCAAGTATTGCTTGAACACTCTGTTCATCATATCCATAAATGCTGCTAGTGCATTTGTCAATCCAAATGACATTACCAGGAACTCGAAGTGCCCATAACGAGTCCTGAATGCAGTCTTCGGGATATCTTCCTGTCTCACCTTCAGCTGATGGTAGCCTGTTCTTAAGTCGATCTTTGAAAAGTACTTTGCTCCCTTGAGTTGATCGAACAGATCGTCAATTCTAGGAAGTGGATATCTATTCTTAATCGTAACTTTGTTCAACTCCCGATAGTCGATACAAAGCCTCATTGAACCGTCTTTCTTCTTTACAAACAGAACTGGCGCTCCCCACGGGGACACGCTCGGTCTGATATAACCTTTATCTAACAGCTCCTGCAGTTGCACCATCAACTCTTTCATTTCTACAGGTGCCATTCGATACGGCGGTTTCGATATTGGTGCGGTTCCCGGTACCAAATCGATAACGAATTCAATATCTCTGTCCGGTGGCAATCCTGGGAGCTCTTCGGGAAAAACATCGGTGAACTCTCTCACGACCGGTATTCGACTCATCTCATCCCCTACTCGACGGGTATCAACCACATGGGCTAAATAACATACGCAACCTTTCTTAAGCAATCTTCTCGTCTGCATCATAGTAAGACAACAAGATTGTCTTGGTGACTTACTGCCGTAGAATACCACCTTCGACTTATTAGGAGTCTTCAGGTGTACACACTTTTCCTTACAGTCAATAACTGCTCCATGGGTTAATAGCCAATCCATTCCCAGGATTACATCAAACTCTCCCAGCCGAATTGGTATCAAATCCACATTGAGCTTAAATCCTCGCAATTCAACACAACAATTCCTATGAATGTATTCTACAGGGACAATTTCTTTGTTTGCTACTTCTACGTTCATAGGGTGTTCTAACTTTTCACAAGGTAACTTTAACTGACTAGCAAATTCTTCGGAAACGAAAGAGCAAGTAGCACCCGAATCAACTAACACATATGCATTTATATCATTGATTGGGATGATACCTGACACCACGTCCTTGGATTCCATTGCATCCTGGACAGTCATGTTGAACGTGCGGGCTGTCGGTCTGTTAGCTTGACTGGCTGGTGTCCCATAGCTCATCCGGTTATTGTTCCCGCTGTTGTTGTTCCTGTTGCCACTCCTGGCGTCCCCCTTCTTCTTCGGACAATCCCTTATTTGGCGGTCGGGTGCTCCACAAGAAAAACATCCCCCCTTTGGCTTATTCTGACATTGGGGAGCCACGTGCCCCGGTTGCCCACACCGGTAACAAACACTCTTTCCCTTCATGCATTCCCCCATATGGTTCTTGCCACAATTACTGCACCTGCTTGGCTTCTTCGCCTCTCCTCCAGACTGGTTTCCTCCGGGTTTATTACTCCCGAGTGATTGGCTTTCATTCCATTTGCGCTTATTGGGGTTGCTGCCCCCGCTGCTTCCTGACTTCTGGCCTTCATGACCCTTTTTCTTTTCCTGATTATACTTAGCTAGGGCCTCACTGCCACCCTCTGCAATGATTGCCCTCTCCATCAACTCTGCAAATGTCTTGATTTTTAGTACCGCAACAGAACGGTATAACCATGGTTTCAACCCTTGCTCAAACCTACGAGCTTTCCTTTCCTCGGTGCTGACCTGGTGAGTTGCAAACCGTGCCAATTCATTAAACTTAGCTGCGTACTCAGCCACAGACATGTTTCCTTGTTTTAGTTCCAGGAACTTGATCTCCATCTCTTGCTTCATGCTCTATGGAAAGTAATTTTCCAAGAACATCTCCTTGAAACGATCCCAGGCGACAATGCCTCCTTCCACTCGGCCCCTGTTGGCCTTCCACCAGTAGTTTGCCTCGCCCTTTAACATGAAGGTAGCAAAACTTGTTTTCTGTTCTTCTGCCACCCTTGCTACGTCAAAGACCTTCTCTATCTCTTCTATCCAGGTCTGTGCTTCGATTGGGTTAAGAGTTCCCTTGAACTCAGGTGGTCCGACCAATTTGAAATCTTTGAAATTTGCCAGATAATGCACTGGCTCGGCCGCTGCTTGGGCCCCTCCAGGTGGTGGTCTTGATTGCATGGCCTCTGCCAGCATTTCCGCAAACATTCTCATCGGGTTGGATTGATTTCCGGCTTCGCTTTCTGATTCCTCAACTCGCTGGTTACGTGGCCTTCCTCTCGGCATGGTTTGAATAAGGAAACTGATGACTTTTACCTATAGATTTACATTTTACACGTCATGTTATTAAAATAAGCAATCAAAGGTAAAATATCTATCAACACATTTGATTTAAGTGAAACATCTGCATTTATATTCATATACCACTGTTTGTTACAAAACTAAACCTGTGGCATACTGCTATAAATGCGCCACTGTGTGCCCTACCCATCAAACACCTTTCCCCCTAGACAAAAGTGGGGAATCCTAACTTTTCATCCCTAAAACCCACAAAAGTTGGGGTTTAACTGCTACCCCAAGCATAAATACAGATATAGAGCTTCACAAGTCAATCATAACTATGTCCCTAATATAACAAAAGTGGGACCGACTATACTAAAGAAATCAACTGCTCCATCAAATCACTGCTCATCACGACGGATCCGAGCCTGCTGACCAGAGAATGCTCCATCCCCGACCCTGCGACGAACAGCGTGACTGGACTCCCCTACCTCAGTCCGGGGTCTCCTGTAGGCTGCATCTAGGGCATGGCCTAGGGTCTCTATCCTCACAGATCTGGCCTCCAGCTGGTCCTCTAGCTGATCAACCCTCCTGCCTCCTTGACCCAGGCCTCCCTGACGCGCATCCTCGCAGCCACCTCCAGTCCAGCCTCGAACCTCATAGCCTCCTGTTTCGCCCTCAGGTGGGCGATCTGTAAATCCCTCTACTCCAGTCTCTCCCTCAACTCAGCGTTTCGGGCCACTAACTGATGTAGCAGTGGTCCGACCTGCTGTGCTGAGGACTCGTAGCCCTGCAGCTGTACCTTAGTCACCCCTAAGTCATGCTCGAGCTGGTAGGCCAGGTCTCTGTACTGGTCCTCCATAAACTGATGGGTCTGGTTTTGCTCCTCCAAATAAGCAATCCGGGCCTGCAGCTCCTCATTTCTGTCAGTCAACCCCTCGATGATATCATCAGCAGTGGACCCCATGCCATCCACGTAGGCAGGTGGCTCCTCTCCCTCGGCCTCGGGATCCTCCTCCTCAGCATCAGGGTCCTGACTACCGGACCTCATCACCCTACCTACCACTGGCTCTGGTAGCTCCCTCTGGTAGTCCTCTTCCGACTCGGACTCCTCCTGTAACAATCCCGGGGCAATAGGGGCATAGCCCACCAGCTGCTGCGAAACTACTGGTATGTCTGTAAATATCTCCTCCTCCTCACGGGCTCCACTGGTCTCCCCTACAGCAGCCATCCTACAAACACACAAAAACTAACATTAGTACATCAATAAAATATATTCATTGAAGAAATGAAGTTATATTTCATTGGGGTACTACTCGACTCGATGAATTCCCCAATTCATCAAAACCACATATGATAAATCTCCTCGATTTATCTCCTAATGCTCGATACGAGTTTGCTATGAAAGTTATAACCTAGGTTTCGCGATCCTAAAGTTTATAACCTATAGCTTTGATACCAACCTGTGACGCCCCCAAATTCGGGTCTCCAAATACCCGGATCCGGTCATCACGATCCAACATAAACATCCACCTATAACAACATATGGTATCTAAAATGCGGAATAAAATAAACATACGTTGTTCATTACAAGGTGTTACTAGTCCTAGAATACGATTAACCTTAAACATTTACACAATCCATACCCTAAATAGCTATCAGGGTTTAAATTACATTAACAGTAATTAACTAACACATGAATCTAAAGTCTGCTACGAGAAGTCTGTCATTTCATCTTTTCTTTCCCTTTGTTCTTCCCTGACGTCTCGGGTTTAGCTGCAATGAAGTCATGATATAGCAAGAATGAGCAACGAGTTTGCCCAGCAAGTTTAAAGTGCAACGATAAAGATATATCATGATGAAGGGATATTAAAGGGATTTCAACAATAGAATAATCAGAAGCAAGAACATTAAATGCTTTTAGAACAATTTGATAGTCAAATAGACGTTGAACGATAACTTCCAGAGGAGTCAATAGCTAGTTGACCCTCTGGTTACTGGCTACAGAATAACGTACTTGAGGGGATCAGCCTCGCGTACCCTATGTATATGCATAACATTTAATTCTGCTATTTGTACCTTATATACGGTACGTGGGGTACTCCCCTATAAATAAAGGGGTGTTCATACAGTCTAAGAATCCTTACCATTGATTGGTTCGGATAGCTTTTATAAATTCATACTTGCCTGACCGAACAAGGGTTCAGACTTAACCATGAGTAGTTCAAAATTTCTGAATTAAAATAATTATATGAAATCAAATGCGCGAGTGCGAATGTCAATAAATATACAGATGTGGAATAATTTTAAAAGTAATTAGACCACTTAAAGCGTGCTCGGAAATAAGATTCAAGCTTAAAGAATAACTTGCAACAATACATACCTCTTTGCACGAATTAAAACAATGCATAAGGTTTAAAAGCTTGCTCAATGCAAAAATTGAGTGAGAAGAACTTGCAAAAATGAAAGAAGTTTAGAGTTAGGAACTTGCCTGTTTGCTCAGCTACAATTAAATCTTAGCTTTAATTACTTGACCTTGGATAACCTATCAGTTGGTAGAGTTGGTTTATCCATTAGCATTAATTGCGTAATTATAAACAATTCACCGAATTTAATTACTACCCAGCCATCAGCTAAACAAAATTTTAATGGCCTATAGCTATTATTTAAGATAAATAATAGTTAGTACTGGTTACCTATCATATGAGTACCCTTCTAAATGTGGGTTAAATCCCTTATCTATCAGTTGCAAGATAATTAATGAATTTAACATGATTTGATAATAACCAAATAGTAGTTGATCTCTTACTAAATCTTTTATTTACTTAGTTACTATTTACCTTAATGGTAATTGAGTAATTATTACACTGATATCCTCATTCAACCTTAATTAGATACTCAATGTACAAATTCTACACACACTTAATTATTATTAAGGAATCCTTAAGTGTTTATTATTATTTATTAAGGACCAAGAATAAATAATTAACTTAATAAGTTCCCTTATACTTAATCATTATTTCATTAATGATTAAGTAACTATCATCCTTATTATTTAATAACTTTATTCATACTTAATTATTATTTAATATTAATTAAATAATAATTAAATATTGATTATCTTTATTTATTATTTACTAATATTTTATTAACTTTATTCGTATTTAATTATTATTATTGTTAAATAATAATTAAATATTTATCGTCTTTATTTATTATTTATTAATAAATAATAAATAATTAGCTTTATTCATATTTATTTATTGTTTATTATTTATTAATAAATAATAAGTAGTTATTTTATATAAACTAAATACCAATTAAATACTTATTACTCTATTTATTATTTATAAATAAATAGTGAGTGATCATTTTATTGACTCATTGTTGGCAGTTTGCTCAACAAGTCCCTACCCAACAGCTGGGTTCGAATCCCATCCACACCAATAAAATTTCTGCAGAGTGCTGCTATATAATGTACTCCCTCCTGCTTCAAAGCTTGCAAATAGATACACTATCACATTCACTATCTACAGTTGGGACTCATAGCACAAGCTGTAAATAACACAATATGTACGCAACACTGATTTCACAGCCTATAACTAGCCCAACACAACAACAACTCCCCATTCCCAGAGCATTCTAATACCAGATTTTCCAAAATAAATCCAAACAAAAATTTACACCAACTGGTAACAGATTTTAAAACCCCAAACTTATAATAAAGTTTCAAATTTCATACCAATTACACTGTGTAATACAAATCAACCAAGCTAATACAGTCAGCAATACCAAACTAATTATAGAGATTTTCAAAGAACCTAAACAATATAGTATAAGGACAGTTCAACCTGGCAACACCAAGGAACAGTTTAATCCCATTCAGAGAAACCAAAACCCTTCTAATATAGGGAATTAATTAACCCAATATTCACCCCCCATACAGTATATATCACCCAACTGGATGTATCAACACCGTGTATTATACAACCAATACATCGATACAAACCATGACAGAACGAAAGAAGGAAAACAAAACAATCAACAAAAAAAAAAATATCAATTCACACGAAGGTTTTCACAGTAGCTCCATTGTTATACCTTAAGGTTGGGTTTGATCCGAAATGGTTCCTAGTGGCTGTCCTCCTTCTCCTTCCAAAGTAGACAACGAAATTAGTGGACATCCACACCACAGCTAGCACCTTCGGAATGGAATTTCAACCCGAAGATGGCTTCCACCGATTTTCCTCTTCTCACTATAGTTCCCTCTCTAATTTGGAACTTATAAATTCAGCAGCTTTGCTAATGGTCCTTGGGTACTAATTTATAGGAAGAGTGCTTACCCAATTGGTTGGTTATTACTCCAATTGCAGAGCAATAACCCTCGGTTGAACCCGCTGGATCGAATGGAGCAACTTGGAGCGGCTGCCCAGTCGAATCCCTCACTTCGGCCGACGATTCCCCTGCACAATTTGCTGAGTCTCTTAGGTTTTGGAGGGAGTCCCCTATACAATTGCTGAATCTCTTGGGTTTTGGAGGGAGTTCCCCTGTGCCCGACGCCGAATCCTTCAGCCGTCCCTTCCGTCGCTCACTGTCGGCTCAATAGGACAAGTTCAGCAGCAGCCTAGCTTCTTAGACCCCTTCCCAGACCAGCAGTCGATGCACCCATTACCCACAGGGCATAAGGGTTTCCCAGTCCATTTGGGTTGCTCGCTTGATCGGTCGTTACTCTCCCTTGCTTCACCCGCTGGTTACACCGTGGTAGCTACCGGTCGCTGCTCCGTATCCCCTGTTATCGCCGGCGACTGGTACCTCGTTCCATTTGATGTGAGGTTTTAGGTTCTAGGCTCTAGGCTCGGCCCTTCCCAAAAGCAGTACCGATCGAATTTCTCTTCCCCTAAATTGGTTTAACTGGTTATCCCCCAATTGACCTTTCCCCCCAATTAATCTACCGATATCCCAAACCCACAAGAAATGGACCGACCCGAGTGGATTTTGCCCCGCCCGCTGGAAATAAATTTGGGCTTATCCCAATGGTTGGGCCGGCTGAAATAGAAAGGAGAGATGGCCCAATGGGAAAATAAGGAGATTTTGGGCTCAACTAAAATTGGTTCGGCCCAGCAGGGAATGGAAAGGAGTTTTGGCCCACTCAAATTTAGAAGGAACTTGGGCCAGTCTAATTAAGAGGAAAATGACCCAATTAAATGAACCACCTTGTATTACTAATATATTAAATTAATAACTACTTTAATTAATTAATTGTTTTAAAATATTTACTCTAACTATAGTTCTTTATTCGAATTATTTAATTCGATAATGATAGGATTATTTATTTAATCCTTCCAAGTTTTCTTGCTAATAAATTTGTAGGGTTGACTCACTAATTTATTCGGACTATTAGTGAGTCCCCTTAATGCAAGGAAATTTTATTGGACTATATAATTATATAATTTAAATAATAATGTTTACACGGATCCAATTAAATTCGAGAAATTATATAAAATGAATTTCATTGGTCAAAATAAATTGTACAATGCTTTGAAAATTCCTGGACATTACAACAAAGGCAAAGAAAAAGTTACCGAGTAGAGGATTATTTATATCCATATATGTAATAGTTTGACGTACTATGAAGGATGTTATATTATGACTTTCGTAATATTATTATTATGATGTTTTGAAGATGTAAAGGCATTAGAACCTGGGATAGTTGGTGACATATTGTAATAATATAGTAATTACATTTATGTTTTTAAGCTTATATAGATGGATGTTGTAGTCTCGTGATGCACCATATTCAGGATTCAAAGGTACCCGAATTTGGGGGCGTCACATCCCCTGTTACAAGGTTGGAAGTAATTAGAACCCTGTTAGCTTATGCATGTTATAGAAAGTTTAAATTATACTAAATGGATGTAAAAAGGGCTTTCTTAAATGGTTATTTGAATGAAGGAGTATATGTCAAACAACTAGCAGGTTTTGAATATGAAAAATATCCTAATTATGTTTATAAGTTAAAAAAGCATTATATGGACTAAAAGAAGCTCCAAGAGCCGTTATGATAGGCTTGGCAAGTTTCTTCTAGACAATGGTTTTAATCAAGGTAAAAATGATTCTACTCTTTTCATTAAAACCAAAAATAAAGACTAATTTATTGTTCAAATTTACGTTGATGATATCATTTTTGGTGCCACTACTAACTCTTTGTGTGAGTGGTTTTCTCAATGCATGCATAGTAAGTTTGACATAAGTTTAATGGGTGAGTTAAATTACTTCTTGGGGCTACAAATTAAACAAACTAAGGAAATAATTCATATTCATCAATCAAAATATGTAAAAGATCTATGGAAGAGATTCGATTTTGAAAATACCAAATCAAAGACAACTCCAATAAACACTACCATCAAGCTAACCACCGATGCTATAGGTAAAGATGTTGAGGTAACCAAGTACAAAGGTATAATAGGGTGCCTACTTTATTTAACTTCATCTAGACCTAATATTATATATAGTGTTTGTTTAAATGCAAGATTCCAAGCCAAACCAAAAAAATCTCATCTTAAACTGTAAAAAGGATATTTAAATACTTATCTGGAACAATTAATCTTGGCTTATTTTATCCTGCTTCTCGTAGTTTTGAACTTATTGGATACGCAGATGCAGATTATGTAGGGTGCCAAGTAAACGAAAAAGCACAAGTAGTTCTTATGGAATTCTAGGTCAAAGCCTTGTAGCTTGGCATAGTAAAAAATAGACATCAGTTGCTTTATCCACTAAAGAAGGTGAATACTTGGTGGTAGGTAGTTGTTGTTCACAAATTTTGTGGATGAAACGAACTCTGCATGATTTTAATATTATATGTGAAAATGTGCATATTTTTTGTGACAATACTAGTACCATAGATATTTCTAAAAATCATGTGCTTTATTCACGTACTAAACATATCGAGGTTAGACATCACTTTTTGAGATATAATGTTGCTAAAGGATTAATTAAGCTAATATTTGTCCCAAATGAGCATCAATTGGCTGACATTTTTATAAAACCTTTAAGTGAAGAACGTTTTTCCACTTTAAGAAGAGAATTAGGCATGACTATCTGTGTATAACATATCAATGTGTACATATTGGATTTATTGTTTGATGTTATTCGTCTGTAAAAATATTATGGGTATTCTGTGCTTAATATGAATTATGTATCACTTGTTACTGCCTCCTAAATTCCTGCTTTAAATCAATTATCTGTATATATGGGTTATTTTGGGTATTTTATTAAAAAGGTTTTAGCGGGAACCAAAAGACCAAGGGTTTTATCCGCGTTTCCTTTCTTCTTCTTCGGTATTTTCTCTCTCTATCTCTTTTTCGAATTATCTTCTTTCCTTGAAAGTCTAGGGTTTCTGACGACCTCAATTTCTCATAGCTAAAACACGAGGAGGCCACACCTTTATGACTGGAAGGCAATCGACAAGATAAGAAGAGGCTATCGCCAGCACTTCAAGAGAGAATTAGAGACTAAATCGAAACTTACACAAATCTGCGGTCGATTTGGGAACTTCTTCAAAACAAATGAAGCGAAAATGGCAAAATCTGCCTTCCTTTTCACACCCTAAGGTATCTGCTACCCCTTTAACCTTCTGCACATCCAAACTTACCAAAAGGTTTCAATCTTCTCTGATTAACAAACAAATCATATATGGAAAGCGGGTTGATCTTTTGTTATTCCAAAAGTGTGGAATTATTGCTTTGTTTCAGAATGTTGGGTTAGATATGATGCTTTTCTCTGGTCAGATTGCTTATTCTGTGTTAATCAAACAATTTTATGGGAACATGACTATCAAATCTGTTACACTTAAAACACTGGTACAAGATAAATTTATTTCCATTGATGCTAACTTACTTAGTACCTTGTTTAATATTCCCCATTTTGGGATCTGCTATAACGATCGAGAATGTAACTTATTCTTGTAATTAGGGTTAATAATAATTATTGAATAAAATAAGTATTTTTATGGAAATACATGTGTGTTATGTGGTTAAAGGTCAATTTTTGACCTAGTATATGTGTTATGTGATTATATATATGTGCTGGGATTTTTAGAAAAAAAATAAAATTTTTCGAGAAAAATGCTAAAACAGAAAACACTTTTTTTTTCTTTCATTTTTTTGACCTTTTGAATTACGTCATAGCGTTTATTAGGAAATGAGAGACATAATCTCTAATAAAAAATTTACGAAGAAATATTTCGCGATTTGGCTAACCGAACTAGTTAGGAATACTTAACTACAAAGAAAACAAGTAACCGACTTAGTTTGGTCTAACCGAGCCAAGTTGAGTCTAAGGTTAGAGTGGCTTGGCTAGGGTTAAAGCCAAGGGTTAAAGCCAAGGGTTAAGCTAGGGTTAAAACCCAAATTCTTGGAGCCAAAGTCTTTATGATCAACTATGTGTCAACATATGGGTGAAATGAAGATGAAATTAAAGGAAAATGAAATTCAAATGAGGCCAAAGGGGAGGAGTACCCAGCCTAGCTAAGGGGGAGGGGACCAAGAGGGGACCAAATGTTCTTCTTATGGTAAGTCTAAGTACACAACAAGAAAGCCTCATTAATACCCTAACCTCTTATTCAAAAAGTCATCATTTTGTTCCCTTAATCCAACCTTGGTTAGCTTAATTGTGGATGATTAAGATTAACCTTGATTAGTTTGTTGGTTGGTTAGACTAACTAGAGGATGGTTAAGTTAGTAAGAGATGTCTTAATGTCTCTTTTACCTCAACTCTTGGTTTTTCTTTAAATAAGCCAAGATAAGTAAGCTTGCAATCCTTTGTTTCATTTCATCTTATTTCCCTAAGTTAAGAGCAAGAGCTTTAGAGTAGAGAGCATATATATATATATATATATATATATATATATATAGAGTGCACAGGCAGAGGAGAGGAGAAGGAAGGAGTCACTAACCTTGATCATCTAGTAAGAAGAAGAAGAAGCAAGAACCTAAGAAAGTAAAACCCTAAAACCTAGTTTCATCCTTTTCTTTATAAATTGCTTTATTGGTGGTTGGGTTATGGAAGGTCATGAAGGATCTTGAAGTTATAAGGTGGTGAGTGATGATATATATATATATATATATATATATATATATATATATATATATATCTCATCAGTCACCACCTATGCATAAAGGATGGAAAACCTAATTAGTGGACTGTTTTGGGGCCTTTTTGTTGTAGTGTTCCAAAATTAAAAAATTAATTCCAGGGTGTTGTGTTATACTCTTATGAGTTGCGAAAACCACCCAATTGGAATGATGGCAAAAGCTTTTGTAACGAAGTCATGACGATTTTTTTTATAAAACTAGTTAATAGATTGAAAAATAGTGTGTGTACTGACTTTTGAGTCAGTTTTATGGGTAGTTAGAATATCTGAAAATTTTTATTTTTTTTGGGGATTGTGTATTACGTGGAACAAAGAAGCCATAGGCTTAAGAACGAACTTATTCCGACTTCGAATGATGGAGTTATGACGTTTGGAAAAAGGTACGTCAAATCTGCCTAAGCAGAAAACTAGTCAACGAAGGTTTTTTGGGCCACTATTTTAGCCTGATAATGAGCCTGGAAGATTTTTTCGTTTAGGGAGATTTGTAGAGGATGTTACGAGCAAGAAAATGGCTCAAGAACGAGCTCATTTCGATAACAGATGAGCAAGTTATGAGGTCACGAAGTAGGTGCACTGAAATTGTCAAAAGCTAAAAAATTAGCAGAAAGTAGGAAACCACTCTGTTGGGTTGGCGCGACAGCGTCAACCATAGGGCACGATAGCACCGAGGGGCCAGAGAGCAGGTGTGACGCCCCCAAATCTCTATACCTCTATAGCAGATCTGGTGATGGGGACATGCCTAGCTTGTACGGGAATGGAGGATATGGAATGGATCCGGTGCAAGTACCTGTGGGACCCGTGACGAGGTCGCGAGCAAAGCGTTTCAAGGAAAGTTTACATGGCCTATTCGAGATGTCTGGGATGACAATGGTGCGGGATTAAAGACTTTGAATGTAGAGTCCAAGTTCATTAAAATGGTCCAAGTGAAGATATTAAGTCAAGTTGATCAAGTAAAGACATGCATGCTAAGTCCAAGGATCGAAATTCGTCGCAGCCAGACCAGCGCGACCGCGCCGCTTCACAGGCCAATTTTGGCACCGCCGTGCCTACATGTAGAAGCTTTGCTGGAGGTCCAGCGCGGCCGTGCCGTGGCATAGTACAAATCCTGTGCGGACGCGCCGCTCTGCAGACAGAAAATTATTCTCGCTGGACTTCGAGCGCGGCCGCGCCTAAAGCCAGTTCATTTCCAACGCGGTCGCGCCGCAGGGGAAATTATGTTGACGCATTTTTAGCAGATTTGGACGCGAGATTTCCGTAATATTTAGCTATTTTTAGTATCTTTTCAGATTTCTATTATAATTAGGATACTTTTGGATTTGAGTTGGATTCCAAATCAATTGTTATTACCTTTTATGCATTCTAGGATTTCTTGGATACTATAAATAAGTTTTATGAATGTAATTCATACATACTTCAATAATATTCAGATTTTATCATACTTCTGAGATTATTCTCTACTTTTAGTTCTTTGAAGAATTTCTAAGTTATTTTCTTAGTTTTTCCTTTGAGATTCAATTTGACTTAGCATACAACAATTCATAGTTGTGTGTGGCGTCTTCTACCGCATCAATCGTCGATTGTACCAAGATTACCACTTCAATATAAGCGAGGGGTCAAGGTGTCGTTAGTGTCCATTCAACGCAAAATTCCGAACGTGAGCAATTATCTCAAGATTACCGTCTACATATAGGCAAGGGGTTAAGGTGTTGCAAGTAATCTAACATACGACCACCTCACGCAAGCGTGCCGTGGAGCATATCATTTGGTATCAAAGCTAAGTTTTCTAGCGAGTTACTTATCATTATTTTTCGTGTTTGATTTGTTGAGCAAAAAAAGAGTATAAAAAATTATTGTTCAGTTTATTTTAATTATTAATATTCTATGTTGTGAGGCTTATTAGAGGAGTACAAGGCGATTAATCCGTAATAGTTGTGGTATTTTGAAATTTACACATTCTATAATTGTTTCGTGATAAGTTATTGTTGAATTAATTTGGAAACTGTGAATTTTGCTTGGTGAGTCCAAAAAGAACCTATAAGAGAGAATTGTGAGTGGTAAAAGGCTAGAGAGTGAGATCATTCGAGGGTAAAAGCCAACTTTGAGTGATACACGAGCGATACATTAATTTGAGTGAAACACATAAGGGAGCGGTGAGGAAATTTGTTTTCTACTAACCCTTGTTTTGCAGTGAATCATGTCTAACTCAAAGGATAAAGCTATTTTTGAAGAGTCTACGTCTAATTTTGATCCAATATTCATGATGGAGGCTATGATGAAAGAGTTTTCTGGACAGTTAGGAGTGACAATGGAGCAGGTGCACGAACGCATCGATTAGATAATCGACACCCAAGGGAAACAATCTCAAAACTCTCCTAGTGGGTGTCTACAGGGAAGGACTAAGCAAAGGAAAACTAGAACGGAGGATACTTACCTTGATGGTGGGTTTAGTGAAGATGAAGATCGAGAGTCTGACTTCTTACATCAGAGGCAAAGAGGTGCTAGGGCTAGAGGAGATAGAAATCGGGTGGACAACAACTTGGATAGCATTAAAATGAAGATTCCAGTTTTCTAAGGTAGAAGTGATCCTGATGCTTACCTAGAGTGGGAAAAGAAGATGGAATGGATATTTGATTTGCATAACTATTCAGATCTCAAGAAAGTCAAATTGGCCGCTACTGAATTTTCAGATTATTAAGTCACTTGATGGGACCAGTTGATGATTAGTCGAAGGAGATGTGGGGAATGTCCAATTGAAACGTGGGCGGAAATGAAGGCAGTTATGAAAAAGAGATTTGTAGCAAGCCACTACCATAAAGACTTGTTTCGAAGTCTGCAGAATTTGAAGCAAGGAAGTAGGAGCGTAGAGGACTACTTCAAGGAGATGTAGATGTTAATGGCTAGGGCTAACATTGATGAGGATAGCGAGGTGACCATGGCTTAATTTTTAGCAGGGTTAAATTGGGATATAGCTGATTTGGTGGAGAGACAATATTATGTGGAATTAAGGGATATGGTGCACATGACCATTAAAATTGAGAAGCATCTTAAGAGGAGAGGTGGCCAACGGGCTAATTCGATGGCAGACTCATCATGGAAAACTAATGTTGTAAAGCGAGAGGAGAAGCTGGCTGTGAACAAGCCGAAAGTGGAGCTTAAATCGGATGTGGCTAATTGGGGAAAGCAAGGTAAAATTGAACCTTCTTCTTTTAGTCGAAATCGAGATATTATATGTTTTAAATGTCAAGGCAGGGGACATATTTCGAGTCAATATCCAAATCAAAGAACCATGTTATTACTTGATAATGGGGAGGTGGAGACCGAGGAAGGGGAAAGTGACACTGATTGTATGCCACCATTGGAAGAGATAGATGAGGATGCTATACATGGTGAAATTTTAGTCACGAGAAGAGCACTTAGTACGCAGGTAAAGGAGGAAAGCAGTAAACAACAAGAAAACCTTTTTTATAATAGGTGTCTTGTGAATGGGAAGATCTGTTGTATAGTCATAGATGGAGGTAGTTGTACAAACGTGGCAAGTATAACCATGGTGGAGAAATTAGGATTGACTACCACTAAACATCCACAGCCGTATCGTTTGCAATGGCTCAATGATGATACAGACATTAAGGTGACCAAACAAGTGTTAGTTCCATTTACTATTGGTCGGTATGTTGATAAGATATTGTGTGATGTGATTCCAATGCAGGCGGGTCATTTGTTGTTTGGTAGGCCATGACAGTTCGATAGGAGAGTAAATCATGATGGGTTTACTAATGAGTATTCATTTGTTCACGAAAAAAGGAAGATTACTTTACGTCCTATATCACCACAACAAGTTCATGAGGATCAAATTCACTTGTAGAAAGATCATGTTAAAAAAAAGAGAGTGAAGAAAAGAAAAATCAAGAGGGAAAAAATAAAAGGAAAAATAAGAGAGAAAAAGAAAGAGAAAAAAAGAAATGATGAGAGAAAAACAAATATCTATGCAAAAAAGAGTGATGTGAGGAGAGCATTGGGTTCTAAATAGCCAATGATTATACTTCGGTATAAGGAGACGCTTTTGAATACTAACACTAACAATTCTTCTTTGCCTAGTGTTGTTTTATCTATTTTGCAGGATTATGCGGATGTGTTTCCCGAGGAGCTTCCATAAGGATTACTACCTATTTGGGAAATTGGGCATCAGATTGATTTCGTACCCGGTGCTACCATTCCGAACCGTCCAGCCTATCGGAGTAATCCTGAGTAGACGAAGGAGTTACAAAGACAAGTGGGTGAACTAATAGAGAAAGGGTTCGTGAGGGAGAGCATGAGTCCGTGTGCAGTTCCAGTAGTCTTAGTGCCAAAGAAGGATGGGAAATGGCGGATGTATATCGATTGTCGTGCGATAAATAATATTACAGTAAAATATCGACATCCCATTCCTCGTTTAGATGATATATTAGATGAATTACATGGTTCTTGTGTATTTTCAAAAATTGATTTAAAAAGTGGATATCATCAAATTCGCATGCACGAGGGTGATGAATGGAAAACAGCTTTTAAAACAAAATATGAGTTGTATGAGTGGTTAGTGTTACCTTTTGGTTTAACTAATGCTCTTAGTACTTTCATAAGATTAATGAACCGTGTTTTGCATCCGTTCATTGGAAAATTTGTAGTTGTTTATTTTGATGATATTTTGATTTACAGCAAAAACTTGGGTGAATATGCTTTACATTTAAAATCTGTTTTAGATATACTTCGACAAGAACAGTTATTTGCTAATATGGATAAATGCACGTTTTGTACGGATAGAGTAGTGTTCCTTGGCTTTGTTGTTAGTTCGCAAGGAGTACAGGTTGATGAAGAAAAGATACGTGCAATCCGTGAATGGCCGAGTCCGACAAATGTGAGTCAGGTTCGTAGTTTTCATGGACTGGCTAGTTTCTACCGACATTTCGTGAGGAACTTTAGTGACATCACAGCACCACTAACGGAAGTGATCAAGAAGAGCGTAGGTTTTAAATGGGGTGATGAACAGGAAAAGGCATTTAAATTGATTAAAGATAAATTGACCAATGCACCTTTACTTGTTTTGCCTAAGTTTGCTAAAACCTTTGAAATTGAGTGTGATGCTTCAGGTTTAGGAATTGGAGCTGTTTTGATGCAAGAAGGAAAGTCGGTGGCGTACTTCTGTGAAAAGTTAAGTGGGACAGCTTTAAATTATCCTACTTATGACAAGGAGATGTACGCATTGGTGCGGGCGTTGGAGACGTGGCAGTACTACCTGTGGCCTAAAGAGTTCGTGATTCACACTGATCATGAATCATTAAAGTACTTGAAAGGTTAGCATAAGTTGAACAAAAAGCACGCATGATGGATGAAATTTATCGAGACATTTTCATATGTCATTTGGTACAAACAAGGTAAAGAAAATGTTGTTGCAGATGCTTTATCTCGTAGGTATGTGTTGTTAAATACTCTTGATACGAAATTGCTTGGTTTTGAACGAATCAAAGAATCATATGTTAATGACCATGATTTTTGTGAAGAGTTTAAAACTTATGAAAAGAATGCTGTAGGTAAATACTTCAAAGTTGATGGGTTTCTTTTTTGTGAAAATAAAGTGTGTATACCTGCATGTTCTTTATGTGAGTTATTAGTTAAAGAATCTCATGGGGGTGGTTTGATGGGTCATTTTGGCGTTGAAAAGACTTTATCTGTTTTAAAAGAACATTTTTATTGGCCTCATATGAAACGAGATGTGGAAAGAATTTGTGATAGATGCATTACTTATCGTCAAGCTAAATCTCATGTTCAACCCCATGGATTGTATACACCATTGCCTATTCTTAATGAACCTTGGATTTACTTGTCTATGGACTTTGTGTTAGGTTTACCTAGGTCTAAGCCTGGTCATGATTCTATATTTGTGGTCGTGGATAGGTTTTCGAAAATGACACATTTTATTCCATGTCACAAAACAGATGATGCATCCCATGTTGCTGATTTATTCTTTAAGAAAATTGTGCGTTTGCATGGCATTCATAGAACAATTGTTTCAGATAGAGATTCTAAATTTTTGAGCTATTTTTGGAAGACATTGTGGTGTAAGTTGGGTACTAAACTGTTATTTTTCACTACTTGTCATCCACAAACTGATGGTCAAACTGAAGTAGTAAATAAGACTTTATCTGCATTGTTACAGACAATCATAAAAAAAATATTAAGCATTGGGAGGAGTGTTTGCCACATGTTGAGTTTGCTTATAATCGATATGTTCATTCTGCTACTCATTTTTTGCCATTTGAGATTGTATATGGTTTTAATCCTTTGACACCGTTGGATTTATCACCATTACCTACTTCTGAATTTACTAACATGGATGGAAAGAAAAAGGCTGAATTTGTTAAGTAGATACATGAGAAGGCGAGACTCAATATTAAAAGGAGGACAGAGCAATATACAAATAGGCCAACAAGGGTCGGCGTCAAGTTATCTTTGAATCGGGAGATTGAGTGTGGTTACATATGCGGAAGGAGAGGTTTCCGACTCAAAGACAATCAAAATTGCTTCCAAGAGGGTATGCACCATTTCAAGTTCTCGAGCACATTAATGATAATGCCTACAAACTGGATTTACTGGGTGAGTATAATGTTAGTGCCACATTTAATGTTACTGATCTAAGCCCGTTTGATGTAGGTGATGATTTGAGGACAAATCCTTCTCAAGAGGAGAGGAATGATGGGGACATGCCTAGCTTGGATGGGAATGGAGGATATAGAATGGATCCGGTGTAAGTACCTGTGGGACCCGTAACAAGGTCGCGAGCAAAGCGTTTCAAGGAAGGTTTACATGGCCTTATTAGAGATGTATGGGATGACAATGGTGCGGGATCAAAGACTTTGAATGTAGAGTCCAAGTTCATTAATATGGTCCAAGTGAAGATATCAAGTCAAGTTGATCAAGTCAAGATATGCATGCTAAGTCAAAGGATCAAAATTCGTCGCAACCAGACCAGCGCGGCCGGGCCGCTTCACAGGCCAATTCTGGGGTTGCCGCGCCTGCATGTAGAAGCTTCGCTTGAGGTCCAGCGCGGTCGTACCGTGGCACAGTATAAATCCTGCGCGGTCGCGCCGCTCTGCAGACAAAAAATTATTCTCGCTGGACTTTGAGCGCAGCCGCACCCAAAGCCAGTTCATTTCCAGCGCGGCCATGCCGTAGGGGAAATTTTGTTGACGCATTTTTAGCAGATTTGGACACGAGATTTCCTTATTATTTAGCTATTTTTAGTATCTTTTCAGATTTCTATTATAATTAGGATTCTTTTGGATTGGAGTTGGATTCTAAATCAATTGTTATTACCTTTTATGCAATCTAGGGTTTTTTGGATACTGTAAATAAGTTTTATGAATGTAATTCATACATACTTCAATAATATTCAGATTTTATCATACTTGTGAGATTATTCTCTACTTTTGGTTCTTTGAAGAATTCCTAAGTTATTTTTTAATTTTTCTTTGAGACTCAATTCGACTTATCATACAACAATTCATAGTTGTATGTGGCGTCTTCTACCGCATCAATCATCGATTGTGCCAAGATTACCGCTTCAATATAAGCGAGGGGTCAAGGTGTCGTTGGTGTCCATTCAACGCAGAATTCCGAACGCGAACAATTATACCAAGATTATCGTCTACATATAGGCGTGGAGTTAAGGTGTTGTAAGCAATCCACCATTCAACTTTGCTAGAAACGATCCGGGCGACGACCACCTCACGCAAGCGTGCCGTGGACTCTATCATCCGGTGCTCACGTCTAATTAATTAACCACCTAAAGATATTTCATAATGTATAATTTTTATCTATCTAAGATTCATAGTACCCCATCACATACGTTGTTCTCGTCAGAATGTTCAATGTGTCTAGATACCCTCACTTGGATATATAGATTTAGGTAGAATGGATATCTCTTCCATATCAATAGTTCCTATCTATCTGAAGTTCATAGTATTTAAATAATAATTTTGTTCTTGGAACAGAGGAGCAAACCCTGTTCTTACAAAACTCCTTCAATCATTTAATATCCTCATTCAGATGTATAGTTCATATTAATACTATAATAACTTAGTACAATCATTCTAAAATTTAAAGATCAGAGTATAACGTAGTTGATATAACAAAAGATGATAATATATTATGATACTATTAATTACGTTACATGATTCCCAGTATCATGTTCTTATTACATCAAAGTCTTATAAGACTTGAATTTATATAAATAGTAAGATAATACTAAATTAACATGGTCTCTTTCCATTGTTCGTCCCTGAAGTTACTGTCTAAAACTACAAAGGAAATTATTTGCAAGGATGAGCTATAACATGCTCAACAAGTCTAATTATTGCTTAAAGGTACACACACAATATTTAATTTGAAGGAATAAGAGTTCAACGATTTTGCCATTCAATAACTGAGGGTTTATAACTTAAACCAAGTATTACAACCGTTCCTGTCAATCGTAAAACATTTTGTTTGGATATCTTATAGGGGATCAGCCTACTTAATATCCTAGGATTATGCATATCATCCTAATTATGCCCTACTGCACTTGGTGTCAAATTTATCGACACAATAACATTCCTCCAAGGGTGTTTCCAACTCAGTATTAGATGTCGTACCAAAATAACTTGGTTTGACACAAAAAATTATGCTTTGATATACAATATCAACTCAAGATCACACGAATAATAATTCATTTCTTAAGTTATGCTGAATCAAGGAGCAATAAATTCACAATAATTGATAACCCATTTATCTGTACAAAATACTGAAAAGAATTTAGATTTGATTTCTGTTTCTAGGTGTAGTCCATATGTCAGTTTATACCTATATGTATTAATTGGGTTCATACAACATCATATGATACTAGATTAAACCCGGTCAAACTACCCTGGTCGAACTGTTCTTGAGGTTTCTGGGTAACCCAGAAACCAGTTGGTCATGGTTGAGCAGGCACTTTTGGCTTGATTCAATTTCTATTCAGTGTGTTGTTTTGATGTTTAATTGATTCCTAGTTGAAGTATACATGGAAGAGAACATCGAGATGTCTCAATATAACCTTAATTACATCATATATGGAAGATTTGATCCGGTCAAAGCTTGTCAGTGATCTGTCAGAGTGTTCTTCATTTTTTGGAAATTCCAGAAAACAGAAAAATCCGATCGAGTGGGCACTTTTTGGGAAGAACATCTCTCTGGATATTGATCCGATTGAGATGATTCTTATTCCTATGTCTTAACCTAATGTCAGACTACATCTACATGCTTTAAAATAGATCAAACTAATAATTTAAGGGGATTAAAATGTTTGACAAAAGTCCTTGTCAGACTGTTCTTCACTGCCATTGGCAGTTTGCTATATTTGCTTAATTCTTGTATGTAGATGTTATGGAAACATATTTTATCAATCCAAATCACTAAATAACATGTTATTACACATTCCTAAACATTAAAATAAAATTTTTAACAAAGCATCAAAGATCTACATAAAAATTAGGGTTTTACCTTTTTGAGAAATATTTATAATTTAAGTTTCTGATCTCTGATCTTACTTCTGCTGAGGCTTATTATGGCTTGAATTAGAAGTGTTTAGGTTATAAATTTCGTGGGTCTCAAGCATGGTAGGGCTGGGTGTTTATAGGATTGCAAGATTAGGGTTTTAGCTCATTTTTACCTACTAAAATGGCTTGTCATAGCTTAGATTGGTGTGGCACTTACATGTGGCTCGTGCTTGTGTTGGAGAGTGTTTAAGGGCTGCCTAATTGTGCTGAACACACTCCTCTCTTTTCCCTCATTGGTTGGTTTAGGTTAAATTTTGATTGGTTGATAACTTTTCACTTGGATTGCTTGTTTGTGATTGGTTCTTAAGCATGTCCACAGATTATAATCCTTCTGATTGATTCCTATTGGTTCATAGTGTGTTAGTTAGTTAACCCTAACTTCCAATTGGTCAATTTTTGTTCACATGGATTTGTTTTACTAAGCTAGGTTAAGTTAACCCTAATTAGGGTTTTATTAGGATTAGGGTTTCATAATTAGGGTTAGGGTTTTCAAGTAGGTTGATTACACTAATCTAGGTAAATTACCTGGAAGCACGACAAAGCATTTTTTCAGTGTAAGCAGGACAAAATAACTTGTTAAAAACGAATATACCAACAAGTGTATTGGTGAAAAATGTATTTTTAAGCTCGACGTTTTTAAGCTCGACATTTTTCGGTGAAAATTTTTATTTGTCCTAATTCTTCATTAGAGTATGAAATCGCATAATACGTAGTTAGAATAAGGAAATTTCATTAATAATCACATAATTTACATAAGCAATCTTATTAAGGTTCAGAATATCACATTCACTCCCTCTAATAAGAATTTCGTCCTTGAAATTACATTACAGGTTACAGAAATAAATGTGGATAGCTTTCTCGCATTTTACTCTCGAGTTCCCGCATAGCTTCTTCTATGTTTTGATTCTTCCAAATTACCTTCACTGAAGGTAATACTTTATTTCGTAAAATTTGTTCTTTCCTATCTATGATTTCAATAGGAATTTCCTCATACGATGGATCTCTCTCAATCTGAATAGGCTCGTGATTTATAAAGTGTTTATAATCAGGTTTGTATGGTCATAATACGGACACATGAAACGCGTTATGGATATGTTCTAACTCAGGAGGTAAGGCTACCTCGTAAGCTATCCCACCTATCCTTCTTAGGATCTGAAATGGTCCTATGAATCTTGGACTCAGCTTCCCTTTCTTGCCAAAACGTATTTTGTCTTTCCACGGAGACACTTTCAAAAATACGTGTGATAGACTCCACGACACGTTTGCATGAGGTGGTCGTCGCCCGGATCGTTTCCAGTAGGTTATGAAGGTGGAACGCTCACAACACCTCAACCCTTCGCCTATATTGTGACGAGAACCTTAGTACAATTATTTTGCCCTAGGAAGCTTGCGTTGAATAGAACACCAACGACACCTTGACTAAGCTTCTTCTGGTTAGCCTTTGTAAAATTCTACTTACAGTTTCCTTTCTAGTATCCAGGCTTATTGCAGTGGAAGCAAACTCCTTTGCTATCTGCATCAGTCTTGTTCTTATTGTCCTTTGTTTTTGCCTTTTTATTTACCTTCTTTGAATTGTTCTTCTTTTAAGAAGATCCTTTGGCCTTCTTCCGCTTCCTGGAAGAATCATCTACTAGTAAAACTTGGTCTTTCTTGGTTGGAAAGTGACTCTTTACAATTTTCAACATGTTTAAGCAACTCAGGCAGGCTGACATATAGCTTGTTCATATGAAAATTCACAACAATTTGTGAGAAAGAGTCTGGAAGTGATTGCAAGATCAAATCTTGGATCGACTCTCCATCCATTAAAACCCAGTTGTCCCAATTGTTCAATCAGATTGATCATTTTAGGACATTTGTCTATACTGTAGTGCCATCGGTCATTCTAGATCGGAAAAGCTCCTTAGATATCTGATATCTAATAGTCCTACTTTCCTCACCCTTCAACTCCTTGAAGGTGTCGGAGTACAGTAGGAGCATCCATAGTTTCATGCTGACGCTGAAGCTCGTTACTTATGGATGCGAGCATGATGCATTGGGCCAACTGTGCACCATCTTACTACTTTCTAAAAGTAGCAATCTCTTCCTCAGAGGCATTGTCTACAACCATTGCAGGGATAGGCGTATTAAGGACATAAGATAGCTTTTCAGCCTTGAGAACTATTCCCAAATTTCTTAACTAGTCCGTGTTACTTGGTCCAGTTAATTAGCATCTTATATGCTATGCAGTGATAGTGAATTAGACATCGTAAAATTCTATAAATGAATTTGTAATTTAACAACATTTTAGCATACATTCATTTTAATTAATTACCAAAATAAATTAGGTTTTTATTTTAAATTGGTATCTCTCACTTTTTAATCAAACTATATTACCCTCATTATATAGTTCGACAAATCTAATTAAAGATTTGCTAGCGAGAATAAGGATCCCATTTCAAATGTATATAGCCTTGTGGTGACACAACAAACGATATATAAATAAATAAGTAGACAACTATTGTCAATTACATCACTATGTAACTCCTTGTATTTTGCCTCTTAGATTACTTTGATCAAGTGGTGACACATCCGAATCAAAATTATCCAAGTTAAGTCTAACCTAGCACTTCCATATATTCGAAAGAAAAACATTGTCCTTGTGTGACACAACAAAACAACATCGTTCAGTCTATGTATAAGCATCAAATGTGATAAAGCAACATCTTAAATATTTTAATACTTGCCTTATGGTGACATAACAAACTCATATTAAATATTTAATACTCTATTGCTTTACCATGCTAGAAGGCGACGTTCGATATTCCAAATATCTTTGAACGCTTAGGACTTCATATAATTTCTTTGAGGGGTTTGTAATTATTATTTGTCTCATCTTGTTTAGCGCGCATGCACATATATATATAAAATACGCGTCATATTATTTTACACGCGAAGCATGTTGGATAATATATAATATATATATAGTAAGCATGCACATATAGAATACTATATTCTACCCGGATTGATTATGGACTTTTATTCTAGTTTGGTTCACTAGAGCCACCAAGTGAACCAAAAGGTCAAACCTAGGGTGCAAGAATTAAATTTAAATATAACTATTACATTTAAACCCGGGCTCCATTACAAACGGGTCTTCAAGCGCTCCTTGCTTCTTTGTCTTCAATTCTTCAAAATTAATTCTAACTAGTCCTATTACAAAAACTATTTACAATAAATAGAAACCTTGATCAGCAGTCAAGGGGAAGTACATAGGAGGGAGATAGAATTTACATTAAGAAAAAATTAGAGAAGACGAGGTACGCAGACCCCATTTATAAAAACCCATACATTCAAGCATCCACTAAAATAAATCCAATCACATATTGGTCAATAGTCCATAATCAATCCCTATTTATTATCATACATATCTCTACATGTATCAATAAATAACATTCATCCCATGAATAATAAAACCATTCAATATATGCATTGATATCATTTAATGGGCAATATTAGTTAGTATAAAATTCAATTTCAACTCCAAGTAGTTATCATGGAATCCAATTCCAACTCTAATTAGTTATCATGAAATCCAATTTCAATTAAAATAAACTTCTTTATTTTAATCATATTCCAAATCAAAATAAACTCTTTTATTTTAATTTATCCAATTTTTTGAATAAAAATAAACTCCTTTATTTTTAATCAAATTCCAAATCAAAATAAACTCCTTTATTTTAATTTACAAAAATAAAAAAAATAAAATAATTAAAATAATTTTACATAAACAATTATGCTCAATTAAATTGTTCTAAAGACATATCAATGTATATACAGAATCAAAACAATTAATAATTCACATAAAGTTTGGCTCTTGATACCACTGTTAGGTTTGTATAACGCGAACATGCAATCAAATTACATTAATAAAGCGGAAGCGCGATAAAATCAGATTTTAAAATTTTATACAAACCATCACCATGATCTTTCTTTATGCACAATTATTAATTAAACGAAAGAGATGGAGAATAAGAATTATATCCTTGTAGAATTCTAACTTCCTCAGGTACAAGTTCACCTCCAATTCCTTCGCGTTCTCCTTGAATTCCACCGATTAAATTACTTCCTTTGATCAACGTTAGCCACCCAAGTGTTTGGCCTCTAGAGGTGATCCACCAAGGAATAATACTTGTTCAAGAAGATGGGTGTTGGCAAAACCCTAGTTTCTATCTCTATAAAAATTGTAAGTACTCTCTACAATTCTTATGCAAGAGTGTATAACCCTAATCTATGATAAAACTTCTCTTATTTATAGATGTAGGAAAACCCTTCCCTAAACTATTTAGGATTAAGGTTTCTATTCTAATTAAACTCCTTTAATTAAATTAAACTTCTAATCCAATTAGGAATTCATGTGAGAGTACTTCTATTAATTAATTCCCAATCCTTATTAGGAATTAAATAATAGTAATAATAATAATAATAATAATAAGACTCCTCTTATTAATTTATATTTACTATTTCTAAAATATTAAATAATAAATATTAAGTTATTTAATTTATTCTATCTCCATAGAGTAAATTAAATACACTTAACTTATTATTATAATTATGCCATTTACTTCTTAAATAAATATTTTCCTTTTGCGGTGTGACCCTTTAGGTTCTCCATATTAAATCCGTTGTGAATAAATCAATTAGAACAATTCTAATCTTATTTAAATAAATAAATTAAACTATTTAATTTATTTAAATAAATAATATTTATTCTACAATAAGGGTAAGCCCCCTTAGCGATCAACGACTTTCCAGATAATATAGATTTCAACATTAATCATAAAAGAACCTTTCAATGCATAGTTACCGTACAATTTAATCCTTCTACCATATAATGTCCCAATTAAATATAAGACATGGAATTACTGTCAAATCTTATTTTATTTAATTATATGTATTTTGATTCTGAAATGCACAACTCTGATTAATGCAAATTAGAAACTCCTTTCTAATTTCATTCTGCTTTGGCCAAAGACTTCTGAGTCGTCATTTATCGAATCACATAGGACATTCTCTCCTTTTACTAGAAGTGGTAGATTCTTTGTTGATCATTCACCTATTTCCATGTACAACTTATTATACCCAATCATACCCTTTGATATACCCTAAAGGTCTTAAGGGATATGTTAAAGTATAACTCATCATACACAAGATACTATGATGATCTCAAGTCTAAGGATCACTTGTACTACTATCACTAGAGGAATTCCTATTGACATGCGAATAAAACTCCATTAGGTATTCCTTAGCGAGCCACGTTCAGTGAACTTATTCTCTAATAAGCACCTACATACTTGCTTTAGTGTCTCCACACAAATAATTATGAGATCAATCATTCTCTTCATAAGAGCAAGCAACGTATGTACTAATCTATCCGGATTCACTAATCCCCTTTTTAGTAATCCATCGATTAGGAACAATTTAAGTTTGTGAGCTATCTAGAATTTAGATCTCATTAACATGATCACCATCATGATTCTAAAAGCATTGCTCAAAACTATGGGTTTATCACATTTAATATAACAGCATTATGTAGATAATGTAAAATGCCTTTTAACAACCGAATAAGATTACAAAGTATATGCTACATCATATCAAATCTGATTGGCTTGTTTGCATACTACTTTCATTCAAAAGCACCATCTTGTGCGAATGTACAATCATTGGCTTTTCAAAATACAACTCACTTTCCAACTCACTCTCCTCTCTTTTTTCACTCTTACTCTCCACTGTTTCGTCCTCTTGTTTCTTTTCATTCTCATTCTTTTTATTCTCTCGTTTCTTTTCATTCTCTTTTTTACACTCAATCTTTTTTTTTTAATTTCTTTTTTACTTTCTTTTTGTCGTTCAAATTTGCATGTATTTTCTAAAGACATTACATCATTATGGAGTTCTTCTTGAACACTGGAATCTAATAGCTCTCCTTGGACTGCATATTCTTTGTCATCTTCTTCCTTCCTTGGCTGCCCTTGATTAACATATGCTTGAAGAAGATCTTGGAACTGCGAATCACACTCCATCATCTTAAAAAAATGGTCCCATAATGTCCTCTTTTAGCCCCTCTTTAGAAATTACCTTTTTCTTATACACTTTAGGAGTTTCTTGTGTCTTCCTCCAATGCGACTCCTCATGTCGACGAACCTTCCTATCGTCATCCCATGTTGAATGCCTTAAACGATGATCCACATATCGTGAAGATACATATTCCCCCCTCCTACTAGGCTGTACCGGAACAAACCGCTTTCTCATCACGGTTTTTAACTCTGCCCAAGTCTCGATAGGGGGCTCTCCACACCTTTTCTCACTACGCACTAATTGATCCCACCATGTAACTGCATGATCAGAAAAGTCTTGAATTGCTAGTTTGACCTTTCCATGCTCAAAATAATCATGATGTTCAAACTCACGATCCTTCCTCCTTTCCCATCTCAAATACGCCTCTGGATCATTCCTGCCTTGGAAAGTATTCTTTCGAGACCCATAAGAAACCATACTCATACATATTTGCTGCAAAACAAAAGTTAGTAGATAAAGAAAATTTTCCTCACACACTCCCTTACATGTTTCTCTCAAACAGTATATCACACAATTATGAAAACGCTCGTGTATCACACAATTGGCTTTTAACCTCAATTGATCTCACACTCTTGCCTTTTACCGCTCGTTATTCCCTCTTATAGGTTCTTTTTGAATTCACCAACAATTTCACAGTTTACTATTCAATCCAATAAGAACTTATCACAAAACAAACAATAGCAGTATAAGACATATGATAACCATGAAATTCACAGCCGCCAATTAAACCCTTCTTGATGAACCTCCAACTCACGGTTACCAAGAAAATTGCACCAAATAATAATTTTGCCCAACAATATTAATCAAATTAAATAACTGAAATTTTTTATTATTTATTTTTGTTTTACTCTTCAATAAGTAAAATAAAGGATAAGTAACCTGCTAGGAACTTAACTCTAATACCAAATGATAGACTCCACGACATGCTTGGATGAGGTGATCGTCACCCGGATCGTTTCCAACAAGTTATGAAGGTGGAACGCTCACAACACCTTAACCCTTCGCCTATATTGTGACGAGATCTTGGTACAATTGTTTTGTGCTAGGAAGCTTGCGTTGAATGAAACACCAACGACACCTTGACCCAATGTCTATAAAGAGACAAGAACCAAAAGTACAATCGACGTTTGATGTATGATAGAATGACGCCACAAATAACTATGAATTGTTGTATGATAAGTCGATAATTGAATCTCAAGAAAATTAAGAAATTAATCTAGGAATTCTCAAAGAACAAAAAGTAGAGAATAAACTCACAAGATATTGTATTAATCAAAAGTATGCTCCTTATTACATCAGCTTTGTATTCTATTTATACTAATAGAATAAACCCTAATTCTATAAGGAATAACAAACCTAAGCCAATAAGAAATAAGAAACCAATTAGGAAACTAAATCATAGTTAACAAATAACATGGAAATCAAATCCTAGCTTAACAAGAATCTTAATTACATTAGAAATGTAATATTCTGAACCCTAATAAGATTGTATATGTAAATTATGTGGTTATTAAATGAAATTTCTTATTCCGACTTTGTGTTATGTGATTGTATATTTTATTAAAGAATTAGGTCAAATAAAAATATTTTCGAAGCTGCTTAGTCGTGCTTACACGGACAAAACAATTTGTCGTGCTTCCGACGATTTCACCGAGAAGCATCTCGACAAATTATTTTGGTAAGCTGCTGTGTCGTGCTTGGAAATGACGAAGTGATTTGTCGTGCTTCGGAGTTAATATAATATTATATTAACTGATAAAAATCTAAATAAGTTAACTAGGGTTAAAAATGATAAATTGAACTATAAACGCTAATCAGAAAACCCTAATTGATAAAGGTTGTCCGAATTGGTAAATCAAAACCCTAATTGTTACACAAGAATCTTAATTGATATAATTAGATTCTAAGTAATAAATCATAACATTAATTATGAATCATTGAACTTAGATTAAAACCCTAATTGAAAGATGTAAACCCTAATTCATGAATTAAGAAATCTTAACCCTAATTAGGAAACCCTAATTCTAATTATATTATCTAAACTATAAATTATGAAATGTTAAACCTTAATTATGATATATAAACTTAATTAAGGTATTACTAAGCATAATTAAACATCGTGAACATGATTAACAAAAATCTATGTTTAATTAGTAAGAATTAAATCAAAATTAAAAGCTTTAACCAATATAATTAAGCTAGGAGTGTGCAAGCTTGTGCTCAACACACTCCAGCACAAGTAGGAGAATAGGATCAGACCTCAAGTAGCACAAGTTAAGTTGCCAAGATCTTTGTGGAGGCAAAAAGGTGTGAAATGACCTTAAAACCCTAACTTGCAAAGTTCTATAAATAGAAGACCAATCTGATCTTTCAAACCACGAAATTTTGTAACCTATACACTGATATTACAAGCCATAATAAGCCCTAGCAGTAGCAAGATCAGAATTAGAAAGAAGGAAATCAAAAGTAGCTCAAAAAGGTGCAAAAACCCTAATTTTACACTAGATCTTTAAAGCTTTGTTAGATGTTAGGTTTAGATGTTTAGGGATGTGTAATAACATGTTATTTGATGATCTGGGTTGTTAAATCATGCTTCCATAACATCTAGATATCAAAATTAGACAAACATAGTGAACTGTTTTTGACAGTCAAGAACAGTCTGACAAGGACTTTTGTCAGACCTTTTGATCGTCTTAAGTTGTTTGTTTGATGTGTTTTAAAGTTTGTATGTGTAGTATGCCATGTTAGCTACAATATCCAAATGGTAGGATGTTAAAAAAATCTCTAGGATGAAAGATATGAATGGTCAAAACCCATTGACCGACCATGGGAACTGATTTCTGGGTAATCCAAAAATCGTTTGAAGGTCCTGACAGCCTTCTAACAAGGTTTGTTTGGCTTATAACTTTCACATATGATATAAATAAGGTTATATAAATACATGTTATTGTACCCTGCCATGTATACTACAACATTAAATCATCAAAACACATGAAACGTAACTAGGATTCAAGGAATTAATGGTCAAACCACGTTGACCGTTCACGCTGGATGAGTTTCTAGGTAACCAAGAAAACTCAAGAACAACATGAACATGGTGGTTTGACCGAATCAAATCTTCAACGTGTGATATAATTAATGCTGTTTTGATACATGTCGTTATACCTTGTCATGTCTAGTATAACGAGCAACAAAGATTAAATTCAAACAAGTAACCAACTGGAAATAATTTGAGATCAAAGTGGCCTGTTCAGTGTTGACCGGCTGTTCTTCAAGTTGATGAAGAACACCTATAGCGACAGGTGTCCGTCGCTATAGGGCCCTTTAGGCGACACTCTCCTTCCGGCCAGCCAAGAACACCTAAGGCAACAGCGACTATCACTAAAGCCCTTTAGCGACGAAAATAAATAAAAATTAATAATAAATTCTAATAATTAAATAAATTATAAATAAATATTAAATAATTCATAATAATTAATAATTAAATACTAAAATTCATTTTTAATTATATTTACTAATTTTTAATATTCTGACATAAATTTTAATAACTATTTAATTTAATTAAATATTAAATTATTTAGTAATTATATTAAATAAATGATTTAAAAATGATATTAATGTATTTAAATTATTTTAAATGATAATTAAATCATTTAAAAATGTTACTGACTTTCTAAAATTATTATAAATAATAAATAAATTATTTTAAATAATATACTAAGTATTTAAAAATATTATAAATGATAAATAAATCATTTAAATATTAAACTAAGTTTTAAAAATAATTATAGATAATCATTACATAATTTAAATAATAAAATAAATTCTAAAAATATTATTAATGATAAATAAATCATTTAAATAATATTCTATCTTTCTAAAAATATTAGAAATGATAAATAAATCATTTAAATAATATTTTACATATCTAAAATTATTCTAAATGATAAATAAATTATTTAAATAACATATTAATGCTTTAAAAATATTATAAATGACAATTAAATCATTTAAAAATATTTTTAAGCTTGTAAAAATTATTTAAAAATATTTTTAAGCTTGTAAAAATTATTTAAAAATATTTTTAAGCTTCTAAAAATATTATAATTGATAATCAAATTATCTAGATTAATATTTAAGCTTCCAAATGAAGTTTTATTGATAAACCTATGTGTTTAGCTATCTAATGACCCGACCAAGATACCGAATCGATGTCGAACCTTAATAAAACTTGTCTAGTTTAACATGTTACATGTTATTATAAGTTCTAACGCTTACTATTGGTGTACATAGACTACGTACGCTGATAGACCTCGTTAACATTAGTTAAAAGATCTACGCTAAGGCAAGTGTTCTAACCTTACTCAAATTATATTTAAGCAAGTATTATACATCTTGCTATCAATTGTTACAAAGTTATTGCTTCTTGTTCAGCATAACTTAAGAAATGAATCATTATTTATACATTGCTTGATAGAGCTTAAATTGTTGTGTTAAACCAAATTATTTTGGTAAGACATCTTATACTGAGAAATGAAACACCTTGATGTACGGTTGTAAATGTTGATTATATATTGACACAAATTGTAGGATGATATGCATACTCCTAGGATATTCGATAGGCTGATCCCCTACGAGATATCCGAATCAAGCTTTTCTAAGTCATTAAAGACTGATAGAACTGATTGAAACACATGGTTCATGTACTGAACTCTCAGTTATACATCTTTGACATCTTTCAACTCAAACACATTGTGTTTATGTTTTCAAATAAACTTGCTGAGCATTTTTAGCTCATTCTTGTATACAACTTTCTTTGAAGTTTTAGATGGTAATCCCGGAACTTCAGGGACAGACAAGGGAAAAAGGCCATGTTAATTAGTTTTATCTTACTGTTTTGAATGATTCCAAGTCTTATAAGACTTTTTGTTGTAATAAAGACATAGTATTGAGAACGTTGTAATCAAATTTAATCTTATGAAATATATATATCATCTTTTGTTACATCTCTTATGTTGTATTTATATTCTTAGTTAAGTTAGAAAGTAGCATTTGATCTAGTACAGTATCCCTATGAACTATACATCTGTATGAGGGTATTTAAATGATACTGGGAGTTCTATAAGCGCTGAGGTTACCCTTAATGAGCGCTGGTAAGGTGTCACCTTTACCGGAATGCGCCCCTCAGTTCCAAGAATAATCTTATCATTAATACTATGAATGTCAGATATATAGGGAATATCGATATGAAAGAGATATTCATAAGATATGAATCTATACATCCAAGTGAGGGTATCCAAACACAGTTAACGTTCTGGCAAGAACTATTATTTATTATGGGATACTGTAAACCTTGGATAAATAGAAGTCATATATTATAAAATGTTTATAGGTAAATAGTTTCACGTGAGCACCAAATCTGCTACAAGGAGTGTAGAGAATTTGGGGGCGTCACAAGAAATATGAAAAGATATGAAAAATCCCTAAAAATATGGAAGAAAATCTGATAAAACGCATTTCTCGATTTTCGTGCCGCGTGACGGGCGCATGGCAGGCTCAAAGTGGCGCGGGGCGCGCTGGTTTTTGCAGGTGCGGCACGGGGCGCACCAAGGGCGCGCTGGTTTCTGCAGGTGAGGTGCGGGGCGCGCTAATGCTAGGCCAAACATGGCGCGGGGCACGCCGGGTGGTCAGAATGGAATCCTTCTCTGATTTTAAGTCCCGAACTTGATGTCTTGCTCTTCTTTCATTTCATCAATTCGGTTGAGATTTGGAAATTTCGAGTTCATTTGGGCCTCCAAATATTTATTTTGAGATAGCTAATCCGAATCTCGCATGGACTAGATTCTTATTCGGACCAGTTGGAGTATTTGGGCCATAAATTGAGCTTCCCCACTCCAAATCAGGTAATTCAAAAGCCCAAATTCATTAGAAACTCCAGGGCTACAACTTTTGTTCTTTGCCCAAGTCCAAATTCGGTGGTTTGCTAATTCAAAATTGGCTTACAAGGTGCTGATCAGTTAGTTGACAGATTTGGATTTTTAGCACATCACATGGGCACGTTTTTGGCTTGTTATTTGATTTGGATGGCTGATGCACATGACTTAGATTAGTTGTTGGATCTTGACCATCTTGTATGCTTGAGTGCCTATAAATAGCAAGAGGTGTTTCAACACCAACACACCAATTCACAAACCAATTTACACATTCATATTCTAACTCCTTCACATCATATCCTTGAGAGCATTCTCCACATTAGTTTGTTAGTATAGGAGTAAGGAGAGGAAGTAGATCTCCAAGGGGAGGCTACTCTCCTCTCCATTTTTATAGTTCAAGAGCAAGCAAGAGATCAACATTTATGGAAGCGAAGAATCGAAGACGAATGTTTGGAGATTGAAGATTGTGATCCGAAGTGACAGTCGGATGTCAAAACATAGTTTTTTTTCTCTAAACTCTTCCTTTATTTTTTATATTCTATTATTGTTGAATATCTTGTAAATTATATTTGCATATTTGCTATGAACGCTTCTCTTTTCTTTTATTTAGTTCCAATGAGATGTTGAACTTTTTATACATTATTTGTTCCTTCTTATATGAAGTTCATTCTCGATAATCTGTTTTAACTGTTGAATGATATTTATTTTGATTGATTTAATGTGATCAGTTAAGTTAATTTGATTAATATCATTTGCTAGATTAAGGGACAGTATTACGTGTAATTGATATTGTTCTTAATCACAAGTAGCAATTAGTGATACATGATTGTGGTCAAGCTTTTGAGTATTGCTATGATTATTGGAAGACAGGTTAAATAATCCGAGCTTGTGTGATTGTTGCTTGGAATAGTCTAATTCCCTAGTTCTTAATGCTGCTATTATATTAAATCTAGAGAGCTTGTTCTAGGTTGTATAATGGTTAAAATCTTGTGAAAAGCTTGTTTCATTGAGTGATAATTAAGTGGAGTTTCGGGTAGCAGAGCTTGTTGTTACCTAGGGCTATTAATTTCATTGAAGGATAAATATTGCTATGATAAGGTGATATTGAGCGGAAGAACTAGAGTCTTTATTTTATTCTTATTACTTTAATTCTGTTTCAGTTAATTAGTTAAATAAAATTCCAACCCCCCCTTTGGTTCACAAAGTATAAATTTAGACTAATCATTCTCTGTTGGATCGACTCTTACTTGCACTACTACATTAATATCTTTTGTAGTAAGGTTTTATTTTTGGGTGCTTGCGACAGCACGCCAAATTTTGGCGCCGTTGCCGGGGAATGATTTTAGTTTTATTTTTGTGCTTTTGTTAACCTTATTTTATTTTAGCAAATTTCTATCTTCGTGTAAACTCTTATTGACTTTTAATTTTGTAAGGACTCTTGATTTATCCGCGTTGATCTCAAGGTCTCAAATAAGAAATAAAGAAGTCGGGCCGACGACTATAAACCAAGCGCTACTTGGGAGGCAACCCAAATTTTGCATTCCTTTCATCCATTTTTATTTTATGTGATTTTATTTTTGTTTAGTTTTGTCTTTTGTGTTAGGTTGTTTTGTCTACCAAGCATCGGGGTGTTGTAGAGAAATCATCAAAGCCAAACATTCTACAGTTCAACACCCCACGATAATTGACATAATTTCAGGGAAGTCCTTTGCATTTGATTCGTTTATTGCTTACATTGAGGATAATGTCAGTTTTAAGTTTGGGGGTAGTATTTAATATTTGTGTTTTTTATGGTATTTAGTATTTGTGTGTTTTTATAAAAAAAAATATGATTTTTTAAGGGTCGTATTTAATATTTGTGTTTTTTATGGTATTTAGTATTTGTGTGTTTTTATAAAAAAAATATGATTTTTAAGGGTCGTTATTTTTAAAATGTGTTTCTTGAGTATTGACTTGATTTAGAACTATGACCAATGATAAATAAAAAAAAACAAAAAACTTGATTGAATAAATTGTAACTCATGAAAAATGGACAAATATTGCTTAGTCTGTGTGGTTAACTTTTTTGTTCGTTATTGCATTGCTTGAATCCCTACCTCATTTGAGCACTTATCCATTTGTAATGAACTAGTGGCACACTTAGAGAAGACTTATATATAACCGAATGCTTGTGGGAGATATCAATAAACTCTATAACTCGTTTAAACATCACTCGAAGCAATGTAATCAAGTTGATTTGTTGGTCATGTAGTGAGTTGAGATGGAGCGTAAAACGCACTCACTCATAAACATGTACTTAGGGGAGATAGAGCGTAAAACGCACTCACCTATATGAAAAAGAAAAAAAAGAAAAAAGAAGAAGAAGAAGAAGCAATTAATCGCAAATCTTGCAATGGGATGAGATGGAGCGTAAAATGCACTTGCCCATAAGAGATGACTTATGATAAGATGGAGCATAAAATGCACTTACCTAGAGTCTTTTGATCTCAATTTTTGTAATTTATGATTTGTCTACATTAGCGGTGAGTGATGTGTTAAGCATGTAGTTGTTGGAGTTTATTTTCCTTCATAAGGTAGTGTGGTTAGATAAGTTCATCCGAGTTATACTTGGTTTAGTGCAATTGGATACACACACACACGGAAAGGATTTAAAGTGAGGTATAACTAACAAGCAAGTTAAAATCCTAGACGTTGCGATATTTTGAAAGTTTTTCTAAAGTTATAATGTGTTGACATCTTTGAGGTCATTTTTCAAACTTTATGTCTCATTGCTCAAGTTAGGTTTTATTAGAAGAGTTTTAAGTCTTATTTTTGTATTTGTTTTGCTTGAGGACAAGCAAAGATTGAAGTTTGGGGGTATTTGATGAGTCAATTTTATACCTATAAATTGAGTATTTTTAGCTTGATGATTTGTGAGTTTTTGAGTAATTTATATTCTTTTTTATGTGTTTTTATCTTATTGTTATGGAATATGTCTTTGTATCACTTTTATGTATTTTTACTTTGTTTTGCAGGAAAAAAAAAAGAATAAAAAAGGTATTTGGATCAATGTCCATAATTTATCATTGACATAACAGCCCATTGAGGCCCAATTTCGTCCTTGGTCCAGCCTTTATCTCTCAACGCTCAAAGAAGGAAAGTTGTAGATCTATTTCTTAGCTTTCCGAATCATCTTGAAACGCCTAAATCGAAGTTCGGATGAGAGAGTTATGACCATTTTACCAACATACGTCAAAGCTGAAAATTACAGGAAATTGAGCTATTAGACAGATTGACCTTTGGGGCTTCGGTTGAGATTTGAATTGTGTTAGAGTTTCCAAATAAAAATGTGTTCTTCTTAAAGATTGTAGTAGACTTCTCAAGCTTTCTTTAAAGGTATGGTGGGCAAAATTTCGAGTTCATTTGGGCCTCCAAATATTTATTTTGAGATAGCTAATCCGAATCCCGCATGGACTGGATTCTTGTTCGGATCAGTTGGAGTATTTGGGCCATAAATTGAGCTTCCCCACTCCAAATCAGGTAATTCAAAAGCCCAAATTCATTAGAAACTCAAAGGCTACCACTTTTGTTCTTTGCCCAAGTCCAAATTCGGTGGTTTGCTAATTCAAAATTGGCTTACAAGGTGCTGATCAGTTAGTTGACAGATTTAGATTTTTAGTACATCACATGGGCACGTTTTTGGCTTGTTATTTGCTTTGGATGGCTGATGCACATGACTTAGATTAGTTATTGGATCTTGACCATCTTGTATGCTTGAGTACCTATAAATAGCAAGAGGTATTTCAACACCAACACACCAATTCACAAACCAATTTACACATTCATATTCTAACTCCTTCACATCATATCCTTGAGAGCATTCTCCACATTAGTTTGTTAGTATAGGAGTAAGGAGAGGAAGTAGACCTCCAAGGGGAGGCTACTCTCCTCTCCATTTTTATAGCTCAAGAGCAAGCAAGAGATCAACATTTATGGAAGCGAAGAATCGAAGGCGAATGTTTGGAGATTGAAGATTGTGATCCGAAGTGACAGTCGGATATCAAAACATAGTTTTTTTTCTCTAAACTCTTCCTTTATTTTTTAGATTTTATTATTGTTGAATATCTTGTAAATTATATTTGCATATTTGCTATGAATGCTTCTCTTTTCTTTTATTTAGTTCCAATGGGATGTTGAACTTTTTATACATTATTTGTTCCTTCTTATATGAAGTTCATTCTCAATAATCTGTTTTAACTGTTGAAGGATATTTATTTTGATTGATTTAATGTGATCAGTTAAGTTAATTTGATTAATATCATCTGCTAGATTAAGGGACAATATTACGTGTAATTGGTATTGTTCCTAATCACAAGTAGCAATTAGTGATACATGATTGTGGTCAAGCTTTTGAGTATTGCTATGATTATTGGAAGACAGGTTAAATAATCCGAGCTTGTGTGATTGTTGCTTGGAATAGTCTAATTCCCTAGTTCTTAATGTGACACCCCCAAATCCAGGTACTTAATTCCCACAAATTTGATGTTCACTATCACATTCAATCACATCTAATTACCCAATAATAAGATTAATAAAATAAACTTAAAGAAATATCTTCCCAAAATGGGTTACATCACCAACTATTAAACAATCAAATCCCAGCTTATCTTAACCTAATACATCAAATGCGGAATAAAACATAATTTTAAACAAGTCTTTGATACAAATAAACATCAAGTGGATGATAAATCTCTTGCTACTTTGGCATCTTGCCCTTGCCTTTACTCGTGGACGGTTCGTCCTGCTTTTCTGGCTTAGCTGCAATGATTAATGCAAGAGTGAGCAAACAATTGCTCACAAGTACGATAATAATATTTAAATGAAATGGATTTCAACTGAGGAATAATAGTTTTTCTGAATCTCAGTCAATAAATGATCAAAGTCTAAAAGCTCGTTTGAATGCTCGATTCAAAGAAAAATAGATTTCAAGATTTAGAAATTATATCTAAGGGTCACAAGACCTCGAACTATGTCCTAGGTTAACAAGTATCTCTACCGTAACCTTTAACAGTCGTATAGACTATGGACCAACATCTCGTACTCAGGGGGATCAGCCCTTTGTACAATGTATTGTGCACAAACATTTTAACGCTGTCGCGTAAGTAATCCCCTATATTAGGGTTGTTCATCTCAGTTTATCGTCTGAATCCGTACCAAAAGGAACTTGGCTTGGAACAAGAATAGAAAATATTCTAAGTCTTTGAAATCGCTCATCAACTAAGGACTAGCTGAATCAATAAGGGTTTGCAAGTCTAATTCATCAATTAAGCTTGCTTAATAGAAACTATACTCGAAATTTGAATAACAAACAACGATTGGAATAACGCTTAAGTACAACATAATAGTAACCTTGCTTGAATATCAATAAGCTAAGGTCAATAAGCTTGCTTAATATAAATAAACTTGCTTTGAATAAATTAACAAGTTAAAAGGAAAGAACAACTTGCTCAACGTAAAAGTATTGAATTGAGATAAGGAACTTGCCTCAAGCGTAGCTTACAAATTAAATATCTCACGATCCTTAAACAACCTATAGATTTAATTATAAAATGGTAACATAATTAGTCACAAGACTAAAAGCATTCTAGGCTTGCTTTCTATTCCATTTTATTATAATATCTCATTTAGCAAACCATAATCAACAAGTTTCAATTATCTAGGAATTTCATTAACCACTTAATACATTAGTATAAGTTTAATTATGCATCATAACTTCCCAGAAAAGAAAACAAAATAATAATAATAATTTTTTTTAACAGTAGTGATTCTCGCCGGGGCGAGAATTCCCTTCACAAACTCTCGCCGGGGCGAGAATTCACCATACAAAAATCTCGCCGGGGCGAAGATTCCTTTGCATTTTTCTCGCCGGGGCGAGAGACTCGGCTGTCGTCTTCCCCAGCTCGCGAATCAGTTTTACTTAGGCCAAATTTGGCCAAATTTTCCAAATTCTATCATCCAGTATACAAATTAAACATGCCCAGACATCATATATGATACAAAACATTTACCCAACATGTTTACTAAACATTTTAATCATTCTAACACATAAACAACCAATTTAAACCCAAGAATTTCACTGTTTATGAAAAATATTCATATTTTAGCCATATCAATAAAATTAAACTCTGTAACTTCATCTTTCAACCAATTAAAACTATTATTCTTGCATTATTCATATTTTTCATCATATAATCACAATCAAACATCAATTAACCGATTAATAACCAAATTAAACATCAATTTTCATACATATAAACCATTCATGAAATAAAACTCTGTAAAAACTAAAAGCTTAATTCCAAAACATGATTTCATGGATTAATCATTCAAATTAATCTATAATCATCACATAATCATCTAACACATGCTTTCTAACATTTATATCAAATATTTCATCTTTTGAGCAATTGAGTTCACATATAGAAAACTAGAAGCCATATACAGTAAAGTATAACAAAAAGGAAAAGAATTATACCTTCTATTGCTTTGATTAAACTCCTAGGGTTTTAGAAATTCTACCTTCAATTTCCAAACTCTTCTTCTCAATTCTCTCTTTTCTCTCAACTCTCAAATTCACAGAGTTCTCTCTCAACTCTGTTCTTTTCTTTCTCTTCTTTCTTTTCTTTTTACAACTGAAGTAATTTAAAAAAATAAAACTGATGAAATAAAAATAAAAACTGATGATTTAATAAAATAATAACGTATGATATTAATCTATCAGTTACATAATTCAAAAAGCCATAAGGATTGTTTGGCAAACTAATTTAAAAATAACCCATTATTCTAACTAAAGGTCTTAAGGCCTTGTTTGGTAAAACAAAATTAAAATAACCCATTATTTCCAAACAAAGGTCATAGGGCCTTGTTTGTTAAAGCTGAATTAAACACTTTCTCATTTATTTTAATAAATCATTATAACATATAGTTTTAAATGTCACGCTTCTAATTTAATTAAACTTATTATTAAATAAATTCAATTAAATCTGACTAACTTAAATAATAAATTTATTTAACAATTAACAATAATACCAAATAAATTCCCTTATTCAAATAAATCATTTATTCAAATAAACCTTTTCATCATCTAATTTAATTATTAAATTAAATTAGAATAAACATAACAAATCACATTCAAATAATATTTAACATTATTAAACTTAACATATACCCATTCCACAAAAACTTAATAAATTATTTATTTAGCTCAATAAATTAATAAAAATATTAATATAACTCAATAAATATTTTTATTCACTCACAAAAATTGCATTCGTTACATCTTTCCCTCCTTAAAAGGATTCTGTCCCCAGAATCACAACGCAATTAAATCGTCCGTTACATTCTCCCCTCCTTACAAAGATTCTGTCCCCAGAATCGCAATATAAAGATTAAACAAATAATTGAGGAAAATTTTGCATCATTTCCTCTTCGAGTTCCCACGTTGCTTCTTCAGCACTGTGGTTCCTCCAGATTACCTTAACAAAAGGTATCACCTTATTTCTAAGTACTTGCTCTTTCTTGTCTACTATCTGTACAGGAACCTCTTCATAAGACAAATCTTGTTGAAATTATATCGGTTCATGTTGTATTACATGCTTATAATCTAGCTTGTATGATCGTAGCACCGATATGTGGAAAACGTTGTGAATGTGGCCTAACTCAGGAGGTAGAGCTACCTCATAAGCTACCTCACCCACCCTTTTCAGCACCTCAAACGGTCCAATAAATCGCGGACTCAGCTTACCCTTTTTACCAAATCTGATTTTCCCTTTCCAGGTGTCGACACCGGGTTTTTCGCTTCGTGGTGTCCTTTTAGTCTTTTCCAATTTTAGCCTCTTGATTAGGTGATTTTGGGAAAAGGTCGGCATTGATGTCGACGGGGTTTTGAAAGATCATTTTTTATGATGAGCCAATTAACCAGAGTCGCCAGTTGGTATATTTGAAATGGATGTACCAACTCATCCGAGTTTTCGTTTTCGTAAATCGCTGGCTCATGTGTGACTCCGAATTAATTGGTCTGCGAATCGAGATTCATAGAGTTCGGGGGCTTGCTTAAGTGAGGGGAAGGTGTTAGGCACCCCTCGACTTCCGTAAAACACGGTTACCGCAATCTTGATGCTGTCCTATCTTTTAATTCATGAAATGTGTATATGTGCAGGTGTGTGTGTGTGTGTGCTTATGTGAATGTTGTGGTGAGTTTGTATGAAAGAATCATTTGGATTCTTGGGAAAATCGTGCTTTAATTTGGGAACGCTTCGGAATGTCTACACGAGAAAGCTTGATTCCTTATGAGAGAGGTTTGATTTTAATTTGTCAAAAGCCATGGAATTTTTCTTTAGGTGTCGTTTTGGAAAAAGAGGATTTTATTAAGCCTTAGCCAAAATAGGAATCGAGATTTATACGTTGCTTTCACAAATGATAGGCAATTTCTAGGATCTCTTTCGCCATATACATCAAGGTTTAATAAAACATTACTCATTTCTAAAATCAAATTTTGTGATGTTTGAAAACGATTTCCTTTAGCTTTCTCGTTAAAATAGGAGTCGACATTCGTTAGCATTCCCAATTTATTATCCTCGTGATGCTAATAACCTATTTTGATCGATTTTAGAAAAATCTTTATTGTTTTGGTTTTGAAATCCTTTGTTTGATGTTACAAATCAAATTAATCATCAAAACGCGTAGGGGGTTATTCACAGGCATGTAAGCCATCAAAATACCCCCGAACGCCAACAATCACATATTTTCACTATGACGGGGCCTTAAACACGATTCTTGCTTTAGCGTCGTTTTAAGGCCCGACGATTACATATTTACAATGAAAACTACATCATTCCTACTTCTTACATCAAGATATGTCCATCATCAGATTTGGACCACGGGGTCGCTTTCCTAGGCTCACAACCAAATTTCCACACACCCACAATCGGATGTTACAAGAAATAACCAACACGGATAATCTAACAATACCAAAACATCCTAAAATATCGATCTAAAAGAAACTATGCCAAATATAACATCGTAAAACAAACAAAAAAAGATCAACGAATAAATATCATTGGGTTATTAAGAAGAATTTTGTTCCGATGGAACCCTCACTAATAATCCCTAATTCATTGTTCCATCATGAATTACATGAAAACTACATTTAATTTGACCAAATGATGTGATAGAAATTGCAAAAATAAGGAGATTTTTACCTTGCAAATGAAATCCAAATGGATGTAAATTTGTCTATTCGGATAGAAGAAAAGATATATGTGATACAATTAATTCACAAGAATATTATTCCTCTCTTTTTCCTCTCTTTTACTCCTATTTTTGTTGCAAATCTATGCTATTTCTTCCTCAATTTTCGAACTTCTTGCTGCTGTATTTTTCTTCTTCTCGGATCTGCTGAATTCCTCCTCTCTCTCGCTCCCTGTATGCTGAAATGAGTTGTTATAGGCTGGCCAGAGCCAGCCACAGATTGATCTGCAGCTGGCCGCAGATCAATCTGCAGCTGGCTGGCCGTCTGCCTTCCACCCAGCACGCCAGCCACTTTGATTATTTAATTCTTCTCGGTTCCCGCACCGCACCTCGATTCTTGCGTCGCGCTGTCAGTTTTATCCGAAATGCCTGTATTTTGCAGTCCGATAATTACTGGGGGACGTGACACATTATTCGGAAATGCTCATTTCAGATGGCTTTATCGTCACGTTGATTTTGACTGCAACTTGTCGCGGCGGCGTCCAGTCTTCGCACTTATGCCGATTCTTTTGCTCCCGCAGGCGGGTTCAATTGACGATTTTGCCCTCCTGTCAAGGTTAGCATACGAAGTGCAAAATTTGGGTGTCTACACCAGGGACATACTTTGAGAAACACAAAACTGCCGATGTCAAATGCACGATCTTGGCGATGTTGATCCGCATATTTCTTTTGCCTGTCTTGAGCAGCTAATAATCTGGCTCTTATCACCTTGACAATTTCAGCAGTTTGTTGTACCAGCTCGGGTCCCAGTAGGCGACGTTCACCAACCTCGTCCCAACATAACGGGGTTCTACACTTCCTTCCATACAATGCTTCGTATGGCGACATTCCAATACTCGCGTGATGACTATTGTTATAGGCAAACTCGACCAGAGGTAAATGATCATCCCAGTTGCCTTTAAAATCCATGACGCACGCCCGAAGCATATCCTCCAACGTTTGAATTATTCTTTCGCTCTGGCCATCGGTTTGAGGATGATAGGCTGTACTCATTCTCAACTGTGTCCCCAAACAAGCTTGTAGACTCCTCCAAAACTTTGATGTAAACCGTGGATCTCGATCTGATACTATTGAACTGGAACTCCATGCCTTGAGATAATCTCTTTGACATATAACTTTGCCAGCTGATCCATAGTGAATCGAATTTTGATAGGCAAGAAATGCGCTGATTTCGTTAATCTGTCAACTATGATCCATATTGCGTCATACCCCTTCTGAGTAGTTGGAAGTCCTACCACAAAATCCATTGTGATATGCTCCCACTTCCATTCTGGTATCTCCAAGGGCTGTAACAAACCACTTGGTCATTGATGCTCCGCTTTAACTCTCTGACAAGTTGAACACTTCGCAACACACTCGGCAACCTCTCTTTTCATGTTTGGCCACCAAAAATGTTGTCGAAGATCTTGGTACATTTTTGTACTCCCCGGGTGTATTGAAAATCTTGAACTGTGAGCTTCGTTCAAAATCTCCTCTCTGATTGCCAATACTAACGGTACCCAGATTCTGCCTTCAAATCTCAACAACCCTTCGGTATCGATTTTATATTTGAGCTCTTCACATTCAAGCACTCTTTTCCGTATCTTAACACACTCCTCATCCTGGAGTTACACTTCCTGGACTTTGTCCACCAGAGTTGGTTGATTTTCCATCTGGAACAATTTTTCATTAGACTCTGCCAAACCCTGCACCTCTAACTCCAATTTAGCCATTTCCGCTACAAGCTTCTCCTGAGCAGTTAACAAAAATAGTTTCTCCCGACCTTTTCTACTCAAAGCGTCAGCAACCACGTTAGCCTTCCCTGGATGGTATAGAATTTCACAGTCATAATCTTTGATCAATTCTATCCATCTCCTCTGCCGCATATTCAAATCCTTCTGCGTGAAAATATACTTCAGACTTTTATGGTCTGTATATATTTCACACTTCTCCCCATAGAGATAGTGCCTCCAAATTTTTAAAGCAAACACTACGGCTGCTAACTCCAAATCATGGGTCGGATACCCTTTTTCATAGTCTTTTAGTTGGCGTGATGCATATGCAATAACCTTACCATTCTGCATCAGCACACAACCAAGTCCTTTATGCGATGCGTCGCTATACACCACAAAATTTCCTGTATCATCTGGCAAAGACAACACAGGCGCTGAGCTTAGTCTCTTCTTCAACTCTTGGAAACTCTCTTCGCACTTCTCTGTCCAAACAAACTTCACGGATTTTCTTGTTAAATTCGTTAACGGAGTGGCGATCCTAGAGAAATCTTGAATAAAACGCCTGTAATATCCTGCCAAACCCAAGAAACTCCTCACTTCTGACGGTGTCTTCGGCTGATCCCAGTTCATCACAGCTTCAACTTTAGCTGGATCCACCGAAATCCCGTCTTTATCGATAACATGCCCAAGGAATTGAACACGATCCAACCAAAATTCGCATTTTGAAAATTTCGCATACAATTTCTCTTTCCTTAACGCCTCCAATGTCACATTCAAGTGCTCCACGTGTTCTTCTTGAGTTTTGGAGTAGACCAGAATGTCGTCTATAAATACCACTACAAACTTATCCAGGAATGGTTTGAATACCCTATTCATTAAGTCCATGAATGCTGCAGGCGCATTCGTTAAACCAAATGACATAACCAAAAACTCATAGTGACCATATCTGGTTCGAAACGCCGTCTTTGGTATGTCTTCTTTTCTTACCTTCAATTGATGGTATCCACTTCGCAAGTCTATTTTTGAAAAGTACCTTGCTCCCCTCAGCTGATCAAACAGGTCATCAATCCTTGGCAACGGGTACTTGTTTTTGATCGTGACCTTGTTCAACTCTCTATAATCAATGCAAAGACGCATTGATCCATCCTTCTTCTTAACAAACAATACTAGCGCTCCCCATGGCGAAATGCTCGGTTGAATATACTTCTTGTCTAGCAGCTCTTGTAGCTGCACCATCAACTCCTTTAATTCTACCGGAGTCATTCGATATGGGGCTTTTGATATAGGGGCCGTTCCCGGTGCTAAATCAATTACAAACTCGATTTCCCTATCTGGCGATAATCCTGACAAATCATCAGGAAACACGTCCGCAAAATCCCTAACTACTGGTATCTCCTCCAGTTTTGCACCCATCTTTCGGGTATCAACTATGTAGGCTAGATATCCTACACATCCTTGTCTCAACATCTTTCTGGCTTGCACCATCGTCAGACAACTCGTTTGTCTAGGCGACTTGCTGCCATAAAACACTACCTTTGACCGAGTCATAAGGTTTACACACTTCTTTTGACAGTCAATAATTGCCCCATGGTTGAACAACCAATCCATTCCCAGAATGACGTCAAACTCCCCAAGACGAATTGGGATTAAGTTGACAGTCATCACATGACCCTTAATATCTACCTGACAGTTCTTGTGGACAAACTTAACAGGAATCACCTCCCTATTCGCAATTTCTATATTCATAGGGTAATCTAATTCTTCCTGGGGTAACCCTAATTTCTTAGCAAAATCATCGGATATAAATGAGCAAGTAGCACCCGAGTCAAACAATACATAAGCATTAACATTATTGACTGGAATGATACCTGACACTACATCCTTTGACTGCACAGCATCCTGCACCGTCATGTTGAATGTTCGAGCTGTAGGTCGGTTGGGCTGTGCCGGTCCTACACTGGCTCCTTTTCCTACACTGGCTCCACCTGTCGTTGCTTTCTTAGGGCAGTCTCGGGCAAAATGATCCTTTGACTCGCAAATGAAACATGCGCCCTTCTTCGGATTAGGGCAATTTGGTGAAATATGACCCTCTTGTCCACAGTTGAAGCATACCCTCTTACCCTTCAAACAAGCACCCATATGGCTCTTTCCACAGTTGCTGCACACCTCCATCTTCTTCTTCTGATTACCCTGTTGACTTTCCACAGAGTTACTATCATTCCATTTCCTCTTCTGGCTACTTCCCCCATGACTACCACTTGCCTTGTTTTCATTTTCATTCTTCTTCTTCCTCTGCTCCTGATTATACTTGGACAGAGCATCACTACCTCCTTCAGCGATTATTGCCTTTTCTAACACTGCCGCAAATGAGTTCAGTTGAAACAACGAAACTCGACTATATAACCAAGGCTTCAATCACTGCTCAAATCTCCTAGCCTTTCGCTCATCCGTGTTGACCTGATACGGTGCAAACCTCGCCAGCTCATTGAATTTTGCAGCATATTCAGGTACCGTCATGGTACCTTGCTTCAGCTCTAGAAACTGCACCTCCATCTGATTCTGAGCACTTGTTGGGAAATAGGTCTCGAAAAATATTTCCTTAAATCGTTCCCACGGAATAATCCCTTGGCCACCTCGAGTCTTGTTCGCCTGCCACCAGTAGCTGGCTTCTGATTTCAGCATAAAGGTTGCAAATGCCGTCTTCTGGTTCTCATTGACCCTGGCGACATCGAATACTTTCTCCATCTCCATGACCCAAGTCTGTGCTTCAATCGGATTCATGGAACCGTGAAACTCTGGAGGTCCAACTGCTTTGAAGTCTTTAAAGGTCGTAGCCTGAGCTTGGGGTTGATTCGCGAATGCTCCAGTTAATAGATTCACCAACTGCTGCATTGGGTTAGTGTTGGCTTCTTCGTTGTTTGTAGATCCCTCAGGAGTTTGTTGACGGGTTGGTTGTCTTCTTGGCGGCATTCTACTGTTAAGAATTCTCGTTATTAGACTATTGCTCAATTACTTAAACATTTAAGTCTCAACTTAAACATTTATAAACAACACTTAAACACATAACACATCTGATAAACTTTCGCATTTTATTCATTTACTGATTTAAAACATAATAAAAATAACATCGTGGTTATTTACATCAAATCATCTATCCTAAAATCACAAAGTTCCAGGATTACATCATTATTCTATCCCATTATATAAACTGGGATTAACAACGTATTAACTCATAAATTTCATAATAACATAACTAATCATAATCTATGATGACATCCCACGACGCACAGCTTCCTGGTGTTCCTGCTCCATAATACGAGTCACCATCCTTCGATCCACCATATCTGGATGACGATGAACTCGATCCAGAGCTCTATCCACTGTGGAGTGAAAAATATACTCCATATCATCAATCTTGGCCTTCTTTGACCGCACCTCACACTCAACACGATCTGCGCGGTTAGCCTCCCTCAACCAAGCAATCTCAGCTCTCGCCCGCTTAGCTGACTCCTCTTTCAACTCATCTCGTACCATCTCATTCCTGGCTATCAACTGTCCTCGTCGATACTCAGACTGTGCTAGCCTCTGCTCAGCCTCTGCAAGACGTGATGAAATGTCTTGGATCTCAGCATCCTTCTGCTCTAAAGTGGCTTGACGTTCCGCAGCCTGTTCCTCTAACTCCTCCTTTTCACTCTCTATATGAACCAGCTTCCACTCCACGTCTCCAAGATGTATATCTAGCTCCTCAATCTCACTATTCTTCTGCTCCAAAGCAGACTGTCGTTCAGCCAGCTGCCCCTCTAACTCCTCCACTCTGTCCTGCAACTCTATGTTGCGATCATACACCTGCTCGTACATCTGAACACCCAAAGTAGATAGTGATATCTCTTCAGGGTCCTCCTCCTCCTCCTCCTCAGGGTCCTCCTTAGGATCAGTCTCAGGCTCAGGCTCATACTCGTGGCCTGTAACTGTAATCAATGGGGATGGCTCCCTCTGCACTAGCTGCTCATGAACTACATGAATATCTCGGGGCTCCTCCTCCCTAGCCTGGCTGGGCTCTCCTCTATCAGTCATCCTGACAATAAGATTTTAAGTTTTAATCACTAATCGATAATACTCGCGAGCACATAAGTTTATTATCAAATAAGCACATAGCACATAATCATTTTATTATCTTTTATGAATTTCCGTAATCCATTCCTTAAAACTCAATAAGAGTTTATCACCTCTATATCCTCTATCTTCTAAAAGGCTACTACCCTAAGGTTTTTCCCATCTAAAGGTTCATAACCTATCAGCTCTGATACCAACCTGTGACACCCCCAAATCCAGGTACTTAATTCCCACAAATTTGGTGTTCACTATCACATTCAATCACATCTAATTACCCAATAATAAGATCAATAAAATAAACTTAAAGAAACATCTTCCCAAAATGGGTTACATCACCAACTATTAAACAATCAAATCCCAGGTTATCTTAACCTAATACATCAAATGCGGAATAAAACATAATTTTAAACAAGTCTTTGATACAAATAAACATCAAGTGGATGATAAATCTCTTGCTACTTTGGCATCTTGCCATTGCCTTTACTCGTGGACGGTTCGTCCTGCTTTTCTGGCTTAGCTGCAATGATTAATGCAAGAGTGAGCAAACAATTGCTCACAAGTACGATAATAATATTTAAATGAAATGGATTTCAACTGAGGAATAATAGTTTTTCTGAATCTCAGTCAATAAATGATCAAAGTCTAAAAGCTCGTTTGAATGCTCGATTCAAAGAAAAATAGATTTCAAGATTTAGAAATTATATCTAAGGGTCACAAGACCTCGAACTATGTCCTAGGTTAACAAGTATCTCTACCGTAACCTTTAACAGCCATATAGACTATGGACCAACATCTCGTACTCAGGGGGATCAGCCCTTTGTACAATGTATTGTGCACAAATATTTTAACGCTGTCGCGTAAGTAATCCCCTATATTAGGGTTGTTCATCTCAGTTTATCATTTGAATCCGTACCAAAAGGAACTTGGCTTGGAACAAGAATAGAAAATATTCTAAGTCTTTGAAATCGCTCATCAACTAAGGACTAGCTGAATCAATAAGAGTTTTCTAGTCTAATTCATCAATTAAGCTTGCTCAATAGAAACTATACTCGAAATTTGAATAACAAACAACGATTGGAATAACGCTTAAGTACAACATAATAGTAACCTTGCTTGAATATCAATAAGCTAAGGTCAATAAGCTTGCTTAATATAAATAAACTTGCTTTGAATAAATTAACAAGTTAAAAGGAAAGAACAACTTGCTCAACGTAAAAGTATTGAATTGAGATAAGGAACTTGCCTCAAGCGTAGCTTACAAATTAAATATCTCACGATCCTTAAACAACCTATAGATTTAATTATAAAATGGTAACATAATTAGTCACAAGACTAAAAGCATTCTAGGCTTGCTTTCTATTCCATTTTATTATAATATCTCATTTAGCAAACCATAATCAACAAGTTTCAATTATCTAGGAATTTCATTAACCACTTAATACATTAGTATAAGTTTAATTATGCATCATAACTTCCCAAAAAAGAAAACAAAATAATAATAATAATTTTTTTTAACAGCAGTGATTCTCGCCGGGGCGAGAATTCCCTTCACAAACTCTCGCCGGGGCGAGAATTCACCATACAAAAATCTCGCCGGGGCGAAAATTCCTTTGCATTTTTCTCGCCAGGGCGAGAGACTCGGCTGTCGTCTTCCCCAGCTCGCGAATCAGTTTTACTTAGGCCAAATTTGGCCAAATTTTCCGAATTCTATCATCCAGTATACAAATTAAACATACCAAGACATCATATATGATTCAAAACATTTACCCAACATGTTTACTAAACATGTTAATCATTCTAACACATAAACAACCAATTTAAACCCAAGAATTTCAGTGTTTATGAAAAATATTCATATTTTAGCCATATCAATAAAATTAAACTTTGTAACTTCATCTTTCAACCAATTAAAACTATTATTCTTGCATTATTCATATTTTTCATCATATAATCACAATCAAACATCAATTAACCGATTAATAACCAAATTAAACATCAATTTTCATACATATAAACCATTCATGAAATAAAACTCTGTAAAAACTAAAAGCTTAATTCCAAAACATGATTTCATGGATTAATCATTCAAATTAATCTATAATCATCACGTAATCATCTAACACATGCTTTCTAACATTTATATCAAATATTTCATCTTTTGAGCAATTGAGTTCACATATAGAAAACTAGAAGCCATATACAGTAAAGTATAACAAAGAGGAAAAGAATTATACCTTCTATTGCTTTGATTAAACTCCTTGGGTTTTAGAAATTCTACCTTCAATTTCCAAACTCTTCTTCTCAATTCTCTCTTTTCTCTCAACTCTCAAATTCACAGAGTTCTCTCCCAACTCTGTTCTTTTCTTTCTCTTCTTTCTTTTCTTTTTACAACTGACGTAATTTAAAAAAATAAAACTGATGAAATAAAAATAAAAACTGATGATTTAATAAAATAATAACGTATGATATTAATCTATCAGTTACATAATTCAAAAAGCCATAAGGCTTGTTTGGCAAACTAATTTAAAAATAACTCATTATTCTAACTAAAGGTCTTAAGGCCTTGTTTGGTAAAACAAAATTAAAATAACCCATTATTTCCAAACAAAGGTCATAGGGCCTTGTTTGTTAAAGCTGAATTAAACACTTTCTCATTTATTTTAATAAATCATTATAACATATAGTTTTAAATATCACGCTTCTAATTTAATTGAACTTATTATTAAATAAATTCAATTAAATCTGACTAACTTAAATAATAAATTTATTTAACAATTAACAATAATACCAAATAAATTCCCTTATTCAAATAAATCATTTATTCAAATAAACCTTTTCATCATCTAATTTAATTATTAAATTAAATTAGAATAAACATAACAAATCACATTCAAATAACATTTAACATTATTAAACTTAACATATACCCATTCCACAAAAACTTAATAAATTATTTATTTAGCTCAATAAATTAATAAAAATATTCATATAACTCAATAAATATTTTTATTCACTCACAAAAATTGCATTCGTTACACTTAATGTTGCTATTATATTAAATCTAGAGAGTTTATTCTAGGTTGTATAATGGTTAGAATCTTGTGAAGAGCTTGTTTCATTGAGTGATAATTAAGGGAAGTTTTGGGTAGCAGAGCTTGTTGTTACCTAGGGCTATTAATTTCATTGAAGGATAAATATTGCTATGATAAGGTGATATTGAACGGAAGAACTAGAGTCTTTATTTTATTCTTATTACTTTAATTCTGTTTCAGTTAATTAGTTAAATAAAATTCCAACCCCCCTTTTGGTTCACAAAGTATAAATTTAGACTAATCATTCTCTGTGGGATCGACTCTTACTTGCACTACTACATTAATATCTTTTGCAGTAAGGTTTTATTTTTGGGTGCTTGCGACAGCACGCCACTCCTTGACTTGACTTGTGTTGATTTGGTCTTACTAAATAGATGGTATCTAGCAATCCCAAATCACATAGTTGATCCTCCTCTCGTGGTTCCTTTGAATTGAGCTTCATTATCAACATCCTCGAACAGTTTTTAGCCCAATTACTTGCTATCATTTGTTCTACACCCAGAACATGAGTTGACTCTTGATTGCTTGATGCGAGCTTGGTCAGGATCTCATCAACGTGGCTTCCAACTTTGAAATCTCGTTGTTATCTGTGTTGATCTGCGTACTTCTTTTGTCGATCTTGAGCAGTTTGTAATCTTTCTCGTATAATTCGAATTACCTCAGCAGTCTGTTGAACTATTTCCGGTCCTAACAATTGTCGTTCCCCGACTTCGTCCTAACATAATGGCGTTCTACACTTCCTTCCGTACAGAGCTTCATATGGTGGCATTCCTATGCTGGCATGGTAACTATTGTTATAGGCAAACTCTACTAAAGGTAACTGATCCTCCCAACTTCCCTTGAAGTCCATGATACAAGTTCGCAACATGTCCTCCAATGTTTGAATTGTCCTCTCACTCTGTCCGTCTGTTTGTGGGTGATATGCTGTGCTTAACCTTAATTGGGTTCCTAAGTATTTTTGAAGATTTTTCCAAAAAGTTAACGTAAACCGTGGATCTCGGTCTGACACTATAGAAACAAGAACTCCATGTCTAGACATAACTTCATTAATGTAAAGCTTGGCTAATTGGTCAAGGTTGAAACTAACTTTAATTGGTAGAAAATGGGCAGATTTGGTGAGATGATCAACTATTACCCAAATAACATTATGGCCTTTCTGTGTCTTTGGAAGACCTACTACGAAATCCATGGTGATATGTTCCCACTTCTATTTAGGAATTTCTAAAGGCTGTAGTAACCCACTAGGTTTTTGGTGTTCGGCTTTAATCTTTTGGCAAGTTAGACATCTACTTACCCATTCTGCTATTTCTCTTTTCATATTTGACCACCAAAAGTGTTGGCTTAAGTCTTTGTACATTTTTGTGCTACCTGGATGAACGGTGATTTTAGAACTATGAGCTTCATTTAATATTTCATTTTAGTTCTTGTACTGAGGGTACCCATATTCTATTCATATACCTCAATACCCCATCGTTATCTACTCTGAATTTGTTATTCTTAATGTGAGTTATTTCATTTTTACACTTTTGACACTCTTCATCTGTCTCCTGTAGTTCTTTGACTATATCTAGTAAAGTCGAACTCTCCATTACAAATAATTTATGAGTAGAGTTAATTGGAATTCTTACCTCAATCTCAAGTTTGCTAAATTCTCTAATTAGTTCATCTTGAGTTGTTATTACATTCAATTTCTCTTGGTTCTTTCTACTTAACGCGTCCGCAATAATGTTGGCTTTCCCGGGATGATATAAGATTTCACAGTCAAAATCCTTTATCAACTCTAGCCATCTCCTCTGGCTCATATTTAGCTCCTTCTTCGTGAAAATATAATTCAGACTTTTGTGATCTGTGTATATTTCACACTTCTCCTCGTATAAGTAATGCCTCCAAATTTTCAAGGTAAATACTACGATGGCTAACTCAAGATCATGAGTAGGATACCTCTTCTCATAATCTTTGAGTTACTGTGACGCATACGCAATCACTTTCCCATGTTGCATCAAGACACAACCTAATCCCTTGTGTGATGCATCACTATAAACTACAAGGCCCCCGGTATTATCTGGTAAAGATAACATTGGTGCCATACTCAATCGCTTCTTTAACTCTTGGAAGCTTTCTTCAAATTTATCTGTCTAGACGTATCTTACCGTCTTTCGAGTTAAATTGGTTAACGGGGTTGCTATTTTTGAAAAATCTTGTATAAAACGCCGGTAGTAACCCGCTAAACCGAGAAAACTTCTTACCTCTGTTGGAGTTGTTGGTTGTTCCTAATTCACAACCGTCTCTATCTTCGCTGGATCTACTGCAATCCCGTTCTTGTCAATTATAGAACCTAAGAATTGGACTCGTTCTCACTAGAATTCACACTTGGAAAACTTTGCATAAAGTTGTTCCTTTCGTAATATCTCCCATACGTTCCTCAAATGTTTAGCATGCTTTATCTGTGTTTTCGAGTATATTAAAATATCATCGATGAATACCACGACAAATTTGTCTAAGCATGGCTTAAACATTCGATTCATTTAGTCCATGAATGCTGCCAGCGCATTCGTCAACCCAAAGGACATTACAAGAAATTCATATGTCCGTAGCATGTTCTAAACGATGTCTTCGGCACATCTTCTTTTCTTACCTTTAACTGATGATAACTTGATCATAGGTCAATTTTTGAAAAGTGTTCGACCCCTTTTAACTGGTCAAATAGATCATCAATTCTTGGTAAAGGATACTTATTCTTTATGGTCAATTTATTCAATTCCCGATAATCGACACATAACCTCAAAGTTCTATCCTTTTTCTTTACAAACAACACAGGTGCTCCCCATGGTGAAACACTAGGTTGTATGTAATTTTTGTCTAAGAGTTCTTGCAATTGCATAAGCAATTCCTTCAACTCAACTGGTGCCATCCTGTAAGGTGCCTTCGAAACTGGCGCCGTACCAGGTGCAAGATCGATAACAAACTCGATCTCCCTATCCAGAGGAAGACCTAGTAAGTCATTGGGAAACACATCTTGAAATTCCCTAACTACATGTATTTGATCTAGCTTTACTCCTTCCTTTCGAGTATCTACTATATATGCCAAATAACCCGTACTACCCTTTCTAAGCAATCTCTCCGCCTGCATTACTATCAAACATTGAGATTGTTTAGGTGAACAACTATTGCTGAACACTACCGTTGACTTCGATGTTGTCAACAGGTTCACACGCTTCCGATGGCAGTCAATTATTGCATTATGATTAACTAACCAATCCATCTCTAGAATTACGTCGAATTCTCCCAGCTGTATAGTAATAAGGTTTACAAGGAACTTGTGTCCCTTAATTTCTACGTTACAATTTCTATATATGTTTTTAACGGGAGTTATCTCTCTGTGACACCCCTAAATTCCGGTACCAATTCTTTGAATTTGGTGCTCACGATAAATAACATCCATCCACCTTTAATCAACATATGAAAACTAAATGCAGAATAAATAATCATATATTGATCATTTCAAAAGGTTTACAAATGGTCCCAAGGTCTATTAACCTTAAATACGTACATCTTGGAGTTCCAAAACATATATTAAGACTTGGGTTACATAATAGTTATCTAAACGGGACATTAAGACAGGTAATCATGTCTATCCGAAGCCTAGAACTTCATCTTCTCCTTTCCCTTATCTCTGCTCGAGCACTCGGGCTTAACTGTAATATTTCATGATATAGCAAGGATGAGCAACGAGTTTGCTCAGCAAGTTTAAAATGAATAAGAGAGGTATATCATGAATGAGTTTGAATAATAGCATGGCTCAACAATTTCATAAACAATTGATGAAACAACTGAATAATATAATCATGGTTCAAATGAAAATATGAAGATTGATTATTTACTACCAACAGTCAAATAGACTATGAACATACACTTGAGGTATCAGTCGCATTGACTGACCCCCTTAGGTTGCCAACTACAGAGTATATATGCAAGAGGATCAGCCTTTTATACCTATGAATATGCATACCATTTAACTCTGCCTTGTACCGTCTTTCAAATACTTAGGAAACTCCCCTCCATGGGGTTGTTCATCTCAGTCTAAGAATTCGCACCTAACTATTGGTTTGGATAGCTTTTAAATTTATAATTTTTTCAGGTCTAACCGAAACAATGGCTTAGACCTCTCTTGAATGGTTCCTTAAATAACAGAACCTTAACTGGTAGCACAGTCCAACAATAGAACTGAAAATCAAATGCACTGTGTGCGAATGCCAATAATACCGATGTGGAATAATTCTAAAACAATTAAACCACTTAGCACATGCTTAAAAATCAAGAATCAGGCTTGAATTTGAGAAACTTGCATCATTTAAGAAATTTTAACATTTTAGCTTTATAGCAACGTTTGCACAATGAACAAGGTTGTGTAAAATAGGAACTTTCATAATATTAGGGAAGCTGCATACAGTACATAAGAGTATCCAGGTTAAGGACTTTCACACAACAAGCGTTACATGATTAGGAACTCGCTCAGTATACTTCATATAAAGTAGAGAATTTGCAATAAGAAGCATAAGATTAGAAACTTGCAGTATGTAAAGAATATACACAATAGTATGACAAGGATTCGCACAATATAATAACTGAGTAGAATGGGGTCTTGCACACAACATATAAGGGTGTGAAGGATAGGGAACTTGCCTGATTTGTTGTTTATAAATTACTCTACGATTCTGCTCTGCAAGTATCCTACAATAATTATAATTACTCTACGATCAGTCATAGTTAAGTTTCCAAAAAAGGATTAATTAGACTTACTTAAAAGACTATCTAATGGTCTATTTAATCACCCTATGATCTGCTACCCTGCTCTATGGTTCGTAGGGCTCCATTACTGTCAGTGGGGTCACTCTACGATTAGTGGTGTGACTCTACGATCACTAATGAAGCTTAATGATGGTTTTAGTGAAGCTTTACGATCTGCAAAGATTGACTTTACAACCGCCAAGTTCACTCTACGATTCTCAGAGCTGCTCTATGATCGGTTGTTGAAGCCTTGCCGTAGAGTAGGGTGGTTATGAAACTGACTGACGAAGCTCTATGATTGGTTTAGGATTAGCCAAGGCCACATCACGTTGGCCGGGTGGAACTCTACGGTTGTTGAGCAATACTCTACAAATGCCGAGCAAGACTCTACGATGGCCGAGCAATACTCTACGATTGCCAAGCAATACTCTACGATGGCTGAGCAATACTCTACAAATGCCGAGCAAGACTCTACAATGGCCGAGTAATATTCTACGAATGCCGAGCAAGACTCTACGATGGCCGAGCAATACTCTACGATTGCTTAGCAATACTCTACGATCGTAGAGTATGCTCTACTGATACCCATTGACTTGGCTAACTCACTTCTTGACCATAAAGGCACTCTACGACCGTGGTAAGGACACTCTACGACCGTGGTAAGGACACTCTACGACCATGGTAAGGACTTTCTACGATTGTAAGGTCCACCTTACTATATACTCAGACTTAAGGTAACTTTATGATTCAACTTAAGGAACATCCCTTGGCTGATTGGCCTGAGACCACACGATTCCAGCAACCTAACTTATGGTTTATTGAACTCAGTGGTTGGTTTAAACTCAATATCCCTTACTGTGACTGCTCATACATGGTTTGACAGAAGTCTTTAGGTCTGGTTTATTTAAAAGATCACTGTGCATACTTAGATACACTCTTTTTTGGTTTTACTAGTAGTTAATCATCAGTCCAACTGCTATCCCCTATGGTCTATAATCACAGTCAAATAATCATCTAATTAGGACATCATAGATCTACCATTCCCATGATTTAACTAGAGTCTGGTCATGACTCCCTACTATTTATATATAAGGCGTGCAACACTCTACAATTATAAACAATGGAAGTATATAAACTGTAGTTCTGGTACTTAAATATTTTCTGGGTGGAAAGACTAAGGCACTACTACCATAGTCATGAACGTAGTATGCACACAAGCCAATCATATTTGATATGATGTAGCATATACTTTGTAATCTTATTCGTTTGTTAAAGGCATTTTCATTATCTACATGATGCTGTGTTATTTAAAATGTAATAAACCCATAGTTTTGAGCAATGCTTTTAGAATCATGATGGTGATCATGCTAATGAGATCTAAATTTTAGATAGCTCACAAACTAAAATCGTTCCTAATCGATGGATTACTAAAAAGGGTATTAGTGAATCCGGATAGATTAGTACATACGTTGCTTGCTCTTATGAAGAGGATGATTGATCTCATAATCATTTGTGTGGAGACACTAAAGCAAGTATGTAGGTGCTTATTAGAGAATAAATTCACTGAACGTGGCTCGCTAAGGAATACCTAATAGAGTTTTACTCGCCTGTCAATAGGAATTCTTCTAGTGATAGTAGTACAAGTGATCCTTGGACTTGAGATCATCATAGTATCTTGTGTGTGATGAGTTATACTTTGATATGTCCCTTAAGACCTTTGGGGTATATTAAAGGGTATGATTGGGTATAATAAGTTATACATGGAGATAGGTGAATGATCAACAAAGAATCTACCACTTCTAGTAAAAGGAGAGAATGTCCTATATGATTCGATAAATGACGACTCTGAAGTCTTTGGCCAAAGCAGAATGAAATTAGAAAGGAGTTTCTAATTTGCATTATCAGAGTTGTGCATTTGAGAATCAAATACATATAATTAAATAAAATAAAACTTGACAGTAATTCCATGTCTTATATTTAATTGGGACATTGTATGGTAGAAGGATTGAATTGTACGGTAACTATTCACTGAAAAGTTCTTTTGTGATTAATGTTGAAATCTATATTATCTGGAAAATCGTTGATCGCTAAGGGGGCTTACCATTATTGTAGAATAAATATTATTTATTTAAATAAATTAAATAGTTTAATTTATTTATTTAAATAAGATTAGAATTGTTCTAATTGATTTATTCACAACCGGTTTAATATGGAGAACCTAAAGGGTCACACCGCAAAAGAAAAATATTTATTTAAGAAGTAAATGACATAATTGTAATAATAAGTTAAGTGTATTTAATTTAATCTATGGAGATAAAATAAATTAAATAACTTAATATTTATTATTTAATATTTTGGAAATATTAAATATAAATTAATAAGAAGAGTCTTATTATTATTATTACAATTACTATTATTTAATTCCTAATAGGGATTGAGAATTAATTAATAGAAGTACTCTCTCATAAATTTCTAATTTGATTAGGAGTTTAATTAATTAAAGGATTTTAATTAGAATAAAAAAACCTAATCCTAAATAGTTTAGGAGGGTTCCCTATATCTATAAATAAGAGGAGTCTTATCATGATTTAGGGTTAAACAGTTACACACTCTTCCATAAGAATTGGAGAGAGAGAGAGAGTACTTGCAATTTCTATAGAGATAGAAACTAGGGATTTGCCAACACCCATCTTCTTGAATAACTATTATTCCTTGGTGGATCACCTCTAGAGGCCAAACACTTGGGTGGCTAATGTTGATCAAAGAAAGGAATTTTATCGGTGGAATTCAAGGAGAACTCGAAGGAATTGGAGGTGAATTTGTACCTGAGGAAGCTTTGATTCACGAGGGTATAATTCTATATCTCTATCTCTTTCGTTTAATTGATAATTAATCACAAGGATGATCATGGTGATGGTTTGTATGAAAAATTTTAAAATCCGTTTTATTGCACTTCCGCACTATTTATGTAATTTGATTGCATGTTTGCGCTATATACAAACCTAACAGTGGCATCAGAGCCTAACCTTGTGCTAATTATCGATTATGATGATTCCATGTATGTATGGGTATGTGATTGGATCGATTTTCTGGAAAACGAAAAAAAATTTCGAAGTCTGCTACGCGGCGCGGCCGCGTCGCTTCCAGTTCATTCTGGATCGCGGCCGCGCCCTAACCCAGAAATTGTTTCTGGGGGTGTAGCGCGGCCGCGCCGCTCCTAGTTCATTTTGGAGCGCGGCCGCGCCGGTCTGCAGATTTTGAAAATTTTTTATTTTGATTTTATTTATTTTCAATTAAGATAAAAGGTTTATTTTGAATTGGAATATAATTAAAATTAAAAAGTTTTATTTGAACTTGGAATTAGATTCTACGTTAACTAGAATAAAGGAGTTTATTCACATTTGGAATATGATTCCATGTTTCCTAGAATAAAGGAGTTTATCCACATATAGAATAGGATTCCATGTTTCCTTAAAAATAAAGATGTTTATTTTGATAAGGAATAGGATTTAACATATTTTATTTTCTAACAATTTTAAGTTAAAATAAAAGAGTTTGTTTTGAACTTGAAATTGAATTCCATGTTAATTGAAATAAAAGAGTTTATTTTGATTTGGAATTTGATTAAAAATAAAGGAGTTTATTTTTATTCAAAATTGGATAAAATAAAATAAATAAGTTTATTATGATTTCAATTTTGATTAAAATAAAGGAGTTTATTTTTGTTTCAAAATTAGATTTCTAGTAAACTTTTAATTGCCCATTAAATGATATCAATGCATATATGGAATGGTTTTATTATTCATGAGATGAATGTTATTTATTGATACATATGGAGATAAGTATGATAATAAATAGGGATTGATTATGGACTACTGACCAATGTGTGATTGGATTTATTTTAATGGATGCTTGAATGAATGGGTTTTTATAAATGGGGTCTGCGTACATCGTCTTCTCTAGTTTTTCTTGATGTAAATTCTATCTTCCTCCTATGTACCTTCTCTTGACTGCTGATCAAGGTTTCTATTTATTGTAAATAGTTTATCTAATAGGTTTAGTTAGAATTACTTGAAGAATTGGAGACAAAGGAGCAAGGAGCGCTTGAAGACCCGTTTGTAATAGAGCCCGGGTTTAAATGTAATAGTTATATTTAAATTTTGTTCTTGCACCCTAGGTTTGACCTTTTGGTTCACTTGGTGGCTCTAGTGAACTAAACTAGAATAAAAGTCCATAATCAATCCGGGTGGAATATAGTATAATATATGTGCATGCTTACTATGTATATATTATATATTATACAATATGCTTCGCATGTTAAATAATATGACGCGTATTTTATATATATATGTGCATGTGAGCTAAACAAGATGAGACAAATAATAACAAACCCCTCAAAGAAATTATATTAAGTCCTAAGTGTTCAAAGATATTTGGAATATCGAACGTCGCCTTCTAGCATGGTAAAGCGATATAGTATTAAACATTTAATATGAGTTTGTTGTGTCACACAAGGCAAGTATTAAATATTTAAGATGTTGCTTTATCACATTTGATGCTTATAAATAGACTGAACGATGCTGTTTTGTTGTGTCACACAAGGACAATGTTTTTCTTTCGAATATATGGAAGTGCTAGGTTGGACTTAACTTGGATAATTTTGATTCGGATGTGTCACACTTGATCAAAATAATCTAAGAGGCAAAATACAAGAAGTTACATAGTGATGTAATTGATAATAGTTATCTACCTATTTATTTATATATAGTTTGTTGTGTCACACAAGACTATATACATTTGAAATGTGATCCTTATTCTCACTAGAAAATCTTTAATTAGATATGCTGAACTATATAGGGAGGGTAATATAGTTTGATGAAAATAGTGGGAGATACCAATTTAAAATAAAGACCTAATTTATTTTAGTAATTAATTAAAATGAATGTATGCTAAAATGTTGTTAAATTACAAATTCATTTATAGAATTTCACGATGTCTAATTCACTATCACTGCATAGCATATTAGATGCTAATTAATCGGACCGTATTAAACGGACTGGTTAAGAAATTTGAGAATAGTTCTCAAGGCTGAAAAGCTATTTTATGTCCTTAATATGTCTATCACTGCAATGGTTGCAGACAATGCCTCTGAGGAAGATATTGCTACTTTTAGAAAGTAGTAAGATGATGCACAGTTGGCTCAATGCATCATGCTCACATCCATGAGTAACGAGCTTCAGCGTTAGCATGAAACTATGGATGCTCCTATTATACTCCTGCACCTTCAAGGAGTTGAAGGGTGAGGAAAGTAGGACTATTAGATATCAGATATCTAAGGAACTTTTCCGATCTAGAATGACCGATGGCACTACAGTACAGACATATGTCCTAAAATGATCAATCTGATTAAACAATTGGGACAACTGGGTTTTAATGGATGGAGAGATGATCCAAGATTTGATCTTGTAATCACTTCCGGACTCTTTCTCACATATTGTTGTGAATTTCCACATGAACAAGCTATATGTCAGCCTGCCTGAGTTGCTTAAACATGTTGAAAACTGTAAAGAGTCACTTTCCAACCAAGAAAGACCAAGTCTTACTGGTAGATGATTATTCCAGGAAACAGAATAGGGCCAAAAGATCTTCTTAAAAGAAGAACAATTCAAAGAAGGTAAATAGAAAGGAAAAAACAAAGGACAATAAGAACAAGACTGATGCAGATAGCAAAGGAGTTTGCTTCCACTACAATACGAGTGGATACTAGAAAGGAAACTGTAAGGAGAATCTTACAGAGGCTAACTAGAGAAGCTTAGTGAAGCTTCGGTTACAGATATATGTTTGTTCATGATTGAAATAAATCTTTCTGTAAGTCAAGGTTCTACTTGGGTATTGGATACCGGCTGTAGTTCTCACGTATGCAATCCAATGCAGAGACTAAGCAGAAGTAGAAAGCTAAACAAAGAGTAAGTAATCTTATGTGTGGGAATGGAACAAAGGTTGTTGCATTAACCATAGCAACTTATAGTTTAGCATTGCCTACCGGCAAGTCTATTAAGTTAATAAGTTGTTATTATGTTCCAGTTTTCATTAGAGAAATTAGAACTTTCGTTGTTGGACAAGGAAGGTTCTGGTATTATATTTAAGAACAATTGTTGTTCTATTTATAGTGATAATATTTTGTTTGAAACTGGAAGATTACTTGATAGACTTTGTATACTTGACTTACATGAAAAACATTTTGCAAATTGAATAAACTAATAAAAGAAAAGGAGATGGTCATTCAAGGAGTTGAATGTGTGTATTTGATAAAATACAAGTCTGAATCATTTGAAATGTTCAAAGAATTCAGAAGTGAAACATATTGACAAAGTATTAAGATTCTTTAATTAGATTGAGGAAGGAATACTTGTGCAATGAGTTTCTAGATCATCTCAAAATGGTATTTTCTCATAATGGACACTTCCTGATACACAATAATTGATTGGTGTATCTAAAAGGAGAAATTGTACCTTGTTAGACATGGTGCAGTCCATGATGATTTTTACCGACATTCTAGTATCCATCTGGGGTTATGCCCTAGAAATGGCTGCATATCTACAAAATAAGGTAACCTCAAAATCCGAGCCCAAGACTCCATAAAGGTTATGTATAAGGAGGATTCTTACTCTTACCAATTTGACAAGTGCAGATTTGTGGGATATCCTAAAGAAAGTTTAGGGTATTATTACTATAATCCTACATGTTGCCTTCTTAGATAAAGGTGTTTATCATTGAAGGAGCTAGTGGGAGGGTAATAGATCTTGAAGGAGTTCAAGAACCACAAAGCACTTTAAGTCAAACCGAGGAACCTGTAGATAGACCTATTGTACCACAACCTAATCGTAAATCTAGAAGAGTACCGAAGATACCTGGGAGGTATGGATTCATCATAGAGGATGATGATGAGGTACGCATCATAGAGGATGATGATCCAATTATATACGATGAGACTATGAGTAGAAGACACTCAGAGAAATGACTGATGGCAATGAAATCCGAAATAGACTCCATGTATGAGAACCAAGTATAGACTCTGGTTACTCCACAAAGGGGCATAATCCCTAGAGTGTAAATATGGGTCTTTAAGAGAAAGACTGAGGCAAATGGCAAGGTGGAGACCTATAAGACCAGACCTGTTTAAAAAGGTTTTTCAAGTCAAGGAGTTGACTGTGATAAAACCTTATTACCGGGTAATGCTCAAGTCCATTTGGATTTTGCTTGTGATTGCAGCTTATTACGAAATCTGGCAAAATGGATGTGGAGACGCCCTTCCTCAATAAAGACTTGAGGAGAATGTATGTATGATACTGCCACAGGAATTTGTTTCAAAGGTTGAGGCAAATCGTGTTTTAAGCTACAATGATCCATTGATGGATTGAAGCAAGCTTCTCAAAGATGGAACATTCGTTTTGATGAGACAATCAAAAGAGTTTGATTTTATCAAAAATGAGAATGAACCTAGTGTGTACAAAAGGGTCAGTGGGAGCGCTGTGACATTCTTGGTATTATATGTTGATATACTACTGATAAGGAATAACACACCAATGCTACAATCAGTAAAGATAAAATTTTCTAAACATTCCTCCATGAATGACTTGGGAGGAGCATCCTATAAATTAGGGATATAAATCTAGATAGATAGATCTAAAAGGATGTTCGGCTTGATCCAAGGAACGTATATTCATTTCATGCTAAAGGTGTTTAGCATGGCAAACTCCAAGAGAGGTCTCATGATGATGAGCCATGGAGTGTATCTCTCTAAAATTGTCCCCAATTAAAAGAGAGATCGCATGAGTTATTATCATGTATGCAATAAATATACTAGGCTTGATATTGATCAGTCATATTCTGGAGATGATTACTGTAAGACAGTGATAAACATCTTTAGGTACTTAACCGGTACTAAAGATGTGATCATGATTCATGGTAGGTCTGAATTAAAACTAGAGGGCTAAACATACTCAAGTTTTTCAGACTGACCAAGACGATAACAAATCCACTTTAAGGTAAATCGTTACCTTGAAAGGTGGTGCAGTGAATTGGAAAAGTTCCAAACAGCAAAGAGTTGTTAGTTTAGTGACAAAGACAAAGTACATAGCTGTAAATGAAGCTGCAAGTTTGATTGTTTGGATGAAAAGTTCATTACAGAACTAGGAATAGTTCCTAAGTCTCATCTTGGATTCAAACAAGTGTTGTGGCACTTTCATTTGATTAGTGGAATCATTGAAAGAGGAAAAGTCACTATAGAGATAGTGGACTCTTGAGAACAACATTGCATATCCTTCTACTGAAGCTTTATCCAACAGCAGGATGATCGTCACTTAGAGAAGAAGGGTATTAGATACCATGGCGATTGGCTTTAGTGCAAGTGGGAGATTGAAAGTAGTATGCACATAAGCCAATCATATTTGATATGATGTAGCATATACTTTGTAATCTTATTCGTTTGTTAAAGGCATTATCATTATCTACATGATGCTATGTTATTTAAAATGTGATAAACCCATAGTTTTGAGCAATGCTTTTAGAATCATGATGGTGATCATGCTAATGAGATCTAAATTCTAGATAGCTCACAAACTAAAATCGTTCCTAATCGATGGATTACTAAAAAGGGTATTAGTGAATCCGGATAGATTAGTACATACGTTGCTTGCTCTTATGAAGAGGATGATTGATCTCATAATCATTTGTGTGGAGACACTAAAGCAAGTATGTCGGTGCTTATTAGAGAATAAGTTCACTGAACGTGGCTCGCTAAGGAATACCTAATAGAGTTTTACTCGCCTGTCAATAGGAATTCCTCTAGTGATAGTAGTACAAGTGATCTTTGGATTTGAGATCATCATAGTATCTTGTGTATGATGAGTTATACTTTGACATGTCCTTTAAGACCTTTGGGGTATATCAAAGGGTATGATTGGGTATAATAAGTTATACATGGAGATAGGTGAATGATCAACAAAGAATCTACCACTTCTAGTAAAAGGAGAGAATGTCCTATGTGATTCGATAAATGACGACTGAGAAGTCTTTGGCCAAAGCAGAATGAAATTAGAAAGGAGTTTCTAATTTGCATTATCAGAGTTGTGCATTTGAGAATCGAAATATATATAATTAAATAAAATAAAACTTAACAGTAATTCCATGTCTTATATTTAATTGGGACATTGTATGGTAGAAGGATTGAATTGTACGGTAACTATTTACTGAAAGGTTCTTTTGTGATTAATGTTATATTATCTGGAAAGTCGTTGATCGCTAAGGGGGCTTACCCTTATTGTAGAATAAATATTATTTATTTAAATAAATTAAATAGTTTAATTTATTTATTTAAATAAGATTAGAATTGTTCTAATTGATTTATTCACAACCGGTTTAATATGGAGAACCTAAAGGGTCACACCGCAAAAAGAAAATATTTATTTAAGAAGTAAATGGCATAATTGTAATAATACGTTAAGTGTATTTAATTTAATCTATGGAGATAGAATAAATTAAATAGCTTAATATTTATTATTTAATATTTTGAAAATATTAAATATAAATTAATAAGAAGAGTCTTATTATTATTATTACAATTACTATTATTTAATTCCTAATAGGGATTGAGAATTAATTAATAGAAGTACTCTCTCATAATTTCTAATTTGATTAGGAGTTTAATTAATTAAAGGATTTTAATTAGAATAAAAAAAAACCTAATTCTATTAGTTTAGGAGGGTTCCCTATATCTATAAATAAGAGGAGTCTTATCATGATTTAGGGTTAGACAGTTACACACTCTTCCATAAGAATTGGAGAGAGAGAGAGAGTACTTACAATTTCTATAGAGATAGAAATTAGGGTTTTGCCAACACCCATCTTCTTGAATAACTATTATTCTTTGGTGGATCACCTCTAGAAGCCAAACACTTGGGTGGCTAACGTTGATCAAAGAAAGGAATTTTATCGGTGGAATTCAAGGAGAACTCGAAGGAATTGGAGGTGAATTTGTACCTGAGGAAGCTTTGATTCACGAGGGTATAATTCTATATCTCTATCTCTTTCCGTTTAATTGATAATTAATCACAAGGATGATCATGGTGATGGTTTGTATGAAAAATTTTAAAATCCGTTTTATTGCGTTTCCGAACTATTTATATAATTTGATTGCATGTTTGCGCTATATACAAACCTAACAAGTCATAACATACCCAACCAGACTAATTAAATAAACAAGAAAAATGTTTAAGATCCATACCTTAACTTCGCAGTTGGTTCCCTCCTAGACCCTGCCTCGCTGGCTAGCAAGAGTTCCTCCTTGTAAGCTTCTGCACCCCTCAGAATTACAATAACTCTCTCTTTCTATCAAAAATGAACAGAGTAACAAGCTCTGTAAGGTGACTAAAGGGTCGCTATTTATAGAGAGACTTTTATCCTTCCGCTAGTCGTTACCCAGGATGCAGAACCAACACAGAACAGTATTACCCGTTGGTTAGAAGACATTAGGTGAAAAGTTCTACCAACCAAACTCCCCAGCCATACCTAGTAATCCTAGGTTAAGCTTTAATCAGCGCAATAGGAGGTATAGGCCATTGGCCTGATGCGGCGCCTTATCCTCTCACATAATCGTAACTTTTGAATCAGTCGCCAACAGTAAAGTCACGTGGTCAGGTTGCTCCAGATCTGGGCTACTAAATCATTAGCTGCTGGCCAGCTCACTACAAACCCAACATTATAAACTCGGATTGGGCTTGTTTAACTGAAGTAAATGGACTAGCCCAATATTAAGAATCTTTTAGTGGAGTTAATAATGTTAACCATCTACAAAGCCACAAGCAGCTAATTGGGCTTGTTTAATATAATCCACAAGGTTTAGTCCATTATACTTAGACTATTAAATCAATTAACATGTAACCACACCTGACCGCCCAAATCATTTATGGCTTTAGAAAAATAATAATAAGCAAAAGAGTTTAATAACAGAAATTAAATTATTGACCTCAATAATGCTTGGAAAAAATCTGGTCATTACATCCCTCTCCCCTTATAAGAATTCGGTCCCCGAAATTTTGAATATAAGGTCACTAAAAAAGATGCGGATAATTCGCCTTCATCTTTTCCTCAAGTTCCCACGTTGCTTCTTCAATTGCGTGATTTCTCCAGAGCACTTTGACCTAATGAATAATTATTCCTCAATGTCTGCTCCTTTCTATCGAGAATCTAAACAGGAATTTCTTGGTACAATAAATTTCTCTCGATTTGAATCGGCTCGTAGGATATGACGTGCTTATAGTCAGGTTTGTATGGCTGTAACACTGAAATATGAAACACGTTGTGAATGTGCTCCAGGTCAGGAGGTAAGGCTACCTCATACGCCACTTCACCGACTCGTTTTAGAATTTCAAAAGGGCCTATGAAACTAGGGCTCAATTTTCCCTTCTTCCTAAAACGGATCTTCCCTTTCCAGGGAGATACTTTCAAAAATACAAAACCGCCCACCTCAAAGTCTCGCTTCTGACGATGCAGGTCGGCGTACTTCTTCTGTCGATCCTGGGCTGCTACCAGGAGAGCCCTTATTAATCTGATTATATCTGCGGTTTGCTGTACCATTTCAGGTCCCAGTAGTTTTCGCTCTCCCACTTCGTCCCAACACAACGGTGTTCAAAACTTTCTCCCATATAACGTGTCGTATGGTGGCATACCGATACTAGCGTGATAACTATTTTTGTAAGTGAATTCCACTAACCGCAAGTGATCCTCCCAACTGCCCTTCAAGTCCATCACGACTGCTCTAAGCATGTCCTCCAAGGTTTGAATCGTCCGCTCACTCTGACCATCGGTTTGAGGATGATACGCCGTACTCATCCTCAACTGTGTCCCTATTCTTTCTTACAGACTTCTCTAGAAATTTAACGTGAAGCGCAGATCTCTATCAGACACGATAGATACCGACACCCCATGTCGCGACAAAATCTCCTTCACATAAAGCTTCGCTAACTGCTCCAAATTGTACCGGATCTTAATCGGCAGAAAATGGGAAGACTTAGTAAAACGATCCACGATCACCCAGATTGCGTCTAAACCATTTCGAGTCGGTGGAAGTCCTACCACGAAGTCCATCGTGATGTGCTCCCACTTCCATTCCGAAATCTCTAGTGGTTGTAGCAGTCCACTAGGTCGCTGGTACTCTGCCTTAACTTGTGGACATGTGAAGCACCGGCTAACACATTCCGCTACTTCCCTCTTTATGTTTGGCCACCAGAAGTGCTGTCGTAAGTCTTGATACATTTTAGTACTTTCGGGATGAACACCATATCTTGAATTGTGAGCTTCTTGAAGAATCTCTTCCCTTAACTCTAGAACCCTCGGTTGCCAGATTCTCCTTTCAAATCTTAGCAACCCTGCACCATCAACCCTATATTTCAACTCCTCACCCTTGGAAATTCGCTTCCTCAGGTCATCACATTCTTCATCCTCCTCTTGAGCCTTCATTACTTTATCTAGTAAGGTTGGACCTACTACTACTACAAATAGTCTCTCGTCTGCACCTTCGGGATACTCGACTTCCAACTCTAGTCTTTCCATATCCCTTATTAGTTCTTCTTGAGTTGTTAGCATCAGCTACTACATTAGCCTTATCGGGATGGTACAGAATTTCACAATCCTAATCTTTGATCAATTCCAACCATCGCCGTTGCCTCATATTCAGCTCCTTCTGAGTGAAGATATACTTCAAACTTTTATGATCTGTGTATATCTCGCACTTTTCCCCATATAAATAGTGTCTCCATATCTTCAAGGCAAAAACCACTTCTTCTAGCTCCAGGTCATGAATCAGATATCCTTTCTTATAATCCTTCAATTGTCGTGATGCATATGTGATGACCTTACCGCACTGCATTAGTACACAACTAAGGCCTTTGTGTGATGCATCACTATACACCACAAATCCCCCTGTATTGTCAGGTAAATACAATACAGGTGCTTCACTAAACCTTTTCTTCAATTTCATAAAACTCTCCCCACACTTATCCGACCAAACGAACTTAATCGTCTTCCTGGTCAGATTGGTTAATGGAGATGCTATCTTCGAGAAGTCTTAAATGAATCTTCGATAGTATCCCGCTAATCCCAAGAAACTTCTAACTTCCGTTGGTGTCTTCGGCTGCTCCCAATTGATAACTGCCTCCACCTTTGCTGGATCCACCGAAACACCATCCTTGTCGATGACATGCCCAAGAAACTGCACTTTCTGCAACCAAAATTTGCACTTCGAGAACTTTGCATATAACTTCTCCCTTCTCAAAGTTTCCAGTACTATTCTCAGATGTTCAGCGTGTTCCTCCTCCGTCTTGGAGTATACCAGAATGTCATCGATGAACACGACAACAAACTTATCCAAGTATTACTTGAACACTCTGTTTATCATGTCCATGAAAGCTGCTGGCACGTTTGTCAATCCAAATGACATCACCAAAAACTCAAAATGTCCATATCGAGTTTTGAATATTGTCTTCGGAATATCCTCTTGCCTCACTTTCAGTTGGTGATAACCAGTCCTCAAGTCGATCTTCGAAAAGTACTTCGCTCCCTTCAATTAATCAAACAAATTGTCAATTCTGGGCAACAGATACTTGTTCTTAATGGTAACTTTGTTCAACTCGCGATAGTCGATACAAAGCCTTAACGATCCATCATTCTTCTTCACAAACAGAACTGGCGCTACCCAAGGTGACACGCTTGGTCGAATATAGCCTTTGTCTAGTAGTTCCTGCAATTGAACCATCAGTTCCTTCATCTTTATCGGAACCATTCGGTACGGTGCCTGGATATCTGTGTTGTTCCCAGAACCAAGTCGATCACAAATTCTACTTCTCTATCTGGTGGCAAACCCGACAATTCCCTTGGTTAAACATCGGGGAATTCCCTTACCACAGGTATCTGGCCTAGCTCACCCTCTTCTTTACGAGTATCAACCACCTGAGCTAGATAACCCATGCAACCCTTCCTTAGCAATCTCTTCGCTTGCATCATCGTCAGACAACAAGATTGTTGTTGTCCGATTTATATAATGACAATTAACGTGCAAGTATACGCGGTCAACAAGTAATAAAGAGTAAATAGAGTATCAATCCTACGAGGAATTATTACTAATCTTTTCCAAGTACTAACTTTTCATCAACTCAATCTTATTTAAATAATTGATAAATATGTTTGTTGTTTTATACTAATGAAGATAACAAATAATCAACGAACTATGGAAAGCTTTAATATAATGAAATCAAATAATAACAAGTCTAAAATTGTAATTTCCCTCAACACTTTATTTAAATATCCTAACTCTCTCTTTTGAACTAGCTAAATCACAAGAATTGTTATCCGAGAATTCACAAGTATATACAAGCCTCTCTCGATGGTCAAATACGTATTTCCCAATGCGTTGTATAGATATATCTTTATTCTACACACTAGCAAGAATCTAATATCAAGAATAATTAACAAGACACGTGTCACCAAATCTCATTAATCACCCTATCAATTACCAACTTTCATAATAAGAATCATTAAGCATGGATTCTCAAATGGATACATGTGGCATTTAGGTATATGTCTATCCTAAATACAATCAAATTATCTATTCATGAGGGTAATAAATAAAACACCCGTCACTTAATTTCATAAATTACCCATAGGAATATTTAATTTTCACATGATATCATAACAAGGTCTTAACACTATAATCCATTTCTCAAGTTCATATAGGTTCCTAAGGTAATTAATACATGAAGCATAAATTATGATATTCAATCACAAATAATTAACCAACATCAAAGAGAGAGCATTCAATTCAAACTATGTATTGGATTCCATTGAAATCTTAGAAAATGAGTTATAGTTCATGGTAACTATATAAAACATCAAATTTGATTTATATAACATCATTTTGGATTTACAAAATAAGAAGGAAATACTAGAAATAAAACCACTTTTGAAGATTTTCCAATGTTGCTTGCTTGAGGGTTGATGATTTCTAGCTTTCCTCCTTGATTTGGTATTCCTTTCTTCAATTGTTCCTTTGATTTTGCTGGAAATTCCTGGTATTGCAGCCCATTTCTCTTCAATTTGATGTTTATGTGCAGCCTCCACACTCCCTTGTTGCCTATTTTCGAACCCCAAGAGATGTTATAAGTGTAAGGTCTGAGTAACCCTAGCTTAGCCCATCAAAAATGACCAAAAAACCGCACAATCTGCTGCATTCCGCAACGAGCTCGCCCCGGCGCCCAAATTGGCCAAAATTTCCAGCCCCGGCGCGCTTGTGTAGCCCGAATTAGTTTCGACGTCTGTTGGTAAAATGAGCATAACTTCTTCGTCCGAACTCGGATTAAGGAGATTCAAGAGGATATGGAAAGCTAAGAAGTAGCTCTACAATTTTCATAACTGGAGCTTGTCGAGATAATGGCCGGAGAAAGGTGCAAATGGAGCCCGAAGCAACTGCTATGTAAAAGTCATGCAAAATCCGATGGTAAACGGACCATAACTCTCTCATACAAACTTAAAATTGGATGATTCTGGATGTTCTGGAAAGCTAAGACAAAGATCTACAACTTTTGTTCTTTGAGTTTTGAGAGATTCGCAATGGATCATGGGTCAAATTGAGAAACAAGCAGCTGAAATGCCAAATTCAAACAAAAAACGCATTGATCCAATGGGCCTTTATTTTAATTCCTATAAAACAAAGTAAAAACACATAAAAGCATACAAAAACATATACAAGTAATACAAAACTACATTACACAACAATAAGATGAAAACACATAAAACCAAACGAAAAGGCCAAAGACTTACAAATTAGCAAGGCTACAAGTACCCAATTTGTGTGTATAAAACACACTCATCAAATATCCCCAAACTTAAATCTTTGCTTGTCCTCAAGCAAAACACACAAACTATAAAAATTAAACATTTCTAAATAAACTAACTTGAGCAATGACTTAAAAAGCTTACCAATGGTCTCAAAGCATAACAACATGAAAACTCCAAGAAACTTTCAAAACGTTGCAAGTCTAGATTTACAATGAGCTAGTCATAACTTGCTTTAGGTCTCTTCCGTGTGTGTGTGAGTACCCAATAGCACTAAACCAATCAAGCTCAGATGAAGCTATGCAACCACATTACCTTATGAAATAATCAAAATAAACCACGAAAACTACATGCTTAACACATCACTCACCGCAAATGTATGCAAATCACAATTCCAAAAAAAATTTGAGAACCAAGGGCTCTAGGTGAGTGCATTTTATGCTCCATCTCAACCTTAAGCATGCTCATATGGGCGAGTGCATTTTATGCTCAACCTCAACCCCTTGCAAGATTTGCAATATACAATTTTCTTTCTTTAATCAAAATTATAAGAGACTGCGTTTTACACTCTATCTTTCCTACACATGTGTCCATGAGTGAGTGCATTTTACGCTCCATCTCAACTCACCATATGACCATCAATTCAAACACAACAAATTTGGACACCTTGCTTCGAGTGATGTTTAAAAAAGTTCTAGAGTTTATAGATATTTTCCATAAGCATTCGGTTATAAAAGCCTTCTCTAAACATGCAACTAGCTCAATACTCATGGGTAAGTGCAAAAGAGTGAAAGGACGCATAAGCAAAACAATAACCAACAATAACGATTAAGCACAAAAACTAAGCAACATTTATCCATTTTCCATGAGTTAGAATCAATTCAAACAAGTTGCTATCATTGACCATGGATAAATCAAATTAAATCAATGCTCAAGGGACACATCCTAAGATTAAACATTTTTTTTCAAAATAGCAAACAAACATTAAAATGCACAAATAACTAACACATGCTATGTAACTATGATGCCAATGCTATATGATCCACCCCCAAACTCAAAGTGAACAATGTCCTCATTGTTTAAAAGATAAAGAAATGAGAATTGAGAACTTCCATGATTGGCCAAGCGTCATGCTCGACCATAGCCTTCTAAACATTTGAGTCTGACGGTGGATAAACTGGTAATGGTTATGGCTTAGGAACATGCATTGGGGCGGCATTCGGATAATAACCAAGCAATTCCTTACCAAACAATGCTCAATCAGACCAACTTTCTTTTAGACAATTCGTTGACTACGTGATGTGCGCTGACTGAAAATCTTCATTAAATACCTCCCCCAAACTCAGTTTCAACAAAAATTGCTAAGTTATTATAATATTCAATCAAATCATAGCAATGAATAACCCAAAATCCTCCAATTGAGCCAACACAAACTCAATTGGGTAACCAATTTACATTTATCCAAATTTCAATAATGTATGATTACCCAATGCAAAACCAAGTATAACAATTTAACTAACCAAGAATACCCATCGCAATTGCCAAATTTATTTTACTTGTATGCAAAAATTGGAGTGAGTACCTTGCTTTGTTTTGGCAAAAGAAGTTGTTTGATGTTACCTTCAATTTGGAGATGAATACTTTTGAATGCTCAGTGGGTTGAAGATGAATCCGTGTGGGAGAAGGGAAGAATGAGTTTGGAAGCGAAGGAGATAGAGAAAAGATGGACAATGAACTGCCTGGATGGAGTTTTTAAAAACTGGTGTCCGCGTTTACCGCCAGGGCGATAAAATAAGCTTAATTTTTGCCGCCGGGGCGAGCCCAGCGCCGGGGCGGTAAAATTATACTTGGTTTGTCGCTGGGGCGAGCTCAGCGCTGGGCGGTAAAAATGCACTAAAAATTGCCACCGGGGCAGTAACCCCCTGTATCCCAAAACTTGATCTTTTTAGCTTTTTAGTTTAGCAATCATTCTCAATGCCCCACACCTGCATAAATGCAACATATCAAAGATTAAATAGACAACATTGAGATTATGATGAGACATAGCAAGCAAATCTAATCCTAAAACTTAACTAACTAAATACACACATAGCTTGAAAACTTTGAAAATGTGGTAAATGAAAAACAACGAATGCAAATGAATGGGTTGCCTCCCATTGAGCGCTTGATTTAAAGTCTTTCAGCCTGACTAACTCCCTGTTTTTATCTAATTCCCCTTTGAAATTTGAGGAACCCTCCATCCATCAATATATCATTTGAGGGCTTCTCCTCAGTAGGGGTTATAGTTTCAAGCTCACCTAGTTTGTCACTTGTAGATACAATCTCATTTGTGAACCTCAAATAACTAGGAGCTTGCTTTATTATGTCTGTGCATGGAATATTGATTTGAAGCTTCAAAAACACAAATGAATCCTCATCTTTCATTTCATGGACCTCTACTGCATCACACCATGGCTCTACATTTATGCTAGCTTCATTGTTATATAGAGCATTGCCTAAGACATGACTACCAAGTGGACACGGCTTTGCAAAACTGACTGGATTCTTGAACTTTGGTGGAGAAGGCACTTGGGGCACTAACACAATTGACTCATCTTCATTTGAGGTCATACAAAACTCTTCGCCGACTGTGTTATCCTTATCCCCAATTGTCTCCTCTATTTCAATTTTTGGTGGCTCATCCAGTTGAAAATTTGGCCCGGGCTTTCCATCAATCTCATGAACCATGTCATAACACCAGTTATTTTGAGGACAGTTGTTCAAATCTTTGAACATTTGATCAATCTGATTCTGAAGATTTTGAATTGATATGTCTTGATTAATCCTCATTTCCTCATTTGATGCTACGAACTTGGATCACACTTCCTCCAATCTAGACTTATCTGTTTCAGTTTCGGAATGCATATATTGAGGATCATTGGTTGAGGTATTGATGAGTTGTGCCATCTGTTTATTAAGGTATTAAGTTGATGCTTCCTGACTCCTTATCATCTCCTCTTGGTCTGCTATGATCCTAGACATGAATTCCCTCATATTTGAATTTTCTTCTTGTGGCAATGGAGGTGGACATGAGAATTCCGGTGCATATGTTGGATTTGGAGCATAATATTGATCTTCATAATTGTAGCTCCATTTAGAATCCGGGTGATACCCCAAATCTTGGTGATAATTGGGATAAGCATAATTAATGAGGTAATCACCACCGTATTGTACCGGTCCAAAACTGACGGTGCATTGATGACTCAGGTGATTGTCAGCACAATAATCACATGTCACTGCTATCATTTGAATATGTTGGGCTGCAAGAACATCCAACTTCTTCGAAAGTGTTTCAAGTTGTGCTGAGAATACAGAAAATGCATTGAGTCCATCAATCCCTATTTCCCTTGGTTGAGTCATACTCATGTACAACCATTGATAAGCAAAGTCATCCATGGTACCTCGTAAATCATCAAAACATAAAAATGTTAAAATAAAGTAAAAACAAATTTATATACAAGTCCAAGTTAAGACCAATTTGATTGTAATTAATATTGGAAAAACACTAGAAAAATAATTCCCCAGCAATGGCGCCAAAAACTTGTTGTCTGATTTATATAATGATAATTAACGCGCAAGTATACGCGGTGAACAAGTAATAAAGAGTAAGTAGAGTATCGATCCCACGAGGAATTATTACTAATCTTTTCCAAGTACTAACTTTTTATCAACTCAATCTTATTTAAACAATTGATAAATATGTTTGTTGTTTTACACTAATGAAGATAACAAATAATCAAAGAACTATGGAAAACTTTAATATAATGCAATCAAATAATAACAAGTCTAAGATTGCAATTTCCCTCAACACTTCATTTAAATATCCTAACTCCCTTTTTTCAACTAGTTAAATCACAAGAATTGTTATCCGAGAATTAACAAGTATATACAAGCCTCTCTCGATGGTCAAATACATATTTCCCAATGCAATGTATAGATATATCTCTATTCTACACACTAGCAAGAATCTAATATCAAGAATAATTAACAAGACACGTGTCACCAAATCTCATTAATCACCCTATCAATTACCAACTTTTGCAATAGGAATCATTAAGCATGGATTCTTAAATGGATACATGTGGCATTAGGTATATGTCTATCCTAAATACAATCAAATTATCTATTCATGAGGGTAATAAATAAAAGACGCGTCACTTAATTTCATAAATTACCCATAGGAATATTTAATTTTCACATGATATCATAACAAGGTCTTAACACTATAATCCATTTTTCAAGTTCATATAGGTTCCCAAGGTAATTATAGGTTCTCAAATTGAGCCCGAAGCAACTGCTGTGTAAACGTCATGCAAAATCCGATGATAAAATGACCATAACTCTCTCATACGAACTTCACATTGGATGATTCCGGATGTTCTGGAAAGCTAAGACAAAGATCTACAACTTTTGTTCTTTGGGTTTTGAGATATTCGGATTGGATCATTGGTCAAATTGAGAAACAAGCTGCTGAAATGCCAAATTCAAGCCAGAAACACATTGATCTAATGGGCCTTTATTTCAATTCCTACAAAACAAATTAAAAACACATAAAAGCATACAAAAACATATAAAAGTAATACAAAACTAAATGAAAAAGCTAAAGACTTACAAATTATCAAGGCTAAAAGTACCCAATTTGTGTGTATAAAACACTCATTAATTGTGGCGATTTACTACTGTAAAATACTACCTTCGACTTATTTGGAGTCTCCAGGTGTATGCACGTCCTCTAGTAGTCAATTACAGCTTCGTGATTCGATAACCAATCCATCCCAAAGTTTACGTCGAATTTTCCTAAACGAATCGGTATCAAATTCACGCTGAGCTTAAATCCCCTCAAATCAGCACAACAGTTCCTATTAATGTAATGTACGGGGATAATTTCCTTATTAGCTACTTCTACATTCATGGGGCTCTCTAATTTTATGCGGGGTAAGCCTAATCGTTTAGCAAATTCTTTCGAAACAAAAGAGCAGGTAGCACTCGAATCGAATAACACATATGCATTGATATCATTGATCGGGATAATACCTGACACCACGTCCTTCGAATCCACCGCATCCTGCATGGTCATGTTGAATGTGCGTGCCGTCGGTCGGTTTGCTTGATTAACTGGTCCTCCAATGGTCAGCTTGTTGTTGTTGTGGTTGTTATTTTCTTTGTTCCGGTTGCCACTGGTTGTATCCCCTTTCCTCTTCGGACAATCCTTAATCTGATGATCTAATGCTCCACATGATAAGCATCCAGCCTTCCTCGCTTTAGGGCATTGAGGAGCAATGTGCCCCAGCTGCCCATAGTTATAGCAAATGCCCTTCCCCCTCATGCATTCACCTGGGTGACTTCTTCCACACTTATTACACTTATTCCCTTTCTTAGCCTCCTGTTCAGCCTTGTTGCTTCTAGAGGTTTAGCTATCACTCCATTTCCTTTTGTTCTGATTACTACCTCCACCACTCCCCCCTTGCTACTATCATGACTCTTTTTCTAATCCTGGTTGTACTTGACCAGCGCCTCACTTCCTCCGTCAGTGATGATTGCCCTCTCTAACAGGGTTAAAAACGTGCTACTCTACAGCACTGTAACTCGGCTGTAGATCCATGGTTTTAATCCCAGTTCAAACCTCCTTGCTTTCCTGGCCTTAGTATCGACTTGGTGAGGGGCAAATCTGGCCAACTCATTGAACTTTGCCGCGTACTCGGCGACCGACATGTTCCCTTGCTTGAGTTTTAAGAACTTCACCTCCATATTCGATTGCATACTATCCAGAAAATAGTTCTCGAAGAATAATGCTTTGAAGTGTTCCCATGGAATCACTCCTTCCTCGACGCGACTCTTATTTGCCTTCCACCAAAAGTTTGCCTCACCCTTCATCATGAAGGTGGCAAATCCCGTCTTTTGTTCTTCGGCCACACGGGCGACCTCAAACACTTTCTCCATCTCTTCTACCCAAGACTGGGTTGCGATCAGATCTAAGGTTCCCCGGAACTCCGGAGGTCCTACTAACTTAAAATCTTTAAAACTAGCCAAGTGACGGCTTGGCTGCTCAATTATCGGTAGGGTCCATTCTGCATTGCCTCGGCTAACATATCAACAAAAGTTCTCATTGGGTCTGGTTGACCCTGAGTGCTATTAACCGACTCCTCAACCCTTTGGTTTCGTGACTGTCTTCTTGGCGGCATGACTTGCCACAAACCAGAACCCCATATAAATGCGTTGTGTTTTGAGCCCTCAAGCAACGTTTATTAGCATTAACATAATAAGTTATAACATAGTCATGCAAAATAACACACATAATAATATTGCATTTATATTCACATACCACTGTTTTTAATACAATATGACCCAACACGTGGCATACTTCTATAAATGCTCATGGCATAGCCTATCAACTGCTATCTATCCCCTACTGAACAAAAGTGGGGATTTACAACATCTTACCCCTCTGGCAGACACAAAAGTCAGGGTTCTAATACCATCCCATGCACAAAACAAAGCATAGGGATTTACAACACGAATATGTCCATATTATAAGTAAAAGTGGGACCTACTGCCTCTAACTTATTGCTTCAATACATGCTAGGATGGGCTGGACCTGCATGACCCGTCTGTATATAGCCATCTGCCAACCGATGTCGAACCGAACGGCTAGGATGAATCTCCTCGGCGGAGTACCTCTATCCTCTACCTCTCAGACTCCCAACGACTAAATCCAGTGCAACGCCCAAGGACTCAATCTGGATTGGCCTGGCCTGAACTTCGCCCTCGAGCTGATCTACCCTTCTAGCAGATCGAACCTATGCTTCCTCTACTCGAATTTTATCCGCTATCTCTCAATTGAACTCGGCCTTCATGGCTTCATATTCTACCTTCATTCCTGCCAGTTCTAGTTCTGCCTGCTCCTTCTTTTCCCTAGCTCAGTATTCCTAGCCACCAACTGATGAAGTAATGGCCCTACTTGCTGGGCCGAAGTCACATAACCCTCTAATTATACCTTCAATCTTCTCACCTCATCCTCTAGCTGGTAAGCTATCTCCTTATATTGATTTTCCAGACTTTGATGAGTCACATTTTGTTCTTCTAGATCTCGGACTCTCTCTTCTAATTCCAAATTCCTATCAGCTAGCTGGTCCAATAGATAAGTCTTTGCTGGAACCCATTTGGATTCATCCGTACTATGGTCCTCCTCTGACTCACTCTCATCGTCTAGACTACCCGATCTCATCCCCCTGCCCCTAACGGGTTCCTCTGACTAGGCTAGATAGTCCTCATTCTCCTCAGGTTTGGACTCTACTGGTGCATCTGGCTCTACTGGCCCATCTCCTATCAATTGCTCAGTGTCCACAGGTATATCTGTGAACTCCTCCTCTATAACCATCTGACTTGGCTCTCCCATCTCAGCCATCCTACAACGCACCAAAAGACAACATCAGTACAATAATAAAATATATTTATTGATGAAATGAAATAATATTTTATCATACACTACATTGGCTCGATGGATTTCCATAATCCACCACTAGACATGACCATCAAATAAATCTCCCCGATTCACCTCCTAGCATACATAACCTAGGTTTCGCGATCCAAAAGTTTATAACCTACAGATTTGATACTAACCTATGACACCTTTAAATTCCAGTACCAATACCTTGAATTTGGTGCTCACGATAAATAACATCCATCCACTTTTAATCAACTTATGAAAACTAAATGCAGAATAAATAATCATATATTGATCATTTCAAAAGGTTTACAAATGGTCCCAAGGTCTATTAACCTTAAATACGTACATCACGGAGTTCCAAAACATATATTAAGACTTGGGTTACATAATAGTTATCTGAACGGGACATTAAGACAGGTAATTATGTCTATCTGAAACCTAGAACTTCATCTTCTCCTTGCCCTTATCTCTGCTCGAGCACTCGGGCTTAACTGTAATATTTCATGATATAGCAAGGGTGAGCAACAAGTTTGCTCAGCAAGTTTAAAATGAATAAGAGAGGTATATCATGAATGAGTTTGAATAATAGTACGGCTAAACAATTTCATAAACAATTGATGAAACAACTGAAAAATATAATCAAGGTTCAAATGAAAAATATGAAGATTGATTATTTACTACCAACAGTCAAATAGACTATGAACACACACTTGAGGCATCAGTCGCATTGACTGATCCCCTTAGGTTGCCAACTACAGAGTATATACGCAAGGAGATCAACCTTTTGTACCTATGAATATGCATACCATTTAACTCCGCATTGTACCATCTTTCAGATACTTAGGAACTCCCCTCCATGGGGTTGTTCATCTCAGTCCAAGAATCCGCACCCAACTATTGGTTTGGATAGCTTTTAAATTTATAATTTATTCAGGTCTAACTGAAACAATGGCTTAGACCTCTCATGAATGGTTCCTTAAATAACAGAACCTTAACTGGTAGCACAGTCCAACAATAGAACTGAAAATCAAATGCATTGTGTGCGAATGCCAATAATACCGATGTGGAATAATTCTAAAACAATTAAACCACTTAGCACATGCTTGGAAATCAAGAGTCAGGCTTGATTCTGAGAAGCTTGCATTATTTAAGAAATTTCAACATTTTAGCTTTATAGCAGCGTTTGCACAACGAACAAGGTTGTGTAAAATAGGAACTTTCATAATATTAGGGAAGCTGCATACAGTACATAAGAGTATGCAGGTTAAGGACTTTCACACAATAAGTGTTACATGATTAGGAACTCGCTCAGTATACTTCATATAGAGTAGAGAATTTGCAATAAGAAGCATAAGATTAGAAACTTGCAGTATGTAAAGAATATACACAATAGTATGACAAGGATTCGCACAATATAATAATTGACTAGAACGGGGTTTTGCACACAACATATAAGAGTGTGAAGGATAAGGAACTTGCCTGATTTGCTGTTTATAAATTACACTACGATTCGGCTCTGCAAGTATCCTACAATAATTATAATTACTCTACGATCAATCATAGTTAAACATCCAAAAATAGATTAAGTATACCTATTTAAAAGATATCTAATAGTCCATTTAATCACCCTATAATCCGCTACCCTGCTCTATAGTTCGTAGGGCTCTATTACTGTCAATGGGGTCACTTTATGATCAGTGGTGTGACTCTACGATCACTAATGAAGCTCAATGATGGTTTTAGTGAAGCTTTACAATCTGTAGAGATTGACTCTACGACTGCCAAGTTCACTCTACGATTCTCAAAGCTGCACTACGATCGGCTGCCAAAGCCTTACCCTAGAGTAGGGTGGTTATGAAACTGACTGACAAAGCTCTACGATTGGTTTAGGATTAGCCATGGCCACACTACGCTGGTCGGGTGGAACTCTACGGTTGCTGAGCAATACGCTATGAATGTCGAGCAAGACTCTACGATGGTCGAGCAATACTATATGATTACCGAGCAAGACTCTACGATAGCCGAGCAATACTCAACGAATGCCGAGCAATACTCTACGATCGTAGAGTATGCTCTACTGATATCCATTGACTTGGCTAACTCACTTCTTGACCATAAAGGCACTCTACGACCGTGGTAAGGACACTCTACGACCGTGGTAAGGACACTCTATGATTGTAAGGTCCACCTTACTATATACTCAGACTCAAGGTAACTTTATGATTCAGCTTAAGGAACATCCCTTGGGTGATTGGCCTGAGACCACACGGTTCTAGCAACCTAACTTATGGATTATTGAACTCAATGGTTAGTTTAAACTCAATATCCCTTGCTGTGACTGCTCATACATGGTTTGACAGAAATCTTTGGGTCTGGTTTATTTGAAAGTTCATTGTGCATACTTAGATACACTCTTTCTTAGTTTTACTAGTGGTTAATCATTAGTCCAACTGTTATCCCCTATGGTCTATAATCACAGTCAAATAATCATCTAATTGGGACATCATAGATCTACCATTCCCATGATTTAACTAGAGTCTCTTCATGACTCCATACTGTTTATATATAAGGCGTGCAACGCTCTACGATTATAAACAATGGAAGTATATAAACTGTAGTTCTGGTGCTTAAACTTTTTCTAGGTGGAAGGAGTAAGCCACTACTACCCATAGTCATAACATACCCAACCACACTAATTAAATAAATAAGAGAAATGTTCAAGATCCATACCTCAGAATTCCTCCTAGACCCTGCCTCGCTGGCTAGCAAGAGTTCCTCCTTGTCAGCTTCTGCACCCCTCAAAATTACAATAACTCTCTCTTTCTATCAAAAATGAACAGAGTAATAAGCTCTTTAAAGGTGACTAAGGGGTCGCTATTTATAGAGAGACTTTTATCCTGCCGCTGGTCATTACCCAGGATGCAGAACCAATACAGAACAGTATTACCCATTGGTTAGAAGTAATAAGGTGAAAAGTTCTACCAACCAAACTCCCCAACCATACCCGGTAATCCTAGGTTAAGCTTTAATCAGCGCAATAGGAGGTATAGGCCATTGTCCTGATGCGGCGCCTTGTCCTCTCACGTAACTGTAACTTTTGAATCAGTCGCTAACAATAAAGTCACGTGGTCGGGTTACTCCATATCTGGGCTACTAAATCATTAGCTGCTGACCAGCTCACTACAAACCCAACATTATAAACTCGGATTGGGCTTGTTTAACTGAAGTAAACGGACTAGCCCAATATTAAGAATCTTTTAGTGTAATTAATACTGTTAACCATCTACAAAGCCACAAGTAGCTAATTGGGCTTGTTTAATATAATCCACAAGGGTTAGTCCATTATATTTGGACTATTAAATCAATTAACATGTAACCACACCTGGCCGCCCAAATCATTTATGGGTTTAGAAAAATAATAATAAGCAAAAGAGTTTAATAACAGAAATTAAATTATTGACCTCAATAATACTTGGAAAAAATCGTGGTCATTACACTCTCTATTTGTAATTTCTACACTCAAAGGCATGTCTAAGTTTTCACATGGTATATTCAAGTTTTTAGCAAGGCTATTAGACACAAATGAATAAGTAGCACCAGAGTCGAATAACACATATGCATTTAAAGTGTCGATTGGGATGATACCTATCACCACGTCCTGTGAAGCAACAACATCCCTCACAGTCATATTAAATGTTTTGGTGGTTGGACGACTCTAGCCTCCAGCTCCTGTTACTGTTGGTTTAAGGTTATTGTTTGTTGTTTGGTTTCCCCCTCCATTTTGATTTCTGGGTTTTGGGCAATTTCTAGCTATGTGATCCATTGACCCACAATTGAAGCACTTATTCCTCTTGGATTTAGGGCACTGAGGGGCATAATTTCCCTCCTGACCACAATTGAAACAATTGGTCCCCTTTTTAAGACATACTCCTTTATGATTTTTCCCATATGTAACACAATGGTTAATCCTGTTATTGTTGTTGTTGTTATAATTATTTCCCCTTTTCCCAGAGTTATTAATAAAAGTGGTATCCCACTTTCTCTTATTATTATTAAACCCACCTATACTTGTTTCTCCTCTAAACTGTCCCCCCTCATTTTGACTTCTTTATCCTTGTGAAATTTTATAAGAGCCTCATTCTCGTTTTTAGCTATGATAGCCTTTTTGAGAATTTTTGGAAAGGTTTTTACTTGGAACACCGACAACGTACTACGAATCTGGGGTTTCAAACCCTCCTCATATTTTCGAGTCTTCCTTGCCTCCGAATCTACTTGATGCGGAGCAAACCTAGCTAGTTCATTGAACTTAGCTGTATACTGAGATACAGTAAGTTCCCCTTGTTTCAACTCTAAGAATCGTACCTTCATACGATCCTACACCTGCGCGAATCGTATTAGTTTCCCACCAATAATTTGCCTCACCTTTGAGGAAAAAGGTGGCAAAGACCGTCTTTTGGTCTTTGCTGACATTAGTTACAGTAAAGAACTTCTCTATTTCAGTAATCCAGGTTTAAGCCTCCACTGGCTCTGCGGTCCCTTTAAATTCAGGCGGACCAACAAGTTTAAAGTCTTTGAATAATGTACCCTGTGGGGTAACTACATTGGGTTGGTTTGGTTAGCAACCCTGCAAGGCTCCTAAGAGTATATCAACTAACTGTTGGGTAGGATTTGCTTAGGTAGGTCTATCACTACTGGAAGGTCTTCCCAATCGAAGTCTGCTATATCCTACAAAAGAATTTTACTTATTTAGTATTATAATAAAGCAGCTTTACACAAAAATATAAAGCTTTTAAGGTTATCTTATGTGTATTGCTTGTTTTACGAACTCTTTAACGAGTATGTCAAATCTTACTTTTACTATCTCTAACAGAATATATCCTAAATCATTCTCTACCTTAGAGTTATAGTCTAAAGCTTTGATACCAAAATGTGACTCATATCCGTAATCGGACAGCACCTCATAAGTGTACCTACCAGTTTGCCATCGTCTATTTACGGCGTCCCCTACGGAGAGTCTGACTTCGGTGCATCCCCCTTTGGGAGTCACCAGCAAGAGGCTCGGGGCTCTTTGCACTTATTGTGCTTATAACTCTAATACCAAAATGTGAAACCCCCAAATCTCTATACCTCTATAGCAGATCTGGTGCTCATGTATAATTAATTAACCACCTAAAGATATTCCATAATGTATAATTTCTATCTATCCAAGATTCACAATACCCCATCACATACGTTGTTCTCGTCAGAAAGTTCAATGTGTCTGGATACCCTCACTTGGATATATAGATTTAGGTAGAATGGATATCTCTTCCATATCAATAGTTCCTATCTATCTGAAGTTCACAGTATTTAAACAATAAGTTTGTTCTTGGAACAGAGGTGCAACCCCCTGTTCTTACAGAACTCCTTCAATCATTTAATACCCTCATTCAGATGTATAGTTCATATTAATACTGTAATAACTTAGTACAATCATTCTAAAATTTAAAGATCAGAGTATAACGCAGTTGATATAATAAAAGATGATAATATATTATGATACTATTAAGTTCGGTTACATGATTCCCAGTATCATGTTCTTATTACATCAAAGTCCTATAAGACTTGAATTTATATAAACAGTAAAATAATACTAAATTAACAGGACCTCTTTCCATTGTTCATCTCTGAAGTTCTGGGATTACCGTCTAAAACTGCAAAGGAAATTATTTGCAAGGATGAGCTACAACATGCTCAGCAAGTCTAATCATTGCTTAAAAGTACACACACAGTATTTGATTTGAAGGAATAAGAGTTCAACGATTTTGCCATTCAATAACTGAGGGTTTATAACTTAAACCAAGCATTATAATCGTTCCTGTCAGTCGTAAACGATTTAGAAACATTTTGTTTGGATATATTATAGGGGATCAGCCTACTTAATATCCTAGGATTATGTATATCATCCTAATCATGCCTTACTGCACTTGGTGTCAAATTTATCAACACAATAACATCCCTCCAAGGGTGTTTCCAACTCAGTATTAGATGTCGTACCAAAACAACTTGGTTTGTGATGAGTGTATTTTATATACACAAATTAGGTACTTTTAGCCTTAATAATTTGTAAGTCTTTAGCTATTTCGTTTGGTTTTATGTGTTTTCATCTTATTGTTGTGTAATATACTTTTGTAGTACTTTTATATGTATTTGTGTGCTTTTATGTGTTTTTACGTTGTTTTGTAGGTATTGAAATAAAGGCCCCTTGGACCGTTACTTTTTTGGCTCGAATCTAGCATTTCCGCTGCTTGTTTCTCAATTTGACCCATGATGCAATCCGAATCTCTCAAAACTCAAAGAACGAAAGTTGTAGATTTTGATCTTATCTTTCCAGAACATCCAGAATCATCCAATTTGAAGTTCGTATGAGAGAGTTATGGTCCTTTTACCATCGGATTTTGCATGAATTTTACATAGCAGCTGCTTCGGGGCCAATTTGCACCTTGCTCCTGCCATTATCTCGACGAGCTCCAGTTATGCAAGTTGTAGAGATACTTCTTAGCTTTCCATAGCCTCCTTAATCACCTTAATCCGAGTTTGGACGAAGAAGTTATGGCTATTTTACCAACAGACGTCGAAACTGTCTCGCGGTACAGAGTTCCATCGCCGGGGCGACAAATTCCAGCACTATTCCACCGCCGGGGCGAGAGCATCGCCGGGGCGATGGAAGTCAGGCCAAAATTGGCGCCGGGGCGATAAATGCTTCTGACTTTGCGAATTTTTTTGGTCCAAAACTCGGGAAATGCTAGGGTTTGAGACACCCATCTCTTATAACACCAAAATGGCAGCTAGAACTCCATTCTAACACATACCCACTCATTCTAACTCATCCTAACACCTTCTAACACAAAATCTAGAGAGAGGAAGCTACCAAATACATCAAATTAGAGGGCCAAAGTGCTAAAATCAAGCTACATCAAGCAAGGCCAAGGAGCAAAAACATCAAGGATTGCAAAATCAAGGAGGAGAAGCTAGTGTTCATCATCAACCCATCAAACATCATATGAAAATCTACAAAAGTGGTTCTATCTCTAGTTTTCTCTTCTATTTTGTAATCCAACATGATGTATAATTTGAATATGATGTTATTTGTAGTTACCATGAACTAGAACTAATTTTCTAAGATTTCAATGGAACCCAATATGTAGTTTGAATTGAATGCTCTCTCTTGGATATTGGTTATTCATTTGTGAATTGGGTATCATAATTTATGCTTTATGGATTAATTGCCTAGCTAGTAATTACCTTGGGAACTTATATGGAATTGAGAGAGGAAGTATAGGTTAAGACCTTGTTATGATATCATGTGAAAATTAGATCTTCCTATGGGTAATTTATGAAATTAAGTGACGTGTGTTTTATTTATTACCCTCATGAATGGATAATTTTATTGTATTTAGGATAGACATATACTTAAATACCACATGTATCCATTTGAGAATCATGCTTAATGATTTCCATTGCGAAAGTTGGTAATTGATAGGGTGATTAATGAGATTTGGTGACACGTGTCTTGTTGATTATTCTTGATATTGGATTCTTGCTAGTGTGTAGAATAGAGATATTTATACACCGCATTGGGAAATATGTATTTGACCATCGAGAGAGGCTTGTATATACTTGTAAATTCTCGGATAACAATCCTTGTGATTTAACTAGTTGAAAAGAGAGAGTTAGGATATTCAAGTGAAGTGTTGGGGGAAATTGTGATCTTAGACTTCTTAATATTTGATTTCATTATCTTAAAGCTTTCCATAGTTCTTTGATTATTTGTTATCTTCATTAATGCAAAACAACAAAAACAATTATCGTTTGTTTAAATAAGATTGAGATGATAAAAGGTTAGTACTTGGAAAATACTAGTAATAATTCCTCGTGGGATCGATACTTTACTTACTCTTTATTACTTGTTGACCGCGTATACTTGCGCGTAAATTGTTCATATACAAATCGGACAACAAGTTTTTGGCGCCGTTGCCGGGGAATTATTTTTCTAGTGTTTTTCCAATATTAGTCATAATCAAATTAGTCTTAATTTAAACTTGTATATAAATTTGCTTGTAGTTTATTTTATCATTTTTTTTTTACTTTCTTCTTTGTAAGGTACACCATGGATGACTTTGTTGATCAATGGCCATACGTGTGTATGACTCAACCAAGGAAAACTGGGATTGATGGACTCAATGCACTCTCTGCATTGTCAGCACAATTTGAAACACTATCGAGGAAGTTGGATGCCTTAGTAGTAGAGAGCACTCAAGGTATAACAGTCACTTGTGATTATTGTGCTGACAATCATCCGAGTCATCAATGCACTGTCAGTTTTGGACCGGTACAATACGGTGGTGATTACCTCAACAACTATGATTATCCTAATTATCACCATGATTGGGGGTATCACCCGGATACTACATGGAGCTACAATTATGATGATCAATATTATGCTCCAAGCCCATCATACACTCTTGACTTTCAAGATCAAGCTCCTATTCAAGAAGAGAAGATGTCAAATTTTGAGGAACTTGTGTCCAAAATCATGGCTTCGAATGAGGAGATGTTGAAAAGTCAGGAGATGTCGTTTCGAAATCTCGAGAACCAGGTGGGACAGCTTGTCATTGCCTTTAATAATAACTATCAAGAAGCATGACCCAATGACTCGGTTTTGGAAACTGATGGAGTGTCCGAACTAATTTTCGAGGAATCTATGGAGGAGAAGACATGTGAGGAACAAGAAGTGGAGACCGAGGAAGATCTAGCCTTGAGCTCCAATGATGATGAACCAATTTTGATAGTGCCTCATACACCTTCTCCACCAAAGCTTAAGGGTTCGGGCAGTTTTGCATTACCGTGTCCACTTGGTAGTCATTTCTTAGGCGAGGCTCTATGTGACGATGGAGCTAGTATGAATGTGGAATCATGGTGGGCCGAGGAAAAGAAGAAAGAAGAAGAGTCCGTTGTGCTTGTCAAGCCCCAATGCCCCAATCTTATCATAGACACAACGGAAGAGGTAGCACCTAGTTTGTCAACGTTCACAATTGGACACTTATCTAAAAAGATCAAACTAGGTGATCTTGATACAATGACTCCTACTAAAGCGAAGCCCTCAAATGTTACATCACTACCAATGGATGAAGCGGGCGGAGAAAGCTTCTTTGTGCCATTAATTGAAATTAAGTTTGGGGGTCACCAACCAGGCATGCATGCCATGCAAATTAAAGAAAGAACAGCGAGGCGGCATGCAATGGTCAATTTTGCGATTGAGCCGGATTGAAATGAAATGGAGGAGTCGGGCTAACGACTTTAAACCAAGCGCTTCTTGGGAGGTAACCCAAGTTTACTATTTTGTTTTTATTCTTGTTTGATTGCATTTTAGTGGTTTAATTGCATTTTAATTTCTTTAGTCATTTGTTTTCAGGTACGCTCCCAACTTAGAGGTATTGAAAGATGATTTCAATGGAGCTTGACACGGTTTCAGGGAAGTCTTCTATTTTAATTTTTCTTATATCAGACATTGAGGACAATGTCAAGTTTAAGTTTGGGGGTAGTACTTCGTATTTGTGTGTTTTTTTTAATTTAGTTTTTATGTGATTTAAGATATGTATTTTTGTTCAAAAAAAATAAAATAAATAAAAAAAAATTCATTTATTTTTAGGATATGTCCCTTGAGCATTGTTTTAATTTGATTTGAACCATAATCCATGGTCTATGATAATGGCTTGTTTTAATTGATTCTAACTCATGGAAAATGGATAAATGTTGTTTAGTCCTTATGCTTAATTGTTATTGTTGGTTATTATTTTGCTTATGCGTCCTTTCACTCTTTTGCACTTACCCATGAGTATTGAGCTAGTTGTATGCTTAGAGAAGGCTTTTATAACCGAATGCTTGTGGAAAATATCTATAAACTCTAGAACTCGTTTAAACATCACTCGAAGCAGGGTGTCCAAATTTGTTGTGTTTGAATTGATGGTCATGTGGTGAGTTGAGATGGAGCATAAAACGCACTCACTCATGGACACATGCGTAGGAGAGATAGAGCGTAAAACGCACTCTCTTATAATTTTGATAAAAGTAAGACATCTATGTTTATCAAACCTTGTGTTGAGTTGAGATGGAGCGTAAAACGCACTCACCCACAAGAGTAGACTTAGGATAAGATAGAGCATAAAATGCACTTACCTAAAGTCCTTTGATTTCATATTTTTGGAAATTGTGATTTGTATACCTTTGTATTGAGTGGTGCATTAAGCATGTTGTTTTGGGGTGTATTTTGATTATTTCATAAGGTAATGTGGTTGCATAGCTTCATTCGAGCTTGATTGGTTTAGTGCTATTGGGTACTCACACACACACGGAAGGGACCTAAAGCAAGCTATAACTAGCTAATTGTAAATCTAAACTTACAACGCTTTGAAAGTTTCCTTGAGTTTTCATGTGTTTATGCTTTGAGACCATTGTTCAAGCTTATTAACTCATTGCTCAAGATAGTTTTTATTTAGAAATGATTAATTTTTATAGTTTGTCTGTTTTGCTTGAGGACAAGCAAAGGTTTAAGTTTGGGGGTATTTGATGAGTGTATTTTATATACACAAATTAGGTTCTTTTAGCCTTAATAATTTGTAAGTCTTTAGCTATTTCGTTTGGTTTTATGTGTTTTCATCTTATTGTTGTGTAATGTACTTTTGTAGTACTTTTATATGTATTTGTGTGCTTTTATGTGTTTTTACGTTGTTTTGTAGGTATTGAAATAAAGGCCCCTTGGACCGTTACGTTTTTGGCTCGAATCTAGCATTTCTGCTGCTTGTTTCTCAATTTGACCCATGATGCAATCCGAATCTCTCAAAACTCAAAGAACGAAAGTTGTAGATTTTGATCTTAGCTTTCCAGAACAACCATAATCATCCAATTTGAAGTTCGTATGAGAGAGTTATGGTCCTTTTACCATCGGATTTTGCATGAATTTTACATAGCAGCTGCTTCGGGGCCAATTTGCGCCTTGCTCCGTCCATTATCTGGACGAGCTCCAGTTATGAAAGTTGTAGAGCTACTTCTTAGCTTTCCATAGCCTCCTTAATCGCCTTAATCCGAGTTTGGACGAAGAAGTTATGGCTATTTTACCAACAGACGTCGAAACTGTCTCGCGGTACAGAGTTCCATCGCCGGGGCGACAAATTCCAGCACTATTCCACCGCCGGGGCGAGAGCATCGCCGGGGCGATGGAAGTCAGGCCAAAATTGGCGCCGGGGCGATAAATGCTTCTGACTTTGCGAATTTTTTTGGTCCAAAACTCGGGAAATGCTAGGGTTTGAGACACCCATCTCTTATAACACCAAAGTGGCGGCTAGAACTCCATTCTAACACATACCCACTCATTCTAACTCATCCTAACACCTTCTAACACAAAATCTAGAGAGAGGAAGCTACCAAATACATCAAATTAGAGGGCCAAAGTGCTAAAATCAAGCTACATCAAGCAAGGCCAAGGAGCAAAAACATCAAGGATTGCAAAATCAAGGAGGAGAAGCTAGTGTTCATTATCAACCCATCAAACATCATATGAAAATCTACAAAAGTGGTTCTATCTCTAGTTTTCTCTTCTATTTTGTAATCCAACATGATGTATAATTTGAATATGATGTTATTTGTAGTTACCATGAACTAGAACTAATTTTCTAAGATTTCAATGGAACCCAATATGTAGTTTGAATTGAATGCTCTCTCTTGGATATTGGTTATTCATTTGTGAATTGGGTATCATAATTTATGCTTTATGGATTAATTGCCTAGCTAGTAATTACCTTGGGAACTTATATGGAATTGAGAGAGGAAGTATAGGTTAAGACCTTGTTATGATATCATGTGAAAATTAGATATTCCTATGGGTAATTTATGAAATTAAGTGACGTGTATTTTATTTATTACCCTCATGAATGGATAATTTTATTGTATTTAGGATAGACATATACTTAAATACCACATGTATCCATTTGAGAATCATGCTTAATGATTTCCATTGCGAAAGTTGGTAATTGATAGGGTGATTAATGAGATTTGGTGACACGTGTCTTGTTGATTATTCTTGATATTGGATTCTTGCTAGTGTGTAGAATAGAGATATTTATACACCGCATTGGGAAATACGTATTTGACCATCGAAAGAGGCTTGATATACTTGTAAATTCTCCGATAACAATCCTTGTGATTTAACTAGTTGAAAAGAGAGAGTTAGGATATTCAAGTGAAGTGTTGGGGGAAATTGTGATCTTAGACTTCTTAATATTTGATTTCATTATCTTAAAGCTTTCCATAGTTCTTTGATTATTTGTTATCTTCATTAATTCAAAACAACAAAAACAATTATCGTTTGTTTAAATAAGATTGAGATGATAAAAGGTTAGTACTTGGAAAATACTAGTAATAATTCCTCGTGGGATCGATACTTTACTTACTCTTTATTACTTGTTGACCGCGTATACTTGTGCGTAAATTGTTCATATACAAATCGGACAACAGTTTGACACAACAATTTATGCTTTGATATACAATATCAGCTCAAGATCACACGAATAATAATTCATTTCTTAAGTTGTGCTGAATCAAGGAGCAAGAATTTCACAATAATTGATAACCCATTTGTCTGTACAAATTACTGAAAAGAATTTAATTTCGGAATAGAATACTTGCATAAAGCTAGAAGGTGTAAACGACTTGCCTGTGCGTGGTACATTTAGTTTACGCTGTCTACCGACGTTGAGTAGTCTATTTGTGTCTAATCATATCAATAATAAGCGTTAGAATTTATAACAACGCGTATCTAATTGAACTAGTCAAGTATTGTTAAGGTTCGGTGTCGATTCTGTGTCTCGATCGCTTCATTTGATAATCAGTTGTGTTGATTTCTCAATAAAACTTTATTTAAAAGTCTAAATATTATTTTAGATAATTTAATTATCATTTATAATATTTCTAGAAGCTTAGTATTATTTTTAAATGATTTAATTATCATTTATAATAATTTTAGAAATTTAGTATAATATTTAAATGATTTAATTATCATTTATAATAATTTTAATACCTTAATATTATTTTTAAATGATTTATTTAATATAATTATTAAATAATTTTATTATCATTAATATTTAAAATATTTAAATCATTAATAATATTTATGTTTAAAATGTTAAAAGTTATTTAATATAACTTAAAATAAATTTTAAAACTTAATTATTAATTATTAATATTTATTTATTATTTAATTCTTATTTATTTTATTATTATCATTTATTTTTATTTATTTCTGTCGCTAAAGGCTATTCCGACGGTCAGGAACGTCGCTACAAGTGTTCTTGAGGCCGAGAGGAGGTTGTGGCTAAAGATGGCCTATAGTGACAGACTTGGCTATAGGTGTTCTTTATTTGATGAAAAACAGTTGGTCAATGCCGAGAGGGTACTTTTGACTTGATTCAATTTTTAGTTGGTTAATCATTTAGATTTGATTTCTATTTCTAGGTGTAGTCCATATGTTAGTGTATACCTACATGTATTAATTGGGTTCATACAACATCATATGATGCTAGATTAAACCCGGTCAAACTACCCTGGTCGAACTGTTCTTGAGGTTTTTGGGTAACCCAGAAACCAGTTGGTCATGATCGAGCAGACACTTTTGGCTTGATTTAATTTCTATTCAGTGCGTTGTTTTGATGTTTAATGGTTCCTAGTTGTAGTATACATGGCAGAGAACATCGAGACGTCTCAATATAACTTTAATTACATCATATGTGGAAGATTTGATCCCGTCAAACCTTGTTAGTGATCTGTCAGAGTGTTCTTCATTTTTTGGAAATTCTAGAAAACAGAAAAATCTGATGATCGAGTGGGCACTTTTTAGAAAGAACATCTATCTGGATATTGATCCGATTGAGATGATTTTTATTCCTATGTCTTAACCTCATGTCAGACTACATCTATATGCTTTAAAACAGATCAAACTAACAATCTAAGGTATCAAAATGTCTGACAAAAGTTCTTGTCAGACTGTTCTTCACTACCTTTGGCAGTTTGCTATTTTTGCTGAATTCTTATATGTAGATGTTATGGAAACATATTTTATCAATCCAGATCACTAAATAACATGTTATTACACATTCCTAAACATTAAAACAAATTTTTTAACAAAGCATCAAAGATCTACATAAAAATTAAGGTTTTACCTTTTTGAGAAATATTTATAGTTGAAGCTTCTGATCTCTGATCTTACTTCTGCTAAGGCTTATTATGGCTTGAATTAGAAGTGTTTAGGTTATAAATTTCGTGGGTCTCAAGCATGGGAGGGCTGGGTATTTATAGGATTGCAATATTAGGGTTTTTAGGTCATTTTTACCAACTAAAATGGCTTATCATAGCTTAGATTGATGTGGCAGTTACATGTGGCTGGTGCTTATGTTGGAGTGTGTTTAAGGGCTGCCTAATTGTGCTAAACACACTCCCACACACTCCTCTCTTCTCTCTCATTGGTTGGTTTAGGTTAAATTTTGATTGGTTGATAACTTTTCACTTAGATTGCTTGTTTGTGATTGGTTCTTAAGCATGTTCATGGATTATAATCCATGTGATTGATTCCTATTGGTTCATGGTGTGTTATTTTGTTAACCCTAGCTTCTGATTGGTCCATTTTTGTTCACATGGATTGGTTTTACTAAGCTAGGTTAAGTTAACCCTAATTAGGGTTTCATTAGGATTATAGTTTCATAATTAGGGTTAGGATTTTCAAGTAGGTTGATTACATTAATCTAGGTAAATTACTTGGAAGCACGACAAAGTATTTTGTCAGTGTAAGCACGACAAAACAACTTATCAAAAACGAATATACCAGCAAGTTCATTGGTGAAAATTTTATTTTTAAGCTCGACGTTTTTCGTTGAAAAATTTTATTTGACCTAATTCTTCATTAGAGTATGAAATCGCATAATATGTAGTTAGAATAAGGAAATTTCATTAATAATCACATAATTTACATAAACGAATCTTATTAAGGTTCAAAATATCATAGCAGGGGGCTAGGGTTGTCGAGGCTGCTTGGCCATGCGACATTAGGCGTTCGCATAGGCAAGTCGGGCGTGCGAATGTACGAATGTTGTGACGTCGTGTCGAGTGTTTGAGACATTGTAAAATGTTTCAATTTTTATAAAAGGGAAACATCAAAGAATATGAATTAAGATGAATGTAAACTATCGTGGGGGATGGTTAAGTGGGTCATGACATTCCCGAACGTCGCGACGCCGAAAGACGTTTTAGAAGTTTGGTCGCGTTATTTAAATAATAAAACGTGAACAATATAAAATGAGTAATAATGTGATGTAAACCAATATATGGAATCTTTATGTGACTAATTGGTATGTTATTATTAATTAAATGTATATGACATTTGAAGGACATTTTTAAAGTATAAATTAAAGAACACATCAGGCAAGTATTCTTAAACTTTCTCGCAAGTTTTTAACTTCCACAAATTATTTTATTGTGTTAATTTTTCAACTTCATTCAAATACCGTATTGAAGTTTTAATTCATGTACAATTCTTTTCATAATTATACAAGTTATCTAACTATGCTTTTTCATATTGTTAACGCTTTAAAAGTTTGATATTACATGATCTGTTTTAAATTATGTCAATGCCTTTTGTTTCGGCTAGACACATGTTAAGTTATGATTTGAATTTGATAATTTCTTTAATGTTATCCAAACCAAATTAAATTAGTGCAGACTCTGACTTAAGTCTGAGATGAACAATCCTACTATTAGGGGCAGTTTTGGTCGAATTTTTCGATTGGCCCTTTTGGGTGTAAAAATAAATGCATATAGTCGTTTAAAAAGCTAAAGGTTGTGAACAACATGAGTACAATAGGCTGATCCCCTAACTTACTTGGAAAATGTCAGTTTGCAATATATATAAATCTGTTAAACCTTTTATGAAAAAAAACAATTCAAGGTCGTATGACCGCTCAGTATGTCGTTTCAAAAAAATTGTTAAATAAAAAAGGAATTTCTTATTATTATTCCTATTTATTCGAAATATTTTCACAACTATTGTTCAGTTGTTAAAATTTTCAGAGATAGATAATTTGATTCTTGATTTTGTTGTTTATTCAACTGTTTATACTTGTTGAGCTTTGTAGCTTATCTTGCTTTATGTTAAATGTTTTCAGCTAAGCCTAAGCGGGCCCAGAGTTCAGGAAAGAAAAACAAGGGATGTAATGACCTAGAATCCTGATTAGCTTGTAATTAGGATTTTACGGAATAAATTGAATTTTTATGAATATTAATTACTCTATGTTATGTGTATAAAGGTCATATTACTAGATAGTGTTTATATATTAGAATTAACGAACTAAGGTTTCATTGATGAGTGAGTTTTACACCTACGAATTGAGTACGTTTGGCTTGATAATTTGTGATTTCTTGAGTATTTTAAGTTAGTAGTAGATATTTATAGTGTTTTTATGTTATTTTGTAGGAATGAGCAAGGAAACGCAATCCGAATATCTTTTGGAGTACAACATGCGAGCAAATGCGAGAAGGAAAGATTGTAGGGCTTTTAACATTAAAATGGATGCATGTTCTTGGTTTGGAACTTGGATTTTATTGTAGATTTACTTCTTAGCTTTCCGAAACATCTTGAATCACCCCAATCGGAGTTCGGATGCGAGAGTTATGACATTTTTATCAATAGAGATCAAGGTTTGGAGTTGTCATTTGCATAACACTCACTTCAAACTCAATTGCAACCATTCTCCAGCCTGAATGTCTCAATTCGCAAAGAATGAAAGTTGTAGATCTCGTCGAGAGCTTCGATTTGATAGGTGGCAGGCCCCGTAACTCCTCTCGGATCAAAAGTTATGACCATTTTACCAACAGATGTCAGAGCAAAATTTGGTCGGCGCGGCCGCGCCGGTTACTAGTGTATTTTGGGCGCGGCCGCGCTGGTCTGTAGAGTGAAAAACATGATTTCTGGCACTTGGGCGCGACCGCGCTGCTTCCTAGGCCAAATATAGGCGCGGCCGCGCTGCGTCGGGTTGTTGAAAAGCTTATTTTTGACCCAAATTGAATGAAACAAGGATTGTAACTTCTAATTGGTTTAGGACTTCAACTAGAACCTATAAATACATGATGTGAGGCATAGAATATGGGAGATCTTGTTACTTTTTGCTAACCCTAGATTTGAAGAAGGATTAGAGGCTTGAAACAAGAGATTATCACGAAGGAAGATCAAGATAGGAGGCTAAAGAGGATATCAAGGATTTCTTCAAAAGAGTTTTTTCCTTCCTTCTTTTATCTTTTTATTTTGTAATTCTTAGATGATGGTTCACTTGTGGATTATGGATTTTAATTCAATTATGAACTAATTTCTTTTTAAGATTACAATGGAACTTATTGCGTAGCTTTTATTGTTATGCTTCCTTATTAATTATTATTGATTATTATCCGGTTGTCTATTATGATTTGTGATTAATTGCTTAATTGCTTGATCAACAATTACTGTGGTAATCTATATGAACTCGAGAGATGAATTATAGATTTAGACCTAATCATAATAGCATGTGATTGTGTTTTCTGCATGGTGATGGAATTCATAATTTGTGTTTAGGATAGAGATATACCTATACGCCGCATATAATCTGAAAGAGAACCTTAGCTTTAAATCCTTTTTAATTGTAATTCACATAGAGATATAGTGAATTAGTTAACTAGGGTGTTCATCTTAATTTTATCTTTTGTGGATTTAAGTTGATTCGTTTATGATACATTGAGAGAGGATTATAAATATTGATGAGTTCTTGATTAACAATCCGGAATAATTAATATAATTCAATAGGAAGTGTATTAATTCAAGTGAAACATTAAGGGAAATTGTAATCTTATGCCTTTTTATCTGAATTCAATTCTTGGTAGTTAGTAATTAGTTAGTTTAGTACTTTATTTTCAAAATTCAAAATCTTTTATCGAATTGTTTAAATAAAATTAATTTGATTATGAGTTAGTATTTGATAATTATTGTTAAATAATTCTCTGTGGGTTCGACACTCCCTTATCATTATATTACTTGTGGACTGCGTATACTTACGTATTTTGCTAGTATAGATTTAGGCAAACATTCATACAAAGAAATAAAAAATTTTCACAAGAAAAAGACGAAATAACACTATTCACGCTAAAAACGCCTTTCACGTTTTTCGAAATTTTGAAAGACAGTATAGCGTTTATATGATGTCCCGAAGCATAATATCTAATAAAATTCGAAAACGAAAAACGCAATTTTTTGGTTGTGGATTAGATTACGAAAAATCCACCGAAAGTCAACAAAAGTCAAGGTTTTAATCTTTAATCCTTCGGGCTTTGTTTTCAGGAGCCCAATGGAAGAAATATAGGAGGCCCAAGATAATTTAATTGAGGCCCAAACAAATTATTAAGTAAGCCCAGAAGATTGGCCCAAGCAAGCATTAAATCAAGCCAAAAACCTAATTGGATCAAAGCGGGTCAACAATGGATCGATGGGTGGGCAAAAGAGGATGGAGCAACCCATGTGGGCCCCCAAGGGGGGTGGCCGACCATGTGGGGTGGGATAGCTTCTTGGAGAAGCTTGGTAAAACTTCTCCACTAAGCTAAGTAATGCATTAAATGAAAACCCCTAAAGTCTTTGTTGGTTAGTTTAACTCAACCATGGTTAGGTTAGGCAAGGGCATGGTTGTAAGGATTGAGAAGTTAGAGGGGAATGACTAAGCAAGACCAAACCTAAAGGGATTACTTACAAACCCTAGAAAAATTGTCTTAAAGACCAAAGCACCCCAAGCCTTGGAAATCCTATAAATAGCAAGCCTTTCCTTCATTATTTTCCAGCAATTCAATTCTAAGAGAAGAAACTATAGCCAAATATAGAGAGGAAGGGAGAGAATACTTGGATTCGAGAAAGAAGAAGAACTAGCCAATAATTATCCTCATCTAGTTAATCAAGAACCAAGAGCAAAGGTAAAAACTCTAAAACTAGTTTTTCATCCTTTATGTTTTTCATATAGTTATGAAATGCATTATTGGTGGATGTTGGTTATATGATAGATCATTGAAGGATCTAGGTGATATAAGGGTGATGACATTAGAGGACTAATATTTACCCAGTAAATGCATGCTAAGCGAAAACATAACGATAATAAAGAACCAAAACCAAGAAAGCATGAAATCGTATGTAAATGTTGTTGATGGACAAGTTTAAAACCATCGTTAGTAAGTTAATAAGTAAAATTTGAAAAGAAAGAAACGTACTCATGTGAGTTACGGAAATGTTCCAAGTGGAATGGAAAGAAAACACGTCATGGCGAAAAATTTAGTAAAAGACGTCAATTGACGAAAACCCTAGCTTGATGCGACTTTCGTGCCAAGTTAGTGGAAAGTTATCACTTCCGGAAAATTATGATTTTCTGGGGGTTTTGAAGTTCAAAAGAACAGTGAGTCGTAAGCTCAAGAACGGATCCATTCCGATAAGGAATGATCAATATATGAAGTTGCAATATGGTTAGGGTTTAATGAACACAAAAATGAAGAGTTAAGAAAAATTGGGGAGGGAAGCTACTAAGAGTATGCGCAACAGCGCATGAGTTTTAAGCGGGAAAGTGCAACAACGCTTGTCATGCCGCAACGTTAGTGAAGGCCAAGGCCTGGGCGCACGCGGCGCTGCCGTGCGGCGCTGGGCGTGGCATTGGGGCGCTAGGGCCAGACTTGGCCAGCCATGGGGGTGTGCCATGGGCGTGTCGGCGAATGGGTTTTGCGATGCCGTGCAATGTTCGGAACACTTCAATTTATATTGTTCAAAGTTATAAGAGACGAATGTTCTATAATGAACTAGTGTTAACCTAAACCAATATTTGGCGTCAATTATGTGATTAATTGGTATGTGTATGTCAATTTAATTGTGTAGGCCATCGAAGGGCAAACTAGCTTTAATTTCTAGAAGACGCATAAGGTAAGTTTTCTAACTTTATTTGACTATATTCTTATAAAGTTTTTATGACATGTTGTTATTCAGATTTACATAATCCTTAAATGGTTTTGTGAATTTCAGACTTATGCAAATCTTTTAGTATTTGTATGAGTGTTTAAACTATGCTACACATAAACTGTTAAAGCTTTCAAGTTCTATATTTATGAACTACTTACGAAGACTGTCGATGCCATTTGACTCGGCTAGACAAATGTTTAAAATATTTTATCAATTATATTATAAATCTTTGAAATATTATTGATGTTAAGTAGAGCTATCCAACTGAATTGTTTCGGTTAGGATTCAAATGCATATATGTAATGAAAAACCCTAATAATAGGAAAAAAATTTAGTCAGATATTCCGACAAGGCTTCAAGTGCCTAAACCAAATGCATATAGTCGTTTACAAGTAGAGTGTTGATCAACATAGAGTACTATAGGCTGATCACCTAGAAGTGCTCGTAAGTACATCGGTTTGCGGTAGAAATACGGTGAAACCTTTTATGAATGAAAAAAATTTGTTATGATATGATTCCTGATTTTGTTGTTATTCAACTGTTATACTTGTTGAGCAATCAACTGCTCATCCTTGCTTTTAAATAAATATTTTCAGTTAAGCCAGAGGTTGCCGAGGGTTCCCGTCGGGACAAGGGCAAAGGGAAAAGTTAACGTGTAGGATTTTAATATCCATACATGTAATAGTTTAGTCTATGATAGACTTATTATTATTATGAATGGTGTAATAATTATTAATATTATGACAATGAATGACGTAATGGTTATAAAACTTGGGATAGAGTAAAACATATTATAATAATATAGTAATTACATTTATGTCAATATCATTGTGATGAATGGGTAGTACCATGACGCACTAGACCCGGGTTTAAAGGTAGACCCGGATTTGGGGGCGTTACAGGTTGGTATCAGAGCTGTAGGTTATAAACCTTATGTGGGGGACATACCTTAGGAATATAACCTTAGAAGAGTTAATTAGAGAAGTCAGTTAAAAGATGAACTCAAATAGAGTTTAAAGGAATGAATTAAGGAAATTCATCAAAGAATAATGGTAATAAAAAGTAAACTTAAAATAAACTATATTTGTCATGTGATAATAATAAATATACTTTATTGCTATGTGCTAATCAGTTTATTAAAATTTTGATTATACGATGTCTGAAGAAGTCGTGTTTAGGGATATCCACGTTGTGAGTGAGGAGCTGATTGCTCCAGTACCTGAGCCAATACCTGAACTGACATTCGAAGTAGAAGCTCTTGCCGATAATGACCTAGACATGGACCTCAATTTTGATAAGGATCCATCCGAGCATTGGGAGGAACCCGAGGAGGGTTCGACACTACCAGCTAGCGTGATTAGGGTGTTAGGTGGACGGGCAGCTGTCGGTTTATTAGGGATGCCAGCAGTGGAAGCTGCACCTATGGAAAAGGATCCCACTGAGGAGGATCCATCAGAGCACGAGGAGGAGGAGGCTGATGATACATCATCGGAGGTTGTACCTTCAGAGGAGGAGGAAGTAGCGCCAACAGACTTGCATAATCTGTTCACGGTAGTGCTTGATAGAAATGTCACGCTGAGGGCTTGAGTGCAAGCCCTAGAGGCAATAGTGTAGGAGCTCTAGGAGATAGAGTCTTATTAGGAGGCTGAGATCGATGATAGGATCCTTGCCGAAGATTAGGTCCATGACTTGGAAGAGGAGATGAGGGTCAAGAAGGTAAGGATCGATAGGTCCAATTACGCATTTAGGTCTTCGCATGGGCGATTCCAGTGTAGGGTGACCTACTATCCTACAGAGGAGGGCCAAACCCGGTATACCAATAGTAGGAGCCTAGTTATGGACATAACAGACGACGAGTAGGCCGACGCCATTAGGCGAGGTCTAGTTATTAATTAAATGATGTATATATATATATAAGTATATATGTGTGTAATGACGTGAATCCCAGCTTTTAATATTAGTAGCGGGATATCTTCTGTATAGTCCCAACCGTATTTAAGTTGTGGAGTAATTAGGTAAATCCCATCTTTTGTATGTAATAGAGGGATAATATGTAAATAGCTGAAGCTTTATCTAGTAAGTTGTATGAATTAAGAAGCATATATATATATATATATATATATATAAGAAAAGTTATTAAATGTGCTTTGTGATGTGTATGAGTTAGTATAAATAAGAATGCGTTAAAAGACGAATAATGGATTAATAATAACATAATCTTATTATGATTTAATAAAAAGTTGCCGCCAAGAAGAAGACAAAGGAATCAAGAGGAAGAATCCCATAATGAAAATGAGGGTGGGGTCAGGAGAACCCAATGCAACAGTTTATAGACTTACTAGTAAGAGCCTTAAACAGAGCCCCTACCATAGCACCCGTAGTTCCTCCGGTTGTGCGTGTAGCCAACTTTAAGGACTTTAAGAGTATGGGACTACCCTAGTTTAGGGTGACCACCGAGCCGATAGAGGCTCAGTCATGGGTGAAACAAGTGAAACAAGTCATTATTGACGGAGTCAGGGAGGAGCATAAAACTATTTTTGCTACCTATTTACTAAAGGGTGAGGCCAATTTCTGGTGGGAGGCCAACCAAAATAGGGCCGGAGAGGGGGTTATTACTTAGGAAAGATTCAAGGAGATTTACTTCCAAAATTATTTCCCATATAGCATGTAGAGCCATATGGAAATGCGGTTCTTAGAGTTAAAGTAGGGGGAGATGTCAGTTTCCCAATACGCTGCCAGGTTCAACGAACTGGCTAGATTTGCTCTACACCAGGTGGACATCGAGGAGAGGAAGACGAGGAGATTCGAGCAGGGCCTAAAACCTTGGCTCTATAATAAGGTGAGTGTGTTACAGATTGGCTCCTTTGGGTCAATCTTAGAGAAGGCTATTATAGCCAAAGGCGGAAGCGAGGCAGTGGGCATATATAATAGAGAGAAGAAAAATAAGAATATAAGTGATGGAGGAAGTAAAGTTGAGGGAGCCAGTGGTAGTGGAGGAAGCCACAAAAGGAAATGGAACAACTCTGGGAATACCGGAACTAAACAAGGGGAACCAAAGAAGGGAAGGGAACCGTGCAAGACTTGCGGGAAAAATTATTCTGGGGTCTGCCTGAAGGGGAAGTCAGCGTGTTACAACTACGGGGAGGAGGGACACATCTCTCCTAACTGCCCCAATTTGAAGAAGAACACCGGATGTTTCGTCTGCGGAGCGGCGGACCATATGGCAAGAAATTGCCCAAAGAAGGGAGCCGACGGGGGGAGCGACAACAAAGGAACCAACAGTGGTAAGCTTACCATAACTGGTCCAGCCCCACCCAGTAGACCGACTGCCCGGACCTTCAAAATGACGGTCTAAGATGATGTGGCATCTTGAGACGTAGTTTCAGGTATCATCCCAATCAATAATATTAATGCATATGTATTGTTTGATTCGGGTGCAACCTGTTCTTTCATATCTTGTGATTTTGCTAGACGTTTAAGATTACCTCTAGAGAAACTAAAGTCACCCTTATAAAGGTTGCGAATAAGAAAGTAATCCCTATTAAACATGTTTATAGGAATTGTTGCGTAGAAATTAGAGGACATAAGTTATCGGTAGATTTAATTCTGATCAAACTAGGAGAATTTGACATAATACTGGGGATGGATTGGTTGTTTAACCACGAGGCGGTAATAGACTGTCAGAAAAAGAGTGTAAACCTTAAGGCTTCAAAGCAGTCTAAGGTAGTATTTTATGGTATTAAATCGCCGAGATGTTCACGTTGTTTGACGATGATGCAAGTGTAGAAGCTGTTGAGGAAAGGTTGTGAAGGTTATTTGGGCCATGTTGTTGATAGCCGACAAGTGGGAGCAGAAATAGGATAGATACCAATTGTACAAGAATTCGCAGACGTATTTCCAGATGAGTCTTTAGCTCCCACCTATCTTTGATGAAAGAAGCAAGCAAGTTTAGGTAGAAAGAACAACCAGTGTCAGAGAGATGACTTTTGTTGAACTCTTCCTTTACATGAAGGGAATGAATGCCTTAATGGAATGGAATCCAGGATCCAAGTAGATTAGGTTAAGGCAAGCGCACTCAAAGCATGAGGTAGGGATCAGAGCTCCCCACCCACTCTTCTTAAGACTGAGGCGAAGAGAAGCAGGACGGAAGCTCGACCATCCATCGGCTTCGGATTGTTCTTTTGCTAAGTAATCAAAGTCAAAGTCTGGCTGTGCCCGAGCAAGGGCTTTCTATATGCAATTGAAAGAGTAGCCAGTACCTTCGATTGAAAGGGGAAGAGTTCTAGTTGTTGCTGTCATAGGAGCAGAATACAACTCCCACTCAACTAGTCGTTGTTGAGGACCCATATTTACTATCATAAGTTACCAGGTTTTTCGCCAGATAGGGAGATAAAATTCATAATAGACGTCGTACCAAGGACGACACCAGTTTCGAGGGCTCCATCATATAGGATGGCGCTAGTAGAAATGAAGGAATTAATGATACAATTATAAGAACTTTCAGATAAGAAATATATTCAACCGAGTGTGTCTCCATGTGGAGAACCAGTGTTATTTGTTAAAAAGAAGGACGGGTAGTTAAGGCTTTGTATCGACTATAGGGAGTTAAACAATGTAACAATTAAGAACAAGTATCTGTTGCCCAGGATTGACAATCTATTTGATCAGTTGATAGGGGTAAAATACTTTTCTAAGATAGATTTAAGAACGGGGTATCATCAGTTAAAGGTTAGAGGAGAGGACGTACCGAAGACAACATTTAGGACTCGTTAGGACCATTACGAGTTTCTGGTGATGTCATTTGGGTTGATGAATGTGAAAGTAGTATGCACACAAGCCAATTAAATTTGATATGATGTAGCATATACTTTGATTTATTAATAAAAGAATTAATTTATTAAAAACATTTTACTTTATCTACATGGTGCTGATCTTTTATATGTGATAAACCGATAGTTTTGAGCAATGCTTTTAGAATAATGAGATAATCATGCTAATGAGATCTAAATTCTTAAAAAGTTTAAAACTAAAATCGTTCATAATCGTTGGATTACTAAAAGGGGATTAGTGAATCCGGATAGATTGGTACTGTAACAATTCGAATTCCCAGATTAATATTTAAAATAAGAATTTTAATTAAATAATTTTTTTATTTTAAATAATTCATATTATTATACTACTTACGTGAATACGTGCAATAAATGTTATTTTAAATTAAAACATTAATGGAATGAATTTTTATGAGGAATTGTCTTGAGCATATGTGTGAATATGTGTTATGTGATAAGAATTAAGCAAGTTAGTTAACTTATTTAATTTACATTAACTAAGGAATGAAAAGGAAGCCAAGATGAATAATTAACTAAGTTGATTGAGGAGAAGCAAGATAAACATATGTTATGAATATCATGAAGTTCAGTAGAACATGAGTCAGACCCAAGTCATGATGTTAAACTTGTATGACCTTAGACCAAAATAGTTAAGGGAGATTTCTTAAGCTAAAATTATGAAGTAACTCTGGATAAGGAAAGGGACTCAACGATCATAGAGTGCACTTATACTGTAGAGTATCTCTCGACGATCGTAGAGTCAGTTAGTCCAGTAACTCAACGATCAGAGAGTATCTCTCGGCAATCGTAGAGTCAGTTAGTCCCGTGACTCAATGACCGTAGAGTATCTCTCGGCGATCGTAGAGTCAGTTAGTCCCGTAACTCGGCGATCATAGAGTCAGTTAGTCCAGTAACTCGACGATCGTAGAGTATCTCTCGGCGATCGTAGAGACCCCCGACTACTTTGTCGTAGTAGCAATTAATGTATTTTAATGATGTGATGACTGTGTTGAACCTAGTCCTTATGTGGCTAATCATTATGACGACTTTAACGAACTATGTAGGATATACTTGAAGGACGATTAACGTCAAGATATTAACGCACGTGCAAGGCAAGTTCCTTAACTCGCACTACCTCATATATTGCTTGCCAGTTTTCTTATATAATGCAAATCTCCATATTCAAACTTAAACTATCATTTCAAAGAATGTTAGTTGTTGATTGCTCCATATCCATGATAAGCATTGTTATCCGCACTTAGTGCAAGTTCTTATATTCAGATTTGTAATTATTGGAAAAATATTCAGTGGTATAATTATTAAAAATTATTCCACCTTACTGTTATGATTGCTCATTGCACTCGTGTGCCTTAAAAACTTGTTCGATTACTAGAATTATGCTCAAGAAATTAAAGTTCTACTATTCATGAACTGTTAAGTCTAAGCTAGTTGTATCAGCTAGACCGAACTTGTTTAGATTCGCTTAAGTTTTAAAAGCAGCTTCCAAGCCAATTGTTGGTAAGGACTCTTCGACTGAGAAAAGAACATTTTATTAAGGCAGTAAATTAGAAAAATAATTAATTGCCCGACTTTAAGTGATATGCATATTCACCGGGTATGAGAGGCTGATCCCCTCGATTACCAAAACTTTTAAGAGGTCCGATGTAATTACTGGTAAACCTCCGAATTTGTTCAGGGTCAATTGTGACTACTCAGCATTTCCGATTCATTCTTTCATATTTTGGAAACTTGAATCCTCGTCCTTTCACAATCATTATATTGTTGAAAATTCGAACTTAAATTCTCTTCAATCATGGTATATGTATACTTCTTGTATTTAAACATGCTGAGCAAATTAGTTGCTCACTCTTGCTATATCATGATATTCATTTCAGTTAAGCCCGAGTGCTCAAAGAAGGACAAAGGCAAGGGGAAGGTTCAAGAATAGTTAATGAGCAAGTTTCGTTATTTTAATAACTTGTGTAGAAATACTTATGTAAATCTTTTGGGATTCTAAGGACATGTGATCGATTTAAGGTTGTTAGATTTTGGGATTGATGTAGAACCTAATTGTCATGAACAATGTATGTTTATTATTCCGCAATAGTTTATAGAATGTGTACGGTAATGTTGGATCATGAGCACCAAATGCCAAGGGTAAGGAACCCGAATTTGGGGATGTCACAGTTCTGGTATTATATTTAAGAACAATTGTTGTTCTATTTATAATGATATTGTTTTGTTTGAAACTGGAAGATTACGTGATAGACTTCGTATTCTTGACTTACATGAAAAATAATTTTGCAAATTGAACAAACTAGTAAAAGAAAAAGGATATGGTCATTCAAGGAGTTGAATATGTGTATTTAATGAAATACAAGTCTGAATCATTTGAAATGTTCAAAGAATTTAGAAGTGAAATAAATTGACAAGTGTTAAGATTCTTTGATCAGATCGAGGAAGGAATACTTATGCAATGAGTTTCTAGATCATCTCAAAATAGTATTTTCTCATAATGGACACCTCCTGATATGCAATAATTGCTTGGTGTATCTAAAAGGATAAATTGTACCTTGTTGGACATAGTGCACTCCATGATGATTTTTACCGACATTCCAATATCCATCTGGGTTATGCCCTAGAAACAGCTGCATATCTATAAAATAAGGTAACCTTAAAATCCTGCCTCAAGACTCCATAAGAGTTATGGATAGGGAGGATTCCTAATCTTAAATATGTTAAAATAAGGGGTTGTCCAACTTATGTGAAAAAATTTCAAAAAATAAGTTTGGGACAAAATCTGACAAGTGCAGCTTTGTGGGATATCTTAAAGAAAGTTTAGGGTATTATTACTATAATCCTACACGCTTCCTTCTTGGATAAAGATGTTTATCATTGGAGGAGCTAGTGGGAGGGTAATAGATCTTGAGGGAGTTCAAGAACCACAAAGCACTATAAGTCAAACCGAGGAACCTGTAGATAGACCTATTGTACCACAACTGAATCGTAAATTTGGCAAAGTACCGAAGATACCTAGGAGGTATGGATTTATCATAGAGGATGATGATGAGGTACGCATCATAAAGGATGATGATCTAGTTATATCCGATGAGGTTATGAGTAGTAGACACTTAGAGAAATGGCAGATGGCCATGAAATCCGAAATGGACTCCATGTATGAGAACCAAGTATAGACTTTGGTTACTCCACTAAAAGGCATAGTGCCTATAGAGTGAAATTGGGTCTTTAAGAGAAAGACTGGAGTAAATGACAAGGTGGAGACCTATAAGACCAGGCATGTTTAAGTGGTTTCAAATAAAGTTCAGGAGTTGATTGTGATAAAACCTTATTACCGGATAATGCTCAAGTCCATTTGGATTTTACTTGTGATTGCAGCTTATTACGAAATCTGGCAAATGGATGTGGAGACGTCCTTCCTCACTGAAGACTTGAGGAGAATGTATGTATGATACAACCAGAGGAATTTGTCTCAAAGGTTGAAGCAAATCGTGTATGTAAGCTACAACGATCCATTTATGGATTGAAGCAAGCTTCTCAAAAATAGAACATTCATTTTGATGAGACAATCAAAAGAGTTTGATTTTTATCAAAAATGAGAATGAACCTAGTATGTTCAAAAGGGTCAATGGGAGCGCTGTGACATTCCTAGTATTATATACAGATATACTACTGATAAGGAATGACATACCAATGCTACAATCAGTAAAGATAAAATTGTCTAAATATTCCTCCATGAATAACTTGGGAGGAACATCCTATAAATTGGGGATATAAATCTATATAGACAGATTTAAAAGGATGCTCGGCTTGACCCAAAGAACGTATATTCATTCGATGCTAAAGGCGTTTAGCATGGCAAACTCTAAAAAAGGTCTCATGATGATGAGCCATGGAGTGAATCTCTCTAAAATTGTCCCCAATAAAAGAGAGATCGCATTAGTTACTATCATGTATACAATGAATATACAAGACCTGATGTTGATCAGTCATATTCTAGAGAAGATCACTATAAGACAGTGAAAAATATCTTTAAGTACTTAACCGGTATTGAGGATGTGATCATGATTCATGGTGGGTCTGAATTAAAACTAGAGGGTTAAATAAACTCAAGTTTTTCAGATTGAACAAGACGATAACAAATCTACTTTAGGGTAAATTGTTACCTTAAATGGTGGTGCAGTGAATTGGAAAAGTTCCAAACAACAAAGAGTTGTTGGTTTAGTGACAAAGATAAAGTATATAGCTGTAAGTGAATCTGCAAGTTGATTGTTTGGATGAAAAGTTCAACACAGAACTAGGAATAGTTCCTAAGTCTCATCTTGGATTCAAAAATGTGTTGCGGAACTTTCATTTGATTAGAGGAATCATTGAAAGAAGAAAAGTCACTATAGAGATAGTGGACTCTTAAGAACAATATTGCATATCCATTTACTAAAGCTTTATCCAACAGCAGGATGATCGTCACTTAAAGAAGAAGGGTAAGATACCATGGCGATTGGCTTTAGTGCAAGTGAGAGATTGAAAGTAGTATGCACACAAGTCAATCATATTTAATATGATATAGCATATACTTTGTAATCTTATTCATTTATTAATAAAAGTATTAAATGCATTTTACTTTATCTACATGGTACTGTTATTTAATATGTGATAAACCCATAGTTTTAAGCAATGCTTTTAGAATCATGATGGTGATCATGCTAATGAGATCTAAATTCTTAGAAAGCTTAAAACTAAAATCGTTTCTAATCGTTGGATTACTAAAAAGGGGATTAGTACATACGTTGCTTGCTTTTAGGAAGAGGATGATTGATCTCATAATCATTTGTGTGGAGACATTAAAGCAAGTATGTAGGTGCTTATTGGAGAGTAAGTTCACTAAACGTGGCTCGCTAAGAAATACCTAATAGAGTTTTTCTCGCCTGTCAATAGGAATTCCTCTAGTGATAGTAGTACAAGTGATCCTTGGACTTGAGATCATCATAGTATCTTGTGTATGATGAGTCATACTTTGATATGTCCCTTAAGACCTTTAGAGTATATCAAAGGGTATGATTGGATATAATAAGTTGTACATGGAGATAGGTGAATGATCAACAAAGAATCTATCACATCTAGTAAAATATGTGAATGTCCTACATGATTCGATAAATGACAACTCAGTAGTCCTTGGCCAAGGCAGAATGAAATTAGAAAGGAGTTTCTAATTTGCATTATTTAGAGTTGTGCATTTGAGAATCGAAATACATATAATCAACTAAAATAAGACTTGACAGTAATTTCATGTCTTATATTTGATTGGAACATTGTATGGTAGAATGATTGAATTGTACGGTAACTATTCATTGAAAGATTCTTTTGTGATTAATGTTGAAATCTATATTATCTAGAAAGTCGGTGATCGCTAAGGGGGCTTACCCTTATTGTAGAATAAATGTTATTTATTTAAATGAATTAAATAATTTAATTTATTTATTTAAATAAGATTAGAATTGTTCTAATTGATTTATTCACAACCGGTTTAATATGGAGAACCTAAATGGTGACACCGCAAAAGAAAAAATATTTATTTAAGAAGTAAATGGCATAATTGTAATAATAAGTTAAGTGTATTTAATTTAGTCTATGGAGATAGAATAAATTAAATAGCTTAATATTTATTATTTAATATTTTAGAAATATTAAATATAAATTAATAAGGGGAGTCTTATGTTAGGTTTGTATATTATGCAAGCATACAATCTAATTACACAAATAGGGCGGAAGCATGATAAAACGGATTTTAAAATTTGAATACAAACCATCACCATGATCTATCCTTGTGTTCAATTATCAATTAAACGAAAGAGAAAGAGAATAAAAATTATACCCTCGTAGATCAAAACTTCCTCGGGTACAAGTTCAACTCCTAGTCCTTCGTATTTTCCTCGAATTCCACCGATGAGATTCCTTCCTTTGATCAACGTTAGCCACCCAAGTGTTTGGCCTCTAGAGGTGATCCACCAAGGAAGAATAGGTATTCAAGAAGTTGGGTGTTGGCAAAACCCTAGTTTCTATCTCTATACAAATTGTAAGTACTCTCCACAATTCTCATGCAAGAGTGTGTAACCCTAATCTATGATAAGACTCTTATTATTTATAGATGTAGGAATAACCCTTCCCTAAACTATTTAGGATTAGGGTTTCTATTATAGTTAAACTCCATTAATTAATTATGCTTCTAATCCAATTAGGAATTCATGTGAAAGTACTTCTATTAATTAATTCCCAATCCCTATTAGGAATTAAATAATAGTAATAGTAATAATAATAATAAGACTCCTCTTATTAATTTATATTTAATATTTTCAAAATATTAAATAATAAATATTAAGCTATTTAATTTATTCTATCTCCATAGATTAAATTAAATACACTTAACTTATTATTACAATTATGGCATTTACTTCTTAAATGAATATTTTTTCTTTTGCGGTGTGATGTTTTCCTAAATCTATACTAGCAAAATACGCAAGTATACGCAATCCACAAGTAATATAATGATAAGAGAGTGTCGAACCCAGAGAGAATTATTTAATAATAATTACCAAATACTAACTCATAATCAAATTAATTTTATTTAAACAATTCGATAAAAGATTTTGAATTTTGAAAATAAAGTACTAAACTAACTAATTACTAACTACCAAGAATTGAATTCAAATAAAAAGGCTTAAGATCACAATTTTTCTTAATGTTTCACTTGAATTAATACACTTCCTGTTAAGTTATATTAATTATTTTGGATTGTTAATCAAGAACTTATCAATATTTATAACCATCTCTCGATGTATCATAAACGAATCAACTTAAATCCACAAAAGATAGAATTACGATGACCACCCTAGTTAACTAATTCATTATATCTCTATGTGAATTACAATTAAAAAGGATTTAAAGCACATGTTCTCTTTCAGATTATATGCGGCATATAGGTATATCTCTATTCTAGACACAAATCATGAATTCTATCGTACGCAGAAAACATAATCACATACTATTATGATTAAGTGTAAATCTATAATCCATCTCTCGAGTTCCTAAAGATTACCACGGTAATTGTTGATCAGACAATTAAGCAATTAATCACAAATCATAATAGACAACCCAATAATAATCAATAATAATTAACAAGGAAGCATATCAATAAAACCTACGCAATAAGTTCTATTGTAATCTTAAAAAGAAATTAGTTCATGATTGAATTAAAATCCATAATCCACAATTGATAAAGCATTCAAGAATACAAAATAAGAGGTAGAGAAGAGAATAGAATCTCTAGACGCAATCCTTGAGTCTCTCCTTCAGCTCCTTAATTGAATCCTTCGTACTCTTGCAATTGCTTCAAGCCTCCATCTCTTTCTCCCAAACTAGGGTTAGCAAAAAGTAACAAGATCTCTCTTATTCTATGCCTAACATCATGTATTTATAGGTTCTAGTTAAAGTCCTAAATCAATTAGAAGTTACAATCCTTGTTTCATTCAAGTTGGGTCAAAAATAAGCTTTTCAATAACCCGACCCAACGCGGTCGCACCCATATTTGGCCTAGGAAGTAGCGCGGCTATACCCAAGTGACAAAAATCATGTTTTTCACTCTGCAGACTAGCACGGCCGCGCCCAAAATACACTTGGAACCGGCGCGGCCGCGCCCGACAAAATTCTGCTCGGACGTCTGTTGGTAAAATGGTTATAACTTTTGATCTGGCAGGAATTACGGGGCCTGCCACCTATCAAATCGAAGCTCTCGACGAGATCTACAACTTTCATTCTTTGAGAATTGAGAGATTCAGATTGGATCAAAGTCGAAATTGGGCTTAAAATGTCTGTTATGCAAATGACAACTCCAGACTTTGAGGTTCAACATCCTTTGGTAAAACGGTCATTACTTTCTCATCCGAACTCCGATTGTGACAATGCAAGATGTTCCGGAAAGCTAAGGAGTAGCTCTACAATAAAATCCAAGTTCCAAACCAATAATATGCATCCAACTTAGTGTTAAAAGCCCTGCAATCGTCCCTTCTTGTGTTTGTTTGCTTATTTTACTCCAAAAGATGTTCGGATTGCGTTTCCTTGCTTCTTCCTACAAAATAACATAAAAACATTATAAATTCCTAATACTAACTTAAAATACTTAAGAACTCACAAATTATCAAGCCAAACGTGCTCAATTCGTAGATATAAAACCCACTCATCAAATACCCCCAAACTTAAATCTTTGCTTGTCCTCAAGCAAACACTAAGAACAACAACTATAACAACTAATTCTAAGTAACAACTCACACGACTCGAGCAATGAATCAATAAAAATTTGTATAATAGCCTCAAAGATTTCTTTAATGATAACTCAAGAATAATTTTCAGAAAACATGCAAAGCCTAAAATTTCAACCTAATTATCAGTTCCACAGCTACTCATGATCCTTTAAGTGCGTGTGTGTGCATTCAAATGTTCAACTAGCTATGACTCACACTAGATCATATAATCAAATACTCATAAAAGATTTTCAAATCAACTCTAAAAACCTGTTTTCACATCAATCTCCGCTAATAAAGTCAAAACATAAAATTTAGAGGATCAAAAGGATATTTCATACATTTAAGCACACTTGAACCCTTCCCAAGTATTTTAAAACACAATTTTTCTTTCCTTTTTTTTAGTGAGTGGGTTTTACGCTCCATCTCACTTCTCATTGAACGAGTGCGTTTTACCCACTATCCCGTTTTTTCTCGCACGAGTGCGTTTTACGCTCCTTCTCGTGCTTGTGTTTATGGGTGAGTGCGTTTTACGTTCCATCTCAACCCACCACACGATTCATCATTCTAACTCAGGAAGGTTTCATAATTTTTCAAATTTTTAATAACCTAAGATTTCCCCCAAACTTATGTTAATGCCTAAATTTGGCTTTGAATGATGCTCAAATAAGATTTTAAAGTTTCAATGATATCTTTCACAAGTATTCAACCAATTTTTTCCTTAAGACACAACTAGCTAAACAGATGGATATGTGCTTTGAAGTTCAAAAAGATCACAAATAGTGTAAACCTAACTTATAAGTCAAAATATAAACTAAGCATGCTTCTCAACTTCACAAGAGTTAAAAAAAAATTAATCCATTTTTTTCTTATCATTGGCCATAATCAAATTCAAATCAAACCATTGCTCACCTATCCTAAAAACATACTAACTAACATGTAACCTTAATAAACTAAAATAAATAACACAAAACAAGACCACACCCCCAAACTTAAACCAGACATTGTCCTCAATGGCTAAAATAGGAAAAAGTAAAGCAAAGGACTTCCCTGAAAATATAGCAATCTTTCGCCTTGTCTGATAAGTCTGAAGAATAGGCTAGGCACATCAGAATGAATAAGGCATTGCATTTTAATTGGACTCGAATAACCTGTAAACACATTAGAAGCAAATTTATTAACTACTATGAAACCCAATAAAATAAATAAAACTAAAAACTAAAAATTAAACTTGGGTTGCCTCACAAGAAGCGCTTGTTTTATAGTCTCAACCTGACTGCTTCAATTTCTATCCAATTCCCCTTCGAAAATTGAGGAACCCTCCATCCATTAATAACCATGTAACTTTTGAAGGTTTTGCTGCAGTAGGGGCCATTGTTTCAAAGTCACCTAGTTTGCTTTTTGTAGATAGGTTCCTAATTATGACTGTCAAATAGCTAGGTGCTTCCTCCATTGTGTTCGTGATTAGATTGGGATATTGAATCTTGTCAAACACCACAGGCTCTTCTTCTATCTCCTCTCTCTCATCCTCCCACCATGGTTGTAATGTAGTCTTAGTTCTCATATCTACCAAGGACATGACTACCAAGTGGGCAGGGGATTGCAAAACTACCCGGATCTTTGAGCTTTGGCGGAAAAGGTACATGGGGCACTAACAAAATCAGTACATCAGCGTCGAAACTCATGGCTAGACCGTCTTCGGCTGTATTTTCTTGATCCCCACTATTCTCCTCCATATCAAAATTATCATCAATTAGCACGTCCGGTTGCAGCTTTGGCACGGACAATCCATCAGTCTCGAGAACCACGTCACTGGGCCATGCACAATGATAACTATTCTTGAAGGCATTGATCAGCTGTCCCATCTGGTTCTCAAGATTTCGAATCGACACTGCTTGGCTTTTTATATTTAAATCCACTAAGTTCAATAGCTGATTTTGATCACTCATTCTTTTGTCCATAGCTGTAATAAACTTTGCCAAGGCCTCCTCCAAACTCAGTTTCTTTTATTCTTCATGTAGATAGGCTGAATCCTGAAATTCTGGAGTGTATGATTGGCTTGGAGCAAAGATTTGGACTTGATTATTATGGCTCCATGAAAAATCCAGATGATACCCCCAATCTTGATTATAGTTGTTGGGATAGGCATAACTGTTAGGGTAATCGCCGAAATTGCCACCATACTGCATCAACTTAAAATTAATGGCGCATTGGTGACTCGGATGCTTTCCAGCACAATAATCACAAATTACCATCACACTTTGAATACGTTGTACTGCAAAAGCGTCAATCATCCTCGAAAGTGTCTCAATCTGTGCTGACAATTCATCAAATTCATAAATCCCTGTCGCTCTTGGCTGAATCATTCTCGTATAAGGCCATTGATAGTCATAGTTAGCCATTGTGTACCTAAAAAGAGAGAAATATAGGAAGAGAATTAAAATAAAAATAAAATGTTTAAATTAAGACTAATTTGATTGAAGCAAATGATGAAAAAAATTATTAAACTAATTCCCCGGCAACGGTGCCAAAAACTTGTTTGCCTAAATCTATACTAGCAAAAAACGCAAGTATACGCAGTCCACAAGTAATATAATGATAAAAGAGGGTCGAACCCACAGATAATTATTTAATAATAATTACCAAATACTAACTCATAATCAAATTAATTTTACTTAAGCAAATTGATAAAAGATTTTGAATTTTTAAAATAAAGTACTAAACTAACTAATTACTAACTACCAAGAATTGAATTTAAATAAAAAGGCTTAAGATTAAAATTTCCCTTAATGTTTCACTTGAATTAATACACTTCCTGTTAAGTTATATTAATTATTTCGGATTGTTAATCAAGAACTCATCAATATTTATAACCATCTCTCGATGTATCATAAACGAATCAACTTAAATCCACAAAAGATAGAATTAAGATGAACACCCTAGTTAACTAATTCACTATATCTCTATGTGAATTACAATTAAAAAGGATTTAAAGCACATGTTCTCTTTCAGATTATTTGCGGCGTATAGGTATATCTCTATCCTAGACACAAATCATGAATTCTATCGTACGCAAAAAACATAATCACATACTATTATGATTAGGTGTAAATCTATAATCCATCTCTCGAGTTCCTAAAGATTACCACGGTAATTGTTGATCAGACAATTAAGCAATTAATCACAAATCATAATAGACAACCCGATAATAATCAATAATAATTAACAAGGAAGCATATCAATAAACCCTACGCAATAAGTTCCATTGTAATCTTAAAAAAAAATTAGTTCATGATTGAATTAAAATTCATAATCCACAATTGATAAAGCATTCAAGAATACAAAATAAGAGGTAGAGAAGAGAATAGAATCTGTAGACGCAATCCTTGAGTCTCTCCTTCAGCTCCTTAATTGAATCCTTCGTACTCTTGCAATTGTTTCAAGCCTCCATCTCTTTCTCCCAAACTAGGGTTAGCAAAAAGTAACAAGATCTCTCTTATTCTATGCCTCACATCATGTATTTATAGGTTCTAGTTAAAGTCCTAAACCAATTAGAAGTTATAATCCTTGTTTCATTCAAGTTGGGTCAAAAATAAGCTTTTCAATAACCCGACCTAGCGCGACCGCGCCCATATTTGGCCTAGGAAGTAGCGCGGCTACACCCAAGTGCCAAAAATCATGTTTTTCACTCTGCAGACTAGCACGGCCGTGCCCAAAATACACTTGGAACCGGCGCGGCCGCACCCGACAAAATTTTGCTCGGACGTCTGTTGGTAAAATGGTCATAATTTTTTATATGACCGAAATTACGGGGCCTGCCACCTATCAAATCGAATCTTTCGATGAGATCTACAACTTTCATTCTTTGAGAATTGAGAGATTCAGATTGGATCAAAGTCAAAATTGGGCTTAAAGTGGCTGTTATGCAAATGACAACTCTAGACTTTGAGGTTCAACATCCTTTGGTAAAACGGTCATTACTTTCTCATCCGAACTCCGATTGTGACAATGTAAGATGTTCCGGAAAGCTAAGGAGTAGCTCTACAATAAAATCCAAGTTCCAAACCAAGAATATGCATCCAACTTAGTGTTAAAAGCCCTGTAATCGTCCCTTCTTGTGTTTGCTTGCTTATTGTACTCCAAAAGATGTTCGGATTGCGTTTCCTTGTTTCGTCCTACAAAATAACATAAAAACATTATAAATACCTAATACTAACTTAAAATACTTAAGAACTCACAAATTATCAAGCCAAACGTACTCAATTCGTAGATGTAAAACCCACTCATCATGTGACCCTTTAGGTTCTCCATATTAAACTGGTTGTGAATAAATCAATTAGAACAATTCTAATTATATTTAAATAAATAAATTAAACTATTTAATTCATTTAAATAAATAATATTTATTCTACAATAAGGGTAAGCCCCTTAGCGATCAACGACTTTCCAGATAATATAGATTTCAACATTAATCACAAAAGAACCTTTTCAGTGCATAGTTACTGTACAATTCAATCCTTCTACCATACAATGTCCCAATTAAATATAAGACATGAAATTTCTGTCAAGTCTTATTTTATTTAATTATATGTATTATGATTCCCAAATGCACAACTCTAAATAATACAAATTAGAAACTCCTTTCTAATTTCATTCTGCTTTGGCCAAGGACTACTGAGTTGTCATTTATCGAATCACATAGGACATTCATATCTTTTACTAGACGTGGTAGATTCTTTGTTGATCATTCACCTATCTCCATGTACAACTTATTATACCCAAACACACCCTTTGATATACCCTAAAGGTCTTAAGGGACATGTCAAAGTATAACTCATCATACACAAGATACTATGATGATCTCAAGTCCAAGGAGCACTTGTACTACTATCACTAGAGGAATTCCTATTGGCAGGCGAGTAAAACTCCATTAGGTATTCCTTAGCGAGCCACGTTTAATGTACTTATTCTCTAATAAGCACCTACATACTTGCTTTAGTGTCTCCACATAAATGATTATGAGATCAATCATCCTCTTCCTAAGAGCAAGTAACGTATGTATTAATCTATCCGGATTCACTAATCCCCTTTTTAGTAATCCAACAATTAGGAACGATTTTAGTTTGTGAGCTATCTAGAATTTAGATCTCATTAGCATGATCACCATCATGATTTTAAAAGCATTTCTCAAAACTATGGGTTTATCACATTTAATATAACAGCACCATGTTAATAATGTAAAATGCCTTTTAAGAAAATCAATTCTTTTATTAATAAATGAATAAGATTACAAAGTATATGCTACATCATATCAAATATGATTGGCTTGTGTGCATACTACTTTCAATCTCCCACTTGCACTAAAGCTAATCGCCATGGTATCTAATACCCATCTTCTCTAAGTGACGATCAAACTGCTGTTGTGTTAAAGATTTAGTAAATGGATCTGCAATGTTGTCGTGAGAGTCCACACGCTCCAGGGTGACATCTCCTCTTTCAATGATCTCTCTAATCAAATGAAACTGCCGCAACACATGTTTGGATTTCTGATGAGACCTAGGCTCCTTAGCCTGCGCAACAACTCCAGTGTTGTCACAGAATAAAGGTACGACTCCTCTAATGCTAGGAACCACTCCAAGTTCAGTTATGAACTTCTTCATCGAAACAACTTCATTTGCAGCTTCACTTGCAGCTATGTACTCTGCCTCTGTCACTGAATCAGCAATTGTTTGCTGCTTAGAACTTTTCCAACTCACTGCGCCACTGTCTAAGGTAAACACATACCCTGAAACGAATTTACTGTCATCTTGGTCCGTTTAAAAACTTGAGTCTGTATAGCCCTTTAGTTTCAATTCAGACCCACCGTAGACAAGAAATACATCCTTAGTTCTTCTCAAGTACTTTAGGATATTTTTCACTGCCTTCCAGTGCTCTTCTCATGGATTCGACTGATATTTGCTTGTTACACTAAGTGCATGAGCGACATCTGGTCTAGTACATATCTGATGAGTAGGTTTTATACCTACGAATTTAGTGCTTTTGAGCTTAATTTGTTGTTATCTTTGAGTATTTTTATTATCATTTTATTCGTTTTTTGTGTTTATGTTGTGCAGGAGGGAATTGGAAGGGTAACAAGGTCAATTCAGGTGTTTGGGAACTAAACTTGAAGCTAGGAGCATTCTGGTAATTTTGGAATATGGCGTCGGGGCGCTATAAAATAAAGGGATATGGCGCCGGGGCGCCAAAGGCAGTTTAGGCGCGGCAGTTTATCTACTAGAAGCAGAATTGGATGCGGAAAAGGACTTAATGCTTATCTTATGTAATTAGGGCAACATTAGAAGAGAGGGGGATTATTGAATATAATTCTACTTTTCTATAAAGATAGTTTGAGAGAGATATTCTGTGGATTACTTTTGTTGGAGCGTTGGATATTAATGTGGGTTGAACTTTACTTTGGATTTTATTCTTCAATTGGGTTTGATCAATCTAATTCTTCTTATTTCAATTGATTGTTTATTTTTCCATGGGTAGTTTTGATCCCATAATGGCTTTTGGTTCAGACATGAACTAATCTCCATTATGGGATTCTAACGGATTTTAATATGTAGTTTAATTATAAGCTTGATTGTTAGCTTGTTTTATATATCATAAGGAATTTCTATCATGATTGTTTTGCTTGTATGAATGCTTGATCATCATTCGACTTCAGTACTTGTATGGAATTGAAAAATAACATATAAGTATGGATTGTAATCATGATAGCTTGCGAATATGAGGCTTAATTGGATAGCTTAATATTGTGTGAGTCAGATAGAAATATACTGTTTCACCGTAAGAGTCAAAATAAGGGCTTGCGCTTAAAATCAATATAATTGCAATTTCACATAGAAATATAGTGATTTTGGTTATAGTGGTGATTACATGGTGTCTATCAAGTATGGATATTATGTAAGTAGGTCATAATGCATTGACGAATGGCTATGTCTATTTTAGTGTCCTTGGCTACTTTTCTGTGATATGTGAACTTACTAGCATGATAGTGGTAATTAGATGAACTATTAAATGAAGTTAGGATCCCATTAATTCCAAGCTTGATATATTTCGTTAGTATTTGCATAGTTAGTTATTAATTGATATAGGAATAATTTTGTCACCAAAAGTAAGTCATTAGTTTAAGCAAATAAGTATAGTGATAGAGCTGATGCATAGTGATTTAATTTAATCCTGTCTCTGCGGGACGATACTCTACTTCCTCTGTATTACTTGTTGACCGTGTATACTTGCACGAGTTAGAGCTCTTTTATTTAAGTCTTAAAAAGAGGCAACAAGTTTTTGGCGCCGTTGCCGGGGACATGCGTTAGATTTTTATTATTATCATCAGTTTTAAGCTATATTGTTCGACTTAGACAACTCTAATCTTTTCTTATTTCTATTTCTATTTTTGTTTTGGTTTCAGGTACTTGTAGAATTTTTATGCACACACGATCATCCAACTCAGAATTAACACCAGCTCAGGATAATATTGACGGAAGAGGTTGGAAGGCAAAAGTGCGTAGGAATTTACAAGCACAGTTAGAAAGAACTATTCCGAAGATGGCGGAGGAACAGAGAATCGAGCAAAGAGAGGAACATAAAGCTTTGAGGGATTATTCCATGCCAAACATCACGGGATTGCAGTCTAGCATAGTCAGACCGGTAATAGCAGCAAATACCTTTGAGATTAAACCAGGAACCATTCAAATGGTGCAGAATTCGGTCCAGTTTGGGGGTGCTGTTATAGACGATCCTAATGAGCATCTTTTGAGTTTCATTGAAATTTGTGATACATTTAGGTACAATGGGGTGACGTAGGATGCTATTCGACTAAGGCTATTCCCATTCTCATTAAGGGATAGAGCAAGAAGTTGGTTCCATTCTTTGCCTGCAGGATCAATTATTACATGGGAGGACCTAGCACAAAAATTTCTAGGCAAGTTTTTCCCAATGGCTAAAACTGCAAAACTAAGGACAGCAATTTCTCAATTTGAACAACAACAGGGTGAGTCCTTATACGAGGCTTGGGATAGGTACAAGGAGATGCTAAGGAAGTGTCCACACCATGGGATGCTAGATTGGATGGTGATCAACACATTTTATAATGGATTGGGATGGTAATCTAGGCAGATGGTAGATGCAGCTGCAGGTGGAGCTTTAGGGGCAAAGAGCTATGATGAGGCTTATAACCTTATTGAGACTATGGCGGCAAATGATTTCCAGAATCCTACAACCAGAACGTCACAGCCCAGAGTTGCAGGTTTGTTGGAAGTGGACGCTATTACCCAGTTGTCAGCACAGATGGCGGCTATGGCAAAGAAAATAGATTCGTTGTCGGAAAGCAAAGCCAAGGTAGTTGCTTTCGTATGTGAGATTTGCGCGAGGTCGCATTCAACAGATCAATGTGCTATCAACTCGGAGTCGGCGCAGTATGTGAACACTTATAAGAAAGACCAAGGTCAGTTTCAGAACACATACCACCCCAATAACCGCAATCATCCAAACTTTAGTTGGTCAAACAACCAAGGAAATCAGCAGCAGCAGTTTCAGCAGAACAATCAGTTCCACCCGGCGCAGCAACAGTATGCTCCACGACCACCTTTTCCACCGGGATATTCTCAACAACAACATCCTACTCCATATGCACCTCCGCAGGAAAAGAAATCAGAAATGGAGGAGATGATGTTAAAGTACATGGCGAATACAGAGGTGATGATCAAAAGCCAGGCAATGGCTATTAAAAATCTGGAAGCTCAGATGGGGCAAATGGCAACTATGCTTAACAGCAGGCCTCGGGGTTCATTGCCAAGTAACACAGAGACAAATCCACGGAGAGAAGGTAAGGAACAGTGTCAGGCCATTACACTCAGATCGGGAAAGCAATATTCAGGAAATGTACCAGACTCAGCAGCACCGAGTTTACAAGGGGATGACACTAGGTTAGAAACTGAGATAAAAATTAGAGATGAACAGAAAGAGAAGAAGGATAACTACGAGTCAGTAGAGAAGGAGAAAGCTAGTTCAGATGAGAAGCCTGTGAATACAGTACCACAAGTTCACCCTCGAGTTCCATATCCGCAAAGATTGAATAAACAGAGGGATGATAAACAGTTCCGAAAGTTTTTGGAGGTTTTTAAGAAACTGCAGATCAACATACCTTTCGCGGAGGCATTGGAACAAATGCCAAGTTATGCAAAGTTTATAAAGGGTATACTGTCAAGGAAGAGAAGGTTAGACGAGTTTGAGACAGTGGCCTTGACAGAGGAATGCAGTGCAATGCTTTACCGTAAATTACCTCCAAAGCTGAAAGATCCGGGCAGTTTCACAATCCCATGCACGATCGGAAAGATGAGCTTCGATAAATGTTTGTGTGATCTTGGGGCGAGTATCAACCTGATGCCGTTATCAGTATTCAGTCAGTTGGGATTGCCTGAACCAAGGCCAACGAATATTTCCTTACAGCTAGCTGATAGATCTATCACATATCCACGGGGGATAGTGGAAGACGTACTGGTGAAAGTGGACAAATTTATCTTTCCGGCGGACTTCATCATTCTGGATTATGAAGAGGACAAAAATATACCAATCATATTAGGGAGACCATTCCTAGCCACTGGGAGGACTTTGATAGACGTGCAGAAAGGGGAGCTTACAATGCATGTACATGACCAGGAGGTGACGTTTAACATTTTTAAAGCAATGAAGTTCCCGACTGATGAAGAAGAATGTTTCAAAATAGACTTGGTGGATAGTATAGTACATGATGAAGTTGAAAGTTTGTTGGGTTATGAACCACTGCAGAGAGTGATTGCTGAAAATTCAGATTTGGAGGATGAAGAATGTGCTGAACTTGTGCAATACTTGGATACCACCCCCAAATTCAAAAAATTCAGAACACCTATTGAGCCACTTACGAAAGCCGGAGAGACATCGGTAAAGTTGAAACTATCTCTTGAGATACCTCCCGAACTTGAACTTAAACCACTTCAAGAACATCTCAGGTATGCATTTTTAAATAAAGATTCAAAGCTACCTGTGATTATTTCTGCTGCACTAACATCTTTTCAGGAGGAAAAACTGCTACGAGTGCTTAGAGAATTTAAATCAGCTATTGGATGGACCATAGCCGATATCAAGGGAATAAGCCCGTCTTTTTGCATGCACAAGATCTTACTGGAAGATGGTAGCAAGCCGACAGTTGAACAGCAAAGAAGGCTCAATCCTATAATGAAAGAAGTGGTTAAGAAGGAGATACTGAAATGGCTGGATGCGGGAATAATCTACCCTATCTCGGATAGTGCATGGGTGAGCCCTGTGCAGTGCGTACCAAAGAAGGGTGGAATGACCGTTGTCACCAATGAGAATAACGAGCTGATCCCAACGCGAACCGTAACAGGGTGGAGAATTTGCATGGACTACCGCAAGCTTAACAAATCTACAAGGAAGGACCATTTTCCACTTCCGTTTATCGATCAGATGTTGGACCGACTGGCGGGTCATGAGTACTATTGCCTTCTGGATGGGTATTCAGGCTACAATCAGATTACGATAGCTCCAGAAGACCAGGAAAAGACTACGTTTACATGTCCATACGGCACTTTTGCCTTTAGAAGAATGTCTTCCGTGTTGTGCAATGCTCCAGCCACTTTTCAGAGATGTATGACAGCGATTTTTTCAGACATGGTCGAACAGAATGTTGAGGTATTTATGGATGACTTCTTGGTATTTGGTGATTCTTTTGATCTATGTCTTGAAAACTTGGTAATGGTTTTAAAGAGATGTGTTGAGACAAATTTAGTATTGAATTGGGAGAAATGCCATTTTATGGTGCAAGAAGGAGTCATACTGGGACACAAAGTGTCGAAGAAAGGCATTGAGGTGGACAGGGCAAAGCTGGAAATGATTGAGAATTTACCTCCACCCACGTCAGTAAGAGGTGTCCGCAATTTTCTTGGTCATGCAGGTTTCTACCGCAGATTCATCAAGGACTTCTCCAAGATAACTAAACCATTGTGCAGTTTATTGGAGAAGGATGCACAGTTTAATTTTGATGAGGCTTGCATGAGGGTATTTGAGCATTTAAAGAATAAGTTAACATCAGCACCAGTTATCACAACACCAGATTGGGCGTTGCCGTTTGAGCTGATGTGTGATGCTAGTGATTACGCGGTGGGGGCTGTTTTGGGGCAAAGGAAGGAAAAGTTGTTTCATGTGATATACTATGCCAGCAAGACCCTTACAGATGCACAGTTAAACTACACCACCACAGAGAAAGAGTTATTGGCAGTGGTATACGCCTTTGATAAATTTAGGTCATATCTGATAGGCACAAAGGTGATAGTGTATACGGATCACTCGACAATTCGACACCTAGTGGCGAAGAAGGATGCAAAGCCCAGGTTGATCAGGTGGATATTGCTTTTGCAAGAATTTGATTTGGAGATCAAGGATAGGAAGGGTACCGAAAACCAAGTGGCAGACCACTTGTCTCGACTAGAGCGACCAGAAAGGGTGGTAGACAGCAAAGTTGAAATTAATGAATCCTTTCCGGATGAGCAGTTATTTGTGGTGCAAGGGGAAGTGCCATGGTTTACGGATTACGCAAATTACTTGGTGAGTAAGATGATACCTTCTGACTTGGTGGGACACCAAAAGAAAAAGTTCCTGCATGATGTTAAATGGTATATATGGGATGAGTCGTATTTGTTTAAACAGTGTGCGGATCAAATGATAAGAAGGTGTATCCCGTATAGTGAGACCGAAGGGATTTTACATGATTGTCATTCTTCTGTGTATGGAGGACATTATGGCGGAGAGAGAACAGCGGCTAGAGTACTTCAAGCAGGATTCTACTGGCCGACAATCTTTAAAGATGCATACAGTTTTGTTCAGCGGTGTGATAGATGTCAGAGAGTAGGTAATATTTCAAAGAGGAATGAAATGCCTTTGAATACAATCCTTGAAGTAGAAGTTTTCGATGTTTAGGGGATTGATTTCATGGGCCCTTTCATGTCTTCGTGCGGTAATCTCTACATCTTGTTAGCCGTTGACTATGTGTCTAAATGGGTAGAAGTGGCAGCACTCCCGACAAATGATGCCAAGGTAGTCCTAAAGTTTTTGCATCGAAGTATTTTCACTAGATTTGGGACTCCTAGGGCCATTATTAGCGATGAAGGTAGTCATTTCTGCAACAGGCAGTTCACACTGGCCAAGTATGGGGTAAATCATCGTATTGCTACAACTTATCACCCCCATACGAACGGACAGGCTGAAGTATCCAATCGAGAAGTAAAAAGAATCCTCGAAAAAATTGTGAATCCGACGAGGAAGGATTGGTCCCTGAAACTGGATGATGCTGTGTGGGCTTATCGGACTGCTTATAAAACTCCGTTGGGCATGTCACCATTTCAGCTTGTTTATGGAAAAGCTTGTCATCTTCCTATGGAGCTCGAGCACAAGGCATATTGGGCAATTCGTAAATTGAACTTTGATTCAACAGCTGTCGACGCCGGTTTTGTCCTCCTTTGGTGGTTATTACCCTTTCCAATTTTAGCCTTTTGATTAAATGAATTTTTGGAAAAAGTCGGCTTCTGAGTGTCGACGGGGTTTTGAAATATCGTTTTTTATGATGAGCCAATTAACCAGAGTCGCCAGTTGGTATATTTGAAAATGGATGTAACAACTCATCCGAGTTTTCATTTTTTTATAAATCGCTGGCTCATATGTGACTCCGAATTAATTGGTCTGCAAACCGAGATTTATAGAGTTCGGGGGCTTGCTTAAGCGAGGGGAAGGTGTTAGGCACCCCCCGACTTCCGTGAAACACGGTTACCGCAATCTTGATACTTTCCTATCCTTTAATTCATGAAATGTGTATATGTGTGTGTGTGTGTATGTGCCTATGTGAATATCGTGGTGAGTTTGCATGAAAGAATCATTTGGGGTTTTTTGGAAAGTCGTGTCTTGGGAGTGCTTTAGAATGTCCTTCGGCTTATACGAGAAAGCCTTATGAGAAAGGTTTAATTGTCAAAACTATGAGATTTTCATTAGGTGTCGTTTTGGCAAAGAAAAGTTTTTAAACCTTCGTCAAAATAGGAATCGAGACCTATACGTTGCTTTCGTAAAACGAGTGGGCAATTTCTAGGATCTCTTTAGCCCTATGCACAAGGATTTAATAAAACATTATTTATTTTTATGAAACCATTTTTTGATGTTTGAAGACGATTTCTTTCTTTTGCCTTCTCATTAAGATAGAAATCAATATTCCTTAGCACTCCCAATTTCTTATCCCCGTGAAGCTAATAACCTAGTTTGATTGATTTTATGAAAATCTTTATCGTTTAGCTTTGAAATCAATTTCGTGTCATAAATCAAATCAAAACATTAAAATGCGTGGGGCTATTCATGGGCATGTAAGCCATCAAAATAAACCCCAAACGCACACAATCACGTATTCCACTATTACGGGGCCTTAAACCCGATTTTCAATTTGGTATCGTTTTAAGGCCCGACGATTACATGTTTACAATCAAGAATAATCGATCCTATTACATACACCAAAATTGTCCATCATCGGATTTGGACCACGGGGTCGCATTCCTAGGCTCACATACACAATTCTTACACACTCCCAAAATGGATATTACAAAAATTAACAAGCTAAAATTCACCAAATGGATATCATCGGGTCATTAGGAAGAATTTTGTTCCCTTAGAACCCTCACTAATAATCCCTAATCCATGTATTCTCAATAATATACAAGAAAACTACATTTAGTATAATCCAAAATGATAAAAATTTAACAAAATGATATAACAAAACTGCTATAAAAAGAATTCTTTTTCACCTTGCAAATGACACCACGATGCGTATAAAATCGTATATTAATTAGAGTAGAGAATATATGTGATACAATCTCACAAAAGAGATATAATTCCTCACTATTTTCTCTCTTTTCTCTCCCTAATTCGCTGCTGCTGTTGCTGTTTTTCCTTCTTCTTTCGCTGCTGCCAACCTCCTGGATGAAATGAAGAAACTGAGCTGAAATAGGCTGGCCTAGGGCAGCCGCAGATTGATCTGCGGCTGGCTGGCCCACCAGCCACTCAGCCTGGTTTCGAGTTCCGTGTTTCGAGTTCCGTGTTTTCAAAAGGCGCACTCATTGGCCGCAGATCAATTCGCGGCTAGCTGGCTTGACTTTCTCGATTTTCGTCCTACGCCTCAATTCTCGTGTCGTGACGTCGGTTTTCGCCGACATGTTCGTATTTTGCAGTCCGAGAATTACTGGAAGACGTGCCACATCATTCGGGAATGCTCAAATCGAACAGCCTTGTTGTCACGTCGGTTTCGGTTGTAAATCGTCGCGGTGGCGTCGAGTGTTCGTACTTGTCCATCTTTTGCTCTCGCAGGCCGGTTCATTTGACGGATTTGCCCTCCTGTCAGGGTTAGTATACGAAGTGCAAAATTTGGGTGTCTACAACAGCTGTAGGGGAAAAACGACTACTTCAAATAAATGAGTTGGACGAATTTCGATTACAGGCATATGAAAACTCGAAGCTGTACAAGGAGAAGGTGAAGAAATGACATGATCGTAAGATCATAGAAAGAACATTTGAACCGGGTCAAAGGGTTTTACTTTTCAACTCCAGACTCAAACTTTTTCCCGGGAAGCTGAAATCAAGATGGTCAGGACCATTCACAGTGAAAACGGTTTTTCCACATGGCGCGATTGAAGTATACGACAAATTGTCGGATCAATCGTTCAAGGTGAATGGACAGAGGTTGAAGCATTACTTTGGGGATGAGGTGGACAGACAAAAAGTCACCTTAGTCCTTTCTACAACATGATCTTCAGAGAAAGTCAAGCTAATTGACTATAACTTAGCGCTACCTGGGAGGCAACCCAGCGGTTTAATTTTGTGTTTTTCCTTTGTTTAGTTAATTGATTATGTTTTTTTTAGGACTAACTTGGGTGTTTGGATATTTTGTAGCTTGTAGAAGCTTGAATTGGACAACATTTGCTTAAGTATGGGAAGAAGGCAGTCGTCAAACACAAATCCAGCACCCCCGCGCCAAATGCAGAACGGCCTAAAAAGTTATAGCGCCCCGGCTCTATAATACTGAAGAAGAATAGCGCCCCGACACTAAGGCTCACTCACAGGTACTGTTTATGGCGCCCTGGCGCTATACAAAAAAGGAGTATGGCGCCCCGGCGCTAAAGCCAATACCCAGACACTGTTTATGGCGCCCCGGCGCTGAAGGTAAGGCAAAATATGGCGCCCCGGCGCTATAATCGGCATTTAGAAAAAAAATAGGGCTTCCAGCCCTAAACAAGTACCGCACAATAGCAGCCTTTGTTCTTGTTTCTTTCCTTTTCTTCCATATATCTCAATTTCTCCCAAGAAATTTGTTCTCAAGTAGTACTTGCACACAAGCAATTTTGCTAGCATGGATTTAGGGTCTGGATTAAGCACTCTCTCCCTACTTTTTCTCTCTTTCAACGGTACGTCCAGGTCAGTTATTTTGTTGTTTTAATTGAATTAGTTATGCACGGTCTGAGGCTAATTTATCACAAACTCTTGTTTGTTTGACATGATACCTTGTTTGGGAATGCCTTATCTATGATTGGGGTTTCATGCTTGCACTTGTTGAAGTATTGCATGTTGAAATTTCCATGTCGCCCACTAGGTGTTTGATAATATGCTTGTGTGAATGTTTTTGGGGATAATGTGCAATTACATGCTTGATGGCTCATGATACATAGTTAACGTGCATATGATTAAATTGCCTATGCATTGCCTTGCCGCACCTGTTTTGGGAAACCCTCATGATGTTAGTCTACAATTGAGTTTATAATTGGCATCATAGTATCTGAGCAATATGGTATACTTTTCACTGTTGGGTCTTGTCATTGCTTTCTCGTTTGGTTCTTGTAGCAAATATGGGCATGATGACACTTATGTGGCTTGACTCCCTATGCAATTGCTATAGACCTTACGTTTGGGGGTTTCCACTATGCACTTGTTATATGCTCATTGCACTAGTTCTTAGTTAACTATCTTGTTGTGCAAATATGTTATGGTACAGTGAACTGAATTACACTATTTCTTGCTTTTAGGTAACTATGGCATCCAAAAGACAACGTGGGGAAGGATCTACTTCTACTACAACTAAGACCTTTGACAAGAAGCGATTTGCTAGTGCAGAAGCGCAAGATAGATATCTTAAATTCGCACAGCGGCCATTAGTTCCAGAACGGGGGTTGCAACCAACTGCATAAGATGGCGAGATGGTTTTAATGATTGCTGAGCGTCGCTGGGGTTTGTTCACGGCACAACCGGATCCAGCAGTTATAGCCGTGGTAAAGGAATTTTATGCGCATGTTAAGGACCGTGACGGGTTTACAGTGCGAGTGCGAGGAAAGACTGTGAATTTTGATTGCCCAGAGATTAATCACATCTATGACTTGGCAGATTCGGGTTCTCGAAATGAGTACACCGCTTTTGTGCGTGATGGACCTGACTATGATCAGATAATTCAAGATTTGTGTCAGCCGGGTACAACATGGAAAGCTCGTGGGCGCGGTAGCATGAACTTTCCGTAATCCAGGCTCAGTCAGTATGGAAAGGCGTGGTATGCTTTCTTGTGTGCTAAACTAATGCCGTCTACTCACGTGAGCGATGTGACAAGGGAAAGAGCCGTGCTTTTGTATTGTTTGGTGACTGGGAAGACCATGAACGTTGGCCTTATTATTAGGAACTCCATTATCCGTGCTGCAGAGGGTGGTACCACTGGTGGGTTACCACATCCCTCTCTTATTTGTGCTCTCTGTGCACGGGTGGGGGTTAAATGGAAGGATGATGAGATGATGCAGCCGCCTATGCCTGTTCTGGACCACAAGATGATTATACGCTATACTGTTAAATGGACAGGAGGTAAAAGTCATCCGCGTGGGTTAGGATTTATAGTTTCACAGCCAGATCCTACAGCTCAGCCAACACCTAACCCTGCATCATCTAGTTCTTATACTGCACCGCCTCGTTTTGAAGTCCCGTTTGAGGTCCAACGTGAGATTGATCGATGGTTCTACAATATCGAAGCCCAAAATGTTCGTTTGGCTGAGCGACAAGATACCATGTACGAGTATAATGTTTCCTTCAACAATTCCATGGTCAATATGTTTGCTCGGCTGAATCCTTCGGTTGATTCCAGTCAGTTCCCATCTGCACCTGTTTTACCTGTGTCCCCCATTCTTTGTTTTTTTATATGCTTTTTCAATGAGGGCATTGATTTACTTAAGTTTGGGGGTTATTTTCTGTTGTTTTATGTTTGACTTGTTGATAGTTAATGCATATAGAGTAGGTGCACGTTGTTATTTGATGCATTCATTTATGTCTCGTTATACTTATGTCTGCATGACATTGATAGATTAAGATTGCATTTTAGGCTGTGTTTTGCATTTAGCTGCATGAATCGAGCGATAAATGATGTAGTCCTTTAATTTTGGGCCAATGATAAGAATTGATTGATAATTTGAGATTCACTTAGAGTTGAAAGCTGATGGAAGTGATGATGTAACCAGTGAGTTAATTTGGCTAGTTTAATACTCATGTTAGCAATCTAAAAAAAATTGATGTATTGGTTAATCTAATTCAAATCCTTACATACTCTATTTCTGGTAAGAACTTTGGGAATAATGTGATGAAATCGGTGAATCTTCTTTGAAGGCTAGTGTAAGCAAGGACCTAAGTTTGGGGGAGTCCAAGAGAAAAAAAAATGGAAAATTTTGAACTTTTCCCGATTAAAGAATGGAACATGTGGTGGATTGAGATGGAGCGTTAAACGCACTCATTCATAAACACATGTAACGAGATGGAGCGTAAAACGCACTCGTTCAAAAGAAAGTGAGACGGAGCATAAAATGCACTCACTAAAAAGTTAAAAATTGGGGAAGGGTTGGGAAAAAAAAGGGGATTTAAATGTGGTAATTAAACCTTGGTGACGATCCTGTGCTTAGTAATTGCTTACAGTAGGTAGATTGGTTGTATTCACTAGTAGAGTTAAGTAAAACTCGAGTTCTTTCTAAGAAATTGATTAAGTTTGTGATTTGAGTAAAGATTGACTGAAGTTGTTGGTTCGCAAATAGCATGGGTGTTGACAAGTGAGATTTGGCTAACTGGTTTATGTCGGAACTCTTGCATTAGTTGAATACTCTATTTAAATAGTGGTATTATCTTTGAGGCCAAAGTTGGATATTGCATTATTTGTTGTTTGATTAGGATTCGTATAGTTAGGGTGATTTGCATATTGCATTGCTTGGAGACAAGCAATCGGTTAAGTTTGGGGGTATTTGATGAGTAGGTTTTATACCTACGAATTTAGTGCTTTTGAGCTTAATTTGTTGTTATGTTTGAGTATTTTTATTATCATTTTATTCGTTTTTTGTGTTTATATTGTGCAGGAGGGAATTGGAAGGGTAACAAGGTCAATTCAGGTGTTTGGGAACTAAACTTGAAGCTAGGGGCATTCTGGTAATTTTGGAATATGGCGTCGGGGTGCTATAAAATAAAGGGATATGGCGCCGGGGCGCCAAAGGCAGTTTAGGCGCGGCAGTTTATCTACTAGAAGCAGAATTGGATACAGAAAAGGACTTAATGCTTATCTTATGTAATTAGGGCAACATTAGAAGAGAGGGGGATTATTGAATATAATTCTACTTTTCTTTAGAGATAGTTTGAGAGAGATATTATGTGGATTACTTTTGTTGGAGCGTTGGATATTAATGTGGGTTGAACTTTACTTTGGATTTTATTCTTCAATTGGGTTTGATCAATCTAATTCTTCGTATTTCAATTGATTGTTTATTTTTCCATGGGTAGTTTTGATCCCATAATGGCTTTTGGTTCAGACATGAACTAATCTCCATTATGGGATTCTAACGGATTTTAATATGTAGTTTAATTATAAGCTTGATTGTTAGCTTGTTTTATATATCATAAGGAATTTCTATCATGATTGTTTTGCTTGTATGAATGCTTGATCATCATTCGACTTCAGTACTTGTATGGAATTGAAAAATAACATATAAGTATGGATTGTAATCATGATAGCTTGCGAATATGAGGCTTAATTGGATAGCTTAATATTGTGTGAGTCAGATAGAAATATACTGTTTCACCGTAAGAGTCAAAATAAGGGCTTGCGCTTAAAATCAATATAATTGCAATTTCACATAGAAATATAGTGATTTTGGTTATAGTGGTGATTACATGGTGTCTATCAAGTATGGATATTATGTAAGTAGGTCATAATGCATTGACGAATGGTTATGTCTATTTTAGTGTCCTTGGCTACTTTTTTGTGATATTTGAACTTACTAGCATGATAGTGGTAATTAGATGAACTATTAAATGAAGTTAGGATCCCATTAATTCCAAGCTTGATATATTTCGTTAGTATTTGCATAGTTAGTTATTAATTGATATAGGAATAATTTTGTCACCAAAAGTAAGTCATTAGTTTAAGCAAATAAATATAGTGATAGAGCTGATGCATAGTGATTTAATTTAATCCTGTATCTGCGGGACGATACTCTACTTCCTCTGTATTACTTGTTGACCGTGTATACTTGCACGAGTTAGAGCTCTTTTATTTAAGTCTTAAAAAGAGGCAACAATATCATAATGTACATGATAGATCCTATTGCTAAAGCATAAGGAATCTTACTCATACGGTCGCTCTCCTCAGGTGTCTTTGGGGCCTGTTTCTTGGAGAGATGTATTCCATGGCTCATCGACATGAGACCTCTCTTGGAATCTTCCATGCTAAACTTCTTTAGCATCGAGTCAATGTACTTTCCTTGGGTCAAGCCAAGCATCCTTTTAGATCTATCTCTATAGATCTTTATCCCCAAAATATAGGATGCCTCACCCAAGTCCTTCATGGAGAAGTGTTTAGATAACCAAATTTTGATCGACTGTAGCATAAGAACATCATTACCTATCAATAATATATCATCAACATATAATACAAGGAATGAAACAGTGCTCCCACTAACCTTCTTGTACACACAAGGTTCATCCTCATTTTTGATAAAATTAACCTTTTTGATTATCTCATCAAAATGGATGTTTCATCTTCGAGAAGCTTGCTTCAATCCATAAATAGATCGTTGTAGCTTACAGACTTGGTTTGTTCTAACCGTTGAAACAAAACCCTCTGGTTGTCTCATATATACATTCTCCTCAAGCTCTCCATTGAGGAAGGCCGTTTTTACGTCCATTTGCCAGATTTCGTAGTCATAATAAGCTGCAATTGCAAGCAAAATCCGAATGGAGTTGAGCATAGCTACTGGTGAGAAGGTTTCATCATAGTCAACTCCTTGTCTTTGTTTGAAACGTTTTGCAACCAATCAGGCCTTTTAGGTCTCTACCTTGCCGTCTGCTCCAGTCTTTCTCTTAAAGACCCATTTGCACCCAATAGGCTTAATACCCTTAGGTGGTGAAACCAAAGTCCATACTTGGTTTTCATACATGGAGTCCATCTCGGATTTCATGGCTTTTAGTCATTTCTCTGAGTCTTTACTACTCATAGCCTCTTCGTAAGTCAATGGATCATCATCATCTATAATGCGTACCTCATCATCATCCTCTATGATGAATCCATACCTCTCAGGTATCTTTGGTACTCTTCCAGATTTACGAATAGGTAGTGGTACAATAGGCTCTTCTACTTGGTCAGGTACCTGACTTTGATCCGTAGTATTTTGTGGTTCTTGAACTTCTTCAAGATATATCTTACTCCCACTGACCCCTTCAAGGATAAACTCCTTTTCCAAGAAGGCAGCATATTTCGCAACAAACACCTTTTGATCAGTAGGATGATAGAAATAATACCCTGATGTTTTTTAAGAGTATCCCATGAACCTACATTTATCAAATCTAGTCTTCAGCTTGTCATGCTCAAACCTTTTGACATAAGTTGGATAACCCCAAGTCTTAACATGCTTAAGATTTGGTTTCCTCCCTGTCCATAACTCATATGGAGTTTTTGGGACGGATTTGGTAGGTGCCTTGTTAAGTAGGTATGCAGCCAATTCTAGGGCATAACCCCAGAAGGATACTGGAAGGTCAGTAAAACTCATCATGGAACGAACTATGTCCAACACTGTTCGATTTCTCTTTTCAGATACACCATTCAACTGTGGCGTCTCTGGTAGAGTCCATTGTGAGATTATACCATTTTCTTTGAGACAATTAAGAAACTCATTGGTTAATATTCCCCTCCTCGATCCAATCGAAAAATCTTAATACTCTTACCAGTTTGCTTATCTACTTCACTTCTGAATTCTTTGAACTTTTCAAACGATTCAGATTTATATTTCATTAAATACACATATCCAAATCTAGAATGATCATCAGTGAAAGTAATAAAATAAGAATACCCTCCTCATGCATTCGTTGTCATAGGTCCACATACGTCTGTGTGTACCAACGCTAACAACTCTGTAACTCTTTCTCCTTTTCCACTAAAAGGGGATTTAGTCATCTTACCCAAGAGACAAGATTCACAAGTTGGATATGATTCGTAATCAGATAGCTCAAAAAGCCCATCTTTATGCAACTTGGTTAATCTTGTTTCATTGATATGACCGAGTCTACTATGCCACATAAAGGTATAATTAACATCATCTCTTTTTCTTTTCTTAGTTTGCTCAATTTGAAGTATATTTTCATGCAAGTCAAGTATGTAAAGTCCATTCAGTAAATTGCCAACACCATATAAAACATTTTTATTATAAATAGAACAACTGTTATTCTTTATTATAATATCAAAACCATACATATCCAATACAGAAATTGAAATAATATTTCTAATGAGTGTTGGAACATAATAACAATTATTTAAACTAATGGACTTGCCCGTAGGCAGTGCTAAACAATAAGTTCCTATAGCTAATGCAACAACATTAGCTCAATTTCCCACTCATAGGACGACTTCATCTTTGTTTAACTTTCTACTTCTGCTTAGTCCCTGCATATTATTACATATGTGAGAACTACAGCCGGTATCCAATACCCAAGTAGAATTTTGACTTTCAGAAAAATTAATTTCAATCATGAACAAACCTAGATCGGAAGTCGAAGCTTCTCCAAGCTTCTTTTGGTCCGCAAGATACTCCTTGAAGTTCGTCTTCCAGTGTCCCAGCTTATTGTAATGGTAGTAAATTCCTTTGCTGTCTGGATCAGGTTTCTTTTTATCCTTTCCTTTCGCCTTGCCCTTAGCCTTCTTGTTTTTCTATTTTTCAGAAGATACCTTGGGCCTCTTCCTTTTCTTGGAGGAATTATCCACTAGTAAGACTTGGTTCTTGTTAGATGAGAAGTGACCTTCAGCAGTTTTCAGCATGTTAAGTAACTCAGGCAAGCTGACGTCCAACTTATTCATATGAAAATTCACAACAAATTGTGAGAAGGTGTCCGGGAGTGACTACAAGATCAAATCTTGACTTAACTCCCCATCCATCACGAACCCAAGCTGTCTAAGTTGTTTAATCAGATTGATCATCTTAAGGACACGAGTCTCAACGGTAGTGCCCTCGGTCATACGAGATCGGAAGAGCTCCTTAGATATCTGATATCTAGCAGTCCTACTTTGCTCACCATACAACTCTTTGGGGTATAGCAATATAGTAGGAGCATCCATAGTTTCATGCTGACGCTGAAGCTGGTTACTCATGGATGCGAGCATGATGCATTGAGCCAAGATTGCATCATCTTGCCACTTTCTGAAAGTAGCAATCTCTTCCTCAGAGGCTGTTTCTGCAACATTTGCAGGGATTGGCGAATTTAGGACATAAGAAATATTTTCAGCAGTGAGAACAATTCTTAGATTCCTTAACCAGTCCGTATAATTCGGTCCGGTCAGTTTGTTAGCATCAAGTATGCTACGCAGTGATAGTGAGTTTGACATTTTTAAATTCTGTATGTGAAATAGACAACATTTTAGCATACATTCATTTAATTAATTACCAAAATAAATTAGGTCTTTATTTTAAATTGGTATCTCTCACTTTTTCATCAAACTATATTACCCTCAATATATAGTTCGACAAATATAATTAAAGATTTACTAACGAGAATAAGGATCCCATTTCAAATGTATATAGCCTTATGGTGACATAACGAACAATATATAAATAAATTGGTAGACAACTATTGTCAATTACATCACTATGTAACTCCTTGTATTTTGCCTCTTAGATTATTTTGATCAAGTGGTGACACATCCGAATCAAAATTATCCAAGTTAAGTCCAACATAGCACTTCCATATATGTGAAGAGAAAAATACCGTCCTTGTGGTGACACAACAAAACAGTAATGTTCAATTCCTTAATAAGCATCAAATGTGATAATGCAACATCTTAAATATTTAATACTTGCCTTGTGGTGACACAACAAACTAATATTAAATATTTAATACTCTATTGTTTTACCATGCTAGAAGGCGACGTTCGATATTCCAAATATCTTTGAACGCTTAGGACTTAATATGATTTATTTAAGGAGATTGTTATTATTTGTCTCATCTTATTTAGCGCGCATGCTATATATATAAAATACGCGTCATATTATTTAACATGCGAAGCATGTTGTATAATATATAATATATATAGTAATCATGCACATATAGAATACTATATTTTACTCGGATTGATTATGGACTTTTATTCTAGTTTGGTTCTCTAGAGCCACCAAGTGAACCAAAAAGGTCAAGAATTAAATTTAAATATAACTATTATATTTAAACTTGGGCTCCATTACAAACGAATGGTTACAGTGAAACGAAGTATTCATAGTTGTATGTTATATATTGTTCTTAAACTTCGTCACAAAGATGTCAATAAATAAAGAAAAACTCCTAGATAAATGTGTTGTAAAAAAAAACAAAGTTGTGCCTTCATCTTATTCCTAATTCATTGTTGCAATGAATAAGAAATTACTTTAATTATCCTAATGGATCTGTCTCATGATTTTTATTTTTTATTTGTTTTTATTTTTATTTTTTTTGCAGAAATTAGAGTCAAACCAAAGAAAGAAAAACTAGGGAGGGATATGGTTAAACAATGTCAAGGTCTACCTTTAGCCATCTCAGCACTTGGAGGGCTTTTGAAAAACAAAAATTCATTGAGGGAATGGGAGATGGTGAAAAAAGATATTGCTTCAAACTTCAGTAGAAAAGGAGGTGGTAGAGTAATGCATATTTTAGGTTTAAGCTATGATGATCTACCTTTTCGTTTGAAACAACTATTTCTTTATTTGGGAACTTTTAAAGAGGACGAGGAGATAGAGACTGACGAGTTGTACCTACTATGGATTGCAGAAGGTATGATACCTTCAGTCCAAAAAGCAAAAGGAGAAATGCTTATGGATGTTGCAGAACGAAACTTGGTTGAACTCGCACAGAGGAGCCTGATTCAACTTGAACCAACGGATGAACCAGATTTTGATAATCCACGTTCGTTCCCATGGTTAAACGTTCGATCATGTCGCCTTCATGACCTTATTCGTGACCTATGTTTGTCGAAGGTAAAAGAGGAAGATATTCTTAAGATCATTGATTTTCGAGATGAACATAATGATCAATTATATCATTCGATTAACACACTCGGTATAGAAGCACGTAGACTTGTAATATACAATGCCGACAACCGTGACATTTCCTTGGAGCAACAATATATGGTTGGACAGATTCGATCACTTTTATTCTTCAATGCATATGTTTTTCCAGAGAAAATACTACTTAATCTCAATCTCAAGAATTTTAAGTTCGTTAGAGTTTTGAAACTCAAAAAATTTAATTTCATAGAGAGAAAGTTACCTCGAGAAATAGTTGAACTCATTCACTTCCGGTATTTGAGTTTAAGATATTGTGACTTGGAGGAGTTGCCATCATGTATAGGGGACTTGAGATACTTGGAAACGCTTGATTTAAGGCTATATGGCAGTGATCCTTTCATACCGAATGTGTTATGGAAGATGAAACGTTTGAAGCATCTTTATCTTCCCCACTGGATTAGGGACGTAAATAAGAAATTGAGATTTGATGGCCTCAAGGAGTTAGAGTTATTAGAGAATTTTGATGCGAGCAAGTGTGACGCGAACGATATCATGAAACTAACCAATCTTCAAGTACTAATTTACGCAAAAATAAATAGTTTGGAGGAACAAGAATGGGTGATGAATTTCGTCAACTCAGACTTGCATCATCCACGGTACACATCCCTTACAATTCGGGGTGATCATATTAATTTGATTCAATTGTTAGAGTGTGACAATCTAAATGAGTTAAGTATATATGGGGATGGTAGAGGCAATTACATGATACCTGATCACCCATATGAACAACCACGTCTTTCTCAAAACCTCACTCATATAATATTAGTTTATTGTAATTTTGAGGCAGACACAATGGTGTTACTAGAGAAGCTTCCCAACCAACAAACATTGGAATTAATTCGTGGTAATTGGTTTGCGGGGAATGAATTTGTATGTAGTGCAAACAATTTCCCTCAACTCATACATCTTGAGCTTTGGTATGTAGATAAGTTAGAAAAGTGGAGGGTGGATGAAGGAGCCATGCCCAATCTTCGAGAATTAAGGATTGTAGGATGTGAGAAATTGGAGATGCTTCCAGAGGGATTGAAATTCCTCACGTCCCTTCGAGAATTAAGAATTTCGCGGATGCCTAAAGACTTCGTTGATAGGGTTGGAGTGATAAATGGTGTAGAAGGACAAGACTTTCACAAAGTCAGTCGCATCCCTTCCATTGTTATTGATGGACGAAGGAATTGAGGTAACTGCACAAGCTAGTCCTTAATTAATTACGTCGTCCGTCTGTCCGTCCCTTTAATTTTAATTGTATTATTAATTTCTTATTAATTAATTTCTTATTAATGGATTTCAGGTGAAGAAGCCAATGCCATCCCATATCTACTATTATATATAAAAGCAGGACAAGCTATTTTATCCACTTTCAATTTGAAATCAATTGAAATCAATTTGGAGTCAATTTAGAAATTGACTCGATTCAATTGCCAATTAAGTCGGTTAATTTACAAATTGACTCGGTTCAATTGTAAATAGACAAAGGGCGATCCTTTCGATTGAAAAACTCAGTTTCCAATTGAAAAAGTCACTGAGTCAACTCTCAATTAATTAAGAGTTAACTCGAATGATTTCTCCTCTCTCGAATCGACTGAATTTTGTTGGAATTCGTCTGATCTCTTCCTCTTCCTCTTCCGTTTCCCTTCTCTCTTCATCTCTTTATCTTCTTCGTCGTTTACAAACCCGAGAGCCGTTCCATGAAAAATACACACATCTCCCATTTTTCAGCTTCATGGTAACCTCCATCTCTTTCTCGATATCTGATTTACCCATGTCTTATAGGGTGCCTCTGCTTTCCAATGTTCTTCATTGTGATGGGGTTGGTGTTGGTGTTTCAAAGGTCACTACTGCTGTGAAAAGAAAATACACCTACTGAATTGGTGGTGAGTTTCAAACTCTTGGATTTGTTCATTTTTTAACTTTATGAAACAAGGTAAACAACACCAAATTTTCCTTAAACCAAGATTATGATTTATTGGAAGAATAGTATTTATTGTTTTTAAATTTATCCCTTCTTTTTCTTCATTAATTTCTTCATTAGCATAATGGGTCCGTATATTTGTAAATTCTGCTTCAAGAGTTTGTTCAAAAACGAATTGGATCTCTGATTTGGGAGGGTTTCTTCATGAATTTGTACGAAAATGAATTAGGTATGTGATTTTGGATTTTTTCTTCTTGAAATTTGGGTATGTGATTTGAGTTTTTTCTGTATGACTTTGTTCAGCTTATTATTCTCTGCTTCTATAATCTGCAGATGCATCTCTAGAACTTGATTTTTGAAAACTTCATGTGCCCAGTAATTTGGAAATCGAAATCAGCAAGTTTGGGGCTTTCATGGATATATTAATCTCAATTGTTTTCCTTTCAACTTTTGAAGAATTGTATATAGTTTGTTTTTTGTATATAGTTTGTTTTTTGTATGAAATAAGCCTCTCATAGGTTGATTCCCAATCTTTAGCTTTTTGTTCTGAATTCTCTGTGTTGCATTATATAGGAGTTTATAGGAACAATGGTTACCTGATGGTTTCATGCAATGGAGGGCTTAATCAAATGCGGGCAGCGGTGAGAGGATTAGGTATATTCATTTCTTTCTGCTTATAAGATCGCTAAATTTATTATAAGCTAATTACTTTCAATTCATGTTTACTGTACAGATACGTGACATGGTTGCTATTGCAAGATATTTAAATGTTACGCTAATAGTTCCTGAGCTGGATAAAACTTATTTTTGGGCTAATCCAAGGTGTGCCAATTTCTGTTTTTGTATTATACATCCAAACCAAAACCATTGAACTTCTTCGCTTCCTTTTAAAGGTCATTGATGTATGCTAAACTGCTGACTGTTTTTCAATTTTAATCTATTTTTTTTACTTGGGTATGGCAGCGAGTTTCAAGACATTTTTGATGTTGATCATTTCATCACGTCCTTGAGAGATGAGGTTCGGATACTGAAAGAGCTGCCTCCCGGGCTCAAGAAGAGAGGCTTATTATTCGCTGCTTCTATAATCTGCAGATACATCTCTAGAACTTAAGCGCTCCTTGCTCCTTGCTCCTTGGTCTCCAATTCTTCAAAATAATTCTAACTAATCATATTACATGAACTATTTAAAATAAATAGAAACCCTGATCAGTAGTCAAGGAGAAGTACATAGGAGGGAGATAGAATTTACATTAAGAAAAATTAGAGAAGACGAGGTACGCATAACCTATTTATAAAAACCCATTCATTCAAGCATCCTCTAAAATAATTCCAATCACACATTGGTCAATAGTCCATAATCAATCCCTATTTATTATCACACATATCTCCATATACATCAATAAATAACATTCATCTCATGAATAATAAAACCATTCCATATATGCATTGATATCAATTAATGGGCAAAAGTTTTGCTAATATTTAGTTTTGAAACAAAATAAACTCTTTTATTTTAATCAAAAACCAAATTCAAATTAAACTCCTTTAATTTTAGCAATCTGAAATCCTATTCCAGATAAAATAAATATCTTTATTTTAAACTTTTATCAATTAAATAAACCATTTATTTTAATTGAAGAAAAAAAACAAATTTTCAAAACCTGTAGACCGGCGCGGCCGCGCTCCAAATTGAACTAAGAGCGGCGTGGCCGCGCTGCACCCCCAGATACGTTTTCTGGGTTCAGGCGCGGCCGCGCTCCAGAATAAACTGGAAGCCGACGCGATGCAGATTCAGGAAAAAAAATTTTGCCCAAAAATCCGATCGTATCGCATATCAATTCATACATGGAATTATCAAAATCAATAATTAACATAAGGATTAGGCTCTGATACCACTATTAGGATTGTATATTATGCAAGCATGCAATCTAATTACACAAATAGGGCGGAAGCGTGATAAAACGGATTTTAAAATTTTAATACAAACCATCACCATGATCTATCCTTGTGTTCAATTATCAATTAAACGAAATAAAAAGAGAATAAGAATTATACCCTCGTAGATCAAAGCTTCTTCGGGTACAAGTTCAACTCCTAATCCTTCGTGTTCTCCTCGAATTCCACCGATGAGATTTCTTCCTTTGATCAACGTTAGCCACTCAAGTGTTTGGCCTCTAGAGGTGATCCCCCAAGGAATAATAGGTATTCAAGAAGTTGGGTGTTGGCAAAATCTTAGTTTCTATCTCTAGAAAAATTATAAGTACTCTCCATAATTCTCATGCAAGAGTGTGTAACCCTAATCTATGATAAGACTCTTATTATTTATAGATGTAGGAATAACCTTCCCTAAACTATTTAGGATTAGGGTTTCTATTATAATTAAACTCCTTTAATTAATTATGCTCCTAATCCAATTAAGAATTCATGTGAAAGTACTTCTATTAATTCATTCCCAATCCCTATTATGAATTAAATAATAGTAATAGTAATAATAATAATAATACTCCTCTTATTAATTTGTATTTAATATTTTTAAAATATTAAATAATAAATATTAAGCTATTTAATTTATTCTATCTCCATAGACTAAATTAAATACACTTAACTTATTATTACAATTATGTCATTTACTTCTTAAATAAATATTTTTTTCTTTTGCGGTGTGACCCTTTAGGTTCTCCATATTAAACCGGTTATGAATAAATCAATTAGAACAATTCTAATTATATTTAAATAAATAAATTAAACTATTTAATTCATTTAAATAAATAATATTTATTCTACAATAAGGGTAAGCCCCCTTAGCGATCAACGACATTTCAGATAATATAGATTTCAACATTAATCACAAAAAAACCTTTTAGTGCATGGTTACCGTACAATTCAATCCTTCTACCATACAATGTCACAATTAAATATAAGACATGGAATTTCTGTCAAGTCTTATTTTATTTAATTATATGTATTTCAATTCCCAACTGCACAACTCTAAATAATGCAAATTGCAAGCTCCTTTCTAATTTCATTCTGCTTTGGCCAAGGACTACTGAGTTGTCATTTATCGAATCACATAGGACATTCACATCTTTTATTAGACGTGGTAGATTCTTTGTTGATCATTCACCTATCTCTATGTACAACTAATCCCAATCATACCCTTTGATATACCCTAAAGGTCTTAAGGGACATGTCAAAGTATAACTCATCATACACAATATACTATGATTATCTCAAGTCCAAGGATCGCTTGTACTACTATCACTAGAGGAATTTCTATTGACATGCAAGTAGAACTCCATTAGGTATTCCTTAGCGAGCCATGTTCAGTGTACTTATTTTCCAATAAGCACTTACATACTTGTTTTAGTGTCTCCACACAAATGATTATGAGATCAATCATCCTCTTCCTAAGAGCAAGCAACGTATGTACTAATCTATCCGGATTCACTAATCCCCTTTTTAGTAATCCAACGATTAGGAACGATTTTAGTTTGTGAGCTATCTAGAATTTAGATCTCATTAGCATGATCACCATCATGATTTTAAAAGCATTGCTCAAAACTATGGGTTTATCACATTTAATATAACAGCACCATGTTGATAATGTAAAATGCCTTTTAAGAAAATCAATTCTTTTATTAATAAATGAATAAGATTACAAAGTATATGCTACATCATATCAAATATGATTGGCTTGTGTGCATACTACTTTCATCTTCTTATTATTATTATTATTATTATTATTATTATTATTATTATTATTATTTAATTCCTAAAAGGGTTTGAGAATTAATTAATAAAAGTACTCTCATAAATTCCTAATTAGATTAGGAGTTTAAAAAAATTAAAAGAGTTTAATTAAGACAATTAACCTAATCCTAAATTGTTTAGGAAGGTTACCTATATCTATAAATAAGAGGAGTCTTATCATAGATTAGGGTTACACACTCTTGCATTAGAATTGTGGAGAATACTTGTAATTTCTATAGAGATAGAAATTAGGGTTTTGTCAACACTTATCTTCTTGAACACATATTATTCCTTGGTGAATCACCTCTAGAGGCCAAACACTTGGGTGGCTAACGTTGATCAAAGCGAAGGAATTTAATCGGTGGAATTCAAGGGGAAAGCGAAGGAATTGGAGGTGAACTTATACCCGAGGAAGCTTTGATTCACGAGGGTATAATTCTCTATCTTTATCTCTTTCCTTTAATTGATAATTGAACACGAGAAAAGATCATGGTGATGGTTTGTATGAAAAAAATTTCAAATCCGTTTTATCGCGCTTCCGCTCTATTTATGTAATTTGATTGCATGCTTGCGTATTATACAAACCTAACAAAAGTTACCACCGAAACTTAGAGATCCAGGTAGCTTCACAATACCTTGCACTATCGGGGATAAGTTCTTTGGAAAAGCATTGTATGATTTAGGGGCCAGTATTAATTTAATGTCGTTATCAATTTATCAACAATTGGGTCTACCGGAAGTGAAGCCTACCAATGTCACTTACAACTAGAAGACCAGTTATTGACTTATCCAAGGGGAATAGTGGAGGATATATTGGTAAAAGTTGACAAGTTTATTTTTTTGGCAGATTTCATAGTATTGGACTTCAAGGAGGATAAAGAAATTCCAGTCATACTTGGACGCCCATTCTTATCCACGGGTAGAACTCTCATCGATGTGCAGAAAGGCGAGCTAACTATGAGAGTCCCAGATGAAGAGGTGACATTTAAGGTTTTCAAAGCAATAGAGATCCAAAGTGGTCATAAAGAATGTTTTCGGATCAATACAGCTGAAGGTGTACTCAAGGATGAAGCGGATGGAAAAAGTTTAGTTCAATTGATCGAGGTGGATCAACTCAAGTTTAGGGGTGTTCAATCTTGCGAGAAAGTCAAACAGTATAAGGACAAGACCAAGCATTGGATTGTGAAACGGTTCTTCAAGCATAAATTTAATCCGGGTTAAGAAAGGAAGTAGTTTGGCTAAACACTATAAACTAAGCGCTTATTGGGAGGCAACCCAAGTTTTAATTAATATTTTATATTTATTTAATTTAGTTAGGACATTTTTATAGGATTTTATAGTGTAGTTTATATTTTATTTAATTGTTAAAGTTCATAAGATGGATTGACAATTTTTGTTAAATTTTCATTATAGGTATGCATGCGTACGGACTCCAAGTGGAAAAGATGGAAATCAAATGAAGGTTGAAGAATCAGAAACGAGGCCCCAACCCCATTTATAGCTTCAGTTTCAGGCCTAGGCCTCACCCTCTCTATCGAACGAGGCCCCAACCTCATTTATAATATAAAAACCAGGTCCCGGCCTAGACCCCTCAGACTAACCAGGCCCCAACCTCATTTTCAGAACAAAAACGAGGCCTCGACCTCGTTACACAAATTCAGTTTTAAAAAAAGGACAAAATATGTTCAGCGCAAATAATCAATCCTAATACTCTTACACCACATAATCCTAATCCATCTCTCTTAACCCTAATTCAACTCCAATTCAACTCTGCCATTCCTAATCTAAATCCATCTCTACTTCTAGTCTCATTCAAAGTGGACCTGTTCTCTATTACTAAAACCCCAATCCCATTTACTCTTCTTACACCATCAGATTGCATTCAAGAGATTGAAGTCATCAGTGGGTCAACCTTCATACTTGGGCATCAATTTCATCCATTGAGGTAACAAAGTTAAGTATTGCGTATTTAATAGGTAAACCACATTGGGTAGTTTCGTTTATTGCTTCAATCCAGAGTGGATTTTGTTGGTTATACTTTGGGTTTGTGTTGGCCCAATTTGGTTTATTGGTTGATTTTAATTCCATCTATTGAGTAAGAAAACAAATATGTAGTGGGTGTTATCAACCAAGTTTGGGGGAGTTATTGTGATGGGTGTTTAAACTAGTGCACGTTAAATGTTTGATAATTTATCCCAAAGAAGATTGTGCACGGTTGTTAGTTATTTTTTTTAGTTTTATTTGGGGCAATAAATTGAGCTTTTATCCTAATGTCTGCAAAATGTCAAAGAGGTTCAAGTTCGTCAAGACCTTTTGATAGGCGATGGTTTGTAAATGCCGAGGCGACGGAGAAGTTTGATACCTACTTAGCAAGCAAAGTATTAACCCCCGAGCGTGGTTTTCGACCGGATGAATTATTGGATGGTGAAATGTATCATATGATAGTGGAACGGGGTTGGGAGACTTTCACAGACCAACCTAAAGCGGCAGTGACATCTATAGTTAAGGAATTTTATGCAAATGCACAGGATGCGCCGGAATGCACTGTAACAGTTAGAGGTAAAAATGTATCTTTTAGTAGTCAAACAATTAATGAATACTACAATCTAGAGAGTTTGGAGTATTGTCAATATACACGGTACACTTTGCAAGGACCAAATTATGAGAGAATCATTCAGGAATTATGCAAGCCTAGCACGGAGTGGAGACATAGAGGACAAAAAGGAAATATGATATTCCCGATAGCCAACTTGAGCCGCTACGGGAAGATTTGGTATGCATTTATTTGTGCTAAGTTAATGCCAACAACGCACATCACTCATGTCTATAAAGGAGAGGGCGGTTCTGTTATACACCATTGTCACGGGCTTAAAGATAGACGTGGGGGATGTTATCCAAGCATCAATAAGGAGGAACTTGAGGGGGCCTACTTTAGGTGGACTGCCTCATCCGTCGCTCATCTGTGGGTTGTGTTATAAAGCTAGAGTTCGATGGGGATCGGATGAGCTACTTCAGCCACCTACTGTGCTATTAGATCACGCACTCATCGAGCGCTACAAAGTCTGGGAAGGGGGTGAATCGCACCCAAGAGGCTTATGATTTATTATTCATCCTCCTTCCCCACATGCTGAGGATGAGCCCATGACGAATGCTTCCAATCCTACTACTGCCCCTTCTACCTCAGCTGATCCACTATTTCAGGCTATGGCCAATCAGCTTGACCGCATTGAGTGACATAATGCTTACATTGCCCAACGCCAATCAATCATGCATACATACACCATTAGCTTCAATTTAGCGATGGCCGACATATTTGTTCGCATTGACCCAACTATTGATATGTCTCATTTCCCTGCTCCACCACTACTACCTACTTATCCACCGCTAGATTTGAATGAAGCCACTGCGGATAACACTGATCATCAGGGGTGTCCTCCGTTCTAATTCATCTTATATTTTACAACATGAGGACATGTTTGTGTTTAAGTTTGGGGGTGGTTGGTATTTGTTGCATTTTTATTTTAATTGTGCATTTTAGGTTACATTTTATATGTTTTCATTGCATTTCATAGTTATTATTTTTGTTAAAAAAAAGAAACAAAAGAGAGCATTTAGGAAATTCATGCATTTAGATCATGCATTTGTTTAGTAGTGTTTTATGTGTTTAATTGTCAGTTGAGCAATGTTTTGATGGTAATGGTTAATTGTTGGGCCGATGATAACAACTTGGTGAGTTAGCTAATAATTTTTGTCAATTGAATAATGATTGTTAGTCTTATCTTAACTATTGCTAGTTTTATCATTGCTAAAAACTTTTGAATTTCATAAGCACGATTCAGTGTGTAAGGCTAGTTGGAATTTGGATTAGGTTTATTGCTAATGAAGGATATAAGAAACCTTTATTGCTTACTTGATCACGTTACCATAAAAAGTTTATTAATATTAACTACTTCAATATCCATCAAGAAAAGATGAGAAAAAAAATGTATACAAGTGATGGATATAAGCAAAGTTTGGCTAGTTTGTTTTTGTGGCCTTAATTGCTCGAACAAGTATGCCCTTGGGAGTGTCTCTACACTTAGTGACCTAAAACCATCTAGTTTGAGATTCATTGGTGGAAAGTTCGCTACAGGGGTAATTTTGAAGAGCCTAAGAAAAATAAACATTGCATATGCCAAGACGAAAATGCATATGAGATGGAGCGTAAAACGTACTCGTGAAAATTATTTAATAAAAAATAGTAATAAAATGTGTGAAGGTAAGTATAAAGAGAGGGGTTTTGGAATTCTTTATTTGCAGATATCTTTTACAAGCATTGAATTTCATGAACTTATTTGAGTTTTGATTAGTTTGGTGCATTGAATATAAACATACACAAAGTGTTGAAAGTAATGTGATTCAAGCGATATGTTGAGTCTGGATGAAACACGATTTTGAAATTTTACATGAATCATGACTAATGAATCGTTGAGGCTGATTTGTTAATCGTTGTATTGAATCATTGCTCAAGTTGTTAGTTAGTAAAGTTAGTCTGCGTCATAAGTTGTTTTAGTTTAGTTGTGTAGTTTGTGTTTTTGCTTTTTGCTTGAGGGCAAGCAAAGTCTTAAGTTTGAGGGTATTTGATGAGTGGGTTTCATACCCATGATTTGGATATGTTTAAGCTTATTATCTTGTTGGATTTTAAGTCTTTTTAGTGCATTTTATTGGTTTTTATGTGTATTTTGCAGGAAAAGGCGAATTAGGGACGAAACAAACGTTTTCAGAAAGTAGGGGCGAAATTATAATTTTTGTACCATGAATGAGGCCGGGGCGTAGTTTCCTAGTTCATTTTGGGGCTGGGGCCTCGTGACGTAAATTCAAGTTGCCCTAGCCGCAGTTTTGAAGTTTTTTTCAATTCTAAAAAGGATTCTGGAGACTTGGAGAATTGAAAGCCACTTTACGGAGACTTGGAGATTCAATTGGAGAACACGGAGAGACAAAGATTGAAGTTAGAGATACTGGAGATTCTCGATAGAGTTTTTCTTCTTCTCCTTAATTCATTATCTATACTTGGAATGTTATTTATTTTTAATTTACTGGTTTTTATTATGATGGTGAACTAATTTTTTAATTAGGGATACAATGGAACCTTTTGTTATGCATTAATTTAATTACATCTATTACGTTTATTGATCCTGTTGAGTTGTTTATCATATTCTGCGATTAATTTATTGATTGTGTGACAAACAATTAATCTGATATCTTAGATGGAATTAAAAGAAGAAATCTATGATTAGATCTGAATTTGATAACGCATGAATTTGTTGATTCTTTCTAGAATAACATAACAGTGCATAGGATGAAAATATCTATGTGCCATGTGTAACTTAGTTAGGAGTTTGTGCTTAATGAGTCTATTTTAAGTGTCTTGCATGAAAATAGCAATATAACTAGAATAGATCTTTTTTGTTAATCATTGAAAGATGTTAATAAATTGATAGACGTTAATAAATTGATAGACAATCATAGTTAACAACTCATTGGATTATTAAAGCGGAAATAGAGTAAAGCGATTATTGCATCGCAATTGGAAAAATTGTATTCCTAGACTTAAAACATCTGGTGATCAATTCTTGTTAGTTTAGTTTAATTATAATTTTAATAGTTTAATCTCAAAATCAAATTTGGTGATCGTTTAAATAGAAGTGAATTGATAATAATCCGATAATTAGAGTAGTTATTAGTTCTTGTTCTCTGTGAGTTCGACATCCTTCTTATCTCTATATTATTTGATTGACCGTGTATACTTACGCGAATTATTATTATATAAATCGGACAACACCTGGTGTAGTCATTCACTATAACTAGTGAGTATCTTTTGGCTCCAAGACTAGCAGTTGGTGTGACGCCCCCAAATTCTCTACACTCCCTGTAGTAGATTTGGTGCTCACATAAACTAATCAACTATAAATATTCCTTAAAATATAACTTCTATCTATCCAAAGTTCACAGTATCCCATAACAGGAACATTAACTGTATTTGGATACATTCACTTGGATGTATCGATTTATATCTTATGGATATCTCTTTCATATCAATAATTCTTATCTGTCTGACATATATAATATTAATGATAAGATTGTTTTTGGAACCGAGGGGCGCATTCCGGTAAAGGTGGCACCTTACCGGCGCTCATTAAGTGTAACCTCAATGCTTACAGAACTCCCAATATCATTCAAATACCCTCATTCAGATGTATAGTTCATATGGATACTGTACTAAATTAATACTACTTTCTAACTTTTCTAAGAATGTAAATACAACTCAATTGATATAACAAAAGATGATAATATATATTTCATAACTTTAAGTTCGATTACATCATTCTCAATACCATGTTCTTATTACAACAAAGTCTTTAGAAGACTTGAATTATGAAGACAGTAAGATAATACTAATTTAACACGGCCTCTTCCCATTGTTCGTCCCTAAAGTTCTAGGATTACCGTCTAAAACTGTAAAGGAAATTATTTGCAAGAATGAGCTACAAATGCTCAGCAAGTTTAAAAATATAAACACAATGTGTTTGATTTGAAGGAATAAGAGTTCAACGATTTTGCCTAATTGAGGGTTGATAGCCTTAATTGGATTCGTATCAACCATTTCTGTCATTCATAAAGACTTAGAAATATGTTTGGTTTGGATATTTTGAAGGGGATCAGTCTTCCTCAATATCCTAGGTGTATGCATATCATCCTACTTATGCAAATAACACGTTATGTCGAGATTTACTAGACATATATATGACCCTCAAGGGGTAATAACCCTCAAAGGGGTGATTCATCTCAATTTTGGAAGTCTTACCAAAATAATTTGGTTTGACACAACAATTTTATGCTTTGATAAACTATATCAGCTCAATATCACAAGAATAATAATTCATTTCTTATGTTATGCTGAATCAAGAAGCAATAATGTGAAGCCCCGAAAATCCACCTGCTTGTTTGGTCGGACTTCGTGCTCACGTGTACAACCTTTACATAATGCTATAGAAATTTTAACTTCTAATAATCAGAGTATAATGCGGAAAAGTGATAATATTTACAATATCATTCGTTCGTGTTATAACATCCTAGATAACTTGTTATTATAACAAATAAGTCCTTAAAGACTTAAAAACAAATCTCTATTTATCTATCCGAGACTTGCAGTATTTGCAACCAGTTAGTTCCCAGGACTTATTTGTAATAAGAACAAGTAACCTGAGATAGATAAATGGAGATTTATTTTTAAGTCTTTTAGGACTTATTTGTAATAAGAACAAGTAACCTGGGAATGTTGTAACAATGAACAAATGATATTTTATAATATTATCACTTTTCCTCACTTTACTCTAATTATTAGAAGTCAAGATTTCTATATACGATTCAAATCCATTATATTGCGAGTTTTTATTGAAACTTATCGTGTACATTACCTTTAAGTTAATGAATGTTTTGAATAAGGTTGTACAAGTCAGCACGAAGTCTGACCTGGCTAAAAAAAGCTAGCAGGTGGATTTTCGGGGCGTGACATTATGGTATCAGAGCATTAGGTTATAGCTCTAGGGTAAGAGTACCTTAGGATATAGCCTGCGTAAAATTTTGGAGATAGAAAAAAACTCATAAAAAGAAGCTTAAAAATGCTTATACTGGAATTTCGAGGACGAAATTCTTATAAGGAGGGGAGAATGTAATATCCTGAATATTTATAGAACTTATAAATATGATATTGAATGACTAAAGTTGTGACGCCCCCAAATTCGGGTCTCCAACTACCCGAATCTGGTCATCACGATCCAATACAAACATTCACCTCTAACAACATATGGTAACTGAAATGCGGAATATAATAAACATATGTTGTTCATTACAAAGGTGTTACTAGTCCCAGAATACAATAACCTTAAACACATACACAAATCCATACCCTAAATAACTATCAGGGTTTAAATTACATTAACAGTAACTAACTACACATAAATTTAAAATCTGCTACATGAAGTCTATCACTTCATCTTTTCTTTCCCTTTGTTCTTCTCTGACGTCTCGGGTTTAGCTGCAATGAAGTCATGATATAACAAGGATGAGCAACGAGTTTGCTCAGCAAGTTTAAAGTACAACAATAAGGATATATCATGATGAAAGGGATATAGAAAGAGATTTCAACAATAGAATTATTAGAAGCAAGAACAATAAATGCTTTTAGAACAATTGATAGTCAAGTAGACTTTGAACAATAACTTCCAAAGGAGTCAATAGCTAGTTGACCCTCTGGTTACTGGCTACAGAATAAGTACTTGAGGGGATCAGCCTCGCGTACGCTATGTGTATGCATAATATTTAACTCTGCTATTTGTACCTTATATACGGTACCTGGGGTACTCCCCTATAATAAGAGGGGTGTCCATTTAGTCTAAGAATCCTTACCATCGATTGGTTCGGATAGCTTTTATAAATTCTCACATACTTGCGTGACCGAACAAAGGTTTAGACTTAATCATGAATAGTTCGTAAATTTCGGAACTTTAACAAATGTACGAATTCAAATGCACGAGTGCGAATGTCAATAACTACATAGATGTGGAATAATTTTGAAAGTAATTAGACCACTTAAGGCATACTTGGAGATAAGATTCAAGCTTAAAGAATAACTTGCAATAATATATACCTTTTTGCACGAATTAAAAATAATGCATAAGGTTTAGAAACTTGCTCAATGTAAAAGTTGAGTAAGATGAACTTGCCTGTTTGCTCAGCTACAGGTAAAATTTAGCTTTAATTAATTGATCTTGGATAACCTATCAGTTGATAAAGTCGGTTTATCCATTAGCATTGCATAACTGTATATCGATACACTCACTTATGCTACCTATTTAGCAGGTAAACAATTTACTATATATATTTAATTACTATTTAACATTAGCTACTCGAAAATTAATTTAATGGCCTCTAGCTATTATTTAAAAATAAATAATAGTTAATCATGGTTACCTATCATTTGAGTACTCAACTATTACCCTTATTTGTCTCTAAATGGGGGTTAATAATTCTTATTTATTATTTAAATAATAAATTTCTCATTGTTTAATAACAACTAAATAATAGTTGATCACTTATTTAATTTTATTGCGCTTAATTACTATTTACCTTAGGGGTAATTGAATAATTATTAATCTTGTTCCTTATTCAACATTAATTAAATACTTAATATATTAATTCTACACACAATTAATTGTTATTAAATAATCCTTAAGTGTTTATTATCATTATTTATTAAGGGCCAAAAATAATTAACTTATTAGTCTCCCTCATACTTAATCATTATTTCATTAATGATTAAGTAGTCTCCCTCATACTTAATCATTATTTCATTAATGATTAAGTAGTTATCCTTATTAGCTTTATTCATACCTAATTATTATTAATATTAATTAAATAATATTTAGTACCTTTATTTATTAATAATTGATAAATAATAAATAACTATTAACTTTACTTATATTTAATTATTATTTAGGATTAAATAATAATTAAATATTTATTACCTTTATTTATTATTTATGGATAAATAATAAATAATTATTAACTTTACTTATATCTAATTATTATTTAGGATTAAATAATAATTAAATATTTATTACCTTTATTTATTATTTATGGATAAATAATAAATAATTATTAACTTTACTTATATCTAATTATTATTTAGGATTAAATAATAATTAAATATTTATTACCTTTATTTATTATTTATGGATAAATAATAAATAATTATTAACTTTACTTATATCTAATTATTATTTAGGATTAATAATAATTAAATATTTATTACCTTTATTTATTATTTATGGATAAATAATAAATAATTATTTGTTAACCTTGTTCATACTTAATCCTTATTTAATATTAATTAAATAATAATTAAATATTTATTATCTTTATTGGTAAATAATAAATAATTATTATTTTATTATCTATATTCATACTTAATTATTATCAATTAATAATTAAATATTTATTGTCTTTATTTATTATTTAATGCTTAATAATAAAAGTTAATTTATTAACTTTACTTATTATATAACAACGAAAATCAAAATAATAAATAATTATGATTTTATTACTAATGCTAATTAAATAATAATTCAAATACTTATTATCTTATTTGCTATTTATTATTTAAATAATAAATAGTTATTTTATTATTGATTTACCCAACACAATAGGTGACAAGATTATAACACAATCCATTAGCTATCCCAACACTATGTTATCAAAAGAAAATCAAAGTTTGATTTAGGCATGAATTCGAACACATACTGGGCATTTCCAGATTCGATAGTAGCCTATATACAATACATATTCAACTGCCAGAGTCTTTAGGGTTCATCACAACAGATTCCCAACAACATAACTAACACAGTATACTACCATTAATATCCCATCCAAACCCAGTCAATATTACCAATCCTAGTGCAGAAAAATTTCAAAGAAGCCAAGTTACCAGAACCACACCATACGACCCCAAAACAATTCCACAGAACCATCCCTTTAATCTACTACAGAGAAATACAATATCCCAATACAGAGATAGAGTTCAATTCAATCCCAATACTCAGAAATGAAATAACGCAATACAAAGAAATGAACCACCCAATACAGAGGAAAATTTTAGTTCAATACCATACACAGTCGACAACACAAATTCGAGTACGAAAGAAGGAAAATTTATACAAAATCAACTAAGAACCATCACAGTGGCTCGGTAAACCTATGGCTATACCTTGATTCCGTTCGATTGGCAGTCCTCCTTTTCTTCCAAAATAATTAACGAAGCCAGTGGACATTCACGGCTAGTTCCCCTGCTCCTTTTCTTCTCTAATTTCGAACCCTAATTTTTCTTTCTAATTTGGAACTCACAAAACAAAGGAATCGGCAGCTTGGGGGTTCAATTTATAGGAAATTTGTTACCCAATTAACTGGGTATTACCCCCAATTTATTCGCCAGAAACCAATGGTAGGAAGGAGGGTGAGCCGTCGACTGATGGTGCACATCACTGTGACCTGTCGGCTGGTCCTTGAGCCGCGTGCGCTCACCGGTCGCGTCGTCGCCTGCTTTGGACCCTTGGTCCGTCCGCTTGTGTGCTCGGTCGCCCGTGACGAACCCGCTCTGTCCACTGGTCTTTCTTCACGCCGTCGGTCGACTCAAGCCGTCGTCGTCGCCGGCGCCTTCCTCCCGTCTCTTACTCGATTGATGGATTGATTGAGGGTTTGGGTTTTTTCCCCTTCTCTTTTGCTCGGCTATTGATTTGAGAGGCTAGGGATTGCTAGGGACTATCTGAGTTGAGAGATTTGGTTCCTTGATTCGGTTATTTCCCAATTAATCCCACCGATCGAATTTGTTTCCCCAAAATTTCTTATCGTTTGCCCCAAACGGATCCAAGCCGGCTAAAAGAAAAGGAAATAGGTTGATTCGGCTGGAAGGAAATTTGGGCTCAACCCAATAGGGTTGGGCCGGTTGAATTAATCAAAAAGGCGGCCCAATAGGAAAATAAAAAGAAAAGGGATTTAGGCTTAAATCAGAAATAAATAAGAGCAATGGGCCAATCTAAATAAGGAAAATCGACCCAATTTAAATTAACCACCTTGTATTTCTAATATTTTAAATTAAATAACTAAACCAACTAATTATTTATTTAAAATATTTAATTTAACCATAATTCTTTATTCGAATTATTTAATCCGATAATGGTAAAATTATTTATTTAATTTTCCCAATTTCTTGCAAGTCAAGTCTTAGGGTTAACTCACTAATTTATTCAAACTTATTAATGAGCCCCTTTAATGCAAGAAAATTATTGGACCATATATTTAGATATAACTAAATAATAATACCTACATGGATCTAATTAAATTCGTAAAATTAAATAAAACGAATTTCATATATCAAAATAAATTGTACAAAGCTTAAAATTTCTTGGACATTACATCCTCTCCCCCTTATAAAAATTTCGTCCTCGGAATTTCAATCTAAGGTTACTCAAATAACTGGGGGTAATTTGCTCTCATCTTCTCTTCGAGTTCCCACGTAGCTTCTTCCACCGCGTGGTTTCTTCAAAGAACTTTAACAGAGTGAATGATTTTATTCCTCAACTTCTGCTCCTTTCTATCCAGTATTTGAACAGGAATCTCCTCGTATGATAAGTCCTTCTCGACTTGGATTGGCTCATAGGAAATAACATGCTTGTAGTCTAGCTTATATGGGCGTAATACCGATACATGAAACACGTTGTGAATGTGCTCAAGTTCAGGAGGTAATGCTACCTCGTACGCCACTTTGCCGATTCGCCTCAAAACCTCGAACGGTCCTATGTACCTGATGAGTGTGTTTTATATACATAAATTAGGTGCTTTTGAGCTTGATAATTTGTAAATCCTAAGTCATTTCGGTTGGTTTTATGTGTTTTTATATTATTGTTATGTAATATAGCTTTGTATTGGTTTTATATATTTTTGTATGTTTTTATGTGTTTTTCATGTTGTTTTGTAGGAATTGAAATAAAAGCTCCTTGGAATCAATACCCATAACTTGCTTTTCGGTACTGTAGCTGCTTGTTTCCAAATTTCACCCATGATCCAATCTGAATCTCTCAAAACTCAAAGAATGAAAGTTGTAGATATTTGTCTTAGCTTTCCAGAGCATCTTGAATCATCCAATTTGAAGTTCGTATGAGAGCGTTACGGTCATTTTACCATCGGATTTGGCATGTATTTTACACAGCAGTTGCTTCGGGCTCAATTTGAGCCTTTCTCCGGACATTTTCTAGTCCAGCTCCAGTTATGAAAGTTGTAGAGCTCTTTCTTATCTTTCTATAGCCTATTTACACGCCTAAATCCAAGTTCGGACGAAGAAGTTATGGCCATTTTACTAACAGAGGTCAAAGCTGAGTCGGGTTACAGGCCACCTGGCGCGGGCGCGCGGAATTGGGTGCGGGCGCACGGCGCCTGGCACCAGGCAGCCAGCGCGCGCGCGGCGTGAGCGTGCCATGGGCGTGCGGCATGGCCAGCGGGCAGCGTGCGGGCGCACCAGGCGGCGTGCGGGCGCATCTGGGCGTGCTGAGTGCGATCTTTTGATCTCCTAGTGCGATTCTAGCCCACTTTTGACCCAAAATCTGATGTTTGGCTAGGGTTTTCATGGAGGCACTATATAATATCTCATTGGGGCTTCATATTTCATATCTAGGGATTGGGAGGCTAGACTAAAACATCAAAATAGAGAGCAAAAGTGCTGCAATACAAGGAAAATTCAGCAAAAGTCAAAGAACCAATAAGGAAAGGGTTGTCAAAGAGATATTTAGACCTTGGGAGGCTACACATACTTCATCAAGAAGAGCTTGGGGGCTACAATTCAAGAAAATTTCTAGCAACAAGCTATGGAGCAAAAAGAGAAAAGAATGCCAAAGGAAGAGGAAAAGCTAGAGATTGTCATCAACCCAGCAAACAACATATGAATATCTTCTAAATGGGTTTTATCATCTCTTTCTTTCCTTTGAATCTGTAATTCTAATTTATGATGAACACCATGTGTTTGATGTTTCGCTTAGCTACCATGAACTAGACCTTTATTTCTAAGATTTCAATGGAACCCAACACATAGTTTGAATTGATTTCTCTCTCTTTGTTATTAATTACTCATTTGTTAATTGTATGTCATAATTTATGCTTCATATATTAATTGCCTAGCTAGTAATTACCGTGGGAACCTATATGTACTTGACGAACGGATTATAGTGTTTAGACCTTGTTATGATATCATGCGAAAGTTAAAGATTGTTGTGGGTTATTAATTGAGATTTAGTGACATGTGTCTTGTTGATTATCCTCAATGATAGGTAACTTGATAGTATTTAGGATAGATATATACCTAGATACCGTGTGCAACCAATGGAGAATCTATTCTTAATGACTTCCTATGTGAAAGTTGGTAATTGAAAGGACGTTAATGAGATTTAGTGACACGTGTCTTGTTATTGTTCTTGAAATTAGTCTCTTGATAGTGTGTAGAATAGACATATACCTACATGCCGCATTAGGAAGATTCGAATTTGACCATCGACAGAGGCTTATAAGTAGCTTTGATTTCTCGGTTGACATTTCCATGTTGTTAATTAGTTCAAATAAGAGAGTTAGGATATTCAAATGAAGTGTTGGGGGAAATTGCAATCTTAGACCTGTTAATATTAGAGTTTAATTATTTTAATGTTTTTCATATCTCCTAATTATTATCAAAGAACAAAAACATCAAATCATCAATTGTCTAAATAAAATCGAGACGATATATAGTTGGTACTTGGGATACACTAGAACAATTCCCTGTGGGTTCGACAACTCTCTTATCACTTTATTACTTGTTGACCGTGTATACTTGCACGCGCGTATTTATCGGTTGCGAAATCAATCAACAAGTTTTTGGCGCCGTTGCCGGGGAGTTGTTCTTCTAGTGTCTTTCCGATATTAATAACAATCGAATTGGTTTTAATTTAGACTTGTAAATAATTTGCTTATTATTTATTTTGTTTTGTTTTGATTTTGTTTTCAGTTAATGGATGAGCATAACTATCAATGGGATTATGAAGGGACGACGCAACCAAGTTCGTCAAAACTTGTTGAGCAATTGCATGAACAAGTTGCAACGCTTTCAAGGGCTGTTGACACTCTTAAAGGCAAGTCCACTCAAAATGCCTACAGTCAGAATCAAGCTGACTACTACCCAAACTACTATCAACCAGGTTGGCAAGATCATCCAAGCTTTTCTTGGGACAATAGTCAAGATCAATGCTTTGATCCAAGTCTCTCATACCATTCAGAATTTTCATTCCTACCTCCACCATACCATGAGGATACATCTAATGTGGAGGAGATTCTTCCCTTGTTCATTGAGAAACAAGAATTGTTACGAAACCTCGAGAACCAAATGGCACAACTTATCGAGGCAGTGCTTATTCACCCGCAAAGCACCTTACCTTGTATTACACAGATTAACGCTATAGAGGAAGGTGAAGAGCAATGTACGGTGAATTCGCATAGTTGTGACAAAGCGGAAAGAAGGAGGGAGGAGCTCATGGCTCATATCTCTCAAAATGAGGTTAGGTTGGCAAATATACAAGCTTCAGTGCAGAGCATCATGAACTATGTTGCCAATTCATACATTATTCACCCGCAAAGCACCCTACCTAGCGATACAGAGATCAACCCCATAGAGGAAGGTGAAGAGGAGTGCTTGGTGGATGATCAAGGAAATGGTGCGGAGTCGCACGAAGCTATTAGTGAAAATTTTGAGAGTGAACATCCTATTGTGGATGATGATTCTGAGGTTGATGAGACAAGGAGCATGAATGGGGATCATGAAAAGAAAATTGAAGACCAAGAAGTCACATTCGAGGTTTATAAACCCATCGAACACCCATTGGTTCATGAAGTAGATCTTCATGTCGATCTTGACACAAGTGCAATAATTGATGATGCGGATGAGGAAAGCTTCTTCTTGCCATCGGTTGAAACGAAGTTTGAAGGTCACCAACCAGGCATGCATGCCATGCAAATCAAAGAAAGAACAACGAGGCGGCATGTAATGGTCAATTTTGCAATTGAGCCGGATTGACGGGAAATAAAGGAGTCGGGCTAACGACTTTAAACCAAGCGCGTCTTGGGAGGCAACCCAAGTTTACTATTTAGCTTTTATTTTTGTTTGATTGCATTTTAGTGGTTTAATTGCATTTTAATTTCTTTAGTCATTTGCTTTCAAGTACGCTCCCAACTTAGAGGTATTGAAAGATGATATCAATGGCGCTTGACACGGTTTCAGGGAAGTCTTCTATTTTAATTTTTCCTATATCAGACATTGAGGACAATGTCAAGTTTAAGTTTGGGGGTAGTACTTCGTATTTGTGTGTTTTTAATTTAGTTTTTCTGTGATTTAAGTATGTTTTTCTTTTTATTCAAAAAAAAAATTCATTTATTTTTAGGATGTGTCCCCTGAGCATTGTTTTAATTTGATTTGAACCATAATCCATGGTCTATGATAATGACTTGTTTGAAAAGAATCTAACTCATGAGACGTAGACAATTGTTGCTTAATCTTTGTGCTTATCGTTCATTGGTTATTATTTTGCTTATGCGTCCTTTCACTTTTATGCACTTACCCATGAGTATTAAGCTAGTTGTGTGCTTAGTGAAGGCTTTTATAACCGAATGCTAGTGGAAAATATCTATAAACTCTAGAACTCGTTTAAACATCACTCGAGGCAAGGTGTCTAAATTTGTTATGCTTGAATTGATGGTCATGTGGTGAGTTGAGATGGAGCGTAAAACGCATTCACTTATGGACACATGCGTAGGAGAGATAGAGCGTAAAACGCACTCTCTTAGAATTGTGATTAAAGAAAAAAATTGTTTATTGCAAATTTTGCATGGGGTTGAGGTTGAGCGTAAAACGCACTCGCCCATATGAGCGTGCTTAAGGATTGAGATGGAGCATAAAATGCACTCACCTAGAGCCCTTGGTTCTCAAAATTTTTGGAATTGTGATTTGTACACCTTTGTATTGAGTGATGTGTTAAGCGTGTTGTTTTGGGGTTTATTTTGATTATTTCATAAGGTAATGTGGTTGCATAGTTTCATTCGAGCTTGATTGGTTTAGTGCTATTGGGTACTCACACACACACACGGAAGGGGCCTTAAGCAAAGTGTGACTAGCTAATTGAAATTTGAGACTTGCAACGTTTTGTTTGTTCTCTTGAGTTCCATGTGTTGATGCATTTGAGACCATTGGTGGCTTATTAATTCATTGCTCAAGTTATGTTGTATTTGAAATGTTTGAAGTATGTAGTTTAGGTTTGTTTTGCTTGAGGACAAGCAAAGATTTAAGTTTGGGGGTATTTGATGAGTGTGTTTTATATACATAAATTAGGTGCTTTTGAGCTTGATAATTTGTAAATCCTAAGTCATTTCGGTTGGTTTTATGTGTTTTTATATTATTGTTATGTAATATAGCTTTGTATTGGTTTTATATATTTTTGTATGTTTTTATGTATTTTTCATGTTGTTTTGTAGGAATTGAAATAAAAGCTCCTTGGAATCAATACCCATAACTTGCTTTTCGGTACTGTAGCTGCTTGTTTCCAAATTTCACCCATGATCCAATCCGAATCTCTCAAAACTCAAAGAATCAAAGTTGTAGATATTTGTCTTAGCTTTCCAGAGCATCTTGAATCATCCAATTTGAAGTTCGTATGAGAGCGTTACGGTCATTTTACCATCGGATTTGGCATGTATTTTACACAACAATTTCTTCGGGCTCAATTTGAGCCTTTTTCCGGACATTTTCTAGTCCAGCTCCAGTTATGAACGTTGTAGAGCTCTTTCTTATCTTTCTATAGCCTATTTACACGCCTAAATCTGAGTTCGGACGAAGAAGTTATGGCCATTTTACTAACAGAGATCAAAGCTGAGTCGGGTTACAGGCCAGCTGGCGCGGGCGCGCGGAATTGGGTGCGGGCGCACGGCGCCTGGCACCAGGCAGCCAGCGCGCGCGCGCGCGGCGTGGGCGTGCCATGGGCGTGCGGCATGGCCAGGGGGCAGCGTGCGGGCGCACCAGGCGGCATGCGGGCGCATCTGGGCGTGCTGAGTGCGATCTTTTGAGCTCCTAGTGCGATTCCAGCTCACTTTTGACCCAAAATATGATGTTTGGCTAGGGTTTTTCATGGAGGCACTATATAATATCTCATTGGGGCTTCATATTTCATATCTAGGGATTGGGAGGCTAGACTAAAACATCAAAATAGAGAGCAAAAGTGCTGCAATACAAGGAAAATTCAGCAAAAGCCAAAGAACCAATAAGGAAAGGGTTGTCAAAGAGATATTTAGACCTTGGGAGGCTACACATACTTCATCAAGAAGAGCTTGGGGGCTACAATTCAAGAAAATTTCCAGCAACAAGCTATGGAGCAAAAAGAGAAAAGAATGCCAAAGGAAGAGGAAAAGCTAAAGATTGTCATCAACCCAGCAAACAACATATGAATATCTTCTAAATGGGTTTTATCATCTCTTTCTTTCCTTTGAATTTGTAATTCTAATTTATGATGAACACCATGTGTTTGATGTTTCGCTTAGCTACCATGAACTAGACCTTTATTTCTAAGATTTCAATGGAACCCAACACATAGTTTGAATTGATTTCTCTCTCTTTGTTATTAATTACTCATTTGTGAATTGTATGTCATAATTTATGCTTCATATATTAATTGCCTAGCTAGTAATTACCGTGGGAACCTATATGAACTTGACGAACGGATTATAGTGTTTAGACCTTGTTATGATATCATGCGAAAGTTAAAGATTGTTGTGGGTTATTAATTGAGATTTAGTGACATGTGTCTTGTTGATTATCCTCAATGATAGGTAACTTGATAGTATTTAGGATAGATATATACCTAGATACCGTGTGCAACCAATGGAGAATCTATTCTTAATGACTTCCTATGTGAAAGTTGGTAATTGAAAGGACGTTAATGAGATTTAGTGACACGTGTCTTGTTATTGTTCTTGAAATTAGTCTCTTGATAGTGTGTAGGATAGACATATACCTACATGCCGCATTAGGAAGATTCGAATTTGACCATCGACAGAGGCTTATAAGTAGCTTTGATTTCTCGGTTGACATTTCCATGTTGTTAATTAGTTCAAATAAGAGAGTTAGGATATTCAAATGAAGTGTTGGGGGAAATTGCAATCTTAGACCTGTTAATATTAGAGTTTAATTATTTTAATGTTTTTCATATCTCCTAATTATTATCAAAGAACAAAAACATCAAATCATCAATTGTCTAAATAAAATCGAGACGATATATAGTTGGTACTTGGGATACACTAGAACAATTCCCTGTTGGTTCGACAACTCTCTTATCACTTTATTACTTGTTGACCGTGTATACTTGCACGCGCGTATTTATCGGTTGCGAAATCGATCAACAGTACCTAGGGCTCAATTTGCCCTTCTTCCCAAAACGGATCTTCCCTTTCCAGGGAGATACCTTCAGAAACACAAAGCTACCAACTTCAAGGTCTCATTTCTGACGATGTAAGTCGGCATACTTCTTTTGACGATCCTGGGCTGCTACTAACCGCTGTCTTATCACTTTAATGATTTCCACGGTTTGTTGTACCAATTCTGGTCCCAACAATCTCCTTTCACCAACTTCATCCCAACACAACGGCGTTCGACACTTCCTTCCATATAACGCTTCGTATGGTGGCATACCAATGCTAGCGTGATAACTGTTGTTGTAAGCGAACTCTACCAAGGGCAAGTGATCGTCCCAGCTGCCACCTAAGTCTATCACAACTGCCCGGAGCATATCCTCCAGGGTCTGAATTGTTCGCTCACTCTGACCATCAGTCTGAGGATAATACGCCGTACTCATCCTTAACTGTGTTCCCAGTCTCTCCTGTAGACTTTTCCAAAAATTTGACGTGAAGCGCGGATCTCTGTCGGACACAATAGATACCAGCACTCCATGTCGTGATACTATCTCCTTCACGTAAAGTTTTGCCAACTGTTACAATTTGTACCTGATCTTGATCGGTAGAAAATGGGCAGACTTGGTCAAACGATCTACGATTACCCAGATAGCGTCTAGACCCTTCTGTGTTGTCGGAAGTCCTACCACAAAATTCATTGTGATGTGCTCCCACTTCCACTCGGGAATCTCTAAAGGTTGCAACAATCCGCTCGGCCGCTGGTGCTCCGCCTTAACCCTCTGGCAAGTTAAACACGGGCTGACGTATTCTGCAACTTCCCCCTTCAAATGTGGCCACCAATAATGCTGACGAAGATCTTGATACATTTTGGTGCTACCCGGATGTACCGAAAATCTCGTATTATGGGCCTCCTGCAATATCTCTTCCCTTAAGTCTGGTACGTAGGGTATCCAGATCCTTCCCTCGAATCTTAGCAGCCCTGTGTTGTCAACCTTGAACTTCAACGTTTTTCCCTCCGATAGTTGTTTCTTAATAACAAGGCACTCTTCATCAAATTCTTGAGCCTCCTTTATCTTATCCAGCAGAGTCGGACCTGCTGTTACGGTAAACAGTACTTCGTCCGTCTCCATCGGATACTTAACCTCCAATTCCAGACGTTCAAAGTCCCTTACCAATTCCTCTTGAACTGTCAGCTGCATCAATTTCACGTTATGTCATTTGGACTTTGATTATGTCATTTCAGCTAATTCATCAATGTTCATAAATTGTTGATCTATTCGGTTATTATTCTTATTCATTCATGATATATCTTCATTCTTGCTTTAAACTTGCTGAGCAAAGTAGTTGCTCACCCTTGCTATATTATGAACCTATTGCAGTTAAGCCGGGGAGTTCCAAAGCGGACAAAGGAAAAGGAAAGCTTAAGGAATAGCTATATGTACTATCCCGTTATGTAATCGTGGAATAGTTTTGTATTATTAATGTATTCTGCGATGTATTTATTTAAGGTTATAGACCTTGGGACCGTAGTGAACTTTTTGTAATGAACAACATATGTTTATTTTATTCCGCATTAGTTGATTTATGTTGTTTAGAGGTGTATGGATGTATTTTATCGTGAGCACCAAATTCGAGGTATTGGTACCTGAATTTGGGGGTGTCACAGGTTGGTATCAGAGCTGTAGGTTATAAACTTTAGGAATGCGAAACCTAGGTTATAACCTTAGTATTAAACTCGTATAGAGTGCGTTAGGTGATGGGTCGAGGAGATCCATTGAGTTGAGTTGTGTTCGGAGGTGAATTGTGGAAATTCATCAAGCCGAGTTTGTACATAATGAAATATAAATTCATCCTATCAATGAATGTATTTTGTTATGGTACTATATGTGTTGATTATCTATGATGTCTTTGTTGTGGCTGTAGGATGCCTGAGTTTAGCCAGTCGAGTTGGGGCAGTGAGCTCCTATTTAGTTAAGTACCTTCTTACATCACCTCTTGGCGAGAGATATAGAGTTGAGTAGTAGACTAGAGCAGTCGGAGCAATGGGGAGCGAGTCTACAGGTAGAGGTGGAGGCTCGGCGAACCCAGTTAGAGAAGGATGAATAGAATTGGCTATGCATTTAGCATAGCGAGTAGTAGGTGGATGGATGGTGTGCACCATCATCCAGTTGAGAAAGGACAGACTCATCTCACCTTGAGTCGAGAGTTGATGACCCAGTTAGGGCAGGTGGAGTATGTTAGCGTTGTGGAGCGCAGTATGCTTGGTTAGACTATTTTGTTTGTATGCCTATCAGTATGTGATATGTATTTGTAAACCTCAACATTAGTATATGTTCGGGGTGGTTGTTAGTAGTAAATCCCCACCTTTTGTGGTGTGAAGGGATGGATGATGTCATTCATAGCGGTATGCTATAGAGTAATCATGTGTGATGCTTTAACTGTTAGCACATGGGTATAAACATTTGTGTTACGTGTGCTGCTTTATTGTTGCTCTAGAATAGATGCGTACAAGGTGTGACGGGATTATAACGTTAAGTGTTTTCTATTAAACAAACAATGCCACCGAGAAGACAACCCCGATACATAAGGGCAGAAGAGTCGGTGAATAACGAGGAGGGTCAGGAAGACCCTATGAGGATTTTTGTGAACTTGTTAGCTGAAGCAATGCGGGGTAGACAAGCCGCTGCGGTTGATCAGCCAGGAAGTCACATGGCGAACTTTAAGGACTTCAAATTGGTAGGACCGCCAGAGTTTCGCGGGACTACAGACCCGATAGAAGCCCAGACATGGGTAGAAGAAATGGAAAAGGTGTTCGAGGTCGCAAGGGTGGCCGAAGAGCAGAAGACATCGTTTGCCACTTTCATGATGAAAGGTGAGGCAAATTACTGGTGGAAGGCGAACAAGGGTCGAGCTGGGGAAGGCACGATTGCATGGGCTCGTTTCGAGGAGCTATTTTTCGAAAGTTACTTTCCAGCAAGCATACAGGCAATCATGGAGATAAAGTTCTTAGAACTAAAGCAAGGAGGCATGTCAGTTGCAGAATATGCCGCAAAATATAACGAGTTAGCTAGGTTTGCTCCACATCAGGTGGACACCGAAGCTAGGCGAGCGAAGAGATTTGAGCAAGGGCTGAAACCTTGGGTGTATAGTAAGGTTACGGTTTTGCAGATCAACACATTTTCTACGTTACTTGAGAAAGCAATCATTGCTGAGGGAGGAAACGAAGCTTTGGCAAGGCACAACCAAGATCAGAAAAAGAAGAAGAGCCATGATGGTCATAAGGAAGGTAGCAGTGGGGGAAATAACCCAAATAAGAGGAAATGGAACGACAGTCAGAGGTCAGGAAGCAAATTCGGAGGGGACGCAAAGAAGGGCAATAAATGCGAGAAATGTGGAAGGAATCACTTTGGAGAATGCATGAAAGGAAAAGGAGTTTGTTTCAACTGTGGTCAACTGGGGCACTTTTCCCTACAATGCCCAAAGGCAAAGACAGGAAGTTGTTTTTCTTGTGGCGCTTCAGATCATCAGAAGAAGGATTGCCCAAAGAGGAAGAGCGATGCAGGAAGTGTTAACCAAGGGAACAACAGTAAGTTGACTATCGGAGGACCAGCACAGCAGAACAGACCAGTATCACGCACCTTCAACATGACAGTGCAGGATGCAATGGAATCGAAGGACGTGGTGTCAGGTATTATTTCAATCAATAATATCAGTGCATATGTATTATTTGATTCGGGTGCTACCTGTTCATTTGTTTCGGAAGATTTTGCTAAACGGTTAAATTTACCTCGTGAGAAAATAGAGAATCCAATGAATGTGGAAGTAGCTAATAAAGCGGTAATTCTTGTGGAATACATCCATAGAAATTATTGTGCTGAGATAAATGGTCATAAAATGAGCATAGATTTGATTCCAATACGACTAGGAGAATTTGATGTAATTCTTGGGATGGACTGGTTGTCTAGTCACGGGGCTGTGATCGACTGCCAGAAGAAGTGTATACACCTGAAGACTCCAGACAAGTCGAGGGTCGTATTCTACGGTAGTAAATCACCGAGACAATCTTGTTGTCTGACGATGATGCAAGCGAAGAAATTGCTTAGAAAAGGTTGTATAGGTTACCTGGCTCATGTGGTTGATACCTGAAGAGTAGAGGGTGAGCTGGGTCAAATACATGTAGTAAGGGAATTCCCAGATGTTTTCCCAGATGAGATACCGGGTTTATCGTCGAATAGAGAAGTAGAATTTGTGATTGACTTAGTACCGGGAACCGCACCGATCTCACAGGCACCGTACAGGATGGCACCGATAGAGATGAAAGAACTGATGGTTCAACTACAGGAGCTGCTAGATAAAGGATATATTCGTCCGAGTGTATCTCCGTGGGGAGTGCCAGTACTGTTCGTGAAGAAGAAGGATGGTTCGTTAAGGCTTTGTATTGACTATAGAGAATTGAACAAGGTTACCATTAAGAACAAGTATTCGTTGCCAAGAATTGATGATTTGTTCGATCAATTGAAGGGAGCGAAATACTTCTCGAAGATTGACTTGAGGACGGGATATCACCAACTGAAGGTGAGGCAGGAGGATATTCCAAAGACAGCATTCAGAACTCGATATGGGCAATTTGAGTTTTTGGTGATGTCGTTTGGGCTGACGAACGCGCCAATAGCATTTATGGACATGATGAACAGAGTGTTCAAGCAGTACCTAGATAAATTTATTGTCATTTTCATAGATGACATTCTTGTCTACTCGAAGATGGAGGAGGAACACGTCGAGCATTTAAGGATAGCCTTGGAAACGCTGAGAAGGGAGACGCTGTATGCAAAGTTTTCCAAGTGTGAATTTTGGCTACAGAGAGTGCAATTTTTGGGGCACGTAATTGATAAGGATGGTGTGTCAGTGGATCCTGCTAAGGTAGAAGCAGTAATAAACTGGGAGCAGCCGAAGACGCCGACAGAAGTCCGAAGTTTTTTGGGATTAGCAGGTTACTATCGGAGGTTTATTCAGAACTTTTCAAAGATAGCGACACCGTTGACAAATTTGACAAGGAAGACTGTGAAGTGCGAAGAGAGTTTCTTAGAATTGAAGAAGAAACTTAGTGAAGCACCTGTGTTATCCCTACCGGATAATACAGGGGGATTTGTGGTGTACAGTGATGCATCACACAAAGGCCTTGGGTGCTTATTGATGCAGCATGGGAAGGTCATTGCGTACGCATCACGGCAGCTGAAAGACTATGAGAAGGGGTATCCGACTCATGACTTGGAACTAGCAGCAGTGGTGTTTGCTCTGAAGATTTGGAGGCACTATCTGTATGGGGAGAAGTGTGAGATATACACAGACCACAAAAGTCTGAAGTATATTTTCACTCAGAAGGAACTAAACATGAGCAGAGGCGATGGTTGGAGTTAATCAAAGACTACGATTGTGAGATTCTATACCATCCCGGTAAGGCCAATGTAGTTGATGCTCTAAGTAGGAAGGGTAGAGATAAGTTGATGATGCTGACAGCTCAGGAGAACTGATCAAAGATATGGAAAGACTGGAGTTGGAAGTCAAATATCCGATGAATGCAGATGAGAAACTGTTTGCAGTGGAGGCGAGTCCGACTTTATTAGACAAGATAAAAGAGGCTCAAGAAAAGGATGAGGAATGCGTTGCCATAAAGAAGCGAATCTCAAATGGAGAAGAATTGAAGCACAAAATTGATAGCACGGGACTGCTAAGGTTTGAAGGGAGGATCTGGATACTAATGGTTCCAGAGTTAAGAGAAGAGATTTTGCAAGAAGCTCATTCTACAAAGTATTCGATACACCCTGGTAGTACCAAGATGTATCAGGATTTGCGCCAACATTTCTGGTGGCCGAACATGAAGAGGGAGGACGCGGAATGTGTTGGGCGATGTTTGACATGTCAGAGGGTAAAAGCAGAACATTAGAAACCGGGTGGACTGCTACAGCCGTTGGAGATTCCGGAGTGGAAGTGGTGGCATATCACGATGGATTTTGTGACGGGGCTTCCACCAACTCAGAAAGGTTATGACGCGATCTGGGTGATCATGGATCGTTTAACTAAATCTGCACATTTTCTACCAATCAAGATAAGATACAATCTGGAGCAGCTAGCAAAGTTATATGTGAAAGAGATTGTGTCCCGACATGGAGTGCCGGTATCTATTGTATCTGACAGAGATCCGCGTTTCACGTCAAATTTCTGGAAGAGCTTGCAAGAAAGATTGGGAAATCAGTTGAGGTTGAGTACGGCATATCATCCTCAAACGGATGGGGCAAAGCGAACGAACGATTCAGACGCTGGAGGACATGCTTAGAGCATGTGTGATGGATTTTAAAGGCAGCTGGGACGATCATCTACCATTGGTGGAGTTTGCCTATAATAACAGTTATCATGCGAGTATTGGCATGCCGCCATACGAAGCATTATACGGGAGGAAGTGCCGAACACCTCTGTGTTGGGACGAAGTCGGTGAACGGAGACTGTTGGGACCTGAACTGGTGCAGCAGACTGTGGATGTTGTCAAAGTGATAAGAGCTAGTTTGGTAGCGGCTCTGGACCGACAAAAGAAATATGCCGATTTGCATCGTCGAAAGCGAGACTTTGAAGTTGGCAGCTTTGTGTTTTTGAAGGTATCTCCTTGGAAAGGGAAGATCAGATTTGGAAAGAAAGGGAAATTAAGTCCCTGGTTCGTAGGACCCTTTGAAGTTTTGAAGAGGGTAGGTGAAGTGGCGTACGAGGTAGCTCTACCTCCTGAACTTGCGCACATTCATAATGTGTTCCACGTTTCTGTGTTGCGGCCATATAAACCCGACTACAAGCATGTGATATCCTATGAACCAATTCAAGTTGAGCGAGACTTGTCATATGAAGAGATTTCTATCCAGATATTAGATAGGAAGGAGCAGACGCTAAGAAATAAGGTCATCTATTTGGTCAAAGTGCTTTGGACGAACCACGCAGCTAAAGAAGCCACGTGGGAGCTAGAAGAAAAGATGAGGAAGAATTACCCGCATCTTTTTGAGTGAACCCGTGTTAAGTTTTCCGTACCTATATTGTAATTCTGGGGACAGAATTCTTATAAGGCGGGGAGGATGTAACGACCAGGAATTCTGAAATTTCCTTGTAATTCGAATTTTTGATTATTAATGAATATATTATATTTTATTAATATTATAGTTGTGTTACATGTTTAAAGGTTGTGTGACAATCTAGATTATGTGAAGGTATGAAATTTTACGTGTTATAGTTTTGTTTAAGTGAATAATTGATTCCGCGCAGCGTTGCTAAATCACTATTCACGGGGCACGTTTCCCGAGGCACTATTAGTGTCAGATATTTTTGTGTCTTTTTCGATATTAATAAATTTCATAAATACGTGTATGTGTACGAATAATTTTTCCATGTGTCGGAAATTTTATTTTAGCTGATACGTGATTTTATCCGTATCCGAAATGCATTAATGGGTGTTCCGAATATTTGGACAAATACCATAATAATTATTTTTACCCATCTCAATAATTATGGGAATACCCATTTTAATTTTGGGTAGAGTTATTTACCAGTTTTGGTACAAAAGTGGGAGTTTTCGAATATATTTTTGGGTATTTATTTTAGCTTGTTACTCCAAGTGGGAACCACCCAACCACATTTGACCAATCAAATGAGAGCATGGGGGAGTATTTGCTGGAAAACTTAAAAACAATCTGGCCACCTTGAGCCACTCCCATTTTTCTCCCACTTCTCCCAAATAATTCAACCATTTCATTTCTCTCTTGCAATCCATCAGCTCCTCCTTCAAACCCATTTCAGATTCTGCAGAGAGAGAGAAAGAGAACTCGCCGGAAAAAGGAAAAGAACGAGAAGGCCGCCGGAAAAGTCGCTGGAAAAGAAGAAGGTTGCCGGAAAAAGGAAGGAGGAAGAAGAAGAGGGCACGGGTGGAAGAAGGAGAACATCCAAGCAATGAGAACTCAAGCCAAGCAAGCCTAGCTATCTTCTTAATCATTTAGGAAGGATTTACAGAGGTAAACAACAATCAAATCCATTCCATTCGATTTCTTGTTAAGTTTTTCAAGTTTTCTTAATTTTTGAGCTCTTGAGTGTAGACACCCAAATTTTGCACTTCGTATACTAACCTTGACAGGAGGGCAAATTCGTCAAATGGACCGGCCTGCGAGAGCAAAGGATGGAAAAAGTACGGATGCTCGACGCCACCATGACAATTTGCAACCGAAATCGACGTGACAGCAAGGCTATCCGAATTTGGCATTCCTAGAAGGTGTGGCACGCCTCCCAATGATTCCCGGACTGTAAAATACGAGCCTGTCAGTGAAAACCAGCGTCACGACAAGAAAATCGAGGCGTAGCACGAAAATCGAGAAAGTCAAGCCAGCCAGCCGCGGATTGATCTACGGCCAAGTGAGTGCGCCAGCACGGAAACCAAGAAATCAGCACTATCAGCTGAGTGCGATGGGAGGTGGGCCAGCCTATTTCAGCTCATTTCCTCCTGCAGAAGAGGGCAGTAGCAGTTTTGGCGGAAGAAGAAGAAAAATAGCAGCAGTTTTAGCTCGAAAATAGAGAGAAATAGCAAAAAATTCTTGCAACAAATGAGAGAAAAAGAGAGGAATTTTCCCTTGTTGTTGGATTCTATCAATACATCTCATATTTCACTCAATACACAAGTTTCTACACGATTTTGGTATCATTTGCAAGGTGAAAATCTCCTTATTTTTGCAACTTCTATCATGTCATTTGATTAAATTAAATTGTAATTCTCAAGAATATTGTTGAACAATCATGGATTAGGGATTATTGGTGAGGGTTCCATTGGAACAAAATTCTTCCTAATAACCCGATGATATCCAATTGGTGAAATTTCTAGCTTGTTTATGGATATATATTAGGCGTAGTTTAATTGATTGTATTTTTAGGATGTGTTAGGCAATCCACGTTGTTATTATTGTAGTATTCATTTTGTGAGCGTGTAGTAATCGTGGTTGTGAGCCTAGGAAAGCGACCCCGTGGTTCAAATCCGATGATGGACGTTTTGGCGTATGTAATAGATTCAGGATGCTTGTTTTGTAACGTGTAACTGTCGGGCCTTAAAACGACGCTAAGGCGAGAATCGGGTTTAAGGCCTCGTATTAGTGGAATATGTGATTATTGGCGTTCGGGGATATTTTGATGGCTTACATGCCCGTGAATAGCCCCGACGCGTGTTTATGTTTGATTAGATTTCGTGACACCAAAAATGATTCCAAAGGATTAAACGATAAAGATCTTTCCTAAAATCAATCAAAGTAGGATATTAGCATCACGAGGCTAAAAATTTGGAAATGCTAATGAATGTCGATTCCTATTAAACGAGAAGGCCAAAGAAAATCATTTTCAAACATCATCAAAAATGGCTTTTATGAATGAAATGAAATATTTTAGTAAACCTTTGTGCATAGGGTTAAAGACATCCTAGAAATTGCCCATCATTTTACGAAGGCAACGTATAGATCTCGATTCCTATTTTGACGAAGGTTTAAAATTCTTGTTTTTTTTCAAAACGACACCTAATAAAAAACCTCATAGTTTTTGACAATGAAAATCAAACCTTTTGCATGAAAAGAGGGAGCTTTCTCGTATTAATAGAAACGACGTTCTGAAACATTCTCAAATTAAGGCACAACTTTCCCTAAAAATCCAAATGATTCTTTCATACAAACTCACCACAACATTCACATAAGCACACCCACATACACCCGCACATATACACATTTTATGAATCAAAGGATAAGACAGCATCAAGATTGTGGTAACCGTATTTCACGGAAGTCGAGGGGTGCCTAACACCTTCCCCTCACTTAAGCAAGCCCCCGAACTCTATGAATCTCGGTTTGCAGACTAATTAATTCGGAGTCACATATGAGCCATCGATTTATAAAAAGGACGAAAACTCGGATGAGTTGGTACATCCATTTCAAATATATCAACTGGCGACTCTGGTTAATTGGCTCATCATAAAAAAACGATCTTTCAAAACCCCGTCGACATTAATGCCGACCTTTTCCCCAAAAGCATCTAATAAAAAGGCTAAAATCGGAAAAGACGAAAAACCGGCGTCGACAGCTGGCGACTCTGCTGGGGACAATTAGAGGGCTTAAGCCGCTTTCAAATCTTGATGCTTTCTTATCCTTTAAAATTCATGAATATGTGTGTGTGTGTGCGATATTGTGATCTTTTGAACGTTTTGTTGTGTGAATGTGTGTTCTGTCCAATAAATGAATGATTGAATGGAATTGCTTTACTTTCAAGTAATCATTTGCATGCGGTGAGGACGATGAATGTGAATGTATGCTGAGAGAGTACCTCCTCCTGAGGCGAACCTGTCGGTTGCTTATTACTGGACTCGAAGGGGCTGCTCCCCGGAGATGGCTCAGGAAACGCACCACCCAAATCCGCTCTAATCGAAAGGGCTCAGACGAGTAGATTGCGAAGATTTGGGGACCTTCATGCCGAAAAGCCCGTGAGAGTAACCCTAGGATAGGTCAGCCGCAGATTAACCCTATGCAGGAAAAGTCTCTTCATGCCTTTTACATTTCACGCATAAATGTCATGATATTATTCATATTTCGCTTTCCTTTTTGCCGAGAGAAATTACTAACCTCTATGTTTTGCAGGGAACAGCTAGGGAGCTTAATAAAGCCTTGTTTAGCATTTGTCATTGCATTAGAGGACTACTAACTTTCTGTTTCGCAGGGAAAGATTAAAAAACCCCAAAGACACAAAAAATTACAGCTTCAGCATGCATCCACATTTTTTACTCCCCAAGACTAAACTTCGAACTTTGGTTTCTGTAGGATTGCTCCTCAAACCCGTTCGCAGTCTAAAAGGGCCCAAAACTCCATATCTGAAATGGCTGATATTCCATCTACCAATTCCGGTGCCATATCTCGGGAGGAATTTGATGACTTTAAGAAGCAGATGTTAGAAATGGCCATAATGCTAAGAGAGCAGTTGATACCCAGGAAGGAACTACCTAAGGAGGATACACCTAAGGGCGAGCCAGTCGTCCCAAAGGCCATTCCCGTACCAAACAAAACAGTGATTACTATCCCAGAAGAGGGAGATACAGATGACTTGCGGAAGAAAATGAGACAAATGGAAGAAACCATCCAATCTATGAAGGGCATAGGGTCCCTCGGCAGGGTTAACTATTCAGATTTATGTGTCTTCCCCGGAGCCAGATACCCGGAGAAATTCAAAATCCCCGAGTTTGAAAAATACAATGGAAAGGGGGACCCCTACACACACTTGAAAATATACATTGGAGAACTCGGGTCTTATGCCGAGGACGAGGGGTTGAGAATGCAGCTGTTCCAGAAAAGCTTAACGGGGGAGGAAAGAATTTGGTATGCCCGCCTTGACAACGCCCGAATCCACAACTGGGAGGAATTGGCCCATACCTTCTTAACCCAATACAGCTTTCAGGCCCAGATGGCCCCTGACAGGTATCAAATGACAAAGGTTAAGAAACAGCCTAGGGAATCCTTCAGGGAATATGCGCAACGATGGAGGGGCATGGCCGCACAGGTGAACCCCCCGATGAGCGAGTCGGAGATGGTAATGACTTTTGTAGACATTCAAGAGGCACCGTATTATGAACGAGTCATCTCGGGGATTGGAAGACCCTTCACTGAAATGATTAAACATGGAGAGATGGTAGATATGGGGTTGAAATCGGGTAAAATCCGGGATTTTACTGCTTTAGAAACTGCTGCCGAGCAAATACAGAATGGAAACTATGGCAGCACTTCCCGGAGGGTCCAAAAGAAGAAGGAGGAGGATGTCTCCCTCATCCTACAGGGGTCATCCAGAAAAACAGAAAGCCATCTTCCAGTACAGGTGCAAAGGGTAGGGCCATCCCGACAGCCAAACTTCACAGATCAAAGGGCAGAGGGGCGAAGAAGATATGAGGCCTCGCAAAATCGAGTATTCACCCCGCTCGGGGAGCCGCTTGAACGGGTATTAGCGGTATTAGTAGCCCAAAAGAAGATAGTTGGTTTGGCACCCCCGAGTGACCCAAAGGGTAGAAGGTTTGACCCGAGCAAGCGATGTGCATACCACTCCAGTTCCCCTGGCCATGATACACAAGACTGTTGGACGTTGAAGCATCGAATCCAGAACCTGATTGACAGTGGGGAAATTGTGGTGGAACAGCCAGACTCCCCGAATGTTAAGGCAAATCCCCTGCCAAGACATGATGCAGGGAGGGTCAATGCGACGGAGGCGAGTGAAGCCGGAGGGCCGCCAGGGTGGAACTATGTGCAAAAAATTGAGGAAATGATCAACGTGATACATGATTATGGGAGTGCACGGGGAACGCCCATCAGGTTGATAGGGGTAAGTACGAATAGCACGGAGGGACCGGTCAAGTTGACGGCTCCGAGGCCCATCATCCTTGTAGCAAGGCCGCAAATCCCTATCAGTAGTCTAAAGACTGTACCTTGGAATTATGGGGGCATGCCAGAGGAAGCGGCCAGCTGTGCTTCGGTGACGACAAAGGGGAACCCCTTGTATCTTCCCGGGCGAGTCCTTGAAAGCCAAAGGAGGAAAAATGAAGAGATTTCCGAAGAAAGGGCCATAGAATTCTTGAAAAGGATGGATCACCCGGAAACAAGGGGGATCCAGATTTTAAGTGAGGAGTCAACCCTAACATCAGTCATGGACTTAGTGTTGTCATCCAATGAGCATTGCAAAACCCTGACGAAGGTTCTGGAGGAGGCATACGTGCCCAAGGAAATTAGTGAGGAGGGTTTTGGCCAGCTGGTGGGCCACCTATTGGAGAACGATGTAATATCCTTCACGGATGAGGACATACCCAAGGAAGGAAGGGGACACCGGAAACCACTACATATTGCGGTAATCTCCTCGGGCTATATAATGAATGGGGTGCTGATTGATGGAGGATCGGCATTGAATATCTGTCCCCTCAGTGCCTTGCAGAAGATGAGCATCAACCCCAAGCGCCTACGAACCAGTCATGTGGTGGTACGAGCTTTCGATGGTTCCCGAAGGGATACAATGGGAGAGATTGAATTACCGATGGAGATAGGACCCTGTACTTTTGATATATCTTTCCAGGTCCTAGATATTGCAGCCAGTTATAACATGTTATTGGGGAGGCCATGGATACACATGGCCGGGGCAGTTCCCTCCACGCTCCACCAACAAATCAAGCTAATCATCGATGGGAATCTGGTAACAATCTCGGCCGAATGTGATGACCCTTTTCCTCCTAGGAGTGACCTGCCAGTGATCAATGTGGATGAGTCGGCAGCACCTGCCAGCTTTCAAGCACTGGAGATTAGCACTCCCCATTATAGATGCCTGGGAGCTCCAACTGTGAAACCTAGGGTCTCTCCCGAACTTACCTTTGTGGCAAAGGAAATGATAAAAATGAACTTCCATCCTGGGCAGGGGTTAGGAAGGAGCAGTCAGGGAATCACCGAGCCCATCCACCTACCACAGCAGATAGGCAAAGCAGGGTTGGGATACCATGAGGGCGTAGCACGGAGACACCGTCGGGGTGCGGCTCCAATTCGACTAGCTGGCAGTCCAGTGACCAAAGTCGACAATGAACAGGGGATCAACGAGCCTGTGATTGGGGCAGGGAATGAAGAGTTAACCCCCGCACGTAATGAGTCGGCCCGGAGGGAAAGTTTCCTGCAGGAGGTCGCAAAGGAGTTTGAAACCAAGTGCTATATCCCCGGACAATCAAAAAGCAGTGGGGAGGGGACGAATATTATCGCACCACCCGAAGCCCAACGAGTTGCGCCTGTCATCGATTGGGCAGGGCTGATCATTCCTGGAGAGAATAGGAGGGGGGACTCAGGCGACGTATCCGTAATTATCGGGGAAGTGTCCGACGTAAAGCCCCCTTTCATCCAGCGCATTTCATCTGACCTGACTGTAGACAACTGGACCATAAAACCAGTAATATCCAAAAAAGGGTGTACCAATTTGAGTAATCCTTGCCTAACAAATGGTCTTTAAAATTTGAATGATGATTATGATTTTGACATTGAGCTGGATTTCGATTTAATGGGCATTGAACGAGACGAGACAGATTACGACGATGCGCCTGACGAGATCAAAGGATGGGTCGAGGATAAACCCAAACCCAACTTGGACCAAACCGTCACCATTGATATTGGAACCCCTGACAAGCCAAAAGAACTCAAGATAGGGACGGACCTTACCCCCAACCAAAAAGCTGAAATGACTGAGTTGCTAAAACAATATGAGGATGTCTTTGCCTGGTCTCATGAGGATATGATCGGATTGTCCACCGACATTGTGGTACACCGATTACCCATCAAGGAGGGTTGCCGGCCTGTTAAACAAAAATTAAGAAAGTTGAAACCGGAGTGGAGCTTAAAAGTAAAGGAAGAGATCATCAAGCAGTTCAGGGCGGGAATCATTATGGTGTCCACTTACCCGGAATGGCTGTCCAATGTAGTCCCAGTGGCTAAGCCTGGAGGAAAGGTGAGGGTATGTGTAGACTACAGAGATCTAAACAAGGCCAGTCTCAAGGATAACTTCCCGGTGCCTTTCATACACATCCTGGTGGACAACACAGCCCAGTACGAAATGTACTCTTTTGTGGATTGCTTCGCGGGATATCATCAGATAATGGTGGCGGAGGAAGATCGGGAAAAGACCGCATTCATCACCCCCTGGGGCACTTTCTGCTATAGGCGATTGGCTTTTGGCCTCACAAACGCGGGGGCTACTTATCAGAGAGCCATGATGGCCTTGTTCCACGATATGATGCATAAGGAGATAGAGGTCTACATGGATGACATTATTATGAAATCGAAGGTAAAATCTGATCATATAACCCATCTCAAAAAGCTATTCGATCGGCTCAGAAAATATAATTTGAAACTCAATCCAGCCAAGTGTGCTTTCGGAGTGCAGTCGGGTAAGCTCTTGGGATTCCTGGTTAGTGACCGGGGCATTGAGTTGGACCCAGCAAAGATTAAGGCCATTGTGGATATGCCGGCGCCTCACACAGAGAAGGAGATAAGAGGATTCCTCGGAAGGATAAACTTTATCAGCCGTTTTATATCCCACTTGACGACTACATGTGAGCCCATTTTCAAACTGTTAAGAAAAGGAGTTTCCCAAGAATGGAATGAGCAATGTCAAAAGGCTTTTCAGACCATTAAAAAGCAATTGACTGAAGCACCAGTGCTGATATCCCCGAGGGATGGGATCCCTCTGTTTATGTATATATCGGTAAATGCCATCGCGATGGGATGTATGTTGGGACAGAAAAATGAGGCGGGTAAAGAGCAGGCCATCTATTACCTCAGCAAAAGATTTAGCCAATGTGAGCAGAATTACACTCCCATCGAAAAGACCTGTTGTGCTCTAGCCTGGGCTGCAGGGAGATTACAGCACTACCTCCATGGGCATACGACGTACCTGATATCAAGAATGGATCCCCTGACGTACATTTTTGAAAGGCCCATGCTGAATTGTCGATTGTCAAGATGGCAGTTAATCTTACAACAGTTCGACATGGTGTACGTGACTCAGAAGGCCATGAAAGGACAGGGAATTGCCGATCAGTTGGCGGAAACCCCGTCAGGAGGGATGGAGCCCTGGGAAACTCCTCTCCCAGGCGAAGATATATTTTGGGTATCACGCGAGAAATGTGATGACGAGGGACTGTTCTGGAAGCTGTATTTTGATGGTGCCATGAATGCCGAGGGGGAAGGAGCCGGAGCGGTCCTGGTCTCTATCACGGGAGAACAATACCCCGTGGCCACTAAACTGCGTTTCAGCAATTCGAACAACACCGCTGAATACGAGGGATGTATCTTGGGACTCCGCTTGGCCCGCGACATGGGAGTGAAGAGACTAGCGGTGTTCGGGGATTCAGAATTGGTAATCAGACAAGCGATCGGGGTGTACAACACTAAAGAGCTTCGGTTACTTCCATACCATCGTTGTGTTACCCAGCTGATGCAAGAGTTCGAAGATATCGCTTTTCGCCATATTCCCCGGGGAAGGAATGATTTTGCTGATGCATTGGCAACTCTGGCTTCCTTAATCCACGTAATCAAGAATAGGGACAGCCCACAGATTGAGATCGCCGTACAGAATGCCCCGGCATATGAGGAACAGGTGGCAGTGTTATCAGATGAGGTGGTGTTGCCAAAGCAGGCCTGGTATCACGACATAAGGGAATATCTGAGAGATAGGTCCCTTCCCGACCAGGTGAGTCGAACTGAGAGGATGAGAATTCAAAAGATGGCGATGAAATTTTATTTGAGCGGGGATTCACTCTACAAGAGGGATGCTGGTCTGGGACTGTTGCAGTGCGTAGATGAAATGCAGGCCCGAAAGATTATGAATGAAATACATGGTGGAGTGTGTGGGCCCCATATGAGTGGACCGATGCTGGCCAAAAAGATCTTGAGAACAGGGCATTATTGGTTGACGCTGAAGGTCGATTGCGATGATCATGTCAAACGGTGTTATCAATGCCAGGCGCACGGTAATGTGATCCATACGCCTCCCAATGAACTGCACTGTATGACCTCCCCGTGGCCATTTTCAATGTGGGGAATGGATGTAATCGGACCAATAGAGCCCAAAGCGAGCAACGGACACCGATTCATTTTCGTCATGATCGATTACTTCACCAAATGGGTAGAAGCAGCTTCTTTCCCCAAAGTAACTCAGGAGGTCATCGTCGGGTTCATCAGGAATAATGTCATTTGTCGATACGGGCAGCCTGAGGTTTTGGTCTCTGATAATGCCAAGAATTTAAACAACGCCCTCATGAAGGGACTGTGTGACCAGTTCAAGATCAAGCACCTCAATTCCGTCATTTACCATCCTAAGATGAACGGGGCAGTGGAGGCTGCAAATAAGAACATCAAGAAGATCATGGCCAAAATGTCTGCCAATCATCGGGGATGGCCGGAACTGCTACCCCTCACTCTGCTGGCATACCGAACATCAACGCGTACTTCTACAGGGGTAACCCCTTACATTTTGGTGTATGGAATGGAGGCCGTTCTGCCAATCGAGGTTGAAATGGCGTCTCTCAGAATAGTGATTGATGCTCAGATAAGCGAGGAGGATTGGATGCAAAGTCGATACGACCAATTGGCCCTAATTGATGAAAGGAGGGTGGCTGCTGTCTGGCACGGTCAGTTATATTAACAAAGGATCGCTCGATCATATGGCAAAAGGATGAGACCTCGGAAGTTCGAAGAAAATGATTTGGTGTTGAAAAGAGTCATGCCTTGTCAAGACGAAGCCAAAGGAAAGTTCGCCCCAAACTGGGAGGGGCCGTTTGTGATTAAGAAAGTGTTATCCAGAGGTGCCCTTATATTGCAAGAAATGGATGGTGAGGTATTTCCACAACCCCTCAATTCTGACTCGGTGAAGCGGTTCTACGCTTAAATCATCAGGTCCCTTTTCCTTGAGAGCGAACTACGTAGGACCTGATCTCCCAACTTGTGGGGGTACGTAGGCAGCCATCACGGCGCGGTCCAATCCCTTAAAAATAATTATTTCTCTAACCAAAACCAATTTTCAATAGCCAGATAAAATCTTCCTACACCCTCAAAACCTTCCCAAAACCAGCTGCCTAACCAGCTTCATCCCAGGGGACATAACCCTGATCCAACCAAACAACTATCCAAAATCTGAGATTCAGTCCGATGAAATCAGAAGGTGTGCGGCAATATCTGTCGAATCTCCCTCAAGACTTGAGGAGAGAAAGAAGGCGAAATGTCAAAATCATGGTCAACTGGATAAAATGGGGATCCAATGAAAGGTAATGATACGACAAAAGGGGAAAATGACTAAATTTAAATGCATGTCTATATATATAAGTCATTTTATTACAAGATTGTTTTTTCGATAACTGATGGAACTAACATAGTCTATGCAGGAAATAAAATAATCTACAAATCTGAAACTAGCTGAAGCAGGATGGTCAAGGTGGTGGATAGATCTGAAGTATCAACATCTCCTGCAATCTGCTGCCCCATCATATCAATACGATCCAGTAAAGCAGTGGCTCGGCTGACCGTCCCAAAATGAGCATCTACAACTGCCCTGGTCTGAAGTACAATGGCCTCTCTGTCAGCAATGGCAGCGTCTCTAGCCCGAATGGCATCATCTCTCTCGACAAAAGCGGCATCCCTCTCGGTTTCAGTAGTAATCAGGGCCAAGCGGAGTCGGGTATTCTCAGTAGCCCGACTCGGGGCAGAATCAGCTGAGACGGGGTGGTCTGTGGTATCCTTTGGGGAAATCACTCCAGAGTCATCAAAGGCCCCAGTCTGACTCAAACCAGCCGGATCCAAGTCTCCGCGCAGCCACTGCACGTAAGCAAATGTCTGGATGTGACAGCTCTCACTATATTCGGCGGAGATCCTGCGAGACCAAAACTCGTATACCCGCAGTAGATCCCTCTCTGAACGGGATGACATAAGGAATCGGTAGGCGGCTGCACCCGCGAAAGGGTGTAAATCCTGTGTCTGATCAAACTGCCCCATAACCGACAAGGGATGATAAGTCGTCACGCCCCTCAAGCCAGCAATGGGAATGAAGTCCAGGTCAGGCACATGAGTCAAGAAGCTCATAAAGGAGCAATAACCCGAATGGACCAATAGATGAAAGGGATCCTAAATGACAGATAAAAATGATGTCCAGGAAGCCACATCAGTACAGCTCACGGGACGAAACGAAAACTGCGTGGTTATGTCGTGGCTAAAGCAAAACCCTTGGCGACTGAAGTGGCCGATGGGACTGAGATGACTCATGAACCACACGTATAACAAAGTCGAGCTCCCTCTGAATACTCGGCCGCGAAAGGATTGGCAATATGAGGCTGACATGTAGGTATCCGCTAATATCATGGGAAGAATGGTGTGATCCTCCTGAAGAGCTCGAGCAGCCGCTACAACCCGCATGTCCAACTGGTCGGGTCCTGCGGGCAAGTACAAAACTGAGACGACACAGGCCATCAGAACATCCACTCTCAAGGAATTCCAGCGCTCCTCGGGCACGGAAAAATCACCGAGGAAGAAACGAAAACTGTCAGGTGAGCTAAATCGGTCAATCAAGAACTGAAGAGGAACCATATGGTCTGATGTGATCACCGATAACAAGACAGCCCTCCGCAAGCCGGTAAAGGTCAAGAACTGACGGCGCATGGAACCAGCCGTGACCCTGGCACAAGGTCTATCCAAAGGCAAGCCGGTGAAGCGAGCATACTCCTCCAGGGTGGGGGTCAGCTCTACTGTCCCTAACCTAAACACCTGACGGGCAGGGGCCCAATAGCTCAGAATACCATCCACAAAGCCCGCTGGCACCTGAAAGGTCAATAAGGACAAAGAATGGCCCAAAAGACCATCTGCGATAACCCTGTCTGCCGGCAATAAACTGTCAAACCAGCGGAGGAGACCGCCAACCAACCCTATGGGAGGAATGGAATCCAAACGTACCACGGCATCTGAGGACGACATCTGTGAAAAATAGTATCAAAAAGACTGTACAGGGGTCATTCTCTATCCATGAAAAAAAAAGCATGCATCATACAGTAAAAAATAAAACCAGGGAATTCCATAAAGATAAAAAAGGAAAATGTGCATAATAGATAAATGAGTTCAGTACATAATGCGTAGAATGGAAAAGAAGTCTAAACAGGTGCAGGTAGAAAAGCCCTATCCTATCCTGATCTAAATAAAGTCAATCTCATCGATGAAACCGGGATCCTCGAACTGATCCCCCCGGGTCGTCGAAGTCGGAAGACCAAAATTCATGTCAGGGATGTATGGCCAAGCGGTGGCATCAGATGAGCTCGAGCCTGCATCATAGCCCGCACCGTCAGGATCGTAGGCGTAAGCCTCCTCCGGGGTCCAGCCTAACACCCGAAGAAATAGCGACAACTGCTCCACCTGGCAGGTCAAAGTGTCTATCTGCTCAGTGTGGGTGGGACTCCGAACGCAGGCTGCCCAGTCAGTCATCATCGCCGAGCCGGGGACCATATCCCCGAGGAAGAAGGTAGCCGGTCTGGGGACCGATGGTACGAGGTACCCACCAAGTCCTGAAAGCCTCGCTCGTACTGGGGCCTGTGGAAAGCATCCGACCGTCCTCCCCGGCGAGCATGATCTCCGAGGGCTGAGAATCCAGCGGCCAGGAAGTAGTGAAAGGAAGGGAGTGCGGGATGCGGATCTCTCCAGTGACGCATCTGAATGCGCGCTCTCCCAGATACATCACCCAGCCTCCAACACTCTGCAAAGTAAGGCGACGGGTGGAAAGCTCGAACTCCGGGCCAGAAGGATGCCCGTCAGCAAACCCCACAGTCAGATGCTCGGAGAGGTAGGGAACCCAAACGACATCAGCAGCCGTGATCAACTCCAGCTCAATACGACAATGTGCAAAGCTGCCTGACACGGGGACCTCCTCCAGAGTGTTGTGGTGCCATCGCCGACCCCGGGGATAAGTGTCCAGGCCCAGAGTAGTGATAGGCCTCAGACATGGAAGACGCTCGTAACCCAAAACTGCGAACAGAAACAGTGGAAAGCATGAAATAACCGACAAATGCAGAAAAGAGAAATGAAATAAAGGGAAGTGCAGTAAGTAAAAAGGGAAAGAAGGCTCACCAGCAGAAAGTGGTAGAATCCGAGCCAGGCATCTGTCTGTCCCTCCGAGCGCAGACGCAGACCATGGAGGAAATAAGCAAAGGTGAATGAACCCCAATCGTAGTCACCGATCCGGTCTACGTCTCTAACAGCCCCTACGACGCTAAAGTGGATGGTAGAGGAGTTGTTCCCTAGGAAACAACCCCTCATGATGGTCAAGAACAAGCATCGTAGCAGGATATCACGAGTGCCCTGATCCGCTGGGATAGGCTGTGCGTATAGACCCCCAACAGCATCGACGGCCAAAGCACCGGACCGAATACTACGGGCCTTAAAGACCCGATCATCAGCAGCGAAGCCCAGCAAAGCTCGAACCTCCACTGGAGTGATATCAAGATCCAGGGGGACGCAGGACCCGGTGAACTCTATGCCCGTAATGTACCTCCAGTCCCAGGGGGTCAGCAGGACCTCGCAGTCGAGGAGATGAAGAGACTGCGTATGATGGAACCATCGCTCGGATAAAGCCCTCATGTAACCCTAGGGGCACTGACGGGGGATGATAGTGAAGAAATGTCGAAAGCCCTAAGAGTCCACCATCTCCCGGGAATCACTATGCAGGGCCGCGTAGAGAGAGTAAATGTTGAACCAATTACCCCTCGGCTGGGTAAACTCGGGCACCTGTGAATATCACCAAATGGGTCAATCCAGATAGAACCGGAAATTGAGAAATCGAGAACAAATGAAGAGCCGAATCGAATATACCTCATTAGCAGCAAGAGATGCCGAGGGGTGACGACTGAGATCCCGACCCAATAGATCGGGTATCTGGACAGAAGCGCCAGATAAGGCGCAATGAGAAGGGGGAGCTGATGTGTTGGAAGACGGCTCCTCCACCGCAACCTCCGGAGGAACAACCTCCTCAACGTCCGGGTGATCAGGACGGATGACAGCCTCCGCCAAGGGACGAGCCTGACGGGTACGAGGAGGAATAGGGGCAGGTGCAGCCCTACGACGGCGAACACCCGAAGTCCGAGAGGCGGAAGAGCTACTGGGCGCATCACGATCCATAGCTGGAATAGAACGGGCGAGAAAGAAGGTAAGTTCCCTTTTAAAATTATGTAATGAATATTCTAAATTTCTATCCTCATCATATGATTAATGCAGCATGATGCATGTAAAAAAAAAAAAAAAAAAAAAATTTCAGCAGAGTTCCGTCTGTAAAATGGACATCCCATGCATATCCAAGCATGATTTTCAAAGAACTCAAGCCACATCAGATCATAATTGCATTCATATGTGTGAATAAAGCATGTAAAATGCCATAAATGCATGATTTTCTTTCAAAAAGGAGCAAACATATACGTGGGACCACCTCATGAACATAAAATAGGACTCACACAGTTAATACATAGCATGTATATATGATAATACATTACATAGCATTGTAAAGCATACATTTTATCTCTAAACATGCAAATAGTCCAATGTATAGCAAAACATTGACGAAATTGAAAAGTGACCGGTCAAAGTGTTACCTGTAGCGCGTAGATCGATCCTACCGAAGCAGTTTTTGCAGGAAAGTTGAAAAAATCGACACAAGGCCCTTGCGAACAAGCAAAAATCGCGAGAATCTATGTGAGTTAGAAGTTGAAAGTGACAGATCTGGAAGCGGCGTGCCACTTATACATCCCGATCTTGGCCGCAGATGTATCTGCGGCTGGCCGCAGATCCATCCGCGGCTGGCCCTGGTGGGTCCCACCTTGCTCCCTTGCAGCCATTTGACGTGTTGAGTGAAAAAGGTTACGCGATGGGTGACCGGCGACGATATCCGGCCCCGACAAGACGATCGACCGACGACGATAACCGGCGATCACGAGATGGATGTCCGGCGACGAAAACTGGCTCCGACAGGATAACCAACCGACGACGATAACCGGGGGTTACGTGATGGGTGACCGGCGACGATATCCGGCCCCGACAAGACGGTCGACCGACGACGATAACCGGCGATCACGAGATGGATGTCCGGCGACGAAAACCGGCTCCGACAGGATAACCAACCGGCGACGATAACCGGGGATTACGCGATGGGTGACCGGCAACGATACCCGGCCCCGACAAGACGATCGACCGGCGATGATAACCGGCGATCACGAGATGGATGTCCGATTACGCGATGGGTGACCGGCGACGATACCCGGCCCCGACAAGACGATCGACCGGCGACGATAACCGGCGATCACGAGATGGATGTCCGGCGACGAAAACCGGCTCCGACAAGATAACCAACCGGCGACGATAACCGGGGGTTACGCGATGGGTGACCGGCGACGAAACCCGGCCCTGACGAGACAACCAACCGGCAACGATAACCGGGGGTTACGAGATGGGTGACAGGCGACGATACCCGGCCCCGAACGAGATGATAGATTGGAAGAGTGAACCCAACGACTAACAAATACGGTCAGAGGGTTGAGGCATTGACACTCTTTCGAATGTTTTGCATGCGCTACATCTTGTGTTGTACCATAAACTACATGTGTTGCATCGTGTGTGTATTATCATATCTGTGCACTGTCATTCATACATCGGGTGTCTATTTCTTTATCCTGTTTATTTCATTTAACATTTCATAAACATGATACAGAGGGGCAGCTGTAGACACCCAAATTTTGCACTTCGTATACTAACCTTGACAGGAGGGCAAATTCGTCAAATGGACCGGCCTGCGAGAGCAAAGGATGGAAAAAGTACGGACGCTCGACGCCACCATGACAATTTACAACCGAAATCGACGTGACAGCAAGGCTATCCGAATTTGGCATTCCTGGAAGGTGTGGCACGCCTCCCAATGATTCCCGGACTGTAAAATACGAGCCTGTCAGCAAAAACCAGCGTCACGACACGAAAATCGAGGCGTAGCACAAAAATTGAGAAAGTCAAGCCAGCCAGCCGCGGATTGATCTGCGACCAAGTGAGTGCGCCAGCACGGAAACCAGGAAATCAGCACTATCAGCTGAGTGCGATGGGAGGTGGGCCAGCCAGCCGCATATTGATCTGCGGCCAGCCGCAGATTGATCTCTGGCCAGCCTATTTTAGCTCATTTCCTCCTGCAGAAGAGGGCAGTAGCAGTTTTGGCGGAAGAAGAAGAAAAACAGCAGCAGTTTTAGCTCGAAAATAGAGAGAAATAGCAAAAAATTCTTGCAACAATTGAGAGAAAAAGAGAGGAATTTTCCCTTGTTGTTGGATTCTATCAATACATCTCATATTTCACTCAATACACAAGTTTCTACACGATTTTGGTATCATTTGCAAGGTGAAAATCTCCTTATTTTTGCAACTTCTATCATGTCATTTGATTAAATTAAATTATAATTCTCAAGAATATTGTTGAACAATCATGGATTAGGGATTATTGGTGAGGGTTCCATTGGAACAAAATTCTTCCTAATAACCCGATGATATCCAATTGGTGAAATTTCTAGCTTGTTTATGGATATATATCAGGCGTAGTTTAATTGATTGTATTTTTAGGATGTGTTAGGCAATCCACGTTTTTATTATTGTAGTATTCATTTTGTGAGCGTGTAGTAATCGTGGTTGTGAGCCTAGGAAAGCGACCCCGTGGTTCAAATCCGATGATGGACGTTTTGGCGTATGTAATAGATTCAGGATGCTTGTTTTGTAACGTGTAACTGTCGGGCCTTAAAACGACGCTAAGGCGAGAATCGGGTTTAAGGCCTCGTATTAGTGGAATATGTGATTGTTGGCGTTCGGGGATATTTTGATGGCTTACATGCCCGTGAATAGCCCCGACGCGTGTTTATGTTTGATTAGATTTTGTGACACCAGAAATGATTCCAAAGGATTAAACGATAAAGATCTTTCCTAAAATCAATCAAAGTAGGATATTAGCATCACGAGGCTAAAAATTTGGAAATGCTAATGAATGTCGATTCCTATTAAACGAGAAGGCCAAAGAAAATCATTTTCAAACATCATCAAAAATGGCTTTTATGAATGAAATGAAATATTTTAGTAAACCTTTGTGCATAGGGTTAAAGACATCCTAGAAATTGCCCATCATTTTACGAAGGCAACGTATAGATCTCGATTCCTATTTTGACGAAGTTTTAAAATTCTTGTTTTTTTTCAAAACGACACCTAATAAAAAACCTCATAGTTTTTGACAATGAAAATCAAACCTTTTGCATGAAAAGAGGGAGCTTTCTCGTATTAATAGAAACGACGTTCTGAAACCTTCTCAAATTAAGGCACAACTTTCCCTAAAAATCCAAATGATTCTTTCATACAAACTCACCACAACATTCACATAAGCACACCCACATACACCCGCACATATACACATTTTATGAATCAAAGGATAAGACAGCATCAAGATTGTGGTAACCGTATTTCACGGAAGTCGAGGGGTGCCTAACACCTTCCCCTCACTTAAGCAAACCCCCGAACTCTATGAATCTCGGTTTGCAGACCAATTAATTCGGAGTCACATATGAGCCATCGATTTATAAAAAGGACGAAAACTCGGATGAGTTGGTACATCCATTTCAAATATACTAACTGGCGACTCTGGTTAATTGGCTCATCATAAAAAAATGATCTTTCAAAACCCCGTCGACATTAATGCCGACCTTTTCCCCAAAAGCATCTAATAAAAAGGCTAAAATCGGAAAAGACGAAAAACCGGCGTCGACATTGAGCTTGTGGATGGACTTTCTAGCGATCCTTATTGTTTTTGTTTGTGTTAGATGTTTGTAAATGTTGTTAAGAGGATATTTAAGCTATTAATAACATTAAAGTGGAACAAAAATGCAATAAATCCGTACCTATGCTTAAGGAGGATGAAGAACAATGGACTTTGGACATGAACATGGACTGTTAGACGAATTTAGAGGACTTTGTAGCTATGATTCCTTGCTTGTTATGTTTATTTGTTGTTATCATATTGTAGTTCCAAGGGTTACAAAGTTAACCCAACTGGAATCGAGTAAAAAGATGTAAAAACGAAGATTTGGTGATGATTTTAGTGAAGAACACTTAGAACATGCAAAACAGAGCATGAGTTGATACTTTGGCCTAAGATTTGGCCATGTTAATGTTGATGGGTAGCTCTGAATTTTTGATATGTTGTAGCTCTATGTCTTAGGAGTCCATAGAGTCCGGAACGGACCAATTTGAAGGTCTAGAGAAGAAGTTATGAGAATTGGAGTGAAGGAGGGTGAAAATCGCGATGCCTGACATGCCCGGCAGGCCGCTCGCGCGCCCGCGCGTGGCGCGCTGCCGCACGTCGTGCGCCTGGTGCCGCCCTCCCGCGTGTGCGCTGCCCGACTCAGCTTCGACGTCCGTTAGGAAAATGGCCATTAATTTCTCATACGGACTCGGATTTGGACGATTCAAGATGATCCGGAAAGCTTAGAGATAGACCTAAAACATCAACTAATTAGAATTGAAATCTATTACCTTTAAAAATTTTGAAATTGACCATTTTTAGGGCTATTGTGCAAACAGAAGACGTCGGTCATGCGTGTGTGCAACGTGTAATGCTCCCGATAATAAAAGACATTGTTCGAAGTCCTAAACCATGATTATTATGATTTATATTGATACTTAGCATTAGCCAATGAGTATTAGATAAATTGAATGGACGTGTTAGGCGTACGCAATTGCGTGTCGCTTGGGCATTCGAATAGGCAAGTTTGGTGTATAGACGTGCAAGCGTCGTAACGTCGTAACTAGTGGGTATAACCTTGTTTAATATTTTGTTTCTTATATGAATGAGACATTATAGAGTTGTATAAACAAATATTTGATATCCGGTATGTGACTAATTGTATGTGAATATGTACCTAATTGTGTAGGATATTAAGGAGCGTGTGTTGTAATATTGTAGCAGCGCTTCAGGCAAGTTCCGTAACTTCATTCTTTCTACATATTGAATGCAAGTTTCCTAACGCCTGTCTAACCCTTGTGTTGGGCAAGTTTCCTAACCCGTACAACTTTTATTATTGTGCGAGTTGTTTATTAATTGAGCAGTCATCCTATATTATTGCAAGTTCTTTACTCAATTGTTTTATTGAGCAAGTTTCCTATTTTATACAAATGTTCTATATTATTGCAAGTTTCCTAACTCAACTCGAGTTATCATATTTCAATTACGGTTAGCGGTTTAATTGTTGTTGATTACTCCACATTAAGGATAATTATTGATATTCGCACATTGTGCATTTGAATTCGAAATATGTTGTTGGACTGTGAAACATAAATTCTTCATTCATGAACTGTTTAAGGGAATAGTCCACGCCATTTGTTTTGGCTAGACATGTAAAGGTTATTATTTTAAAAGCTATCCAAACCAGTAGTTGGTACGGATTCTTTGACTGAGAGAGCAACCCTTATTAGGGGATTATAATGTGTCGGTTATTCGATGCAGTTAGAGTTAAATGTTATGCATATACATGGTGTACGAGAGGCTAATCCTCTCGAGTACAACTGACGGGGCCAGGTTTTTTAAAAGAGTTAGTTGAATGATTGACTCTTTGGCCAAGTTCATGGTCGGTTGGACTACTTAGCAGTAAATAATCATTATTCATTGTTTCATTTGGACTTTGATTATGTCATTTCAGTTAATTCATCAATGTTCATAAATTGTTGATCTATTCGGTTATTATTCTTATTCATTCATGATATATCTTCATTCTTGCTTTAAACTTGCTGAGCAAAGTAGTTGCTCACCCTTGCTATATCATGAACCTATTGCAGTTAAGCCGGGGAGTTCCAAAGCGGACAAAGGCAAAGGAAAGCTTAAGGAATAGTTATATGTATTATCCCGTTATGTAATCGTGGAATAGTTTTGTATTATTAATGTATTATGTGATGTATTTATTTAAGGTTATAGACCTTGGGACCGTAGTGAACCTTTTGTAATGAACAACATATGTTTATTTTATTCCGTATTAGTTGATTTATGTTGTTTAGAGGTGTATGGATGTATTTTATCGTGAGCACCAAATTCGAAGTATTGGTACCTGAATTTGGGGGTGTCACAAGTGTCCCGGCTTATTGCAATGGTAGCAAATTCCTTTGCTATCTGGATCAGGTTTCTTTTTATCCTTTCTCTTTGCCTTGCCCTTAGCCTTCTTGTTTTTCTTCTTTTCAGAAGATACCTTGGGCCTCTTCCTTTTCTTAGAAGAATCATCCACTAGTAAGACTTGGTTCTTGTTGGATGAGAAGTGACCTTCAGCAGTTTTCAGCATGTTAAGTAACTCAGGCAAGCTGACGTCCAACTTATTCATGTGAAAATTCACAACAAATTGTGAGAAGGTGTCTGGGAGTGACTGCAAGATCAAATCTTGACTTAACTCCCCATCCATCACGAACCCAAGCTATCCAAGTTATTCAATCAGATTGATCATCTTAAGGACATGAGTCTCAACAGCAGTGCCCTTAGTCATACGAGATCGGAAGAGCTCCTTAGATATCTGATATCTAGCAGTCCTACTTTGCTCACCATACAGCTCTTTGAGGTGCAGCAATATAGTAGGAGTATCCATAGTTTCATGCTGACGCTAAAGCTCGTTACTCATGGATGCGAGCATGATGCATTGAGCCAGGATTGAATCATCTTGCCACTTTCTGAAAGTAGCAATCTCTTCCTCAGAGGCTGTTTCTGCAACACCTACAGGGACTGACGAATTTAGGACATAAGAAATCTTTTCAGCAGTGAGAACAATTCTCAGATTCCTTAACCAGTCCGTGTAATTCGGTCTGGTCAATTTGTTAGCATCAAGTATGCTACGCAGTGATAGTGAGTTTGACATTTTTAAATTCTGCATGTGAAATAGACAACATTTTAGCATACATTCATTTAATTAATTACCAAAATAAATTAGGTCTTTATTTAAATTGGTATCTCCCACTATTTTCATCAAACTATATTACCCTCATTATATAGTTCGACAATTCTAATTAAAGATTTGCTAGTGAGACTAAGATTCCCATTTCAAATGTATACAGCCTTGTGGTGACACAACAAACAATATATAAATAAATAGGTAGACAGCTATTGTCAATTACATCACTATGTAACTCCTTTTATTTTGCCTCTTAGATTATTTTGATCAAGTGGTGACACATCCGAATCAAAATTATCCAAGTAAAGTCCATCCTAGCACTTCCATATATTCGAAAGAAAAACACTGTCCTTGTGGTGACACAATAAAACAGCATCGTTCAGTCTATTTATAAGCATCAAATGTGATAAAGAAACATCTTAAATATTTAATACTTGCCTAGTGGTGACACAACAAACTCATATTAAACATTTAATACTCTATTGCTTTACCATGCTAGAAGGCGACGTTCGATATTTCAAATATCTTTGAACGCTTAGGACTTAATATATTACTTTGAGGGGTTTGTTATTATTAGTCTCATCTTGTTTAGCGCGCATGCACATATATATATATATAAAATACGCGTCATATTATTTAACATGCGAAACATGTTGTATAATATATATATATATATATATATATATATATATATATAGTAAGCATGCACATATAGAATACTATATTCTACCCGGATTGATTATGGACTTTTATTCTAGTTTGGTTCACTAGAGCCACCAAGTAAACCAAAAGGTCAAACCTAGGGTGCAAGAATAAATTTAAATATAACTATTACATTTAAACTCGGGCTCCATTACAAACGGGTCTTGAAGCGCTCCTTGCTCCTTTGTCTCCAATTCTTCAAAATAATTCTAACTAGTCCTATTACATAAGCTATTTCAAATAAATAGAAACCTTGATCAGCAGTCAAGGGGAAGTACATAGGAGAGAGATAGAATTTACATTAAGAAAAAATTAGAGAAGACGAGGTACGCAGACCCCATTTATAAAACCCATTCATTCATGCATCACTAAAATAAATTCAATCACACATTGGTCAATAGTCCATAATCAATCCCTATTTATTATCATACATATCTCTATATGTATCAATAACTAACATTCATCTCATGAATAATAAATCCATTCCATATATGCATTGATATCAATTAATGGGCAAAAGTTTTGGTAATATTTAGTTTTTGAAACAAAATAAACTCTTTTATTTTAATCAAAAACCAAATCCAAATTAAACTCCTTTAATTTTAGCAATCTGAAATCACATTTCAGATAAAATAAACATCTTTATTTTAAACTTTTATCAATTAAATAAACCATTTATGTTAATTGAGAAAAATAAAAAAAAATCAAATTCTGCATACCGGCGCGGCCGCGCTCCAAATTGAACTAGGAGCGGCGCGGCCGCGCTGCACCCCAGGAAACATTTTTCTGGGTTTGGGCGCGACCGCGCTGCAGAATGAACTGAAAGCGGCCGCGTCGCGACGCAGAATCAGAAAAAAATTTTCTTGCCCAAAAATTCGAACGTTTTGCATATCAATTCATACATGGAATCATCAAGATCGATAATTAGCACATGATTAGGCTCTGATACCACTGTTAGGTTGTATATAACGCGAGCATGCAATCAAATTACATAAATAGAGCGGAAGCGCGATAAAACGGATTTTAAAATTTTATACAAACCATCACCATGATCGATCAATCTGCTCAATTAACGATATAAACGAAAGAGAAAGAGAATAAGAATTATACCCTCGTAGAACAAAGCTTCTTCGGGTACAAGTTCGTCTCCTAGTCCTTCGTGTTCTCCTCGAATGCTACGGTGTGATTCCTTCCTTTGATCAACGTTAGCCACCCAAGTGTTTGGCCTCTAGAGGTGATCCACCAAGGAAGAACAAGTATTCAAGAAGTTGGGTATTTGGCAAAACCATAGTTTCAATCTCTATAGAAATTGTAAGTACTGTCTACAATCTAATGCAAGAGTGTGTAACCCTAATCTATGATAAGACTCCTCTTATTTATAGATGTAGGAATAACCCTTCCCTAAACTATTTAGGATTAGGGTTTCTATTATAATTAAACTCCTTTAATTAATTATGCTCCTAATCCAATTAGGAATTCATGGGAGAGTACTTCTATTAATTAATTCCCAATCCCTATTAGGAATTAAATAATAGTAATAGTAATAATAATAATAAGACTCCTCTTATTAATTTATATTTAATATTTCTAAAATATTAAATAATAAATATTAAGCTATTTAATTTATTCTATCTCCATAGATTAAATTAAATACACTTAACTTATTATTACAATTATGCCATTTACTTCTTAAATAAATATTTTTTCTTTTGCGGTGGTGTGACCCTTTAGGTTCTCCATATTAAACCGGTTGTGAATAAATCAATTAGAATAATTCTAATCTTATTTAAATAAATAAATTAAACTATTTAATTCATTTAAATAAATAATATTTATTCTACAATAAGGGTAAGCCCCCTTAGCGATCAACGACTTTCCAGATAATATAGATTTCAACATCAATCACAAAAGAACCTTTGAGTAAATAGTTACCGTACAATTCAATCCTTCTACCATACAATGTCCCAATTAAATATAAGATATGGATTTACTGTCAAGTCTTATTTTATTTAATTATATGTATTTCGATTCCTAAATGCACAACTCTAAATAATGCAAATTAGAAACTCCTTTCTAATTTCATTCTGCCTTGGCCAAGGACTACTGAGTTGTCATTTATCGAATCACATAGGACATTCACATCTTTTACTAGACGTGGTAGATTCTTTGTTGATCATTCACCTATCTCCACGTACAACTTATTATACCCAATCATACCCTTTGATATACCCCAAAGGTGTTAAGGGACATGTCAAAGTATAACTCATCATACACAAGATACTATGATGATCTCAAGTCCAAGGATCACTTGTACTACTATCACTAAAGGAATTCCTATTGACAGGCGAGTAAAACTCCATTAGGTATTCCTTAGCGAGCCACGTTCAGTGAACTTATTCTCTAATAAGCACCTACATACTTGATTTAGTGTCTCCACACAAATGATTATGAGATCAATCATCCTCTTCCTAAGAGCAAGCAACGTATGTACTAATTTATCCGGATTCACTAATCCCCAATTTAGTAATCCAACGATTAGGAACAATTTTAGTTTGTGAGCTATCTTGAATTTAGATCTCATTAGCATGATCACCATCATGATTCTAAAAGCATTGCTCAAAACTATGGGTTTATCACATTTAATAAAACAGCACTATGTAGATAATATAAAATGCCTTTTAAGAAAATCAATTCTTTTATTAATAAATGAATAAGATTACAAAGTATATGCTACATCATATCAAATATGATTGACTTGTGTGCATACTACTTTCAACTACAACACCTAAAATCCAACACATACACATATTCTAGGTTATAACACAACCTTTAAGCACGTAACACATAATAATATAAATAAATATAAAAAATTCATTTTATTCACATAAACTCGGGTTACAAGAAATTTCAAAATTCCCGATCGTTACATTCTCCCCTCCTTATAAGGATTTTGTCCCCAGAATCACAATACAAGGTTAAGCGAAAAGTTGAGGGTAATTCTCTTTCATCTTATCTTCTAATTCCCACGTAGCCTCCTCGGCATTGTGGTTTCGCCAAACTACTTTCACAAAAGGTATAACCTTATTTCTTAATACTTGCTTTTTCCTATCAATTATCTGAATAGGTATTTCTTCATACGTTAGATCTTTCTCTATTTAAACGGGCTCATAAGATATCACGTGTTTGTAATCGGGCCTGTATGTTCGTAACACTGAGACGTGGAACACGTTGTGGATATGCTCCAGTTCAAGAGGTAAGGCTACCTCGTACGCCATTTCACCCACTCTCCTCAATACTTTGAACGGTCCTACGAACCTCGGGCTTGACTTTCCCTTCTTGCCAAATTGTATCTTCCCTTTCCAGGGAGATACCTTTAGAAACACGTAACTGCCGACGTCGAAGTCTCTCGTCTGGCGATGTTGATCTGCATACTTCTTTTGTCAGTCTTGGGTTGCAACTAATCTTGCACTAATCACTGTGACCACTTCGGCTGTCTGCTGCACCAATTCTGGTCCTAACAGTCGTTGTTCGCCAACCTCATCCCAACTTAATGGTGTTCTGCACTTCCTTCCGTAGAGGGCTTCATACGGTGGCATTCGGATACTTGCATGATAACTATTATTGTAAGTGAATTCCACAAGTGGTAAATTGTCATCCCAATTCCCTTTGAAATCCATCACACAAGCTGTCAACATGTCTTCTAGCGTTTGTATTGTTCGTTCACTTTGTCCGTCAGTTTGAGGATGGTAAGCAGTACTTAGTCGTAACTGTATTCCCATCCTCTCTTGTAAGCTTTTCCAAAAATTTGACGTGAAGCGCGGATCTCGATCTGAGACGATTGATACTGGCACTCCATGTCGCGAAACAATTTCCTTTATATACAACTTGGCTAACTGGTTCAAATTGAATTGGATTTTTATCGGTAGAAAGTGTGCTGATTTGGTCAATCGATCTACGATAACCCAAATGGCATCATAACCCTTCTAAGTAACTGGAAGTCCTACCACAAAGTCTATAGTGATGTGCTCCCATTTCCATTCCAGTATATTCAGTGGCTGAAGTAATCCACTCGGTCTTTGATGTTCTGCTTTGACTTGTTGACAGGTGAGACACTTGCTGACGTACTCTGCTACGTCCCGCTTCATATTGGGCCACCAAAAATATTGACGAAGATCCCGATACATTTTCGTGCTCCCTGGGTAAACAAAGTATGTTGAATTATGTGCTTCGTGTAAAATTTCATCTCTTAATTCTGTCATGGCTGGCACCCACACTCGCTCCTCGTATCTCAAAACACCATCCTTATCCATTCGGAATTTCTCTTCCTCATTTTCTGCGATCCTCTTCTCTATCCTTTCACATTCTTCATCCTTTTCCTGTGCTTCTTTCACTTTGTCGAGTAACGTCGGGCGAGCTTCAATTACGAATAACTTCTCTGCTGCCTCTACCGGACTTTTCACTTCGATTTCCAGTCTCGCCATTTCCAGTATTAACTTCTCGTGAGTTGTCAACCTAAACAATTTCTTGTTCCTCTTTCTACTCAATGCATCTGCTACTACGTTTGCTTTTCCCGGGTGATAGAGAATTTCACAGTCGTAATCTTTGATTAATTCCAACCACCTCCTCTGTCGCATGTTCAACTCCTTCTGTGTGAAGATATATTTCAAACTTTTATGATCCGTGTATATCTCACATTTCTCCCCATAAAGGTAATGTCTCCAAATCTTCAATGTAAAGACGACATCTGCTAATTCCAGGTCATGGGTAGGGTATCGCTTCTCATAATCCTTCAACTGTCGTGACGCATACGCAATAACCTTGCCGTGTTGCATTAACACACAGCCAAGACCTTTGTGTGATGCATCACTATACACTACAAAACCTCCCGTATCATCTGGTAAGGACAATATAAGCGCCTCACTTTACCCATTTTTCAACTCCTGAAAACTGTCTTCGCACTTTCCAGACCATGCAAACTTCAACGTCTTCCTCGTCAGATTGGTCAACGGGGTTGCTATCTTCGAAAAATCCTGGATAAATCTTCGATAGTACCTGGCTAACCCTAAGAAACTTCACACTTTTGTCGGCGTCTTCGGTTGGTCCCAGTTACTAACTGCCTCTACCTTCGCATGGTCCACTGAGATACCATATTTGTCCATCATATGCCCTAAAAATTGCACCTTTTCCATCCAGAATTCGCACTTGGATAATTTCGCGTATAACTTCTCCCTTTTTAGTGTCTCCAGTACTTTGTTCAGATGATCAACATGTTCTTCTTCGGTCTTTGAATAAATCAAAATGTCATCGATGAAAACTACTACGAACTTGTCTAAATATGGCTTTAGAACTCGGTTCATCAAGTCCATGAATGCTGTTGGCGCATTAGTCAAACCAAAAGACATCACCAAAAACTCGTAGTGACCATATCTCGTCCGAAACGCAGTTTTGGGTACATCTTCTTTCCTTACTTTTAGCTGATGATATCTGGTCCTCAAATCTATCTTCGAGAAGTGTCTGGCTCCCTTCAGTTGATCGAACAAGTCGTCGATCCTTGGCAATGGATACTTATTCTTGATCGTTGATTTGTTCAGTTCCCGGTAGTCGATGCAGAGTCTCATCGATCCGTCTTTCTTCTTGACAAACAAAACTGGTGCTCCCCATGGGGACACACTTGGCTGAATATACCCATTGTCCAGTAATTCCTGAAGTTGTATCAATAATTCCTTCATTTCCACTGGCGCCATACGATATGGAGCCTTCGAAATTGGTGCAGTCCTTAACACTAAGTCTATTGCAAATTCAATCTCCCTGTCTGGCGAAAGAACAGGTAATTCGCTTGGAAATACATCTGGAAACTCTCTCACTATCGGTATATCCTTAATTTCTACACCTTCTTTCTTTGTATCTACAATATAGGCTAAATAGCCTTCACATCCTTTCTTTAACAACTTACTGGCATGCATCATCGTAAGACAACACGAACGTCTCAGCGATGTACTACCATTAAACACTACCCTCGACCGGTTAGGGGTCCAAAGGTTCACACTTTTCTTCTGACAGTCAATCACTGCCGCATGATCGTACAACCAGTCTATTCCCAATATTACATCGAACTCTCCCAACCTTATTGGGATCAAATCCATGCAAAAATTATATCCTCTAATCTTAGTGCGACAATTACGAAGAATAAACTCTACTAGAATTACCTCATTATTTGCAATTTCTATACTCAAAGGATTTTCTAACCGTTCTTGGGGTAAATTTAACCGTTTAGCAAAATCTTTAGATACAAAAGAACGGGTAGCACCCGAATCAAATAATACGCAGGCATTTATATTATTGATTGGGATAATACCTGACACCACATCCTTAGCAATCACTGCATCCTGGACGGTCATGTTGAAGGTTCGGGCAGGGGTTCGGTTTGGCGGAGTCGGTCCTCCAATTGTCAGTTTGCTGCCTCCTCCTCGGTTGATGTTTCCACCACTACTGATGAGTGGGTTTTATACCTACGAATTAGATATTTTCTAGGCCCAATTCTCGGCTATCTTTAAGCATTTATAGCACAATTTCACTAGTTATTTCATTATTGTATAGGAAGCGACAAGAGTAGAAAATTGTGGAATTGTGGAATTTTTGGAGGAAAATGTCAAGTACCAGCAGTAAGCTCCATCGCCGGGGCGACAACTTTAGGGTCATTTTCAGCGCCGGGGCGACGCCATCGCCGGGGCGACGTTACTAAGGCAAATTCTATCACCGGGGCGACGTTGTCGCCGGGGCGGCACTTCACAATGCATTTTTGTCGCCGGGGCGACAGGTCGGGACAAGAAATATGGCTGGCGTTTGTCACATCTGCTGGTAGTGGAGTTTCAGTGGAGCAAATTCGGGAGCATAATGGAGTGGGAAGGAGAGAGAGTAATCGGATTAGTAGCCATCCAGGGAGTGGAGATTGGATTATTGAAGCTTTGCTACACAATTTGGAGGCTAGGGTTTGAGAGAAAAAGAAGAAGAACAAAGGAACAAAGGTAGTAATCATCTGAATTTCATCAACTCAAGGAGGCTAGGAGCACGAAATAGGAAGCAAGAGCAACTCAAGAAGATCTACACCACACCAATTCAGGATTCTCATCACAAAAGGGGTGTTTCTTCATATGTTATAGTTCTTATTTCTTATTTTGTTATTCCAAACCATGTACTATAATCAGATTATGATGTTGTTGAAATTGAATATGAGCTAAACTCTTCATTGTAAGATTGCAATGGAACCCAACTTGTAGTTTAAATTGAATGCTCTCTCTTTGATTGGTAGTTAGTCATTACATGAATTGGAGTTCATAATCTTTGCTTTAGGATTAATTGCTTGGCCTGTAATTACCTTGGTAACTTATATGGGATTGAGAGAGGAAGTGTAAGTTGAGACCTAGTTATGAACTCATGTGAAAGTTAGATATTCTTTATAGATAATGTATGAGGTTATGTGACGTGAGTCTTATGTATTACTCTTGAGGATTCATAATTTGATTTTATTTAGGATAGACATATACCTAAATACCACATGTATCCATTTGAGAATCATGCTTAATGATTTTTATTGTGAAAGTTGGTAATTGATAGAATGGTTAATGGGATTTTAGGTGACATGTGTCTTATTAATTGTTCTTGATATGAGATTCTTGCTTGTGTATAGAATAGAAATATATCTACACACCACAATATGAAATACGTATTCGACCATCGAGAGAGGCTTATATATACTTGTGATTTCTCGGATAGCAATTCTTATGTTTTAATTTACCAAACAAGAGAGAGTATGACGTTTAAATGAAGAGTTGGGGGATATTGTAATCTTAGACCTTTTTATCTTGAACTTTATCCGTGTTAGTAAAACCTTGTTTTCTAAATTGCCCTTATTTTAGTTTTAATCAACAACAAACACAAACCATATTGTCATTGTTTAAATTGAATTGATTTTACATGCGATTGATATTTGGTAATTATTTAACATAATTCCTCGTGGGTTCGACACTTTACTTATCTTATATTACTTGTGGACCGCGTATACTTGCGCGTGTTTTATTGATTGCGAAAGGAAGCAACAAGTTTTTGGTGCCGTTGCCAGGGAATTATTTTACAATAATTTTACCAATTTTGATTATAGTTGAATTGATCTTAATTTAGACTTGTTTTTAATTTTTATTCACTTGATTGTGTAGGTACCCTGGATTTGTATGCGCCGATCACAAAGTCTTGAGTTATTTCCTTACGATCCCGAGATCGAGAGAAATACCCGAAGACTAAGAAGAGAAAGAATCAGGGATTCTAACAATCAAGAAACTATAGCGGCAGAGGAACAAAAAGCATTGAGAGACTATGTAACGCCGCAGATAAGTGATTTACAGTCTAGTATCACAAGACCGGCAATAACTGCAAATGCCTTTGAAATCAAACCAGGGACAATACAAATGGTGCAAAATTCGTTACAGTTTGGGGGTTTGGCTAATGACAACCCTAATGAGCATTTGTTGAGCTTTATTGAGATCTGTGATACTTTCAAATTTAATGGAGTGACGGATGACGCTTTGAGACTTAGACTTTTTACGTTCACTTTGAGAGATAAAGCTAAGAGTTGGCTTCACTCATTGCCACCGGGATCCATCACTACATGGTCAGACTTAGCACAGAAATTTTTGGCAAAGTTCTTCCCTCCTGCAAAGTCTGCTAGATTGAGAAATGAAATTGCTACCTTTGAACAACACCATGGAGAATCATTGTATGAAGCTTGGGAAAGATTTAGAGATTTGCTTTGGAGATGCCCACATCATGGATTCCTTCCATGGATGCAGTTGAATACCTTCTACAATGGATTAGGATCTCACAATCGGTCTAGTTTAGATGCAGCTGCGGGAGGATCTTTTATGGCTAAAAATTATGGGGAAGCACTTGATTTATTGGAGGTCATGGCTGCAAATAACTACCAATGGCCTACTGCTAGGATGAGTCAACCAAAGGTAGCCGGAGTATTAGAGGTGGATGCCATCACAGCCTTAGCAGCTCAGATGGCAGCAATGTCAAAGAAACTTGATTCCTTGACTGATCCAAAAGTGCAGCAGGTGGCTGTTGTTTGTGAAGTATGTGCAGGGACACATGCCAACAACCAATGCCCATTTGACCACGAAGCAGTTCAGTTTGTAAGTAGCTACCAGAGGCCGCCAAATCAGTACCAAAACACTTACAATGCTGGGAATAGGAACCATCCTAACTTCTCATGGAGCAACAATCAAAATTTTCAGTAAGCTCCTAAACCACATCACCCACCAGGGTTCCAAAATCAGCCACAACATCATACAGCTTAAACCTCACAACCGCAACCAGAGAGAAAAACAGATTTTGAGGAGTTGATATTGAAACACATGGCTAACCAAGATATCTTGATTAAAAACTAAGCAGCAACACTTAAGGCTTTGGAAAATCAAATTGGGCAGATGGCCAGTTCCATGTCAAATAGACCTCAAGGATCTTTTCCTAGTAACACAGAGACTAATCCAAGAAGAGATGGGAAAGAGGAATGTCAGGCAGTAACTCTCAGAAGTGGTAAACAAACCTTACAGGAGCCCGAATTGCAAAAGGGGGCAGCCCACTCAAGCTCTCCTCCGGACTTGAACAATGCTAATTTTTCTAAGGAAATGGACAGCAGTGTACCACCTGAGTCAGAGCAGAAAGATACCACAGATAAACCTAGTGTTGAGCCTACTCCAAAAGTGTATCCACCATTACTTTTCCCTCAGAGGTTGCAGAAGCAAAAGTTAGATAAACAATTTGCCAAATATCTGGAGGTCTTCAAGAAGCTACAAATTAACATTCCTTTTGCAGAGGCCTTAGAACAGATGCCTAGCTATGCCAAATTTATGAAAGGAATTCTATCTAGGAAGAAAAGGCTAAATGACTTTGAGACAGTGGCTTTGACAGAGGAATGTAGTGCCGTGCTGCAAAGAAAGCTACCTCCCAAGTTGAAAGATCCAGGCAGCTTCACTATACCGTGTACTATTGGTAGCCTTTCATTCAACAAATGTTTGTGTGATTTGGGTGCTAGTATTAATCTCATGCCATTATCCGTGTATACTCAGTTGGGATTGCCTGCACCAAAGCCTACAAACATTTCTCTTCAGCTTGCCGATAGATCGGTTACATACCTAAGGGGAATCGTGGAAGACATTCTTGTTAAGGTGGATAAATTCATCTTCCGAGCTGATTTTATCATCTTAGATTTTGAGGAAGATAAAAACATTCCTATTATTCTGGGGAGACCATTTTTAGCCACTGGAAGAACTTTAATTGATGTGCAAAAGGGAGAGCTCACTATGAGGGTTCAGGATCAAGAAGTGATCTTCAATGTATTTAAGGCCATGAAATTCCCTTCGGATGAGGAAGAATGTTTTCATGTGGATGTTATCGAGTAAGCTGTGAATGACGAGTTTATGAATGTGTTAAACAATGATCCATTAGAGACTGCACTTCTGGGAGAGTTTGACATGGAAGATCCAGATTTGGTTGAATATCTACAGATTTTGGATACAGTGCCACGAGGAAGCAAGTTCCAAATCCCGTTTGAATCTCTTGAGCATGCTGAGAATGCTACAGATCGGTTGAAACCTTCCCTTGAGACACCTCCATCACTTGAGCTAAAACCTCTGCTTAACCATCTCAGGTATGCATATTTAGGTGATTCGGCTACTTTACCTGTTATTATTGCATCTGTGCTTAACGAATTTCAGGAAAGCAAGCTGTTGCGGGTTCTTAGAGAGTACAAATCTGCTATTGGATGGACCATCGCCGACATCAAGGGAATTAGCCCATCATACTGTATGCACAAAATCTTGATGGAGGATGATAGTAAACCCACTGTGGAACATTAAAGGAGGCTCAATCCAATCATGAAAGAGGTGGTAAAGAAAGAGATTTTGAAGTGGTTAGATGCTGGAATAATTTATCCTATTTCTGACAGTGCTTGGGTGAGCCCAGTTCAGTGTGTACCCAAGAAAGGGGTCATGACAGTCGTTGCCAATGAAAATAATGAGTTAATTCCAACAAGGACAGTGACTGGTTGGAGGGTGTGCATGGATTACAGGAGGCTTAACAAAGCAACTCGAAAGGATCATTTCCCATTACCCTTCATTGATCAAATGTTGGATAGACTAGCTAGACATGAGTACTATTGCTTGTTGGATGGATATTCGGGATATAATCAGATTGCTATTGCTCCAGAAGATCAAGAAAAGACTACCTTCACATGCCCATTTGGTACTTTTGCTTTTAGAAGGGTCTCATTCGGATTGTGTAATGCACCGGCCACTTTTCAAAGGTGCATGATGGCTATTTTCTCAGATTTGGTAGAACGCAATGTTGAAGTTTTCATGGATGACTTCTTAGTGTTTGGTGATTCATTTGACAACTGCTTGGAAAATCTAGTTCTAATACTGAAGAGATGTGTGGAAACTAATCTAGTGCTCAACTGGGAAAAATGTCACTTCATGGTGCAAGAGGGGATAATACTTGGGCATAAAGTGTCATCAAAGGGTCTTGAGGTGGATAGAGCAAAACTTGAAACAATTGAAAATTTACCTCCACCAACCTCAGTGAAGGGCATTCGCAGTTTTCTGGGACATGCGGGGTTTTACCGAAGATTCATTAAGGATTTTTCTAAGATCACAAAGCCTTTATGCAGTCTACTAGAGAAAGATGTGCCATTCAAGTTTGATGAAGAGTGCTTGATTGCTTTTGAGCTTCTAAAGAAGAAATTAACCACTGCACCAGTGATCATTGCTCCGGATTGGTCAAAACCCTTCGAATTGATGTGTGATGCCAGTGATTATGCGGTTGGGGCTGTTTTGGGACAGCGCAAGGAGAAGGTTTTTCATGCTATTTACTACGCCAGCAAAACCTTAAGTGATGCACAGCTCAATTACACCACTACCAAGAAGGAGTTGCTTGCAGTAGTTTATGCATTTGACAAGTTTCGATCCTACTTGATTGGAACAAGGGTGGTTGTATTCACGGATCATTCAGCTATTCGGTATCTCATTGCAAAGAAAGATGCTAAACCGAGATTGATTCGATGGATTTTATTGCTGCAGGAGTTTGACTTGGAGATTCGGGACAGAAAGGGAACTGATAACCAAGTAGCCGACCATCTATCTAGATTGGAGAATCCGGGTCTTGATAAGGAAGACAAAGTTCTAATAAATGAATCTTTCCCGGATGAATAACTGTTTGTGGTTCAAGGCGAAATACCTTGGTATGCTGATTTTGCTAACTATTTGGTTAGTAACACACTCCCACCGGACTTGTCGTGGCAGCAAAAGAAAAAGTTTCTTCATGACGTTAAAAGGTATATGTGGGATGAGCCATATTTGTTCAAACATTGTGTGGACCAAATGATTCGAAGGTGTGTTCCACAGAGCGAGGTTGAGAGCATTCTTCATCACTGTCATGATTCGTTATATGGAGGACACTACGGAGGTGAGAAAACAGCCACTAAGGTGTTGCAAGCAGGGTTCTTTTGGCCAACTTTGTTTAGAGATGCTCATCAGTTTGTGCTAAGATGCGATAGATGTCAGCGGATGGGGAACATTTCTAAAAGGCATGAAATGCCTTTAAACATGATCTTGGAGGTCGAAGTCTTTGACGTTTGGGGTATAGACTTTATGGGGCCATTCCCACCCTCTTTCAATAATCTATACATTCTCTTGGCAGTAGATTATGTATCTAAATGGGTGGAGGCAACCGCATTTCCCACTAATGATTCCAAGGTAGTGCTGAAGTTCCTTCAAAAGAATATCTTCACAAGATTCGGTACTCCGAGGGCTATGATCAGTGATGAAGGGAGTCACTTCTGCAATAAGCACTTTGCTGCCCTCTTGGGAAAATATGGGGTCACTCATAGAATTGCTACTGCATATCACCCCCAGACCAATGGACAAGCGGAGGTTTCCAATAGAGAAGTGAAGAAAATCCTGGAAAAGATCGTCAATCCCACAAGAAAAGATTGGTCAACAAAGCTGGATGATGCACTGTGGGCGTACAAAACGGCTTTTAAAACACCCATTGGTATGTCACCATACCAGCTTGTCTATGGCAAGGCATGCCATCTCTCGGTTGAACTTGAACATAAGGCATTCTGGGCCATTAGAAAGTTGAATTTTGATCTCACAACTGCAGGCGAGAAAAGGCTTCTTCAGCTCAATGAACTTGATGAGTTCCGACTGCAAGCTTATAAAAATTCAAAATTGTACAAGGAGAAGGTAAAAAGGTGGCATGATAAGAAGATTGTTGACAGAAAATTTGAGCCTGGCCAAGCGGTATTGCTATACAACTCTAGATTGAGGCTTTTTCCCGGAAAGCTCAAATCACGTTGGTCGGGTCCTTTCATTGTCAAGCATGCATTTCCGCACGGAGCTGTTGAAGTTTATGGTGTTAATCCAGAAGAAACGTTCAAAGTCAACGGGCAGCGTCTTAAGCACTATTGGGGTGGTGGCTTCGCTCGCCAGAAGACCTCGATCACTTTAGCCGATTAGCCATGAATGGATGTGAAGTCGGGCCGAGGACTTTAAACTATGCGCTGGATGGGAGGCAACCCATTATCCTTATCCGTATCCTTTACATTTTGTTACATTTCAGTTTGCTAAGTGTGTTTTCTTATGTTTCTTAATTTTCCATTTTTGCATTTTGGTTAGAAAAGCTATGCTCTCATTGTGCTCTCATTTTCCCTTAAATGTTGAAATTTTTGGGCAGGCTATTCAAAATATGTGTGCATTGTTGCTTAAAACAGGTTGGAAGAGTTAAGTTTGGAATTGGATCAGATTTACAAGAATACAAGTTTGTGGGTGCAGTAGGGGCTATCGCCCCGACGACATTTCACAAGCCAATTGTATCGCCCCAGCGATACAGGCGCCCCGGCGACATTTTAGACTCAAATTTCCTCGCCCCAGCGACCAAGTCGCCCCGGCGGTGAAAGTTAAGTATATTCTATCACCCCGGCGATAAACACGGAATTCAGTTTTTAAAAACCCCAATTCAGCAGTTCGTTCGTTCCATTTCATTTCCAAATCCTTTCCTCCCAAGCTCGGAATCCCTTCTCAATCCATCCGATACACAAGCCACACTTGCCCACATCCAAAATCAACTTCCATTCGATTTCATCACCATCCCGCATGCATTCTTACTTTCTAGGGTTTGTCAAATTGGGGAAAACCTAAATCCTAAACCACCTGCGTGCATCATAGCCATTGGAGTCTGCCTTTGATGAGTTTGCAAGGTTCAGGATTGTAGCACGACTCCAACCGTGGAAAATTTTAGATTAGGGTTCATCTCCTCACATTCTTCAACTGAATTGTGTAAGGTACGCCACTGTCTGTATTGGGCAAACACTGCTACTGTGTATTGGTTTGTTTTGGTCATTCTCACTGGTTGAAAATTGAGTAATCTCTAATTAGCGATAGTGGATTTAAGAAATATTGGATATCAGTTTGGGATTTGCTCTGTCTATAATGGTCACTGTGCACTGATATATCTTGATGTCATTGTTGGGTATTGTCGTTAGAGTAAATTGTGTCTGCATTGGGTATTTTACAACTGATATGAACTAAAGCATTGGGATTGCATTGTATTATTCACTTGTTGGGCCGATTGAGTTTGTGTTGGCTCAATCGGGTGTTGGTATATATATATTGCTGGAATTGGTCTATTGCAGTGTATTTGAAAGTTGGTTGGAATCAAGTTTTGGGAAAGATTTTTGTGGTTCTTTGTGCCAATTGCTGATCAATCATGCCGCCAAAAAGGTTCAGGGGTGAGGGTTCTTCAGCACCACAGGCACGGGCTTATGATCACAGTAAGTTTGTCAGTGCTGAGGCCGCTGAGCGATTTGACACTTTCATAGTGGGTAAGGCTCTGACGCCCGAGCGTGGCCTGCGACCTAGTTGGAGGGTGGATGGAGAGATGGGCGATCAGATTACTGAGAGAGAATGGGACACTTTTATTGAGCAGCCCGAGGCAGCCGTGATAGCCATTGTCCAGGAGTTTTATGCTAATGCAAAGGACACGCCACCATATACTGTGACTGTACGGGGCAGGACCGTACCATTCAGCGCCCAGACTATTAACGACTACTATACATTGGACGCTCCTACTGTGTGCCAGTATACTGAGTTCCTGCGATCCTCACCCGACTGTGACAGAATTCTGGCCGACTTGTGCAGACCGGGCACCACGTGGGTTGCTAAGGGCAACAGAGGGGGTACATTCTTTCATAGCAAGGAGTTAAGCCTGTATGGTAAGATTTGGTATGCTTTTCTCTGCGCTAAGCTGATGCCCACAGTTCATGTTAGCGATGTTACAAAGGACAGGGCTGCCCTATTGTATTCTATAGTCATGGACTACGCGATCGACGTGGGTCGCATCATTGAGGGTAACATCCGCAGGATCCTGAGGAGTAATGTGCATGGCGGGTTACCACACCCATCTCTTATCTGCGGATTGTGCCGGGCTGCAGGCGTTCAATGGACCGAGGATGAGATTGTTCAGCAGCCACTACTGGTCTTGGACCATCGGCTGATCTCCAGATACTCAGTTTGGGACCAGGCAGAGTCACACCCGAGGGGTCAAGGATTTATTATTCAGCCTCAGGCAGACCCAATGGATGCCCCTGCTTCACCTACAGATTCCAGCTCTCAGCCGAGATCTCGTGTCAGCAGTCAACTCAGAGATATGCAAATGCTGCTGGTAGGACAGAACCAACGACTTGCAGAGAGGCAGGAGCACATATTCAACTACACCACGAGTTTCAATGCAGTTCTGGCTGATCATGTAACGACCGTGAATTTTGCATGGCTTTGTAATATACGCTTATGATTATTATTTAGTGAATGAATTTTTATTAATATTATTTTGTGTGATGTGTGTAGACACCCGATTTTTGCATTTCCTATACTAACCCTGACAGGAGGGCAAAATCGTCAATTGACCCGGCACACGAGAATAAAGGGTGGACATAAAGACGAACCCTCAAAACCACCACGACGGGATGATATTGAAGCCGACACGACAACAAGCGAATGTCGAGAGTCAGTTACTGATCACTGGCACGTTTCCCGACGGGTTCCGGACTGCCGAGCGCAAACCCGTCAGCGGAAACCAACGGTACGACACGAAAATCGAGACGAGGCACGGAAAACGAGAAAATCAGCACAGTTAGCCGCAGATCAATTCGCGGCCAAGGACGGAACTCGAGGCAGCACAGGACTCGAAGCGCACGGGACTCGAGCGCGGCTGGGGGGAGAACCAAGGGCCAGCCGCAGATCTATCTGCGGCCAGCCGCAGATAGATCTGCGGCTGCCCTTGGCAGTGCTATATTAGGCCAGTTCGCATACAGGAAGAAAGGAGGAGGAATTCAGCAGCAGCAGCAGCTCGGAAATAAGGAGAAAACAGCAGCAAAACAAGAGCCATTAGGAGAGAAAAAGAGTGAAAAGAGTGAGGAATTGTACTAATTTTGTGAGATTATATCTCATATTTTTCTACTCTACTCAATACACAAATTCATACATATTGTGGGGATTAATTGCAAGGTGAAAACCCTTTGTTCTTAGCATTTTGTTATACCATTTTGTTGATCTTTTGGTCATCCGAATCACCTTAAATGTAGTTTTTTCTTATATGTTATTGTGAAGCCATGGGTGAGGGACTATTAGTGAGGGTCTCATCGGAATGAAATTCCCCCTAATAGCCCGATGATATCCGTTTGGTGCAAATCTTAGCTAATTATGGTATGGTATCATTCATAGTGTATTTCGATCGTCATTGTAAGATATCCTAGAGTGTTAGGCATCCCGTTGTTGTTTATTTTCGTTATATCCATTTGGTGGTTGTGCAATAAGTTCGGATGTGAGCCTAGGAATGCGACCCCGTGGTCCAAATCCGATGACGGACATCTTTGAATGTATGTAATCGGGTGGATGTATCCGTTATTGTAAATATGTAATCGTCGGGCCTTAAAACGACGCCAAGGCGATAATCGTGTTTAAGGCCCCGGAATAGTGAAACTTGTGATTGTGGGCGTTTGGGGTTATTTTGATGGCTTACATGCCCATGAATAGCCCCGACGCGTGTTTATGCTTGATTGGATTTTGTGATACGAAAAAATGATTTCAAAGATTAAACGATGAAGGTTTTTCCTTAAAATCAAGCAAACTAGGAGGTTAGCATCACGTAGCTAAAAATTTGGAGGTGTTAATGAATGTCGATTTCTATTAAACGAGAAGGCTAAAGAAAGTCGTTTTCAAATGGTTTTATAAAAATAAAATAACGTTTTATTAAATCTTGGTGCGTAGGGTGAAAGATATCCTAGAAGTTGCTCATCATTTTATGAAAGCAATGTATAGATTTCGATTCCTATTTTTACGAAGGTTTTATTAAACTCTTTTTTTGCCAAAACGACACTTAAGGAAAATCTCATAGTTTTGCCAACTAAAATCAACCCTTTCTCGCAAAGCTTTCTCGTTTAAGCCGATGGACATTCTAAGGCATTCTCAAAAGAAAAACACAATTTTCCCTAATAATCCAAATGATGCTTTAATGCAAACTCATCACAACATTTACATAGGCACACACACACACACGCGCACACACACATTTCATGAATTAAAGGATAGGAAAGCATCAAGATTGCGGTAACCGTGCTTCACGGAAGTCGAGGGGTGCCTAACACCTTCCCCTCACTTAAGCAAGCCCCCGAACTCTATGAATCTCGATTCGCAGACCAATTAATTCGGAGTCACATATGAGCCAGCGATTTATAAAAAACGAAAACTCGGATGAGTTGGTACATCCATTTCAAATATACCAACTGGCGACTCTGGTTAAATTGGCTCATCATAAAAACAATCTTTAAAAACCCCGTCGACATTAATGCCGACCCTTTTCCAAAAAAATCATCTAATAAAAAGGCTAAAATTGGAAAGGGTTACAACCCCCGCGTTAAGCGATTCCTACCGGCGTCGACAGCTGGCGACTCTGCTGGGGAAATTAGAGGGCTTAAGCCGCGTTCAAATCTTGATGCTATCATATCCTCTAAAATTCATGAATGTGTATGTACGTGCGATATTTTGACTTGTTTTACTTATTGTTGTGTGTGAATGTGTGCCTTTTGTCCAATGAGTGAATGATTGAATGGAATTGCTTTACTTTAAAGTAATCATTTGCATACGGTGAGGACGATGAATGTGAATGTATGTTGAGAGAGTACCTCCTCCTGAGGCGAACCTGTCGGTTGCTTATTACTGGACTCGAAGGGGCTGCTCCCCGGAGATGGCTCAGGAAACGCACCACTCAAATCCGCTCCAATCGAAAGGGCTCAAACGAGTAGATTGCGAAGATTTGGGAACCTTCATGCCGAAAAGCCCGTGAGAGTAACCCTAGGTTAGGTCAGCCTCTGATAAACCCAACGCAGGAAAAGTCTCTTCATGCCCTTTTTACGTTCAAGCGTATAAAATGTCATGATCCCATTTCATATATACCTCCCCTGTTGTCAAAAGAGAATACTAACCTCCATGTTTTGCAGGAAACAGCTGGGGAAGCATAATAAAGTCATGTTTAGCATTTGTTATTGCATTAAAAGACTACTAACTTTCTCTTTTGCAGGGAAAGATTAAAAAACCCAAAACACAAAAAATTTACAGCTTTAGCATGCATCCGCATCCTTTCATTGCCCAAGACTGAACTTCGAACCGTTTGCCTGCAGGATTGCTCCTCAAACCCGTTCGCAGTCTAAGAAAGCCCAGGTCTCTAACTCTGAAATAGCTGATCTGCCCAATCATAGTTCCATCTCTCGGGAAGAGTTTGATGATTTTAAAAAGCAGATGATGGAAATGGCCACAATGCTAAAAGAACAGTTCTTAATCAGACAGGATCCGTCAAACCAGGGACCGCACAATGTACCACCGCCAGGGGGTGACCAGAATCCTCCTAAGGATGATGCAATCCTATTTAAAAATAACCAACATCAGCTTAAGGACGGGCCGATCCTCCCAAAGGTCATTCCTGCCCTCAACAAGACAGTAATCACAATTCCAGAGGAGGGAGATACTGATGACCTTCGCAGGAAAATGAAGCAGATGGAGGAGACCATCCAATCTCTAAGGGGCATAGGCTCCTTGGGTAGGGTTAATTATGCAGATTTGTGTGTCTTCCCCGGAACCAGATATCCAGAGAAATTCAAGATCCCCGAATTCGAGAAATACAATGGGAAGGGGGATCCTTACACTCACCTGAAAATATATATTGGAGAACTGGGGTCCTATGCGGAAGACGAAGGATTAAGGATGCAATTATTCCAGAAAAGCTTGACGGGGGAGGCGAGGATCTGGTATGCCCGTCTCGATAATGCCCGGATTCATAATTGGGAGGAGCTGGCCCATACCTTTCTGACACAGTATAGCTTTCAGGCACAGATGGCCCCTGATAGATATCAAATGACAAAAATCAAGAAGCAACCAAGGGAAACCTTCAGGGACTATGCCCAACGATGGAGGGGTATGGCCGCGCAAGTGAATCCTCCAATGAGTGAGTCAGAGATGGTGATGACCTTTGTGGATATACAGGAAGCACCTTATTATGAGCGGGTCATATCAGGGATTGGAAGACCTTTCGCCGAGATGATAAAACACGGAGAAATGGTGGATATGGGGTTGAAATCGGGTAAAATCCGGGACTTCACAGCTCTTGAAACGGCTGCGGAACAAATCCAAAGTGGGAATTATGGCAGTACTTCCCGCAGGCCCCAAAAGCGAAAAGAGGAAGATGTCTCTCTCGTGCTGCAGGGACCATCCAGGAAAGTGGAGAATAGCCCTCCTGTACAAATACAGAGATTTGGGCCGCCCCGGCAACCCAATTTTGATAATTCCAGAACGGACGGACGAAGGAGGTTTGAGACCACACAGAGGCGGGTATTCACCCCGCTTGGGGATCCTCTTGAGCAGATTTTGGCAATATTGATATCACAGAGGAAGATTGTCGATTTGGCACCTCCATGTGACCCGAAGGGAAGAAAATTTGACCCCAGTAAAAAGTGTGCATATCATTCGGGTTCCCCGGGTCATGACACTCAGGAATGTTGGACGCTGAAACACATAATTCAAAACCTGATTGATAGCGGGGAGATCGTGGTGGAACAGCCCGAGCCGCCAAATGTTAAAATCAATCCCCTGCCGAAGCATGATGGGGGAGGGGTCAATATGGTGGAAGCCATCGAAACCGAAGGACCGCCAAGGCGAAATTATATGACAGGGATTCATGGGATGGTTGGCATGACGGGTAGTCAGGAGAATATGCAAGGGGCACCGATTAGGTTGACGGGTGCAAGCCGGAGTGTCACAGGGGGGCCTATCAAGTTAGCAGCTCCAAAACCTCTCATCATCGCAGCAAGACCACAGATCCCTATTTGCAATCTAAAAACAGTACCGTGGAACTACGGGGTGTATTAGAGGAGGCGGCCAGTTGTGCTTCCGTAACATCAAAGGGGAATCCCTTGTACCTTCCAGGAAGAGTCCTCAAGAGTAAGAGAAAAGAGAACGAGAGGATATCCGAGGAAAAAGCCGCGGAGTTCTTGGAAAAGATGGATCATCCTGAAGTAAGGGGGATCAAGGCAGTGAGCGAGGAATCAACTCTAACGTCGATCATGGATTTGGTGTTATCATCCAGCGACCACTGCAGAATTTTGGCCAAAGTCCTAGGGGAGGCTCACATCCCCAAGACAATTAGCCAAGAAAGTTTCGGCCGCCTAGTGGATCATCTGCTAGAGAACAATGTGCTATCATTCACAGATGATGATATCCCGAAAGAGGGAAGGGGGCATCGGAGACTGCTGCACATCGCAGTGATCTCATCAGGGTATGTCATGAATGGGGTATTGATTGATGGGGGATCAGCACTGAATATTTGTCCCCTCAGTACACTGAGAAAAATGAACATTAATCCCAAGCGCTTGCGGGCCAGTCACGTGGTGGTGCGAGCCTTCGATGGATCCCGGAAGGATACATTGGGGGAAATAGAGTTGCCCGTTGAGATAGGGCCGTGTACTTTTGATATTTCCTTTCAGGTCCTGGATATCTCCGCCAGCTATAACATGTTATTGGGAAGACCATGGATACATATGGCTGGGGCAGTTCCCTCTACACTACACCAACAAATCAAGTTCATCGTCAGCGGGAATCTGGTAACAATCTACGCAGAGCGTAATGACCCTTTTCCCTCAAAGAGTGGTCTGCCAGTAATCAATGTGGACGAATCTGCGGCGCCTGCCAGTTTTCAAGCACTGGAAATCAGCTCCCCCCATTATAGAGGTCTGGGAGCCCCAGCCATAAAATCCAAAGCCTCCCCTGAGCTCACCTTCGTTGCTAGAGAAATGATGAAGATGAAGTTTCAACCTGGCAGGGTTTGGGAAAAGACAACCAAGGAATTTCCACGCCTATTCAACTGCCCAACCAGACAGGCAGGGCAGGGTTGGGATATCAGGGAGGCATAGAGCGGAACCACTCTCAAAGGGAAGCCCCATTTCGATCGACTGGAATCCTAATGCCGAGGGACCATAATGAACAAGGAACGGACAAGCCCGTGTCCGAATTAGAAGGTAAAGATTTGACTCCCGCGGATGATGAGGCAGTCAAAAGGAAGAGTTTCCTGCGGGAGATCATGCAGCAGTTCGAAACCAAATGCTATATCTCTGGACCATCAATAAACATTGGAGAGGGGAAGGATACGGCCACAACGTCGGGAGCCCAACAGAGTATGCCTGTCATCGATTGGGCAGGGTTAGTTATCCCTAACAAGGCTATGAGGGAGGACCGATACGATGTGGCGGTAGTCGTCAAGGAAGTCTCTGGTGCGCAGCCGCCTGTCATATGTCGCATCCCGGCTGATCTGACCACCGATAACTGGACGGTGGAGCCAATAATATCCAGACAAGGGTAAAACACGGTATCGGGGTGGTAGACCCCGGAGAGTGGGGGATGAATGTCTACCAGTTTTGGTTCTTTATTTTATATTTTGCATAACTATGTTAGTTTGTCATGTTATTTTAAGAGCGACCATTGTGGAAAGATGAATTATATATATGACAGTATTTTGTTTCAATGTCAGGTGTACCAATTTGAGTATTCCTTGCTTAACAAGCGATCCCTCAAATTTGAATGATGACTATGATTTTGATATCGAGCTGGATTTCGATTTAATGGGTATTGAGCAGGACGAGACAGATTACGACGACGCGCCTGACGAGATCAAAGGATGGGTCGAGGATAAACCCAAACCCAACTTAGACCAAACCGTCACCATAAATATCGGAACCCCTGACCAACCCAAAGAGCTCAAGATAGGGGCAGACCTGACCCCTAACCAGAAAGTAGAAATGACCAAGTTACTACGCCAGTATGAGGATGTGTTCGCCTGGTCTCATGAGGACATGATCGGATTATCCACCGACATTGTGGTACACCAGCTACCCATCAAAGAGGGTTTCAGGCCTGTCAAGCAAAAACTAAGAAAGCTAAAACCAGAATGGAGCTTGAAGGTAAAGGAGGAGATCATCAAACAGTTCAGGGCTGGAATCATCATGGTGTCCACCTACCCAGAATGGTTGTCCAATGTGGTCCCAGTGGCTAAACCTGGAGGAAAGGTGAGGGTATGTGTTGACTATAGAGATCTGAACAAGGCCAGTCTCAAGGATAATTTCCCAGTACCGTTTATACACATATTGGTGGATAACACAGCCCAATACGAGATGTACTCTTTCGTTGATTGCTTTGCGGGGTATCATCAGATAATGGTGGCAGAGGAGGACCGGGAGAAAACAGCCTTCATCACCCCTTGGGGCACTTTCTGCTATAGACGGTTGGCTTTCGGTCTCACAAATGCAGGGGCTACTTATCAAAGAGCTATGATGGCCCTGTTCCACGATATGATGCACAAGGAGATAGAGGTCTACGTGGATGACATTATCGTGAAGTCAAAGATAGAATCTGATCATGTGACCCATCTCCAAAAGCTATTTGACCGGCTCAGAAAATACAATTTAAGGCTCAATCCGGCAAAGTGTGCTTTCGGAGTGCAATCGGGCAAACTCTTGGGATTCCTGGTTAGTGATCGTGGCATCGAGTTGGATCCGGCCAAGATTAAGGCCATTGTGGATATGCCGGCACCCCGCACTGAAAAGGAAATAAGAGGATTTCTGGGAAGAATAAATTTCATCAGCCGCTTCATATCCCATTTGACAACCACGTGCGAGCCAATTTTCAAGCTGTTAAGAAAAGATGTCTCCCAAGAATGGAATGAGCAATGCCAGGAAGCCTTTCAGATCATTAAGAAGCAGCTGACGGAATCACCCGTGCTGGTACCCCCGAAGGATGAGATCCCTCTATTCATGTATATATCAGTCAATGACATTGCGATGGGCTGTATGCTGGGGCAGAAGAATGAATCAGGCAAAGAGCAGGCCATTTATTACCTCAGCAAGAGATTTAGCCGATGTGAACAGAATTACACCCCTATCGAAAGGACCTGTTGTGCTTTGGCTTGGGCTGCAATGAGATTACAGCATTATCTCCACGGGCACACCACGTACCTGATATCAAGGATGGATCCCCTGAAATATATCTTTGAACGGCCCATGCTGAACTGTCGACTTTCAAGATGGCAGTTAATCTTACAGCAGTTCGACATTGTATACGTAACTCAGAAAGCCATGAAGGGGCAGGGAATTGCAGATCAATTGGCAGAAGCGCCATCAGGGGGAATGGAGCCTTTAGACACTCCTTTGCCGGGCGAAGACGTATTCTGGATCTTGCGCGCGAGAGAGGATGACGAGGGGCAGTTCTGGAAATTGTATTTTGATGGTGCCATGAATGCGGAGGGGGCAGGAGCCGGAGCAGTCTTGGTCTCCATCACAGGAGAGCAATACCCCGTAGCCACTAAATTACAGTTCAGTAACTCAAACAACACAGCTGAATATGAGGGATGTATATTGGGACTACCGTCCGTTTGGCTCGCGATATGGGGGTGAAAAGGTTAGCAGTGTTCGGGGATTCGGAGCTGGTAATCAGACAAGCGATCGGGGTGTACAACACTAAAGAGCTCCGGTTGCTTCCATACCACCGTTGTGTTATCCAACTGATGCAAGAGTTCGAAGATATCGCTTTCCGACACATCCCCCGGGGACGGAATGATTTCGCCGATGCATTGGCGACTTTAGCTTCTCTAGTCCACACAATCAAGAGCAGGAACGTTCCACAGATTGAGATAGCAGTGCAGAACGCCCCGGCATACGAGGAGCACGTGGCAGTACTATCGGACGAGGGGGTTCTGCCAAAGCAGCCTTGGTATCACGACATAAGGGAATATCTGAGGGATAGATCCATTCCCGACCAAGCCAGCCGAGCGGAGAGATTGAGAATTCAAAAGATGGCAATGAAATTTTATCTGAGCGGAGATTCACTGTACAAGAGGGATGCCAATTTGGGATTGCTACGATGTGTAAATGAAATGCAGGCCCAAAAGATTATGGACGAAATACATGGTGGAGTGTGTGGGCCACACATGAGTGGACCGATGCTGGCCAAGAAGATCTTGAGAACGGGGCATTATTGGTTGACGTTGAAAGCCGATTGTGATGATCATGTCAAACGGTGTTACCAATGCCAGGCGCACGGTAATGTGATCCATACGCCTCCTAGTGAACTACACTGTATGACCTCCCCGTGGCCATTTTCAATGTGGGGAATGGATGTAATCGGACCAATAGAGCCCAAAGCAAGCAACGGCCACCGATTTATCTTCGTCATGATCGATTATTTCACTAAATGGGTAGAAGCAGCTTCTTTCCCCAAAGTAACTCAGGAGATCATCGTCGGTTTCATCAGGAATAATGTCATCTGCCGATACGGGCAACCTGAGGTTTTAGTCTCCGACAATGCCAAGAATTTGAACAATATCCTCATGAAGGGATTATGCGACCAGTTTAAGATCAAACACCTCAATTCTGTCATTTACCGTCCTAAGATGAATGGGGCAGTGGAAGCTGCAAATAAGAATATCAAGAAGATCATGGCGAAAATGTCCGCTAATCATCGGGGATGGCCGGATCTGCTACCTCTCACCTTGCTGGCGTACAGAACGTCGGTACGTACTTCTACAGGGGCAACCCCGTACGCTCTGGTATACGGAATGGAAGCAGTTCTGCCAGTTGAGGTTGAGATGGCGTCCCTCAGAATCTTGATTGATGCTCAGATAAACGAGGAGGATTGGATGCAAAGTCGGTACGACCAATTGGCCCTAATTGATGAAAGGAGGGTGGCCGCTGTGTTGCACGGTCAGTTATATCAGCAAAGGATCTCTCGATCATATGACAAGAAGATAAGACCTCGAAAATTCAAAGAAAATGACCTAGTGTTAAAGAGAGTAATGCCTTGTCAAGACGAAGCCAAAGGGAAATTTGCCCCGAACTGGGAGGGGCCTTTTGTGATTAAGAAAGTGCTGTCCGGAGGAGCCCTCATACTACAGGAGATGGATGGGGAGGTGTTTCCACAACCCCTCAATTCCGACTCGGTGAAGCGGTTCTATGCATAAAAAAAAAAAAAAAAAAAAAAAAAAAAAAAAAAAAAAAAAAAAAAATATCCCTCATCATTTTTCCCCTCGTTCTTTGAAAGAACGAACTACGTAGGACCTGATCTCCCGACTTGTGGGGGTACGTAGGCAGCCATTGTGGCACGGTTCCATTCCTTACAAATAACCCTTTCTTCTATTAAAACCGATTCTCAACAGCCAGAAAACCTTCCTACACCCTCGAAACTCTCCCGAAACCAGCCACCTGATCAGTTTCATCTCAAATAACCTAACCCTAACCCAACCAAGCAGTTAGCCCGAATCTAAGACTCAGCCGATGAAATCAACAGGATATGCGGCAATATCTGACAAGTCCCCATCAAGACTTGAGAAGAGAAAGAAGGCGAAATATCAAAATCATGGTTAGCTGGATAAAATGAGGGTCCAAGGAAAGGCAACGATACGACAAAAGGGGAAAACGACTAAATCTAAATACTTGTCTATATAAATAGGTCATTTTGTTACAAGGTTTCTCTTTTTGATAACCGATGAAACTGACATAGTCTATGCAGGAAATAAAATGATCTACCAATCTGAAACTAATCAAAGCAGGATGGATTAAGTGGTGGATAGATCTGAGGCATCGGCATTCCCTACAATCTGTTGCCCCATCATGTCGACGCGATCCAATAAGCAGTGGCTCGGCTAACGGTCTCAGAGTGAGCATCTATAATTGCCTTAGTCTGCAATACAATGGCGTCTCTATCAACATGGACAACATCCCTGGCCAGGATAGCAGCATCTCTCAACAAGAGCAGCATACATCTCAGCCTCGGTAGTAATCGAGATGGGTGAGCACCGGACGGACAGGGACCTAATGGCTCGGAATACCCTCCGCAAAGCCCGCCGACACCGGAAAGGATAATAAGGATCAGGAACGCTCCGGAAGATCATCTGTCATATCTCTGTCACTAGCGACAAACCGTCCAATCAGCGGAGAAGCCACCGACCAATCCTGTGGGAGGATCAAGATCCAAGCATACCACGGCATCTGGCGACGACACCTGTGGAAAATAGTATCAAAAAGACTGTACAGGGGTCATTCTCTATCCATGAATAAAAAGCTTGCATCATACATGACTCGTTATGTGAAAATAAAATACAAAATTCTGAATAAGTCGGACGTCGAACACGACGAATAAAAGCAAACCGCGACAGAGTGGTGAGCAAACCCTGGGAAGGGCTGAGATCCACGCGAACCACAACAAGATGGTGAGCAACCCTGGGAAGGGCTGATATCCACAAAAAGAAAAAAGACAAAAACAACAAACCCTGGGAAGGGCTGAGATCCAAGCAAACCGCGACAGAGTGGTGAGCAAACCTGGGAAGGCATCCAAGCAAACCGCGACAGAGTGGTGAGCAAACCCTGGGAAGGGCTGAGATCCACGCGAACCACAACAAGATGGTGAGCAACCCTGGGAAGGGCTGATATCCACAAAAAGAAAAAAGACAAAAACAACAAACCCTGGGAAGGGCTGAGATCCAAGCAAACCGCGACAGAGTGGTGAGCAAACCTGGGAAGGCATCCAAGCAAACCGCGACAGAGTGGTGAGCAAACCCTGGGAAGGGCTGAGATCCACGCGAACCACAACAAGATGGTGAGCAACCCTGGGAAGGGCTGATATCCACAAAAAGAAAAAAGACAAAAACAACAAACCCTGGGAAGGGCTGAGATCCAAGCAAACCGCGACAGAGTGGTGAGCAAACCTGGGAAGGCATCCAAGCAAACCGCGACAGAGTGGTGAGCAAACCCTGGGAAGGGCTGAGATCCACGCGAACCACAACAAGATGGTGAGCAACCCTGGGAAGGGCTGATATCCACAAAAAGAAAAAGACAAAAACAACAAACCCTGGGAAGGGCTGAGATCCAAGCAAACCGCGACAGAGTGGTGAGCAAACCTGGGAAGGCATCCAAGCAAACCGCGACAGAGTGGTGAGCAAACCCTGGGAAGGGCTGAGATCCACGCGAACCACAACAAGATGGTGAGCAACCCTGGGAAGGGCTGATATCCACAAAAAGAAAAAAGACAAAAATAACAAACCCTGGGAAGGGCTGAGATCCAAGCAAACCGCGACAGAGTGGTGAGCAAACCTGGGAAGGCATCCAAGCAAACCGCGACAGAGTGGTGAGCAAACCCTGGGAAGGGCTGAGATCCACGCGAACCACAACAAGATGGTGAGCAACCCTGGGAAGGGCTGATATCCACAAAAAAAGACAAAAACAACAAACCTTGGGAAGGGCTGAGATCCAAGCAAACCGCGACAGAGTGGTGAGCAAACCTGGGAAGGCATCCAAGCAAACCGCGACAGAGTGGTGAGCAAACCCTGGGAAGGGCTGAGATCCACGCGAACCACAACAAGATGGTGAGCAACCCTGGGAAGGGCTGATATCCACAAAAAGAAAAAGACAAAAACAACAAACCCTGGGAAGGGCTGAGATCCAAGCAAACCGCGACAGAGTGGTGAGCAAACCTGGGAAGGCATCCAAGCAAACCGCGACAGAGTGGTGAGCAAACCCTGGGAAGGGCTGAGATCCACGCGAACCACAACAAGATGGTGAGCAACCCTGGGAAGGGCTGATATCCACAAAAAGAAAAAGACAAAAACAACAAACCCTGGGAAGGGCTGAGATCCAAGCAAACCGCGACAGAGTGGTGAGCAAACCTGGGAAGGCATCCAAGCAAACCGCGACAGAGTGGTGAGCAAACCCTGGGAAGGGCTGAGATCCACTGCGAACCACAACAAGATGGTGAGCAACCCTGGGAAGGGCTGATATCCACAAAAAGAAAAAAGACAAAAATAACAAACCCTGGGAAGGGCTGAGATCCAAGCAAACCGCGACAGAGTGGTGAGCAAACCTGGGAAGGCATCCAAGCAAACCGCGACAGAGTGGTGAGCAAACCCTGGGAAGGGCTGAGATCCACGCGAACCACAACAGGATGGTGAGCAACCCTGGGAAGGGCTGATATCCACAAAAAAAGACAAAAACAACAAACCCTGGGAAGGGCTGAGATCCAAGCAAACCGCGACAGAGTGGTGAGCAAACCTGGGAAGGCATCCAAGCAAACCGCGACAGAGTGGTGAGCAAACCCTGGGAAGGGCTGAGATCCACGCGAACCACAACAAGATGGTGAGCAACCCTGGGAAGGGCTGGTATCCACAAAAAAGAAAAAAAGACAAAAAACAACAAACCCTGGGAAGGGCTGAGATCCAAGCAAACCGCGACAGAGTGGTGAGCAAACCCTGGGAAGGGCTGAGATCCAAGCAAATCACGTATGTATTGTCATTCTTGTGCACTGTCATTCATGCATCGAGTGTCTATTCTTTATCCTGTTCATTTCATTTATCATTTCATAAACATGATAAAGAGGGGCAGCTGTAGACACCCGATTTTTGCATTTCCTATACTAACCCTGACAGGAGGGCAAAATCGTCAATTGACCCGGCACACGAGAATAAAGGGTGGACATAAAGACGAACCCTCAAAACCACCACGACGGGATGATATTGAAGCCGACACGACAACAAGCGAATGTCGAGAGTCAGTTACTGATCACTGGCACGTTTCCCGACGGGTTCCGGACTGCCGAGCGCAAACCCGTCAGCGGAAACCAACGGTACGACACGAAAATCGAGACGAGGCACGGAAAACGAGAAAATCAGCACAGTTAGCCGCAGATCAATTCGCGGCCAAGGACGGAACTCGAGGCAGCACAGGACTCGAAGCGCACGGGACTCGAGCGCGGCTGGGGGGAGAACCAAGGGCCAGCCGCAGATCTATCTGCGGCCAGCCGCAGATCTATCTGCGGCCAGCCGCAGATCTATCTGCGGCCAGCCGCAGATAGATCTGCGGCTGCCCTTGGCAGTGCTATATTAGGCCAGTTCGCATACAGGAAGAAAGGAGGAGGAATTCAGCAGCAGCAGCAGCTCGGAAATAAGGAGAAAACAGCAGCAAAACAAGAGCCATTAGGAGAGAAAAAGAGTGAAAAGAGTGAGGAATTGTACTAATTTTGTGAGATTATATCTCATATTTTCTACTCTACTCAATACACAAATTCATACATATTGTGGGGATTAATTGCAAGGTGAAAACCCTTTGTTCTTAGCATTTTGTTATACCATTTTGTTGATCTTTTGGTCATCCGAATCACCTTAAATGTAGTTTTTTCTTATATGTTATTGTGAAGCCATGGGTGAGGGACTATTAGTGAGGGTCTCATCGGAATGAAATTCCCCCTAATAGCCCGATGATATCCGTTTGGTGCAAATCTTAGCTATTATGGTATGGTATCATTCATAGTGTATTTCGATCGTCATTGTAAGATATCCTAGAGTGTTAGGCATCCCGTTGTTGTTTATTTTCGTTATATCCATTTGGTGGTTGTGCAATAAGTTCGGATGTGAGCCTAGGAATGCGACCCCGTGGTCCAAATCCGATGACGGACATCTTTGAATGTATGTAATCGGGTGGATGTATCCGTTATTGTAAATATGTAATCGTCGGGCCTTAAAACGACGCCAAGGCGATAATCGTGTTTAAGGCCCCGGAATAGTGAAACTTGTGATTGTGGGCGTTTGGGGTTATTTTGATGGCTTACATGCCCATGAATAGCCCCGACGCGTGTTTATGCTTGATTGGATTTTGTGATACGAAAAAATGATTTCAAAGATTAAACGATGAAGGTTTTTCCTTAAAATCAAGCAAACTAGGAGGTTAGCATCACGTAGCTAAAAATTTGGAGGTGTTAATGAATGTCGATTTCTATTAAACGAGAAGGCTAAAGAAAGTCGTTTTCAAATGGTTTTATAAAAATAAAACAACGTTTTATTAAATCTTGGTGCGTAGGGTGAAAGATATCCTAGAAGTTGCTCATCATTTTATGAAAGCAATGTATAGATTTCGATTCCTATTTTTACGAAGGTTTAAAACTCTTTTTTGCCAAAACGACACTTAAGGAAAATCTCATAGTTTTGCCAACTAAAATCAACCCTTTCTCGCAAAGCTTTCTCGTTTAAGCCGATGGACATTCTAAGGCATTCTCAAAAGAAAAACACAATTTTCCCTAATAATCCAAATGATGCTTTAATGCAAACTCATCACAACATTTACATAGGCACACACACACACACGCGCACACACACATTTCATGAATTAAAGGATAGGAAAGCATCAAGATTGCGGTAACCGTGCTTCACGGAAGTCGAGGGGTGCCTAACACCTTCCCCTCACTTAAGCAAGCCCCCGAACTCTATGAATCTCGATTCGCAGACCAATTAATTCGGAGTCACATATGAGCCAGCGATTTATAAAAAACGAAAACTCGGATGAGTTGGTACATCCATTTCAAATATACCAACTGGCGACTCTGGTTAAATTGGCTCATCATAAAAACAATCTTTAAAAACCCCGTCGACATTAATGCCGACCCTTTTCCAAAAAAATCATCTAATAAAAAGGCTAAAATTGGAAAGGGTTACAACCCCCGCGTTAAGCGATTCCTACCGGCGTCGACAATGTGCTTAAAGGTTATGTAATAACCTAAATTATGTGTTTGCAATATTTATAAGTGTGGTTACTATTTGGTAGGAGTTATTAAAATGATTTCGGAGAAAAATCGCTAAAATTCTATTTGTGGGTTACTATTCGCGCGGACACTATTCGCCCCAAAAATGTATTTTTCGTTTATTTCGAATTTTCTAATTTTTGTCATGGTGTTAATGTGATGGGTTAATAATCCAAGTGTTGGATTTTATTTTAGCCAAATTGGGATTTAATTAGAAGCCCCAAATTGCTTAAGGGTGGCCCAAACCCATGGAGCGACCCAAGACCCAACCCCATGACCCGTAACCCATGACCCATGAGGGAAATGGGTTACAAATCAGCTGAACATTGGAGAAGGAAGGAGTATACGAAATGAAGAATGAGGAGAGAAGGAGCAAAAGGAATAAGAACATTTGGGAGAAGTAAATTCCTGCATTTGGCAAAGGAAAAGTGATGAAGAAGAATTGGGGAGAAGGAGAGGGGAGTTACCCACACATTGGAGGAGCCAATTCCATCTTCCCATACATGGGGAGCTGATCATGCTAAGCATGCTCAGCCATTCCTTCCTCAAGCTGAGCTCAATTCATCCTCCTATAAGTACCAACCCTTGCTTGCCTTCCATCCTTTGTTCATTGCTAAGTTAGAGCTGAAAATTATGAGAGTTGTGAGAGTTGTGAGTATTGAGCGTACGGGTGAATGGGAGAAGGAGAAGAGAGGAACTTGTAGCTGTAATCAATCCCACTTTCATCCTAGAAAGAGCTTCACGAGGTTAGTAGTTTAAAGCCTAGCTCATTTCCATTGTTGTTTCAATTTTAAGTTGATATTGCTTGCTTTGTGGGAATATATGTTGCTGAAATTGCTTTGATTGGCTCATGAACATGTATGAATGTTGTTAACTCTTTAAAAGCCTTGTTATAATCAATGAAAGTGGAACAATGAATGAGAATCAAACCTATGCATAAGGAATCAAGAATGGACATTAATGGACTGTTGGACATTGTGGACTGTTTTGGACAATTTAGGTAGTTTGATGAAAATTTAGTTTATGGTTGGTTGTGTACTTGTTTGTGTATGCCTATAATGTGTTATAAAGTTTTGGGTAATGATTTCATTTGGAAATCTGGACTAGAGCATAATTAAACTCTACTCCAATATGAGTTTGTAAGTTATGCCCACAAACCGTTTGATTTAATGTCCAAGAGAAGAATTTCTCTAAAAACTTGAGAACTAGGTGATGTTTTATTAATGAAAGGATGTTATGTTTCTTAGCTTAGCAATAGAAGCATGTCTTAAGTCATACAATCTTGTTATATGATAGCTAAGAAGCAAAGAGGAAGAATGTATTAGCCTAACTCTGAGTTTCGCTGAAATCTAGTCGGATTAATCTCTTTGGAGCCATTATTTCTATTTATTAAAGTGTCTATAAGATTATGAATCCATGGGGGTTTTGTAGTTCATCTTTTAAGCTTTCCGTAGCCTCCGAAACGGCCTAATTCTGACTTAAAATGAAGAAGTTATGAGGTTTTTTGTAAAAGAGCAAAAACAGAGCATGCTGGCAATTGGCACCTAGAGCACACTGCCGGTTGGGCGCGCCCCGCGCCCACCATAAGGCTAAATGGGCGCGCCCCGCGCTAGAGCAACAGTTGGCTGGACAGCTTCGACCTACTTTAGTAAAACATACATAACTTTCTCATACGAACTCCGATTGGGATGATTCAAGATGATCCGGAAAGCTTAGAGATAGACCTACAACTTCAATTTATTAGAATTATAATTTACTACATGGATCAAATTCTAAATTTGTCATTTTTAGGACTATTGTGCATTAGAAGGCAAACAGAGGGCGTCGTACATGCACGTATGTAACGTGTAATGCGTCCGACGCTAAAAGATGTTGTTCTAAGTTCTAAAACTTGAACATTATGGTTTATAATGACCTTTAGAGTTAGTAAATGATGAACTAGACAAGTGTATGAGCATGATAAACTTATGCAAATGAGGCAAATCGAGTGTGCGTTGTGCAAACTGTTGTCCGATTTGTATATGAACAATTTACGCGCAAGTATACGCGGTCAACAAGTAATAAAGAGTAAGTAAAGTATCGATCCCACGAGGAATTGTTACTAGTCTTTTTCAAGTATTAACCTTTTATCATTTCAATCTTATTTAAACAAACGATAATTGTTTTTGTTGTTTTGTATTAATGAAGTTGACAAATAATCAAAGAACTATGGAAAGCTTTAATATAATGAAATATAATATTAACAAGTCTAAGATCACAATTTCCCCCAATACTTCACTTGAATATCCTAACTCTCTCTTTTCAACTAGTTAAATCACAAGAATTATTATCCGAGAATTTACAAGTATATACAAGCCTCTCTCGATGGTCAAATACGTATTTCCCAATGCGGTGTATAAATATCTCTATTCTACACACTAGCAAGAATCCAATATCAAGAATAATCAACAAGACACGTGTCACCAAATCTCATTAATCACCCTATCAATTACCAACTTTCGCAATGGAAATCATTAAGCATGATTCTCAAATGGATACATGTGGTATTTAGGTATATGTCTATCCTAAATACAATCAAATTATCCATTCATGAGGGTAATAAATAAAACACACGTCACTTAATTTCATAAATTACCCATGGGAATATCTAATTTTCACATGATATCATAACAAGGTCTCAACCTATACTTCCTCTCTCAATTCCATATAAGTTCCCAAGGTAATTACTAGCTAGGCAATTAATCCATAAAGCATAAATTATGATACCCAATTCACAAATGAATAACCAATATCCAAGAGAGAGCATTCAATTCAAACTACATATTGGGTTCCATTGAAATCTTAGAAAATTAGCTCTAGTTCATGGTAGCTACAAATAACATCAAACACAAGGTATTCATCATGAAATAGAGATACAAATTCAAAGGAAAGCTAAAAATGAATAAACTCCCTTTTGAGATGTTCATCAATTGCTTGCTTGGTTGTTGTCAATCTCTAGCTTCTCCTCTTCCTTTAGCACTCCTTTCTTCAATTGCTCCTTAACTTGTTGCTGGAAAGTCCTTGAATTGCAAAGCTCAAGCTCTTCTTGGTGATGAAATTTGTAGCTCCCCCTCTCTAGAACTCACTTTCTAACCCTAACTAAATCTAGGTTTTTGCTCCCTTTGAATGTGTTTCTTCAATACCTAGAGTGCTCCTATTAATGTGTGGAACTCTTAATTTCGAGCCCCTCATCAGTATGTAAACCCCCTGGATGCCCTAACCTAGCTTAGCCATCAAAAATGACCAAAAACCCCAAAAAATCTGCTGCTGTCCGCGACGAGCTCGCCCCGGCGAGCTTTTTGGCCTAAGTTTTCTCGCCGCGGCGAGCTCTCGCCGCGGCGAGGAATTTGTGTAGGAAATTCCCGCCCCGGCGAGCTCCAGTAAAATAACCATAACTTCTTCGTCCGAACTCGGATTAAGGCGATTAAATAGGCTATGGAAATCTAAGAAGTAGCTCTACAACTTTCATAACTGGAGTTTGACGAGTAAATGGCCGGAGAAAGGTTCAAATTGAGCCCGAAGCAACTGCTGTGTAAAAGTCATGCAAAATCCGATGGTAAAATGACCATAACTCTCTCATACTAACTTCAAATTGGATGATTCAAGATGCTCTGGAAAGCTAAGACAAAGATCTACAACTTTCATTCTTTGCGTTTTGAGAGATTCGGATTGCATCATGGGTCAAATGGAGAAACAAGCAGCGGCAATGCTAGATTCAAGCCAAAAACGCATCGATCCAAAGGGCCTTTGTTTCAATACCTACAAAACAACGTTAAAACACATAAAAGCACACAAATACATATAAAAGTAATACGAAACTACATTACACAACAATAAGATGAAAACACATAAAACCAAACGAAATAGCTAAAGACTTACAAATTATTAAGGCTAAAAGTACCCAATTTGTGTATATAAAACACACTCATCAAATACCCCCAAACTTAAACCTTTGCTTGTCCTCAAGCAAAACACACAAACTATAAAAATTAAACATTTCTAAATAAAAACTATCTTGAGCAATGAGTTAATAAGCTAACCAATGGTCTCAAAGCATAAACACAATAAAACTCAAGGAAACTTTCAAAGCGTTGCAAGTTTAGATTTACAATTAGCTAGTCATAGCTCGCTTTAGGTCCTTTCCGTGTGTGTGTGTACTCAATAGCACTAAACCAATTAAGCTCGGATAAAACTATGCAACCACATTACCTTATGAAATAATCAAAATAAACCCTAAAACAACATGCTTAACACACCACTCAATACAAAGGTATACAAATCACAATTTCCAAAAATTTGAAATCAAAAGACTCTAGGTAAGTGCATTTTATGCTCCATCTTATCCTAAGTCCACTCTTGTGGGTGAGTGCGTTTTACGCTCCATCTCAACTCAACACAAGATTTGATATAAAAAAACTTTCTTTCTTTTGTCACAATTATAAGAGAGTGCGTTTTTACGCTCTATCTCTCCTACGCATGTGTCCATGAGTGAGTGCGTTTTACGCTCCATCTCACTCACCACATGACTAACAAATCAAACATAACAAATTTTGGACACCTTGCTTCGAGTGATGTTTAAACGAGTTCTAGAGTTTATAGATATTTTTCACAAGCATTCGGTTATAAAAGCCTTCTCTAAGCATACAACTAGCTCAATACTCATGGGTATGTGCAAAAGAGTGAAAGGACGCATAAGCAACACAATAACCAACAATAACAATTAAGCACAAAGACTAAGCAACATTTATCCATTTTCCATGAGTTAGAAACTATTCAATCAAGTTCTTATCATAGACCGTGGATTATAGTTCAAATCAAATTAAAACAACGCTCAAGAGACACATCCTAAAAATAAATGAATTTTTTTTTTTGAACAAAAACACATAACTTAAATCATATAAAAACTAAATTAAAAACACACAAATACGAAGTACTACCCCCAAACTTAAACTTGACATTGTCCGCAATGTCTGAAATAGGGAAAAAAATAAAATAGAAGACTTCCCTGAGAACGTGTCAAGCGCTATTAATATCATCTTTCAAGTCCCCTAAGTTGGGAGCGCACACCAATTTGCTTAGTATTCGGTATCTGAAAGCAATTGACTAAAGAAATTAAAATGCAATTAAACAAACTAAAAAGCAATTGAAAAAAATCAAAATCAAAACAATAAAATTGGGTTGCCTCCCAAGAAGCGCTTGTTTTAAAGTCTTCGGCCTGACTAACTCCCTACTTTTATCCAATTCCCCTTCGATAATTGAGGAACCCACCATCCATTGATAACCATGTAATATTTGAGGGCTTCTCCTCAGTAAGGGTCATTATTTCAAGTTCACCGAGCTTGTTTCTGTTCGATACATTCTCATTTATGCACTGCACAATGCTAGGTGATTGTTCCACTGTGTCTATGGATGGAATGTTGAATTGAAGCTCTACAAACACAATAGAACTATCGGTTTTCTCCTCATGGACCTCTACGTCCTCACACCATGGTTCCACATTCATACTAGCTCTATCGTCACATAGAGCCTCGCCTAAGAAATGACTACCAAGTGGACACGGTATTGCAAAACTGCCCGAATCCTTGAGCTTTGGTGGAGAAGGCACTTGGGGCACTAACACAATTGACTCATCTTCGTTTGAACTCATACAAATCTCTTCGTCGATTGTGTTAACCTTATCCCCAATTGTCTCCTCTATTTCTATCTCTTGTGGCTCATCCAGTTGCAGATTTGACATGGGCTCACCATAAGTTTCAGAATCCATGTCATTACACCAATTGTTTTGAGGATAGTTGTTTAAAGCATTGAACATTTGATCAATCTGATTCTGAAGATTTTGAATTGATAGGTCTTGACTTTTCAACATCTCCTCCTTCGAAGTCATGATCATGGTTACAAGTTCCTCAAAGTTTGACATCTTCTCTTCTTGAATAGGTGGTGGACATGAGAATTCCGGTGCAAAAGCTGGACTTGGAGCATAACATTGATCATCATAATTGTAGCTCCATGTAGAATCCGGGTGATACCCCCAATCTTGGTGATAATCGGGATAAGCATAGTTATTGAGGTAATCACCACCGTAATGTACCGGTCCAAAACTGACGGTGCATTGATGACTCAGATGATTGTCAGCACAATAATCACAAATAATTGTTATACCTTGAGTTCTCTCTGCTACTAAGGCATCCAACTTCCTCGATAGTGTTTCAAATTATGTTGACAATGCAGAGAGTGCAGTGAGTCCATCAATCCCAGTTTCCCTTGGTTGAGTCATACTCATGTACGGCCATTGATAAGCAAAATCATCCATGGTGTACCTCGTGAAGCATCAAAACAGAAAAATGTTAAAATAAAGTAAAAATAAATTTATATACAAGTTTAAATTTTGATCAATTTGATTATAACTAATATTGGAAAAACACTAGAAAAATAATTCCCCGGCAACGGCGCCAAAAACTTGTTGTCCGATTTGTATATGAACAATTTACGCGCAAGTATACGCGGTCAACAAGTAATAAAGAGTAAGTAAAGTATCGATCCCACGAGAAATTGTTACTAGTCTTTTTCAAGTATTAACCTTTTATCATTTCAATCTTATTTAAACAAACGATAATTGTTTTTGTTGTTTTGTATTAATGAAGTTGACAAATAATCAAAGAACTATGGAAAGCTTTAATATAATGAAATCTAATATTAACAAGTCTAAGATCACAATTTCCCCCAATACTTCACTTGAATATCCTAACTCTCTCTTTTCAACTAGTTAAATCACAAGAATTATTATCCGAGAATTTACAAGTATATACAAGCCTCTCTCGATGGTCAAATACGTATTTCCCAATGCGGTGTATAAATATCTCTATTCTACACACTAGCAAGAATCCAATATCAAGAATAATCAACAAGACACGTGTCACCAAATCTCATTAATCACCCTATCAATTACCAACTTTCGCAATGGAAATCATTAAGCATGATTCTCAAATGGATACATGTGGTATTTAGGTATATGTCTATCCTAAATACAATCAAATTATCCATTCATGAGGGTAATAAATAAAACACACGTCACTTAATTTCATAAATTACCCATGGGAATATCTAATTTTCACATGATATCATAACAAGGTCTCAACCTATACTTCCTCTCTCAATTCCATATAAGTTCCCAAGGTAATTACTAGCTAGGCAATTAATCCATAAAGCATAAATTATGATACCCAATTCACAAATGAATAACCAATATCCAAGAGAGAGCATTCAATTCAAACTACATATTGGGTTCCATTGAAATCTTAGAAAATTAGCTCTAGTTCATGGTAGCTACAAATAACATCAAACACAAGGTATTCATCATGAAATAGAGATACAAATTCAAAGGAAAGCTAAAAATGAATAAACTCCCTTTTGAGATGTTCATCAATTGCTTGCTTGGTTGTTGTCAATCTCTAGCTTCTCCTCTTCCTTTAGCACTCCTTTCTTCAATTGCTCCTTAACTTGTTGCTGGAAAGTCCTTGAATTGCAAAGCTCAAGCTCTTCTTGGTGATGAAATTTGTAGCTCCCCCTCTCTAGAACTCACTTTCTAACCCTAACTAAATCTAGGTTTTGCTCCCTTTGAATGTGTTTCTTCAATACCTAGAGTGCTCCTATTAATGTGTGGAACTCTTAATTTCGAGCCCCTCATCAGTATGTAAACCCCCTGGATGCCCTAACCTAGCTTAGCCATCAAAAATGACCAAAAACCCCAAAAAATCTGCTGCTGTCCGCGACGAGCTCGCCCCGGCGAGCTTTTTGGCCTAAGTTTTCTCGCCGCGGCGAGCTCTCGCCGCGGCGAGGAATTTGTGTAGGAAATTCCCGCCCCGGCGAGCTCCAGTAAAATAACCATAACTTCTTCGTCCGAACTCGGATTAAGGCGATTAAATAGGCTATGGAAATCTAAGAAGTAGCTCTACAACTTTCATAACTGGAGTTTGACGAGTAAATGGCCGGAGAAAGGTTCAAATTGAGCCCGAAGCAACTGCTGTGTAAAAGTCATGCAAAATCCGATGGTAAAATGACCATAACTCTCTCATACTAACTTCAAATTGGATGATTCAAGATGCTCTGGAAAGCTAAGACAAAGATCTACAACTTTCATTCTTTGCGTTTTGAGAGATTCGGATTGCATCATGGGTCAAATGGAGAAACAAGCAGCGGAAATGCTAGATTCAAGCCAAAAACGCATCGATCCAAAGGGCATTTGTTTCAATACCTACAAAACAACGTTAAAACACATAAAAGTACACAAATACATATAAAAGTAATACGAAACTACATTACACAACAATAAGATGAAAACACATAAAACCAAACGAAATAGCTAAAGACTTACAAATTATTAAGGCTAAAAGTACCCAATTTATGTATATAAAACACACTCATCACAAACGCCGAAACCTCGTATCAAGTGTGTGTAACCTTATTTGCTATTATGTTTCTAATTAGAATGAAACCTTATTGAGTAATGTAAACCAATATTTGACATCAATTATGTGGCTAATTGGTATGTGGATATGTACTTAAATGTGTAGGACTTTTGAAGGACGATTAACGTCGAGTTATTAGCAAGCGCTTAAGGCAAGTTATTCTTTAACCCTTGTCTAACCCTTGTGTTAGGCAAGTTCTCTAACTTCGTTCATTTTCGGTATTGAATGCAAGTTTCTTATCTTATACAAAAGACGTATATTGTGCAGGTTTTCTAATTCTTGTTTAAATTGGTATTGAACAAATATTCTATATTTTCCTAAATTACACCAATGTGGTGTATTGAGCAAGTTTTCTAATCCTTGTCTAATCCTCGTGCTAGGCAAGCTTATCAACTTCATTCGATTATATTCTTACGGATGCTATTTAATGTTCAAAGTTCATATTTACGCAATAAATATATATTATTGCGTGAATTCCATACTTATGCAAATCTTTCATATTTGCACAAGCGTTCAAGATATGTTATTGACATAAACTGTTAAAGCTTTTAAGTTCACATTATGCATGAACTGTTTACGAAGAGTGTCAATGCCATTTGATTCGGCTAGACTAATGACCATGATTTAGAAAGCTATCCAAACCAATTGTTTTGGTGCGGACTCTTTGCAGAGATGAACAACCCTCATAGTAGGGAAAAATATATTTTTAGTCGGGGAACCGACACGCGCGTAAGTAGAATGTTTGAGGCTTATGCATAACGCTGGGTATTTTAGGCTGATCACCTATTGTACCTGTAACTGTTGTTTTGGAGTTAATAGTGTAATACTGTTAATTCTAATAAAAGGTAAGTGCCACGGTGGCCACTCAGTGCTTCCTGCAATTGACACAATTTGGAATCCTTGAATTCATTTGATATTCATCTAGTCCATAGTGACTCCTCAGTGATAGTAGAGATTTGTATTAAAACTTGAGAAATCTTACTTTTGATTATGCATTATCCTTATTGTTATACTTGCTGGGCAAACTTGTTGCTCACCCTTGCTTTCCTTAAAACATTTCAGTGGCTACCCATAGAGGCGAGAGCTCGGGAAAGGATAAAGGCAAAGGCAAAGCCACGAATTAGCTTTGTCCCACTATGTTATGATTATGCTATGTTTTAAGACTCGTTTAGAAATTATGTATTAAGTTATGTCACGTATTCAGACTTATGTATTAGACCTTTTATATTATGTTATGTCAGGTATTTGTATTGGTATCGAGACTTGGGACGAGAGTATTTATGTTATATCAATGTAAATATTTCTATCATTCCACAATTAGTTGTTAATAGTATTTGTTTGAGTTTCATAGTGATGTACCGAATTCGAGGTTAAAGCAACTCGGATTTGGGGGCGTCACAGATCAGTTCGCGAGGCTGAATCCTGGAGGACCACCTATCCCCTTCCCAGTACCCCAACGACTTCCCCCCTATCCACCATCTGATGCTGAGGTTGAGGATATCAACCAACCATGATCAGGGGAGTCCTCAGTTTTACATTTTGCACTCTTTAGACAATGAGGACATTATCCATTTTAAGTTTGGGGGTGGTTTTGCTATTGGTTTTGCTTTTTGCTATTTAGTAGTCGTTCCTTGTACTTCAGTTGGTTTCAGTTGGCTTAATGCTTTAGCATGGTAGTTATAGTTAGTATGCAGGTTTTCAAGTTTAAAGACAGTTTGAAGAATGGTTTTTATTGAAAATAATCATGTGAAATATCATCAAAATGACTTTTCTTGCTATGAATGCTTATTTCTATTAATGTCATTTGTTGATGATCATTGAACATATTCATAATCTATTTTTCCTTTTGATTTTTGGTTTCTCAGCATTATGTAGATCTGCATTTAGAATCCTATGAGCAGTGTATTTAAGGAAAGCCGATGATGACTTGGTAATCACTGTTTTAATATCTTATGCACCTTGGATCTGAATTGCTATATTAGAAATGCTTACTCGTGCCGATTTCTCTTGAATTTTTAACCCTTGGAGTTCCTAATGCACATGGTATTGTTGTGGTTACGTGAGATTTTATATTCAACTCGTTGAAACTGTTGCTCATTAAAAGATAGGATAGTTCATTCTAAAAAAAAAAAAAAATTATTTATGCTTATTTACTGCTTCGATGTCTATCTTGAATGCTGGTTATAATTGAAAATGAAAGATAGACAGATATGAGCAAATCTTGACTAGTTTGTCTTTGTGGCCTTTGTCATTCGAACAAGTAAGCCCGTTGGAGCGTTTCTACGCTTGATGCCCTAAAACCATCTGGTTTGGGAGTCGTCGGTGGAAAGTTTGCTACATGGGTGAAATTGAAAACCCTAATGAGGATAGACATTGCACAGGTCTAGATGTTAATAAAATATCATCGAGATGGAGCGTAAAACGCACTCGGTGATAGTTATAGAATCTAGCTAAATGGTATGTGAATATAGAGTCTAGTGAGCATGATAGTTGCTAACAGCTTGGCTATTAACTGTTTTATCTTCTTTTGAGCAATGTAGTTCTTGGATTGAATTGTAATCAGTGCGTGCTCTAACAGTCCTACCACACACACACACTTAAGGGTTAAACATTTGGCGAAATTGTTGTGAGTTTCATTTCTGATAATCATTTGGTTAGGAGGTTGTTGTGGACTTGTTTTTAAATGTTGAGGCTGAATGCTCCTTATCCTGACTGCTCTAGCGTAGAAATCTTGCATTTATATTCATATACTTGTGGCATTGTGTGTTTTTTTTTTCATTTCCTTTGTTTTGCTTGAGGACAAGCAAAGTCTTAAGTTTGGGGGTATTTGATGAGTGGGTTTTATACCTACGAATTAGATATTTTCTAGGCCCAATTCTCGGCTATCTTTAAGCATTTATAGCACCATTTCACTAGTTATTTCATTATTGTATAGGAAGCGACACTAAGTAGAAAATTGTGGAATTGTGGAACTTTTGGAGGAAAATGTCAAGTACCAGCAGTAAGCTCCATCGCCGGGGCGACAACTTTAGGGTCATTTTCAGCGCCGGGGCGACGCCATCGCCGAGGCGACGTTACTAAGGCAAATTCTATCGCCGGGGCGACGTTGTCGCCGGGGCGGCACGTCACAATGCATTTTTGTCGCCGGGGCGACAGGTCGGGACAAGAAATATGGATGGCGTTTGTCACATCTACTGGTAGTGGAGTTTCAGTGGAGCAAATTCGGGAGCATAATGGAGTGGGAAGGAGAGAGAGTAATCGGATTAGTAGCCATCCAGGGAGTGGAGATTGGATTATTGAAGCTTTGCTACACAATTTGGAGGCTAGGGTTTGAGAGAAAAAGAAGAAGAACAAAGGAACAAAGGTAGTAATCATCTGAATTTCATCAACTCAAGGAGGCTAGGAGCACGAAATAGGAAGCAAGAGCAACTCAAGAAGATCTACACCACACCAATTCGGGATTCTCATCACAAAAGGGGTGTTTCTTCATATGTTGTAGTTCTTATTTCTTATTTTGTTATTCCAAACCATGTACTATAATCAGATTATCATGTTGTTGAAATTGAATATGAGCTAAACTCTTCATTGTAAGATTGCAATGGAACCCAACTTGTAGTTTAAATTGAATGCTCTCTCTTTGATTGGTAGTTAGTCATTACATGAATTGGAGTTCATAATCTTTGCTTTAGGATTAATTGCTTGGCCCGTAATTACCTTGGTAACTTATATGGAATTGAGAGAGGAAGTGTAAGTTGAGACCTAGTTATGAACTCATGTGAAAGTTAGATATTTTTTATAGATAATGTATGAGATTATGTGACGTGAGTCTTATGTATTACTCTTGAGGATTGATAATTTGATTTTATTTAGGATAGACATATACCTAAATACCACATGTATCCATTTGAGAATCATGCTTAATGATTTCTATTGTGAAAGTTGGTAATTGATAGAATGGTTAATGGGATTTTACGTGACATGTGTCTTATTAATTGTTCTTGATATGAGATTCTTGCTTATAGAATAGAAATATATCTACACACCACAATAGGAAATACGTATTCGACCATCGAGAGAGGCTTATATATACTTGTGATTTCTCGGATAGCAATTCTTATGTTCTAATTTACCAAACAAGAGAGAGTATGACGTTTAAATGAAGAGTTGGGGGATATTATAATCTTAGACCTTTTTATCTTGAACTTTATCCGTGTTAGTAAAACCTTGTTTTCTAAATTGCCCTTATTTTAGTTTTAATCAACAATAAACACAAACCATATTGTCATTGTTTAAATTGGATTGATTTTACATGCGATTGATATTTGGTAATTATTTAACATAATTGCCCGTGGGTTCGACACTTTACTTATCTTATATTACTTGTGGACCGCGTATACTTACGCGTGTTTTATTGATTGCGAAAGCCAGCAACAACTACTTCCTTTCTTCGGGAAGTCTTTGATCTAATGCTCCACTGATCCATAAGAATAACATCCACGGTTCTTGTTCGGGTTTGTGCAGTTTGGTGCCATGTGCCCCTCCTGGCCGCAATTGTAACAGATATTGCACCCTTTCCAACACTCTCCCTTGTGATTTTTCCCACATTTGGAACACGCTTCAATCCTCTTCTTAAATCCTCCCTGATTATTCCCTGTCTGATTAGTGTTGGTGTTGTTGCTGTTGCCACCATCCCATTTTCTCTTTCCCGAATTGCTTCCACCGCTACTGCTACCTCCCCGATAGTCTCCTCCACCCTTCTTATTCTTCTTGTGTTGATTCAGGGCCTCAATCCCTCCTTCAGCGATGATGTCCTTTTCCAGTACTGCACTAAAGATTTCAATCTGAAGAACAGCTACCTTGTTATACAACCACGGTTTCAGCTCTTGTTTAAACCTTTGCGCCTTCAGCTATTCAGTACTTACTTGAAGCGGTGCAAAACGTGCAAGTTCATTGAATTTGGCGGCGTACTGAGCCACCGTCATGTCCCCCTGCTTCAGCTCCAAGAATTTTAGTACCATTTGTCTTTCCATGCTCTTTGGGAAATAATTCTCGAAAAATAATTCCTTGAACTTGTCCCACGGTATCACTCATTCGTCTGCTCGTTGTTGGTTAGCCTCCCACCAATAATTTGCTTCTCCTTTCATCATATAGGTGGCGAATACCGTTTTCTGGTTATCCCCCACGCGTGCAATAATGAAAGCCTTCTCCATTTCCTTCACCCAAGACTGGGCTTCAATCGGATCAGTCGTTCCCCTGAACTCCGGGGGTCCTACGCTTTTGAAGTCTTTGAAACTTGTTATAGGTGCTGCCGGTGGGTTGGGATTCGCGGGTCCCACATTTCTCCTTTCCATTCTCTCCAATATATCCGCTAACCACTGCATGGGGTCCGTCGGACCTCCTTCATTGTTAACCGATCCCTCAGGTGTTGCTGGGGGTGGTACGTTACGTCTGGACAGCATTCTCTGCTAAACGTAAGAAAGCTTAATGTCATCATCTCATCATATTACGAGAATACCTATCATGAGTACTACAAGTAGACAACAAGGCGGCACACTCTATTAGCAACTCGTAACGAAATATAGCTTCATTTAAGGAATGTAAATAGCCGTCATAACTCTCTAGGACGCGCCTATCTAGGATTGCCCTAAAACTCTACATGAGTTTGATCTACTTTTATTCTCTATACGCTTCCTAAGGTTATAGCCTAAAGACCTCTCACTAAAGGTTTATAACCTAAAGTTCTGATACCAACCTGTGACGCCCCCAAATCCGGATCACCTGAACCGCGGACTTGGTTCGTCACTATCTAATACATACGTCATACAATTGATAACTTACAGCGGAAATAAAGGAATATTTATATTGATATAACATAAATAATCCTGTCCCAAGTCTCGAAACCAAAACTTCTACAAAACGTAACTTAATACATAAGGGTAATTAAGTCTTAATACATCACAAAGGTCAACGAGTCTTAATACATAATCAAAATGGTAATCTTAACAGTACGAAGCTAATCAGTAGCTATGCCTTTGTCTTTTCCTTCCCTGAGCTTTCACCACGAGCTCCACTAACTAAAATATTTTAAGGAAATCAAGGGTGAGCAACAAATTTGCTCAGCAAGTATGATAACAATAAACGTGAATCGTCACATGAATACTTTATAGCTTACAAGAATCAAGAGATTAAAAGATAGCTCAAGAACTTACACAATTTCTATGAATGATCTCTTTAACACAATTGTAGGGCCTCTATGGACCGAATGATTTCAATGTTCCCAAATGGAGGAAATATTCTATACTGAGTGGTCATCATGACACTGAACTTTTACTAGAATCACTAGAAATTCATCTGATAACCCAACATACTAATACAATAAGTGATCAGCCTAATGTACCCGGTGTTATGCATAACCTCTTTTACATACTATTCGCACGCGTGTCGGTTCCCCGACATACATACTGTTTCCCCTGCTATGAGGGTTGTTCATCTCAGCTTTACATAGGAATCTAAACCAAACAATTTGATCGGATAGCTTTACTTAACAACAATGATGATTAAACATACGTCTAGCCGAAACAATTAGCTTTGGCATCTATCTTATGCAGTTCTTGGAATATAGAATTTGAAAACTTGAATAGCATGTGTCGAAGCATAGTTAAATAACGTGAACGAATATCAGTTCATTCTAAGAGTACTTGCAATACAACAAAGATTCAAGTAAAGGAACCTGTTCAGAATATCTTGAATAAGATAAGAAACTCGCTTAATGGAGTAATACTTGCAAACAATATACAACATTTGTATGAAATATGAAACTTGCTCAAATAAAAATAGTTGAGTAAGGAACTTGCAATAATATAGAATGATTTCTCAATCAATAATTAACTCGCACAATAGAACTTGCCCAACACAAGGGTTAGACAAGGGTTAAAGAAAGAAACTTGCAGTAAAATAGACTACTTATCCAATTATAACTTGAGTAAGATAGAACTTTCTTAGTAAATAACTTGAATAAAGTTAAGAGAACTTGTATTCAATATATAGAAAAAATGAAGTTAGGGAACTTGCCCAACACAAGGGTTAGACAAGCGTTAAGAAAGAAACTTGCCTGGTGCGTTTGCTATAATATTACAACACACGCTCCTTAATATCCTACACAATTAAGTACATATTCACATAATAATTAGTCACATACCGAAAACCAAATAATGACTTATACTAATCTATAATGTCCCATCATATTAGAAACAAGATATTAAACAAGATTATACATACAAGTTACGGTGTTACGACGCTTGCACGTCCGTACGCCAACCTTGCCTATTCGAACGCCCAAGTGACACGCAATTGCGTACGCCTAGCACGCCCATTTGATATATCTAATACCTATTGGCTAATCCTAAGTATCATTAAAATTCATAACATTCATGTTTTAGAACTTAGAATAACATCTTATAGTGTTGGAAGCATCACACGTTGCATACGCGTATACCCGACGCCCTCTGATTGTCTCCAATTACACATCAGTCTTAAAGATGGCCAATTTAAGACTTGATCCCGATCTCAAATGTTAAAAATTATTAAATGAAAGTTGTAGGCCTATTCGTCCTCATTCCGGATCATCTTGAATCATCCAAAACGAAGTTCGTACGAGAAAGTTATGTCCGTTTTACTAAAGGACGTCAAAACTGACCTTTACCACCTGAGGCCTAGCGCCCCGGCGCTGAAAACAAGCCTAATACTAGCGCCCCAACACTATATGCAGGAGATTATGGTGCTCATTTGCCCAGCTTTGCGGAATGCTCTGTTTTTTTGGTGTTCTAGACCTATCTTGCTTCCAACCACCATAACTCTTTCTATACACCTTCAAATTGGTCCCTTTCGGACTTTATGGACTCCTAAGACAGAGCTACAACATATCAAAAATTTAGAGCTATCCATTAACATTAACATGTTCAAATCCTTGACCAAAGTATCAACTCATGCTCTATTTTTGTGTTCTTGGTGTTCTTTACTAAAATCAACACCAAATCTTCGTTTTAACACCTTTTTACTCGATTCCAATTGGGTTAGACTCATGACCCTTGGAAGTATAATATCATAACAAAAAACGAATTAAACAAACACAAAATCATAGCTACAAGGTCCTCTAAATCGTCCAAATGTCCAAGTTCATGTCCAAAGTTTATTGTTCTTCATGTTCTTCATCCTCCTTAAGCATAGGTACGAATTTATTGTGTTTTTGTTCTACTTTGATGTTATTAGTGTCTTATATAACCGCTTAACAACATTTACAAGCCAACACAAACAAAAATAATAAGGATCGCTAGAAAATCAATCCACAAGCTCAAGAGCTCAAAAACTAAGAAAACTTGAAAAACTTAACAAGAAATCAAATGGAATGGATTTGATTGGTGTTTACCTCTGTAAATCTTTCCTAGATGATTAATAAGATAGCTAGGCTTGCTTGGCTTGAGTTCTCCTTGCTTGGATTCTCTTCTTCCTCCACCCGTGCCTTCTTCTTCTTCCTCCTTTCGTTTTCCGGCGACTCTTCTTCTTTTCCGGCGACTTTTTCCAGGGACCTTTTCCTTCTTTCTTCTTCCTCTTTGCTGCAGATTTTTCCCTCTCTCTCTCTAACTCTATCTACTGATGGTTTAGGGAAGGAATGAGAGATTGAATGATTTGGGAGAAGTGGAGGGAGTGATTTAGGGAGAAGTAGGAGAAATGGGTTAATGGCTCAATGAGCTTGCCGGCTATGCTCTCCCTCCTTGCATTTGATTGGTCTAAAATTGGGGGTTGGTTCCCTCTTGGAGTAACAAGCCAAAATAAATACCCAAATATACAAAAATATATCCGAAAACTCCCACTTTTGTACCCCATTCGGTAAATAACTCTACCCAAAATTAAAATGGGTATTCCCATAAATTATTGGGACACATAAAAATAATAATTATGGGATTCGTCCATTTATTCGGAACAGTCATATAATATATTTCGGATACCGAATAAAACACGAACGGGCTCAAAATGAAAATCCGACACTTGAAAAAATTATCATTTCGCACACGTGTATTACTGAAATTTATTAAGGTTGAAAAGATGTAAAAATATTATGGCGTGAATAGTGCCTCGGTAAACGTGCCCCATGAATAGTGATTTTGTGATTTTTTGCAAAGTCAATATATTCACCCTAACGACACTACAACACGTAAAATCCAACACATACACATATTCTTGGTTATAACACAACCTTTAAGCACGTAACACATAATAATATAAATAAATATAAAAAATTCATTTTATTCACATAAACTCGGGTTACAAGCAATTTCAAAATTCCCAATCGTTAGACCATTCCTCTCAACCTACGTAATTGGACATGTATACTTCAAGTGAATTGGTAATGGTCTCAATTCCAAGTTAGGAGTCTGCACAATAGAAAGTAACATTTTTTTGGTGAGTAACAGATAATTGAATGGAATAGATTGCATACTTATCTGAAATTTTTGACAAAGAATTGAAAGTAGTATGCACACAAGCCAATCATATTTGATATGATGTAGCATATACTTTGTAATACCCGAGAATTTTGATTAATATTAATATTGACCTTCCTATTAAACTGAATATTTATTCATATATGAGCATACGTGATATGTCCTTTTTGGTAGTGGTGTGATAAAATGATTTCTTGTTGAATTATGAAAGGAGTGATTTAACAAGAAAAGAATTTATTAATGCTATATTAGTTATTAATTATTGTGTGACTAATAATATCTATTAATTTATTTAAGTGTTATTTGCCATGCCACTTGAGGTGTAACCGCGTGATAAGGTGTATATTATTTATAATAAAGTTTCTGCATTCACTTAATAAAATAAAAGAGATGTGTGACATTTAAATGGTATGAACACCCTATGTGACATATTGATGTGTGATATAGACTATTAACTATGTATTTTAATTACATGAGATAATAATTGAAGTGAACCAATAATTGTTAGATAATAATTATTTCAATACTTAAATGTTTATAGATAGATGTGTTATGAAATAATGGAATAATAAGGTATATTGAATATTTGGGTGTTAGCCATTAATTACGTTACACTTTAATTAATGTACATGGATTATATGATATGTGTACATGTGACTCTATTGATGCAATGTTGTAGCATTTCATTATTTAATACATCTTGACCTAAGTTGCTTTTAAATCAAAGTATGCTAATAAGGTTTGTTTGAAAAAATGCCGAGTTTTTGCTCTTGTCCCACAATGAGAGTCACCTTCTTGCCCAAATCCTCATTCACGTGTTTTGCAAAAAGCCTAAGGTTATCCTATTTTTCCTTCTCCTTAGAATCAACCATGGAACCTTAGCTTTATGATGGTGGGAGAAGTGGTCCAAATAGTGCTCCACCACTATTCCACCTGTGACACCCCCAAATCCAGGTACTTAATTCCCACAAATTTGGTGCTCACTATCTCATTCATTCACATTTAACTACCCCTAAATAAGAACAATTAAATAAACTTAAAGAAATCATCTACCCAAAATGGGTTACATCACCAAACTATTAAACAATCAAATCCCAGGTTATCTTAACCTTAATACATCAAATACGGAATAAAACATAATTTAAATAAGTCTTATTACAATCAAACATCAAGTAAATAGCAGGTCTTTAGCTATTTATGCATCTTGCCCTTGCCTTTGCTCGTGGACGGCTCGTCCTGCTTTTCTGGCTTAGCTGCAATGTTTTAGTGCAAGAGTGAGCAAACAATTGCTCACAAGTACGATAACAATAATATTTAAATGAAATGGATTTCAACTGAGGAACAATAGTTTTTTGAATCTCAGTCAATAAATGATCAAAGTCAAAAAGCTCGTTTAAATGTTCGGTTCAAGAAAAAATAGATTTCAAGATTTAGAAATTATATCTGAGGGTCACAAGACCTCGAACTATGTCATAGGATAACAAGTATTTCTACTGTAACCTTTAACAGTCATATAGACTGTGGACCAAACATCACGTACTCAAGGGGATCAGCCCTTTGTACAATGTATTGTGCACAAACATTTTAACGCTGTCGCGTAAGTAATCCCCTATATTAGGGTTGTTCATCTCAGTTTATCGTCTGAATCCGTACCAAAAGGAACTTGGCTTGGAACAAGTATAGAAAATATTCTAAGTCTTTGAAATCACTCATCAACTAAGGACTAGCTGAATCAATAAGGGTTTGCTAGTCTAATTCATCAATAGAGTTCGTTCAATAGAAACTATACTCGAAATTTGAATAATAAACAATGATTGGAATAAATCTTAAGTACGTAACATGATAGTAACCTTGCTTGAATATCAATAAGCTAAGGTCCATAAGCTTGCTCAATATAAATAAACTTGTTTTGAATAAATTAACAAGTTAAAAGGAAAGAACAACTTGCTCAACGTAAAAGAATTGAATTGAGATAAAGAACTTGCCTCAAGTGTAGATTACAAATTTAAGTAATTCACGATCCTTAAACAACCTATACATTAATTATAAAATGGTAACATAATTAGTCACAAGATTAAAAGCATTCTAAGCTTGCTCTTATCCTTTTTATTATAACATCTCATTTAGCAAATCATAATCAACAAGTACTAGTTTAGCAACCATCTAGGAAATTCTTTAGTCATTTAATACATTAATATAATTTTAATTATGCATCATAACTTCCAAGAAACAAAATAAGAATAATAATAATAATTTTTTTTTTACATCAGTGATTCTCGCCGGGGCGAGAAAAACTTAACAAAATCGTCGCTGGGGCGAGGCTGTCGCCGGGGCGAGGCTGTCGCCGGGGCGAAGAATCTAATGAAATTTTGCCGTCGGGGCGTTAGAACCACCGGGGCGATAATCCTAGTTCATTTCTACCGCCGGGGCGGTAGACGTGACTGACACCTTCTACAGGTCGCGAACCAGTGAAAACTTAGGCCAAATTTGGCCAAATTTTCCGAATTCTATCATCCAGTAAACAAATTAAACATACCCAGACATCAAACATGCTAGAAAACAAATACCCAACATGTTTCTAACTAATTTAACCATTATAAAACACATAATCATCCGAGTTAAAACCAAAAATCCTCTGTTAAAACCAAATATCCTCTTTATTTCTAAGAACCTGCTCTTTCCTGTCCACTATCTGAACAGGTATCTCTTCATAGGATAAATATTTTTCAAACTGTATTGGTTCATATTCTATTACATGTTTATAGTCAGACTTATACGGTCGTAGCACCGATATGTGGAAGACATTGTGAATGTGGCCTAACTCAGGAGGTAAAGCTACCTCATAAGCTACCTCACCCACCCGTTTCAACACTTCAAAGGGTCCAATAAACCGCGGACTGAGTTTACCCTTTTTACCAAATCTGATTTTCCCCTTCCAGGGAGATACTTTGAGAAACACAAAACTGCCGACTTCAAATTCGCGATTTCGTCGGTGTTGATCAGCATACTTCTTCTGTCTGTCTTGAGCGACTATTAGTCTGGCTCTTATCACCTTGACAATTTCAGCGGTTTGTTGTACCAACTCGGGTCCCAATAGTCGTCGTTCACCAACCTCATCCCAGCATAATGGAGTTCTGCATTTCCTTCCATATAATGCTTCATAAGGCGGCATGCCGATACTAGCGTGATGACTATTGTTGTAAGCAAACTCGACCAGAGGTAAGTGATCATCCCAGTTGCCTTTAAAATCCATAACGCACGCTCGGAGCATATCCTCCAACGTTTGAATTGTTCTTTCGCTCTGGCCATCGGTTTGAGGATGATAGGTTATACTCATTCTCAACTGTGTCCCCAAACAAGCTTGTAGACTCTTCCAAAACTTTGATGTAAACCGTGGATCTCGATCTGATACTATTGATACTGGAACTCCATGCCTTGAGATAATCTCTTTGACATATAACTTTGCCAGCTGATCCAAAGTGAATCTGATTTTGATCGGCAAGAAATGCGCTGATTTTGTCAATCTGTCAACTATGACCCATATTGCGTCATAACCCTTCTGAGTAGTCGGAAACCCTACCACAAAGTCCATTGTGATATGCTCCCACTTCCATTCGGGTATCTCCAAGGGCTGTAACAAACCACTTGGTCATTGATGCTCCGCTTTGACTCTCTGATAAGTGAGACACTTTGCAACACACTCAACAACCTCTCTTTTCATGTTTGGCCACCAAAAATGTTGACGAAGATCCTGGTACATCTTTGTGCTTCCCGGGTGAACCGAAAATCGTGAACTGTGAGCTTCGTTCAAAATCTCCTCTCTGATTGCCAATACCGACGGTACCCAAATTCTGCCTTCAAATCTCAACAACCCTTCAGTATCGATTTTATATTTAAGCTCTTCTCCCTCAAGCACTCTTTTCCGTATCTCAATACACTCCTCATCCTGGAGTTGCGCTTCCTTGACTTTTTCTACCAAAGTTGGTTGGGTTTCCATCTGGAACAATTTTTCATTAGGCTCTGCCAGACTCTTCACCTCTAACTCCAATTTAGCCATTTCTGCTACGAGCTTCTCTTGATCAGTTAACATAAATAGTTTCTCCCGACCTTTTCTACTCAAAGCGTCGGCAACCACATTAGCCTTTCCCGGATGGTATAGAATTTCACAATCATAATCTTTGATCAATTCTATCCATCTTCTCTGCCGCATATTCAAATCCTTCTGCGTGAAAATATACTTCAGACTCTTATGGTCTGTATATATTTCACACTTCTCCCCATAGAGATAATGCCTCCAGATTTTCAAAGCAAACACCACGACTGCTAACTCCAAATCATGGGTCGGATACCCTTTTTCATAGTCTTTTAGTTGGCGCGATGCATATGCAATAACCTTACCATTCTGCATCAACACACAACCTAGTCCTTTATGTGATGCGTCACTGTACACCACAAAATTTCCTGTATCATCTGGTAAAGATAACACAGGCGCCGAACTTAGTCTCTTCTTTAGTTCTTGGAAACTTTCTTCGCACTTCTCCGTCCAAACAAACTTCACTGATTTTCTTGTTAAATTTGTCAACGGAGTGGCGATTCTAGAGAAATCTTGAATAAAACGTCTGTAGTATCCTGCCAAACCTAGGAAACTCCTTACTTCTGACGGTGTCTTCGGCTGATCCCAGTTCATCACAGCTTCCACTTTAGCTGGATCCACCGAAATCCCGTCTTTATCAATCATATGTCCAAGAAATTGAACACGCTCCAACCAAAATTCGCACTTTGAAAATTTTGCATACAATTTCTCCTTCCTTAACGCCTCCAACGTCACCCTTAAATGTTCCACGTGTTCTTCTTAGGTTTTAGAGTAGACCAGAATATCGTTTATAAATACCACTACAAACTTATCCAAGAATGGTTTGAATACTCTATTCATTAAGTCGATGAATGCTGCAGGCGCATTCGTTAAACCAAATGACATAACCAAAAACTCATAGTGACCATATCTGGTTCGAAACGCCGTCTTTGGTATGTCCTCTTTTCTCACCTTCAACTGATGGTACCCACTTCGTACATCTATCTTCAAAAAATATCTTGCTCCCTTCTGTTGGTCAAACATGTCATCAATCCTTGGTAACAGATACTTGTATTTGATCGTGACCTTGTTCAACTCTCTATAATCAATGCAAAGACGCATCGACCCATCCTTCTTCTTAACAAACAATACCGGCGCTCCCCACGGCGAAACGCTCGGTTGGATATACTTCTTATCCAGCAATTCCTGTAATTGCACCATTAACTCCTTCATTTCTACCGGAGCCATTCGATACGGGGCTTTCGATATAGGGGTCGTTCCCGGTGCTAAATCAATTACAAACTCAATTTCCCTATCTGGCGGTAATCCTGGCAAATCATCAGGAAACACGTCCGCTAAATCCTTAACTACTGGTATCTCCTCTAGCTTCACACTCACCTTCCTGGTATCGACTATATAGGCTAGATATCCTACACATCCTTGTCTCAACATCTTTCTGGCCTGCATCATCGTCAGACAACTCGTTTGTCTAAGCGACTTGCTGCCATAAAACATTACCTTTGACGGAGTCATAAGGTTTACAGACTTCTTTTGACAGTTAATAACTGCCCCATGGTTAAACAACCAATCCATTCCCAGAATGACATCAAACTCCCCAAGACGAATTGGGATTAAGTTGACAGTCATCACATGACCCTTAATATCTACCTGACAGTTCTTGTGAACAAATTTAACAGGAATCACCTCCCTATTCGCAATTTCTATATTCATAGGGTAATCTAATTCTTCCTGGGGTAACCCTAATTTCTTAGCAAAATCATCGGATATAAATGAGCAAGTAGCACCCGAGTCAAACAATACATAAGCATTAACATTATTGACTGGAATGATACCTGACACTACATCCTTTGACTGCACAGCATCCTGCACCGTCATATTGAACGTTCGAGCGGTAGGTCGGTTGGGCTGCGTGGGTCCTGTGATACTCAGATTGCCTCCACCACCGCTGTTTCCCTTTCCTGAACTGGCTCCACCTGTAGTTGCTTTCTTAGGGCACTCCCGAGCAAAGTGATCCTTCGACCCGCAGATGAAACATGCTCCTTTCTTTGGATTAGGGCAATTCGGCGCGATATGCCCCTCCTGCCCGCAGCTGAAGCACACCCGCTTACCCTTCAAACAAGCACCCATATGGCTCTTTCCACAGTTACTGCACACCTCCATCTTCTTCTTCTGATTACCCTGCTAACTTCCCGCAGAGTTACTATCATTCCATTTTCTCTTTTGACTACTGCCTCCATGGCTACCACTTGCCTTGTTTTCACTCTCATTCTTCTTCTTCCTCTGCTCCTGATTGTACTTTGACAGAGCATCACTGCCTCCTTCAGCAATAATTGCCTTTTCCAGCACCGCCTCGAACGAGTTTAGTTGAAACATTGAAACTCGGCTATACAACCAGGGCTTCAGTCCCTGCTCGAACCTTCTGGCCTTCCGCTCATCCGTGTTAACCTGATAAGGCGTAAACCTCGCCAACTCGTTGAATCTTGCTGCATATTCAGATACCGACATAGTACATTGCTTCAACTCTAAAAACTGCACCTCCATCTGATTCTGAGCACTTGCCGAAAAGTAAGTCTCGAAAAACATCTCCTTAAATCGCTCCCACGGAATAATCCCTTGCCCACCTCGGGTTTTATTAGCTTTCCACTAGTAGCTAGCTTCTGACTTCAGCATAAAGGTTGCAAATGCCGTCTTTTGGTCCTCATTGACCCTAGCGACATCAAACACCTTCTCCATCTCCATGACCCACGTTTGGGCCTCTATCGGATTCATAGACCCTAGAAATTCTGGGGGTCCGACAGCCTTGAAATCTTTGAAGGTCGTGGCCTGAGCTTGTGGTTGATTTGCAAAGGCTCCCGTTAACAAGTTTACCAACTGCTGCATTGGGTTAGCATTGGCTTCTTCGTTATTGGTAGATCCCTCAGGGGTCTGTTGACGTGTTGGTTGTCTTCTTGGCGGCATCGTACTGTTAAGAATTTACGTTATTAGATTATTATTCAATTGCTTAAACATTTAAGTCTTAACTTAAACATTTATAACAATACTTAAACACATAACACATCTGATAAACTTTCACATTTTATTCATTTACTGCTTCAAAACATAATAGGAATAACATCATGGTTAGTTACATCAAATCATCTATACTGACATCGTAAAGTTCCAAGATTACATCATTATTCTATCCCATTATAAAAATCTAGGATTAACAACTTATTAACTCATAAATTTCATAATAACACAACTAATCATAATCTATGATGACATCCCACGACGCACAGCTTCCTGGCGTTCCTGCTCCATAATACGAGTCACCATCCTTCGATCCACCATATCTGGATGACGATGAACTCGATCCAGAGCTCTATCCACTGTGGAGTGAAAAATATACTCCATATCATCAATCTTGGCCTTCTTTGACCGCACCTCACACTCAACACGATCTGCGCGGTTAGCCTCCCTCAACCAAGCAGTCTCAGCTCTCGCCCGCTTAGCTGACTCCTCTTTCAACTCATCTCGGACAATTTCATTCCTGGCTATCCACTGTTCGCGTCGATACTCAGACTGTGCTAGCCTCTGCTCAGCCTCTGCAAGACGTGATGAAAGGTCTTGAATCTCAGCATCCTTCTGCTCTAAAGTGGCTTGACGTTCCGCAGCCTGTTCCTCTAACTCCTCCTTTTCACTCTCTATATAAACCAGCTTCCACTCCACGTCACCAAGACGTATGTCTAGCTCCTCAATCTCACTGTTCTTCTGCTCCAAAGCAGTCTGTCGCTCAACCAGCTGCCCCTCTAACTCCTCCACTCTGTCCTGCAACTCTATGTTGCGATCATACACCTGCTCGTACATCTGAACACCCAAAGTAGATAGTGGTATCTCTTCAGGGTCCTCCTCCTCCTCCTCCTCAGGATCCTCCTCAGGGTCCTCCTCAGGGTCCTCCTCAGGATCAGTCTCAGGCTCATACTCGTGGCCTGTAACTGTAATAAATGGGGATGGCTCCCTCTGCGCTAGCTGCTCATGAACTATGTGAATATCTCGGGGCTCCTCCTCCCTAGTCTGGCTGGGCTCTCCTCTATCAGTCATCCTGACAACAAAATTTTTAAGTTTTAATTACTAATCGGTAATACTCGCGAGCACATAAGTTTGTTATCAAATAAGCACAGAGCACATAATCGTTTTATTATCTTTTATAAATTTCCGTAATTCATTCCTTAAAACTCGATAAGAGTTTATCACCTCTATATTCTCTATCTTCTAAAAGGCTACTACCCTAAGGTTTTCCCCACCTAAAGGTTCATAACCTATCAGCTCTGATACCAACCTGTGACACCCCCAAATTCAGGTACTTAATTCCCACAAATTTGGTGCTCACTATCTCATACATTCACATTTAACTACCATAAATAAGAACAATTAAATAAACTTAAAGAAATCATCTACCCAAAATGGGTTACATCACCAAACTATTAAACAATAAAATCCCAGGTTATCTTAACCTTAATACATCAAATACGGAATAAAACATAATTTAAATAAGTCTTATTACAATCAAACATCAAGTAAATAGCAGGTCTTTAGCTATTTATGAATCTTGCCCTTGCCTTTGCTCGTGGACGGCTCGTCCTGCTTTTCTGACTTAGCTGCAATGTTTTAGTGCAAGAGTGAGCAAACAATTGCTCACAAGTACGATAACAATAATATTTAAATGAAATGGATTTCAACTGAGGAACAATAGTTTTCTGAATCTCAGTCAATAAATGATCAAAGTCAAAAAGCTCGTTTAAATGTTCGGTTCAAGAAAAAATAGATTTCAAGATTTAGAAATTATATCTGAGGGTCACAAGACCTCGAACTATGTCATAGGATAACAAGTATTTCTACTGTAACCTTTAACAGTCATATAGACTATGGACCAAACATCTCGTACTCAGGGGGATCAGCCCTTTGTACAATGTATTGTGCACAAACATTTTAACGCTGTCGCGTAAGTAATCCCCTATATTAGGGTTGTTCATCTCAGTTTATCGTCTGAATCCGTACCAAAAGGAACTTGGCTTGGAACAAGTATAGAAAATATTCTAAGTCTTTGAAATCACTCATCAACTAAGGACTAGCTGAATCAATAAGGGTTTGCTAGTCTAATTCATCAATAGAGTTCGTTCAATAGAAACTATACTCGAAATTTGAATAATAAACAATGATTGGAATAAATCTTAAGTACGTAACATGATAGTAACCTTGCTTGAATATCAATAAGCTAAGGTTCATAAGCTTGCTCAATATAAATAAACTTGTTTTGAATAAATTAACAAGTTAAAATGAAAGAACAACTTGCTCAACGTAAAAGAATTGAATTGAGATAAAGAACTTGCCTCAAGCGTAGATTATAAATTTAAGTAATTCACGATCCTTAAACAACCTATACATTAATTATAAAATGGTAACATAATTAGTCACAAGATTAAAAGCATTCTAAGCTTGTTCTTATCCTTTTTATTATAACATCTCATTTAGCAAACCATAATCAACAAGTACTAGTTTAGCAACCATCTTGGAAATTCGGGAACTAGTTTGTTGGTTGTTTGTGGGAAACCACTCAGATGCTATACTGAACACTGTTAGAGACTCGAGGTGTATCAAGTATAGAATCATGGAAGTGTATGATTAAGAAGTGTATTCTTTTCATATAGGTAGATGCATGAGATGAGTTAAGTCCTAGAAACGTTACAAGAAGAAGATGCGAATGACGCGAAGTGAACTTGAATAAAATATTGATTAATATGAAGGAAGTTAGAGATTCTTAAAGGAAGAATTGATATATAAACAAGAAGGAGATTCAAAGAAGAATCTTGAAGAATTATGAAAGATGAGAACCAGGAGTACCTGACTCCAGTAATAAAGATGGTGTTAATAAATAGACGATGTCTATAAGATGTGAATGATATAATGATAAGGATGAACTCAAATAGAGTTTAGAGAATTTATGTGAGACAAGATTATGATAAAATGATTAGGTTCAAAGAAGAACCTGAAGAGCTAAAAGAACAGGGAACACCTGAGTTGATTAATCATAAGATAATGTGATTAAAGAGAAGAATTAAGAAGATCGTAGGATGAGACGATCATGAGATAAGAAAGAATCGTAAGAAGAGATGATGATAGAACGAGATCACGATGTGATCTGCTAAAGTTGTAAAATGTCAGAAAATCTTAAATGATTGAATAATTGTAGCATGACACTATAAAGAGATGGTACTATGAAATAGTACAAAGTAAACTCACGAGGAGTTATGGATGATGAAATACGAGAAATTCGTATCAAGCAAAGAGTTAAGATAAGAGCAAGATGAAATTAGGTGGGATTTCAATTGAGGACTCATGTTAGTGGCTGAGTTGTACGATTCCTGGTATGGGACGGGATTTGTCCATGGTTGAACAACCGCTCAACTTCTTATATTGATAATCATTGAAATATTGGTGTCGCACTATCGATATACATATGATGAGAAGGTGATTCTTTTCTCATATTTATATTTGATAGTTAGAGAATATTTAAGATTAGGTACGGTTCTTAAAACTCATACTTAGGGTAAGTTCGTGACTCATAATCGTATGGTGGAACCCCTTAGCGAATGGACGATTTTGGTCTGACTAGGATAAGTTCCTAAAACCATATGATTGTGGTAAGTTCCTAGACTTTCAAAGTGTGGTAAGTTTGATGAACTATATTGGGTATAGAAAAGTTATGCTATAGATAGCATTGATGATATTGAAGAATGATAGAATGATTGAGTAATGAAGTAATGAAGTCAAGATTGAAGTTAATGGAGAAAATGGATATTCCAGATCTTCTAGCTATGCTAGATTTTTGAAATTTATTGACATCGTGCTGATATTCGCAATTTTGTGATTCTCGAAAATATATTGGGTCAATGTTTGAACCAATAAGTTTTAAAAGGAGCTATTATTCGTATGTCTATGCCAATTATTTCAGCTAGACAAAAATGATTTGAAATTATCAAAATGTATTTTGAACGATGGAGTCATCAATGCAATTGAACCTAGTGTTGGATGTGATCGAAAGATCGTCAGCCCACTATGGTATGATGTAGTATGACAAAGTCCTAATATGACGGCATTCTTAACGTACTATTAAGACGGTATGGTATCATGACGTCATAAAAGAATTTTATTTTTCTGTTAAGTTATGAAAAGATATGCCAATCGAGTTGGCTAAAAATATTTTGACTAATGTCCGAATTGTTGTTCAAGGTCTATGCTAATTGATTCGGCTAGACAACTATTGAAAGATGTTTATGAAGTTCAAGAATTCTTTGAGATTTTATGCCAAACCAGTTTATTCTGTTGCGAAATTTGTATTAAGTCTGAGGTGAACCAACCCTGTAATGGGGGTACGCAATAGCGTTAATATGTATGTGCACAATACATAGTACGAAGGGTTGATCACCTGGAGTACGAGAAGAGATGGTCCATAGTCTTTTGACTGTTAAAGGTTACAGTAGAAATATCTGTTAACCTAGGACACGGTTCAAGTCTTTACGACTACTCAGCATGATATTGAAAGTTTTGTTTTTAATGAATCTTTTAAATTCCTGAATTATTCATACTGCTTCCTAATTATTGAACAATTATGGAAGATTCTTATTCTTTTGAAAGGTGGAAGTGGAAAGGAAAATATTCCTTAAGAATGGGTAAGTCTATAATAAATCCAAGAAAGGAATGAAATTCCAGAAAGATCCTTAGAGAAAGAATTGGGTTGTATAATTCAATGAATAAATAGGGATTAATGTAAATAAGTCCATTTTGATGGCTGCAAGGAACGAATATTAGTAAATCAAAATTTCGAGGACGAAGTTCTTAGAAGAAGGGGTGAATGTGATATCTTGAATATTTATGCGATGCTAAATCAGGATATTAAATTATTACTACGAGTATGATATGCAATGAATGCGTTAGAAGGTTAAAGAATATATAACACTCGAAGTGTTCCAAGTTTAAGTGAAGAGAATGAAATAAATCCTAGACTAAGGTAATGCGTTAAGTTATTCAATAATAGTTATGAAAGAGAATTGTTGGAAACTGAGTAAGGGAGGTTTCGTTGATTCCGAGGACGGAATCCTTATAAGGAGGGAATGATGTGACAACCCGAATTTTCAGGAATTATTAAATAAGAATTTAGCGAATAAAATTCTTATTATGAGATATGTCGGGTTCGAATATATATATTTTTATGTGTTATATGCTGTGAAATATGTGATTTGTGTGAATATAGAAGAGGAATATATATATTCTTATATTGAAAAAATGAGGTTTAATGGTAAATTAAACCATTAATGATAGTAAATGAAATTGTTACAAAAGGATAATAACTGAATGTTATTAAATTGAAATTATATTATGAAATAATATATGCCTTGTTAGTAATGAAATTTTTATGAATTGTATTTCATAATAATGTGAATAATTCACTTAATTAAAATAGTGAATTAATATTTGTTTTGATAAAACGAGAAAATAATATGTTACATGCTAATGTATTACGATTGTGAATGTCGTAAATGGATAAAATATTTATTTGGAAGAATAAATATTTTAATTGGAATGATTATTTAATAAAATAAATATTTGATGAGAATATTGTGTGATAATTTATTTGTATAAGAATATTAAGTAAGGTGAAGATAAATATTTTTATATTTTTGATGCGTGTTTTATTATGCATAGATTTGGTAATTTATTAAATGAGAGGATGAATAATTTTACTCAATAAAATTATTTATTAAGTGAAGGATGATTTTATTAAACAAAATTATTTTATTAAATAAAATTATATTTAAGTGTGACATGGTTTATCATATTAAAAAATATTAAAATAAAGAAAGGAGGTTTAATTGGGTTCTAGCCAAACATGGCCTAAAGACCCTTTGTTTTTGTAACTGACTAAAGGAGAGGTTTTATTTTTTTTACGTTATTCTCCTAAGTCTAGAGAAGAGAGAACACGGAGAAGGGAGGAAGAGAGAAAGTGAGAGAAAAAGGATTCTCTGTGAAATTGAGAAGGAACTTGAGAAATCAAGAGAAGGAATAAGATTTAGCAAGCAATTCTTGTCATCATCTAGATAACCTAAGCAAGAATCAAAGGTAATAATCTAGCTTTGAGTTATTAATTTCATATTCATTGAGTTTCTTTAAAATGGATTTTTAGTTGAAGGATTTGATGAAGTATTGGTAATATATGTTTATAAGCATGCTTAATCCGTTATTTGGTGTTTATATATAATTTTGGAGTTATCAAATTCATGAAAACATGAATTAGAAGAAGAAAATTGAGTTTTGTAGTAATATGTATATTTTAGTCTATTTTGAGACTAAAATTAATAGTTAATTCATGTATAATGTCCGTAATTGATAATGAATGGTGTTAGTATTCTGAGAAACAAAAACGTTGCAAGTGAAATCAATCAAATTGGTGGAGAAACGAATTCGTGAGAGTTTGATTCGTTAAATTTGTTCAAATATGAAAAACTAGCATGAACTTTGATTTTGGGTCTTTAAAATTTGCTATTTAAGCAATTTATGTTGTTAGAATCACTGTAGACATGTTAGGTTTAGTTTTACATTATGTATGAAGTCTGGGTATGCGTAAATTGCCTATTGGATGAAGGAATTGGGAATTTTTGGCTTTGAAATTCTGCAGTTCGCGAACTGCTGAATCTGGAAATCTGATGCCTCGCCTCGGCGAGGCTTTTGTTAGGGAATTTCTCGCCCCGACGAGAATTGCAGAAATGAAAATTTTTTCCTATTTTTAATTCTTTTCTTTTTGGTTATCATATGTTACCCTAAACAAGAATTACTTATAACCATTACACATCTAATGTAGAACAAAGTTTAAAACTTAGCAAGTGGTTAAGTGTCGATTAAAGCGAGACGCAATAAAATGAAGGTTTACAAGGAGCCCTAATGGAACTTAATTCCTAACTTAGGAATTGTAAAGAGAATAAAGTGAAGGATTTTGAAATGTTAAGTAGAATTAATTCTAAGTGTTGATATGTGGCTAACAAATCATGTACATGATTATATATATCGTGTAGGATACATGAAGTGCAGATAAACATAAGCTGGTTACGGTAAATGATAATCTACGAACCAGGCAAGTCTTTCAGTTCCTAGTTGTTTTGTGAACTCGATGATTAATTGCTTTAAATTTTATACTGTAAGAGCATGACATGTTACATGTACTCTGAGTATGAATTGTTAAAGTCAACATATGACTTCCTTGATTGAGTAAAGAATGTTGATTGCATTATGGAATTCAATCTCTATTTGATATGTGACGTACAATATGTAAGTTATATTTATTCAGATGTTTACATTATGTTAGATAAGCATGATAATTATGTGCTACGTGATGCATGCAAACTGTTAGATTTTGCTGAGATGTCGAGCTCATTCTTGCAAATAACCATTTTTGCAGGTTAAGGATTCAAGGTAAAGTTATGTGCTACCCAAATGACGTGAATCAGACATAATGCATGAGGAACAAATGTTTAGCTTAAAATTTATATTTTTGAACCATGATTAAGGTTTTGAGTAATGTATTTGATGATGTATAAATTGTATTTATGTTGAGTTGTAAAGTTTATATTGAGGTGTAAATTTTTATAGTAAGTTCAACAAGGTGAATCATGAAATTAACATGATTCTAAGATATTCAGATGTAAAGGTTGAAAATTTTGGAATTGAGAATGATTTGTAATAGAATTTTTTTTTATTATTCCGCATTTTTTTTATTAAGTTAACATTGAATAATGTTGTAAAGTTAGAATGTAGACGTATTGTTAACGACCGAAGTCGAGAGTTGGATTGTTCAGAATTTGGGGTCGTTACAGTTGGTATCAGAGCTGATAGGTTAGAAACCTTAGGTAAGAGTACCTTAGGCTATAACCTTAGAGAAGAGAAGTGAAGATGATAGAGTTTAAAGAATAATAAGTTAAGTATAATTATGGTGCAATCGTATTCTTTAATAGTTGACGTATGGTATATGGGCTAAACAATTCCTTCAGAGAGCGGGGGTTGATACGAACTAGCAACCGATCTAACTCGCTATGAAAGACAGTGTAGACGAGACGGGAACTAGTTTGTTGGTTGTTTGTGGGAAACCACTCAGATGCTATACTGAACACTGTTAGAGACTCGAGGTGTATCAAGTATAGAATCATGGAAGTGTATGATTAAGAAGTGTATTCTTTTCATATAGGTAGATGCATGAGATGAGTTAAGTCCTAGAAACGTTACAAGAAGAAGATGCGAATGACGCGAAGTGAACTTGAATAAAATATTGATTAATATGAAGGAAGTTAGAGATTCTTAAAGGAATAATTGATATATAAACAAGAAGGAGATTCAAAGAAGAATCTTGAAGAATTATGAAAGATGAGAACCAGGAGTACCTGACTCCAGTAATAAAGATGGTGTTAATAATAGACGATGTCTATAAGATGTGAATGATATAATGATAAGGATGAACTCAAATAGAGTTTAGAGAATTTATGTGAGACAAGATTATGATAAAATGATTAGGTTCAAAGAAGAACCTGAAGAGCTAAAAGAACAGGGAACACCTGAGTTGATTAATCATAAGATAATGTGATTAAAGAGAAGAATTAAGAAGATCGTAGGATGAGACGATCATGAGATAAGAAAGAATCGTATGAAGAGATGATGATAGAACGAGATCACGATGTGATCTGCTAAAGTTGTAAAATGTCAGAAAATCTTAAATGATTGAATAATTGTAGCATGACACTATAAAGAGATGGTACTATGAAATAGTACAAAGTAAACTCACGAGGAGTTATGGATGATGAAATACGAGAAATTCGTATCAAGCAAAGAGTTAAGATAAGAGCAAGATGAAATTAGGTGGGATTTCAATTGAGGACTCATGTTAGTGGCTGAGTTGTACGATTCCCGGTATGGGACGGGATTTGTCCATGGTTGAACAACCGCTCAACTTCCTATATTGATAATCATTGAAATATTGGTGTCGCACTATCGATATACATATGATGAGAAGGTGATTCTTTTCTCATATTTATATTTGATAGCTAGAGAATATTTAAGATTAGGTACGGTTCTTAAAACTCATACTTAGGGTAAGTTCGTGACTCATAATCGTATGGTGGAACCCCTCAGCGAATGGACGATTTTGGTCTGACTAGGATAAGTTCCTAAAACCATATGATTGTGGTAAGTTCTTAGACTTTCAAAGTGTGGTAAGTTTGATGAACTATATTGGGTATAGAAAAGTTATGCTATAGATAGCATTGATGATATTGAAGAATGATAGAATGATTGAGTAATGAAGTAATGAAGTCAAGATTGAAGTTAATGGAGAAAATGGATATTCCAGATCTTCTAGCTATGCTAGATTTTTGAAATTTATTGACATCGTGCTGATATTCGCAATTTTGTGATTCTCGAAAATATATTGGGTCAATGTTTGAACCAATAAGTTTTAAAAGGAGCTATTATTCGTATGTCTATGCCAATTATTTCAGCTAGACAAAAATAATTTGAAATTATCAAAATGTATTTTGAACGATGGAGTCATCAATGCAATTGAACCTAGTGTTGGATGTGATCGAAAGATCGTCAGCCCACTATGGTATGATGTAGTATGACAAAGTCCTAATATGACGGTATTCTTAACGTACTATTAAGACGGTATGGTATCATGACGTCATAAAAGAATTTTATTTTTCTGTTAAGTTATGAAAATATATGCCAATCGAGTTGGCTAAAAATATTTTGACTAATGTCCGAATTGTTGTTCAAGGTCTATGCTAATTGATTCGGCTAGACAACTATTGAAAGATGTTTATGAAGTTCAAGAATTCTTTGAGATTTTATGCCAAACCAGTTTATTCTGGTGCGAAATTTGTATTAAGTCTGAGGTGAACCAACCCTGTAATGGGGGTACGCAATAGCGTTAATATGTATGTGCACAATACATAGTACGAAGGGCTGATCACCTGGAGTACGAGAAGAGATGGTCCATAGTCTTTTGACTGTTAAAGGTTACAATAGAAATATCTGTTAACCTAGGACACGGTTCAAGTCTTTACGACTACTCAACATGATATTGAAAGTTTTTTTTAATGAATCTTTTAAATTCCTGAATTATTCATACTGCTTCCTAATTATTGAACAATTATGGAAGATTCTTATTCTTTTGAAAGGTGGAAGTGGAAAGGAAAATATTCCTTAAGAATGGGTAAGTCTATAATAAATCCAAGAAAGGAATGAAATTCCAGAAAGATCCTTAGAGAAAGAATTGGGTTGTATAATTCAATGAATAAATAGGGATTAATGTAAATAAGTCCATTTTGATGGCTGCAAGGAACGAATATTAGTAAATCAAAATTTCGAGGACGAAGTTCTTAGAATAAGGGGTGAATGTGATATCCTGAATATTTATGCGATGCTAAATCAGGATATTAAATTATTACTACGAGTATGATATGCAATGAATGCGTTAGAAGGTTAAAGAATATATAACACTCGAAGTGTTCCAAGTTTAAGTGAAGAGAATGAAATAAATCCTAGACTAAGGTAATGCGTTAAGTTATTCAATAATAGTTATGAAAGAGAATTATTGGAAACTGAGTAAGGGAGGTTTCGTTGATTCCGAGGACGGAATCCTTATAAGGAGGGAATGATGTGACAACCCGAATTTTCAGGAATTATTAAATAAGAATTTAGCGAATAAAATTCTTATTATGAGATATGTCGGGTTCGAATATATATATTTTTATGTGTTATATGCTGTGAAATATTTGATTTGTGTGAATATAGAAGAGGAATATATATATATTCTTATATTGAAAAAATGAGGTTTAATGGTAAATTAAACCATTGATGATAGTAAATGAAATTGTTACAAAAGGATAATAACTGAATGTTATTAAATTGAAATTATATTATGAAATAATATATGCCTTGTTAGTAATGAAATTGTTATGGATTGTATTTCATAATAATGTGAATAATTCACTTAATTAAAATAGTGAATTAATATTTGTTTTGATAAAACGAGAAAATAATATATTACATGCTAATGTATTACGATTGTGAATGTCGTAAATGGATAAAATATTTATTGAGAAGAATAAATATTTTAATTGGAATGATTATTTAATAAAATAAATATTTGATGAGAATATTGTGTGATAATTTATTTGTATAAGAATATTAAGTAAGGTGAAGATAAATATTTTTATATTTTTGATGCGTGTTTTATTATGCATAGATGTTGGTAATTTATTAAATGAGAGGATGAATAATTTTACTCAATAAAATTATTTATTAAGTGAAGGATGATTTTATTAAACAAAATTATTTTATTAAATAAAATTATATTTAAGTGTGACATGGTTTATCATATTAAAAAAAATATTAAAATAAAGAAAGGAGGTTTAATTGGGTTCTAGCCAAACATGGCCTAGAGACCCTTTGTTTTTGTAACTGACTAAAGGAGAGGTTTTATTTTTTTTTTACGTTATTCTCCTAAGTCTGGAGAAGAGAGAACACGGAGAAGGGAGGAAGAGAGAAAGTGAGAGAAAAAGGATTCTCTGTGAAATTGAGAAGGCACTTGAGAAATCAAGAGAAGGAAGAAGATTTAGCAAGCAATTCTTGTCATCATCTAGATAACCTAAGCAAGAATCAAAGGTAATAATCTAGCTTTGAGTTATTAATTTCATATTCATTGAGTTTCTTTAAAATGGATTTTTGGTTGAAGGATTTGATGAAGTATTGGTAATATATGTTTATAAGCATGCTTAATCCGTTATTTGGTGTTTATGTATAATTTTGGAGTTATCAAATTCATGAAAACATGAATTAGAAGAAGAAAATTGAGTTTTGTAGTAATATGTATATTTTAGTCTATTTTGAAACTAAAATTAATAGTTAATTCATGTATAAAGTCCGTAATTGATAATGAATGGTGTTAGTATTCTGAGAAACAAAAACGTTGCAAGTTAAATCAATCAAATTGGTGGAGAAACGAATTCGTGAGAGTTTGATTCATTAAATTTGTTCAAATATGAAAAACTGGCATGAACTTTGATTTTGGGTCTTTAAAATTTGTTATTTAAGCAATTTATGTTGTTAAAATCACTGTAGACATGTTAGGTTTTAGTTTTACATTATGTATGAAGTCTGGGTATGCGTAAATTGCCTATTGGATGAAGGAATTGGGAATTTTTGGCTTTGAAATTCTGCAGTTCGCGAACTGCAGAATCTGGAAATCAAATGTCTCGCCTCGGCGAGGTTTTTGTTAGGGAATTTCTCGCCCCGGCGAGAGTTTCATGTTATAATTTTCTCGCCCCGGCGAGAATTGCAGAAATGGAAATTTTTTCCTAGTTTTAATTCTTTTCTTTTTGGTTATCATATGTTACCCTAAACAAGAATTACTTATAACCATTACACATCTAATGTAGAACAAAGTTTAAAACTTAGCCAGTGGTTAAGTGTCGATTAAAGCGAGACGCAATAAAATGAGGGTTTACAAGGAGCCCTAATGGAACTTAATTCCTAACTTAGGAATTGTAAAGAGAATAAAGTGAAGGATTTTGAAATGTTAAGTAGAATTAATTCTAAGTGTTGATATGTGGCTAACAAATCATGTACATGATTATATATATCGTGTAGGATACATGAAGTGCAGATAAACATAAGATGGTTATGGTAAATGATAATCTATGAACCAGGCAAGTCTTTCAGTTCCTAGTTGTTTTTGTGAACTCGATGATTAATTGCTTTAAATTTTATACTGTAAGAGCATGACATGTTACATGTACTGTGAGTATGAATTGTTAAAGTCAACATATGACTTCCTTGATTGAGTAAAGAATGTTGATTGCATTATGGAATTCAATCTCTATTTGATATGTGACGTACAATATGTAAGTTATATTTATTGAGATGTTTACATTATGTTAGATAAGCATGATAATTATGTGCTACGTGATGCATGCAAACTGTTAGATTTTGCTGAGCTGTCGTGCTCATTCTTGCAAATAACCATTTTTGCAGGTTAAGGATTCAAGGTAAAGTTATGTGCTACCCAAATGACGTGAATCAGACATAATGCATGAGGAACAAATGTTTAGCTTAAAATTTATATTTTTGAACCATGATTAAGGTTTTGAGTAATGTATTTGATGATATATAAATTGTATTTATGTTGAGTTGTAAAGTTTATATTGAGGTGTAAATTTTTATAGTAAGTTCAACAAGGTGAATCATGAAATTAACATGATTCTAAGATATTCAGATGTAAAGGTTGAAAATTTTGGAATCGAGAATGATTAGTAATAGAAAATTTTTTTTTATTATTCCGCATTTTTTTTTATTAAGTTAACATTGAATAATGTTGTAAAGTTAGAACATAGACGTATTGTTAACGACCGAAGTCGAGAGTTGGATTATGCAGAATTTGGGGTCGTTACAAGATTACTTACTCTTTGTTTAGCTTTCTACTTCTGCTTAGTCTCTGCAATGGATTGCATACGTGAGAACTACAACCGATATCCAATACTCAAGTATAACCTTGACTTACAGAAAGATTTATTTTTAATCATGAACAAACCTGTATCTGTAACCGAAGCTTCACTAAGTTTCTTCTGGTTAGCCTCTGTAAGATTCTCCTTACAGTTTTCTTTCTAGTATCCAGGCTTATTGTAGTGGAAGCAAACTCCTTTGCTATCTACATCAGTCTTGTTCTTATTGTCCTTTGTTTTTGCCTTTCTATTTACCTTATTTGAATTCTTCTTCTTTTAAGAAGATCCTTTGGCCCTCTTCCGCTTCCTAGAAGAATCATCAACCAGTAAGACTTGGTCTTTCTTGGTTAGAAAGTGACTCTTTACAATTTTCAACATGTTTAAGCAACTTAGGGAGGCTGACATATAGCTTGTTCATGTGGAAATTCACAACAATTTGTGAGAAAAAGTCTGAAAGTGATTGCAAGATCAAATCTTGGATCAACTCTCCATCCATTAAAACATTGTTGTCCTAATTGTTCAATCAGATTGATTATTTTTAGGACATTTGTCTATACTATAGTGCGATCGGTTATTCTAGATTGGAAGAGCTCCTTAGATATCTAATATCTAGCAGTCCTACTTTCCTCACTATTCAACTCCTTAAAGGTGCAGGAGTACAGTAGGAGCATCCATAGTTTCATGCTGACGCTGAAGCTCTACTCATGGATACAAGCATGATGCATTGAGCCAACTGTGCATCATCTTGCCACTTTCTAAAAGTAGCAATCTCTTCCTTAGAGGCATTGTCTGCAACCATTGCAGGGATAGGCGTATTAAGGACATAAGATAGCTTTTCAGCCTTGAGAACTATTCTCAAATTCCTTAACTAGTTCGTGTTATTTAGTCTAGTTAATTAGCATCTAATATGCTCCGCAGTGATAGTAAATTAGACATTGTAAAATTCTGTAAATAAAATAGACAACATTTTAGCATACATTAATTACTAAAAAAAATTAGGTCTTTATTTTAAATTGGCATCTCTCACTTTTTTATCAAACTATATTACCCTCATTATATAGTTCGGCAAATCTAATTAAAGATTTACTAGTGAGAATAAGGATCTCATTTCAAATGCATTTAGCCTTGTGTGTGCACAACAAACTATATATAAATAAATAGGTGGACAACTGTTGTCAATTACATCACTATGTAACTCCTTGTATTTTGCCTCTTAGATTATAATGGTCAAATGTGTGCACATCCGAACTAAAAAATCTAAGTTAAGTCGAACTTAGCACTTTCATATATGTGAAGAGAAAAAGACCGCCCTTGTGTGTGCACAACAAAGCAGTAATGTTCAATTCCTTAATAAGCATCAAATGTGATAAAACAACATCTTAAATATTTAATACTCGCCTTGTGTGTGCACTGTAGACACCCAAATTTTACACTTCGTATACTAACCCTGACAGGAGGGCAAATTCGTCAAATGAACCGGCCTACGAGAGCAAAGGGTGGACAAGTACGAACACTCGACGCCACCGCGACGATTTACAACCGAAACCGACGTGACAACAAGGCTGTCCGAATTGGGCATTCCCAGAGGATGTGGCACGCCTCCCAATAATTCCCGGACTGTAAAATACGAGCCTGTCGGCGACAACCGACGTCACGACACGAGAATCGAGGCATAGCACGAAAATCAAGAAAGTCAAGCCAGCCAGCCGCGGATTGATCTGCGGCCAATGAGTGCGCCTTTTGAAAACACGAAACTCGAAACACGGAAACCAAAAATAAGCTGAGTGGAGGGTTGGCTGCCAGCCAGCCGCAGATCCATCTGCGGCTGGCTTTAGCCAGCCTATTTCAGTTCATTCCTTCAGCATCCAGAAAAAAAGAGAGAAAGAGGTTGAACAAGCGGAGAGAAGAAGAAATATAGCACAACAACAGCTCAGAAAAAGGGAGAAAAATAGGAGAATTTTGCAACAAAATAGGAGAGAAAGGGAGAAAGATGAGAGGAATAATATTCTTTTGATTTGATTGTATCACATATACTTCTTCTATTCAAAATACACAAGTTTATATCCACTTTGATCTCATTTGCAAGGTAAAAATCTCCTTATTTTTGCAATTTCTATCATATTATTTGGTCAAATTAAATGTAGTTTTCATGTAACTTATGGTGGAACAATGAATTAGGGATTATTAGTGAGGGTTCCATCGGAATAAAATTCTTCCTAATAACCCGATGATATTTATTTATTGATTTTTTGTTTGTTTTACGGTGCTATATTGGGCGTGGTTCCTTTAGATCGCTATTTTAGGATGTCTTGGTATTGTTAGATTATCCGTGTTGGTTATTTCTTGTAATATATGGTTGTGGGTGTATGGAAATTTGGTTGTGAGCCTAGGAAAGAGACCCCGTGGTCCAAATCCGATGATGAACCTCTTTTGATGTAGACAGTAGGAAGGATGTAGTTTTCATTGTACATATGTAATTGTCGGGCTTTAAAACGACGCCAAGGCGAGAATCGTGGTTAAGGCCCCGTCATAGTGAAAAATATGCGATTGTGGGCGTTCGGGGTTATTTTGATGGCTTACATGCCCATGAATAGCCCCAACGCATTTTAATGTTTGATTTGATTTATGACACGAAATTGATTTCAAAGCTAAACGATAAAGATTTTCATAAAATCAATCAAACTAGGTTATTAGCTTCACGAGGATAAGAAATTGGGAGTGCTAATGAATGTCGATTGCTATTTAACGAGAAACCAAAAGAAAGAAATTGTTTTCAAACATCACAAAAAATGGTTTTATAAAATAAATAATGTTTTATTAAATCCTTGTGCATAGGGTTAAAGAGATCCTAGAGGTTGCCTTTCATTTGAGATTGAAAGCAACGTATAGATCTCGATTCCTATTTTGACAAGGATTTAGAAAACTCTTGTTTTGCCAAAACGACACCTAATGCAATCTCACAGTTTTGACAATTAAAATCAAACATTTTCTCATAAGGCTTTCTCGTATAAACCGAAGGACATTCTGAAGCATTCCCAAAAGAAAAACACGACTTTTCCAAAACCCAAATGGTTTCTTCATGCAAACTCACCCCCACATTCACAAAGGCACACACACACACACGCACACATACACATTTCATGAATTAAAGGATAGGAAAGTATCAAGATTATGGTAATCGTGTTTCACGGAAGTTGGGGGGTGCCTAACACCTTCCCCTCGCTTAAGCAAGCCCCCGAACTCTATGAATCTCGGTTTGCAGACCAATTAATTCGGAGTCACATATGAGTCAGCGATTTATAAAAAACGAAAACTCAGATGAGTTGGTACATCCATTTCAAATATACCAACTGGCGACTCTAGTTAATTGGCTCATCATAAAAAATGATATTTCCAAACCCCGTCGACATTAATGCCGACCTTTTCCAAAAAATCATCTAATAAAAGGCTAAAAATTGGAAAGGGTAACAACCAGCATAGGATGGCGATTCCTCCCGGCGTCGACAACTGGCAAATCTGCTGGGGACATTAGAGGGCTTAAGCCGTGTTCAAATCTTGATGTTATCCTATCCTTTAAAAATTCATAAAATGTGTGTGTGTGTGTGCGATATTTTGATTTTTTCTTTTGTTGTGTGAATGTGTGTTTTACCCAATAAATGAATGATTTGAATGGGATTGTTTTACTTTAAAGTAATCATTTGCATACGGTGAGGACAATGAATGTGAATGTATGTTGAGAGTGTACCTCCTCCTGAGGCGAACCTGTCGGTTGCTTATTATTAGACTCGAAGGGGCTGCACCCCGGAGATGGCTCAGGAAACGCACCACCCAAATCCGCTCCAATCGAAAGGATTCAGACGAGTAGATTGCGAAGATTTGGGGACCTTCATGCCGAAAAGCCCGCGAGAGTAACCTTAGGATAGGTCAGCCTCAGATTAACCCAACGCAAGAAAAGTCTCTTCATGCCCTTTTACGTTTCGCACGTATAAATGTCATGATCACATTCAATATTCATATATGCCTCCCCTTTTGTCAAAAGAAATTACTAATCTCTATGTTTTGAAGGGAACAACTGGGGAAGCATAATAAGTCATGTCTAGCATTTATTATTGCAATAAAGGACCGCTAACATGTTGTTTTGCAGAAAAAGATTAAAAAACCCCAAAAAAATTACCGTTTTAGCATGCATCCACATCTTTCATTTTCCAAAGTTTAAACTCCAAACCGTCTTTTCTGCAGGATTGCTCCTCAAACGCGTTTACAGTCTAAAAGGGCCAAGGACTCTACATCTGAAATGGCTGATCTTCCACCTACTAATCCTGGTTCCATGTCTCGTGAGGAATTTGATGATTTCAAGAAATAGATGTTGGAGATGGCCATAATGCTGAAGGAACAATTGCTACCTAGACAGGATCCACCTAAAGAGGATCCACCCCAACCTAAGGGCGAACCCGTCGTCCCAAAGGTCATTCTTATACCTAACCGAACAGTGATTATTATCCCAGAGGAAGGAGACACTGGCGACCTTCGGAAGAAAATGAAACAAATGGAGGAGACCATCCAATCTCTAAAAGGCATAGGCTCCCTAGGCAGGGTTAATTATTCAGATCTATGCGTCTTCCCCGGAACCAGATACCTGGAGAAATTTAAAATTCCCGAATTTGAGAAATACATTGGAAATGGGGATCCTTATACACATCAGAAAATATACATCGGGGAGCTTGGATCTTATGCCGAAGACGAGGGTCTAAGAATGCAATTATTCCAAAAGAGCCTGACGGGAGAGGCAAGAATCTGGTATGCCCGTCTTGACAATGCCCGGATCCACAATTGGGAGGCGTTGGCCCACACCTTCTTAACACAGTATAGCTTCCAAGCACAAATGGCCCCTGATAGATATCAAATGGCGAAAATTAAGAAGCAACCCAAGCAATCTTTCAGGGATTATGCACAACGATGGAGGGGTATGGCTGCACAGGTGAATCCCCCAATGAGCGAGTCGGAGATGGTGATGACCTTCATGGACATTCAAGAGGCACCTTATTATGAGCGGGTTATATCAGGGATTGGTAGGCCTTTTGCTGAGATGATTAAACACGAAGAAATGGTGGACATGGGGTTGAAGTCTGGCAAGATTCGGGATTTCACGGCTTTGAAAATAGCTGCAGAACAAATACAGAGTGGAAACTATGGCAGCACTTCCCGTAGGGTTCAAAAGAAAAAGGAAGAGGATGTTTCCCTCATCCTGCAGGGATCGTCTAGGAAGGCAGAAAATAATCCTCCAGTCCAGGTGCAGAGAGTGGGGCCATCCTGACAGCCTAACTTCACTGATCAGAGGTCGGATGGGCGAAGAAGATTCGAGACCTCGAAAAATCGAGTATTCACCCCACTCGGGGATCCTCTTGAGCGGGTGTTGGCAGTATTGATAGCCCAGCCTAGAGGAAAATAGTCGATTTAGCACCCTCGAGTGACCCGAATGGAAGAAGGTTTGACCCAAGCAAGAAGTGTGCATACCATTCAGGTTCCCCTGGTCATGATACGCAGGAATGTTGGACGCTGAAGCACAGAATTCAGAACCTGATTGATAGTGGGGAAATTGTGGTGGAACAGCCAGACTCCCCAAATTTTAAGGTCAATCCCCTGCCTAGGCATGATGGAGGAGGGGTCAATGTGGCGGAAGCCAGTGAAGCCGAGGGGCCGTCAAGGCTGAATTTTGTAAAGAAAATTGATGAAATGATCAACATGATAAGTGATCACGAGAGTGCATGGGGAGCGCCAATTAGGTTGATGGGTTTAAGCAGAAATATCATAGGGGGCCTGTCAAGTTAACGGCTCTGAAATCCCTCACCCTTGCAGTGAGGCCACAAATCCCTGTCCACAGTCTAAAGACGGTGCCATGGAATTACGGGGGAGTGTCAGAGGAAGCGGCCAGTTGTGCTTCTGTGACAACAAAGGGGAATCCTTTGTATCTTCCTGGACGAGTCCTTGAGAACAAAACGAAGAAAAATGAAGAGATCTCCGAGGAGAAAGCCATAGAATTCTTGAAGAGGATGGATCATCCGGAAGCAAGAGGGATCCAGATATTAAGCGAGGAGTCGACCCTGACATCAATCATGGACTTGGTGTTATCGTCCAATGATCACTACAAAAGTCTGGCGAAAGTCCTGGAGGAGGCATACGTTCCCAAAGAAATTAGCAAGGAAGGTTTCGGCCATCTGGTGGGCCATCTGTTGGAGAGTGATGTAATATCATTTACAAATGATGATATCCCCAAAGAGGGAAGGGGGCATCGAAAACGGCCACATATTGCGGTAATCTCCTCAGGTTATATCATGAATGGGGTGCTGATTGATGGGGGATCGACGTTGAATATCTGTTCCCTCAGTACATTGCAGAAGATGAACATCAATCCTAAGCGCCTACGGGCCAGTCATGTAGTGGTGCGAGCCTTCGACGGTTCCCGGAGGGATATAATTGGAGAGATAGAATTGCCGGTGGAAATAGGACCTTGTACTTTTGATATCTCTTTCCAAGTCCTAGACATTGCGGCAAGTTATAACCTGTTATTGGGGAGGCCGTGGATACACATGGCCGGGGCAGTTCCTTCCACACTACACCAGCAAATCAAACTTATCATCGATGGGAATCTGGTGACGATCTCGGCGGAGTGTGATGACCCTTCTCCTTCTAGGAATGGCCTACCTGTGATTAATGTGGACGAGTCGGCGGCACCTGCCAGTTTTCAGGCACTGGAAATTAGCACTCTCCACTACAAATGCCTGGGAGCTCTAGCTGTGAAACCTAAGGTCTCTCCAGAACTTACCTTCGTTGCAAACGAAATGATGAAAATGAAATTTCAGCCTGGACAGGGTTTAGGAAAGAGCAGTCAAGGAATCACCGAGCCCATTCAACTACCCCATCAGATAGGTAAAGCAGGGTTGGGATATCCTGAAGGCACAGCACGGAGGCGCCGTCAAGGCGCGACCCCGATTCATTTGGCCGGAGATCCGATGACCAAGGTCGGCAATGAACAAGGGACTGACAAGCCTGTGATTGGGTCAGGGGGTGAAGAATTGATCCCCACAAATGATGAGTCGACCAAGAGGGAAAGTTTCCTACAGGAGGTCGCACAAAAGTTTGAAACCAGGTGCTATATCCCCGGACAATTAACAAACAATGGAGAGGGGACGGATGTTGTCACGCCACCGGGAGCCCAACAAGGTGTGCCTGCCTTGTCATCGATTGGGCAGGGCTAATTATTCCTGAAGAAGGTAGGAAGAAGGATTCAGGCGATGTAGCCATAATCATTGGGGAAATTTCTGATGTGAGGCCACCTTTCATCCAGCGCATTTCATCGGACCTGACCATCGACAACTGGACCATGAAACCAGTGATATCCAAACAAGGGTAAAACCCGACATCAGGGTGGTAAACCCCAGAGGATGGGAGGATGAAGAAGTTCATTTTTTTGTTGTTTTGTATTTTGCATAATTATGTCGTTTCTTCATGTTATCTGAAAATGTGATCGTTGTGGAAAATAACTTATATATGACAAATATTTTGTTTCATGTCAGGTGTACCAATTTGAGTAATCCTTGCCTAACAAACGGTCTTTCAAATTTGAATGATGATTATGATTTTGATATTGAGCTGGATTTCGATTTGATGGGCATTGAGCAAGACGAGACAGATTACGACGACGCGCCTGATGAGATCAAAGGATGGGTCGAGGATAAACCCAAACCCAACTTACACCAAACCATCACCATAGATATCGGAACCCCTGACAAGCCAAAAGAACTCAAGATAGGGACATACCTTACCCCTAGCCAGAAAGCAGAAGTAACTGAGTTGCTAAGCCAGTATGAGGATGTCTTTTCCTGGTCTCATGAGGACATGATCGGATTATCCACCGACATTGTGGTACACCGGTTGCCCATCAAGGAGGGTTTCAGGCTTGTCAAGCAGAAACTAAGAAAGTTGAAACCGGAGTGGAGCTTGAAGGTGAAGGAGGAGATCATCAAATAGTTCAGGGCCGGAATCATTATGGTATCCACTTACCCAGAATGGCTGTCCAATGTAGTCCCAGTGGCTAAGCCTGGAGGGAAGGTGAGGGTATGTGTAGACTATAGAGATTTAAACAAGCCAGTCTCAAGGATAACTTCCCGTTGCCTTTCATACACATCCTGGTGGATAACACAGCCCAGTACGAGATGTACTCTTTTGTGGATTGCTTTGCGGGGTATCATCAGATAATGGTGGCGGAGGAAGATCGGGAAAAGACCGCGTTCATCACCCCTTGGGGCACTTTTTGCTATAGACGGTTGGCTTTCGGTCTCACAAATGCGGGGGCTACTTATCAGAGAGCCATGATGGCCCTGTTCCACGACATGATGCACAAGGAGATAGAGGTCTACGTGGATGACATTATCGTGAAGTCAAGGGTAGAATCTGACCATATAACCCACCTCAAAAAGCTATTCGACCGGCTCAAAAAATATAATTTGAAGCTCAATCCAGCAAAGTGTGCTTTCGGAGTGCAGTCGGGCAATCTTTTGGGATTCCTGGTTAGTGATCGGGGCATTGAGTTGGATCCGGCAAAGATTAAGGCCATTGTGGATATGCCGGCACCTCACACAGAGAAGGAGATAAAAGGATTCCTGGGAAGAATGAACTTCATCAGCCGCTTCATATCCCACTTGACGACTACATGCGAGCTGATTTTCAAACTATTAAGGAAGGATGCTTCCCAGGAATGGAATGAACAATGTCAGAAAGCCTTTTAGACCATTAAAAAGCAGCTGACAGAGGCACCAGTGCTGGTACCCCCGAAGGATGGGATCCCTCTATTTATGTATATATCGGTCAATGCCATCGCGATGGGATGTATGCTGGGACAGAAAAATGAAGCAGGTAAAGAGCATGCCATCTATTACCTCAGCAAGAGATTTAGCCAATGTGAACAGAATTACACTCCCATCGAGAAGACCTGTTGTGCTTTGGCCTGGGCTGCAGGGAGATTACAACATTACCTCCATGGGCATACTACGTACCTGATATCGAGAATGGATCCCCTGAAATATATTTTTGAGAGGCCCATGCTGAACTGTCGACTGTCAAGATGGCAGTTAATCTTACAGCAGTTCGACATGGTATACGTAACTCCGAAAGCCATGAAAGGGCAGGGAATTGTAGATCAGTTGGCAGAAACGCCATCAAGAGGGATGGAGCCGTTAGAAACTCCTTTGCCGGGAAAAGATGTATTTTGGGTATTACACACGAAATGTGATGACGAGGGACAGTTCTGGAAGTTATATTTTGATGGTGCCATGAATGCTGAGGGGGCAAGAGCCGGAGCAGTCCTGGTCTCTATCACCGGAGAGCAATTCCCTATGGCTACTAAATTGCAGTTCAGTAATTCGAACAACACAGCTGAGTACGAGGGATGCATATTGGGACTCCGTTTTGCCCGCGATATGGGAGTGAAGAGACTAGCAGTGTTCGGGGATTCGGAACTGGTAATCAGACAAGCGATCGGGGAGTATAGCACAAAAGAGCTCCGGTTACTTCCATACCATCGTTGTGTTATCCAATTGATGCGAGAGTTCGAAGATATCGCTTTCCGACATATTCCCTGGGGACGGAATGATTTTGCTGATGCATTGGCAACTCTGGCTTCCTTAATCCATATAATCAAAAGAAAAGATGTTCCACAGATTGAAATAGCAGTACGGAATGCCCCAACATACGAGGAACATGTGGCAGTATTATCGGAGGAGGTGGTTATGCCAAGGCAGTCTTGGTATCACGACATAAGGGAGTACTTGAGGGATAAATCCTTTCCCGACCAGGCAAGCCGAACGGAGAGAATGAGAATTCAAAAGATGGCAATGAAGTTTTACCTGAGTGGGGATTCACTCTACAAGAGGGATGCTGGTTTGGGACTGTTGCAATGCGTAGATGAGACGCAGGCCCAAAGGATTATGGACGAAATACATGGTGGAGTGTGTGGGCCACACATGAGTGGACCGATGCTGGCCAAAAAGATCTTGAGAATGGGGCATTATTGGTTAACAGTGAAAGCCGACTGCGATGATCATGTCAAACGGTGTTACCAATGCCAGGCGCACGGTAATGTGATCCATATGCCTCCCAATGAACTGCATTGTATGACCTCCCCTTGGCCATTCTTAATGTGGGGAATGGATGTAATCGGACCGATAGAGCCCAAAGCAAGCAACGGACACCGATTCATTTTTGTCATGATCGATTACTTCACTAAATGGGTAGAAGCAGCTTCTTTCCCCAAAGTAACTCAGGAGGTCATCGTCGGTTTTATCAGGAATAATGTCATTTGTCGATACGGGCAACCTGAGGTTTTGGTCTCCGACAATACCAAGAATTTGAACAACGCCCTCATGAAAGGATTATACGACCAGTTTAAGATCAAACACCTCAATTCTGTTATTTATCATCCTAAGATGAATGGGGCAGTGGAGGCTGCAAATAAGAATATCAAGAAGATTATGGCGAAAATGTCTGCTAATCATCGGGGATGGCCGGATCCGCTACCCCTCACCCTGCTGGCATACAGAACGTCAACGCGTACTTCTACAGGGGCAACCCCTTACGCTTTGGTGTATGGAATGGAGGCTGTTCTGCCAGTTGAGGTTGAGATGGCGTCCCTCATAATAGTGATTGATGCTCAGATAAGCGAGGAGGATTGGATGCAAAGTCGATACGACCAATTGGCCCTAATTGATGAAAGGAGGGTGGCTACTGTTTGGCACGGTCAGTTATATCAACAAAGGATCTCTCGATCATACGACAAAAGGATAAGACCTCGGAAGTTCAAAGAAAATGATTTGGTACTAAAAAGAGTCATGCCTTGTCAAGACGAAGCCAAGGGAAAGTTTGCCCCGAACTGGGAAGGACCATTTGTGATTAAGAAAGTGCTATCCGGAGGAGCCCTCATATTGCAAGAAATAGATGGTGAGGTATTTCCACAGCCCCTCAATTCTGACTCGGTGAAGCAATTCTACGCTTGAATCATCAGTTCCCCTTTTTCTTAGAGGAACGAACTACGTAGGACCTGATCTCCCAAACTTGTGGGGGTACGTAGGCAGCCATCATGGCGCGGTCCCATTCCTTACAAAAATAATCCTTTCTCTAACCAAAACCAATTCCCAATAGCCAAAAAAAACCCTTCCTATACCCTCGAAACCTTCCCGAAACCAGTCCTAATCAGATTCATCCCAAGTAACGTAAACCTAGCCCAACCAAACAGTTAGCCAAAATCTAAGACTCAGTCCGATGAAATCAACGGGGGTGCGGCAATATCTGTCAGATCTCCATCAAGACTTGAGAAGAGAAGGAAAGCAAAATGTCAAAATCATGGTTAGCTGGATAAAATGAAGATCAAATGAAAGGCAACGATACGACAAAAAGGGAAATTGACTAAATTTAAATGCATGTCTACATATATAAGTCATTTTGTTACAAGATTTCTCTTTCGATAACCGATGAAACTAACATAGTCTATTCAGGAAATAAAATAATCTACAAATCTGAAACTAGCTGAAGCAGGATGGATAAAGCGGTGGATAGGTCTGAAGCATCAACATCCCCTGTAATCTACTGTCCCATCATGTTGATGTGGTCCAATAAAGTAGTAGCTCGGCTGATAGTCCCAGAATGAGCATCTATAACTGCCCTGGTCTGAAATACAATGGCGTCTCTGTCAGCAATGGCAGCGTCTCTAGCCAGAATGGCATCATCTCTCTCAACAAGAGCGGCATCCTTCTCAGCCTCAGTAGTAATCAAGGCCAGGCGGAGTCGGGTATCCTCAGCAACCCGACTAGGGGCAGAACTAGCTGAGATGGTATGATCAGTGGTATCCTCTGGGAAAATCACTCCAGAGTCATCAGAGGCCCCAGTCTGACACAAACCCACCGGATCCGAGTCTCCGCGCAGCCACTGCACGTAAGCAAATGTCTGGAGGTGGCAGCTCTCACTATATTCAGCAAAGACCCTGCAAGACCAAAGATCGTATACCCGCAGTAGATCCCTCTCTATCTGAGATGATATGAGGAATCGGTAGGCGGCTGCACCCACGAAAGGGTGCAAATCCTGTGTCTTATCAAACTGCCCTGTAACCGCCAGGGGATGATAAGTCGCCACGCCTCTCAAGCCAGCAATAGGGATGAAATCCAGGTTAGGCACATGAGTCAAGAAGCTCATAAAGGAGCAATAACCCGAGTAGATCAGGAGATGAAAAGGATCCTCAATAACCAACAAGAATTCTACCCAGGAAGCCGCATCAGTACAGCTCACGGGACGAAACAAAAACTGCGTGGCTATGTCATTGCTGAAGCAAAACCTTTGGCGACGGAAATGGCCGATGGGACTGAGATGACTCATGAACCACACATACAATAAGGTCGAGCTCCCTCTGAATACTCTGCCTCGGAAAGACTGGAAATATGAGGCTGACATGTAGGTATCCGCCAATATCATGGGAAGAATGGTGTGATCCTCCTGAAGGGCTCTAACGGTCGCGACAACTCGCATGTCCAACTGATCGGGTCCTGCTGGCAAGTACAAAACTGAGATGACACAGGCCATCAAAACGTCTAATCTCAAAGCACCCCAGTGCTCCTCGGATACGGAAAAATCACCAGAAAATAGGTGAAAACTGTTGGGTGAGCCGAATCGGTTAATCAGGAAATGTAGGGGAACTAGATGGTCTGAGGTGATCACCGATAACAGGACTGTCCTCCGCAAACCGGTGAGAGTCAAGAACTGATGGCGCATATAACCAACTGTGACCCTGGCACAAGATCTATCCAAAGGCAAGCTGGTAAAGCGAGCATACTCCTCGAGAGTGGGGGTCAGCTCTACTGTCCCTAATCTGAACACTTGACGGGCAGGGGCCCAATAGCTCAGAATACCCTCCACAAAGCCTGCTGGCACCTGAAGGGATAATAAGGACCAAGAATGTCCCAAAAGACCATCTGCGATAACCCTGTCGGCCGGTGATAAACTATCCAACCAGCGGAGGAGACCGCCGACCAACCCTGTGGGAGGAATGGGATCCAAACGTACCACGACATCTGAGGACGACATCTGTGAAAAATCGTATCAAAAAGACTATGCAGGAGTCATTCTCTATCCATAAATAAAAAGCATGCATCAGACAGTTAATAATAGAGCAATTGAATTTCATAAGGATAAAAAAAACTGTGCATAAATAAACAAATTAGTTCAGTGCATAGTGCAGGGGAATAAAAAATATATAAAAATATAACAGGTTCAGGTACAAAAAGCCCTATCCTAGCCTGATCTAGTCAAAAGTAATGTCGTCTGTGAAATCCGGATCCCTGAATTGATCCCCTAGAGTGGTCGAAGTCGAAGGACCGAAGTTCATATCCGGGATATAAGGCGGCACTGGGGCATCAAATGAGCTCGGGCCTGTGGCGAAATCCGCACTGTCAGGATCATATGCGTAAGCATCCTCTGGGGTCCGGCCCAACACCCGAAGGTACAGGGATAACTGCTCCACCTGGCGGGTCAGCGTGGCAATCTGCTCAGCATGGGTGGGACTCCGAACGCAGGCGGCCCAGTCAGTCATCATCACCGAGCCGGGGACCATATCCCCGAGGAAGAACGTGGCCCGAGTGTGAGGACCGATGGTGCGGGGCACCCACCAGATGCGAAAGGCCTCGCTCGTACTAGAACCCTAAGATAGTGTCTGGCCATCCTCCCCCGCGAGCATGATCTCCGAAGGCTGAGAATCCAACGACCAGGAGGTGGTGAAAGGAAGGGAGTGCGGGATGCGGATCTCTCCAGTGACGCATCTGAATGCGCGCTCTCCCAGATACATCACCCAGCCCCCGACACTCTGCAAAGTAAGGCGGCGGGTGGAAAGTGCGAACTCCGGGCAGGAAGGATATCCATCGGTGAACCCCACAGCCAAATGCTCGGAAAGATAGGGAGTCCAGACGACCTCCGCAGCAGTGATCAGCTCCAGCTGAATGCGACAGTGGGCAAAGCTGCCAGATACCGGGACCTCCTCCAAAGTGCTATGATGCCATCGCCGACCCTGGGGATAAGTGTCCAGGCCAAGAGTAGTGACAGGCCTCAGGCACAGAAGTCGCTCGTAGGCCCAGAACTGTGAACAGAAACAAGGAAAGACATTAGTAACCAACCAATGCAGAAAAGAGAAATGAAATGAAAGGAAGTACAGTAAGAAAAGAGGAAAAGAAGGCTTACCAGCAGAAAGTGGTAGAATCTGAGCCAAGCATCTGTCTGACCCTCCGAGCGTAGACGAAGACCGTGGAGGAAGTAGGCAAAAGTGAAGGACCCCTAATCATAGTCGTCGATCCGGTCTACGTCCCTGACAGCTCCGACGACGCTGAAATGAATGGTAGAGGAGTTGTTCCCTAGGAAACAACCCCTCATGATGGTCAGGAACAGACGTCAGAGCAATATATCACGAGTGGCTCGATCCGCTGGAAATGGCGTCGCATATATGCCACCAACGGCGTCAACAGCCAAAGCTCCAAACCGAATGCTGCGGGCCTTAAAGACCCGATCATCGGCAGCAAAACCCAGCAAAGCTCGGACCTCCACTAGAGTAATGTCAAGATCCAGAGGGACACGGGATCCGGTGAACTCGATGCCGTGATGTACCTCTAGTCCCAGGGAGTCAGCATGACCTCACAGTCCAAAAGGTGAAGGGACTGGGTCTGGTGAAACCATCTCTCGGATAAAGCCCGCATATAACCCCAGGGGCACTGGCGGGGAATGATGGTGAAGAAATGATGAAAGCCCCATGAATCCACCACCGCTCGGTAATCATTGTGCAAAGCCGTGTAGAGGGAGTAAATGTTAAACCAGTTACCCCTCGGCTGAGTAAACTCGGGCACCTGTGGCAATCACCAATGGGTCAGTCCAGATAGAACGGGAATTGAGAAATTGAGAATAAAATCAGAGTAGAATTGAATATACCTCATTAGCCACGAGAGATGCTGAGGGGTGACGACTGAGATCCTGACCCAATAGATCGGGTATCTGCACAGAGGCGCCAGACAGGGCGCGATGAGGAGATGGAGCTGGTGTGCTGGAGGATGGCCCCTCTACCGCAACGTCCGGAAGAGTAGCCTCCTCAACAACGGGGTGATCGGGACGGATGACAGCCTCCGCCAGTCGGCGAGCCTGGCGGGTCCGGGGCAAGGCAGGAACGGGTGCAACCCTACCGCGGCGAACGCCCGAGGTCAGAGACGCGGTGGAGCTACTAGGAGTGTCAGGATCCATAGCTGGAATAGAACAGGCGAAAGGGAAGGTAAATTCTATTTTGAATTATGTCAATTTCCTATCCTCATCGTAGAATTAATGTGGCATGATGCATGTTTACTATATATGCATGAAAAAAAAATCGGCACAGTTTCGTCTATAAAATGGACATCCCATGCATAGCCAAGCATGTTTTTCAAAGAACCCAAGCCACAACAGATCAAAATTGCATTTATATGGATAATTGCAGCATGAAAATGACCCTAATGCATGATTTTCTTCCAAAAAGAAACAACAAGTATGTGGGACCGCATTATGAGCATAAAATATGACTTGCGCAGTTCATACATAGCATATACATGCAATAATACATGGCATAGCATTTCAAAGCATACATTTATATCTCTAAACATGCAGAATAGCAAATGTATAGCAAAACATTGACGAAATTGGAAAACAAACGGTCAAAGTGTTACCTGTAGCGCGTAGATCGATCTAACCGGAGCGGTTTTTGCGAAAAGATTGGAAAAGTTGGCAAAACGGACGTGCAAAGGTGTGAGAATCGCGTGGGGTACGAATGAAAGTGACAGATCTGGGAAGCGGCTAGCTGCTTATATGCCCGATCTTTAATCTGCGGCTGGCCGCAGATCCATCTGCGGCTGGGCCCAGTGATTCCCCCTTGTCCATTGCAAGTTTGATCGATTCTAAAAGCGCATTTGACTCATAATGTGGTAATAAAATGCGAGATTTTGTTGAATTGGGTGTCGAACACGACCCCTCAATTCAACCGAGCGACCGGAGACGAGACCCGGCACTCACAAGACAATCGACCGGAGACGAGACCCGGCGATTACGACCGAGCGACCGGAGACGAGACCCGGCACTCACAAGACAATCGACCGGAGACGAGACCCGGCGATTACGACCGAGCGACCGGAGACGAGACCCGCCACTCACAAGACAATCGACCGGAGACGAGACCCGGCGATTACGACCGAGCGACCGGAGATGAGATCCGGCACTCACAAGATAATCGATCGGAGACGAGACCCGGCGATTACGACAGAGCGACCGGAGACGAGACCCGGCACTCGTAAGACAATCGACCGGAGACGAGACCCGGCACTTACAAGACAATCGACCGGAGACGAGACCCGGTGATTACGACCGAGCGATCGGAGACGAGACCCGGCACTCACAAGACAATCAACCGGAGACGAGACCCGGCGATTACGACCGAGCGACCGGAGACGAGACCCGGCACTCACAAGATAATCGACCGGAGACGAGACCCGACGATTACGACCGAGCGACAGGAGACGAGACCCGGCACTCACAAGACAATCGACCGGAGACGAGACCCGGCGATTACGACCGAGCGACCGGAGACGAGACCCGGCACTCACAAGATAATCGACCGGAGACGAGACCCGGCGATTACGACCGAGCGACCGGAGACTAAACCCGGCACTCACAAGACAATCGACCGGAGACGAGACCCGGCGATTACGACCAAGCTACCGGAGACGAGACCCCCGGCACTCACAAGACAATCGACTGGAGACGAGAACCGGCGATTACGAGACGAGCGACCGGAGACGAGACCTGACATTCACAAGACAATCGACCGGAGACGAGACCCGGCGATTACGAAACGAATGACCGGATACGAGACCCGGCACTCGCCAGATGATCAATCGAATACGAGACCCGGTGATCACAAGATTGGCGACCGGATGCGAGACCTGGCGCTAACGATACGATCGATTGGAAGACGAAACCCGACGACTAACAATACGGTCAGGGATTGATGCATCGACACCTTTACAAATGTTTTGCATGCCTTACATCTTGCATCGCATCATAAGTTGTATGTGTTGCATCATGCATGTATTGTCATTTTGTGCACTGTCATTCATGCATCGGGTGTCTATTTCTTTATCCTGTTCATTTCATTCAACATTTCATAAACATGATAAAGAGGGGCAGCTGTAGACACCCAAATTTTGCACATATGAGCCAGCGATTTATAAAAAACGAAAACTCGGATGAGTTGGTACATCCATTTCAAATATACCAACTGGCGACTCTGGTTAATTGGCTCATCATAAAAAACGATATTTTAAAACCCCGTCGACATTAATGCCGACCTTTTCCAAAAAATCATCTAATAAAAGGCTAAAAATTGGAAAGGGTAACAACTAGCATAGGTTGGCGATTCCTCCCGACGTCGACATGCACAACAAACTCATATTAAATATTTAATACTCTATTGCTTTACCATGCTAGCAGGCGACGTTCGATATTCTGAATATCTTTGAACGCTTAGGACTTAATATGATTTTCTTTGAGGGGTTTGTATTTATTAGTCTCATCTTGTTTAGCACGCATGCACACACACACACACACACACACACACACACACACACACATATATATATATATATATATATATATATATATATATATATATATATATAATACGCGTCATATTATTTGACATGCGAAACATATTAGATAATATAATATATATATATATATATATAGTAAGCATGCACATAAAGAATACTATATTCTACCCGAATTGATTATGGACTTTTATTCTAGTTTGGTTCACTAGAGCCACCAAGTGAACCAAAAGGTCAAACCTAGTGTGCAAGAATTAAATTTAAATATAACTATTACATTTAAACCCAGGCTCCATTACAAACGGGTCTTCAAGCGCTCCTTGCTCCTTTATCTCCAATTCTTCAAGTAATTCTAACTAAACCTATTACATAAACTATTTACAATAAATAGAAACCTTGATCAGCAGTCAAGGGAAAGTACATAGGAGAAAGATAGAATTTACATTAAGAAAAATTAGAGAAGACGAGGTACGCAGACCCTATTTATAAAACCCATTCATTCAAGCATCCTCTAAAATAATTCCAATCACACATTGGTTAATAGTCCATAATCAATCCCTATTTATTATCATATATATCACTATATGCATGAATAAATAACATTCATCTCATGAATAATAAAACCATTCCATATATGCATTGCTATCATTTAATGGGCAATTAAAAGTTTACTAGAAATCCAATTTTGAAACAAAAATAAACTCCTTTATTTTAATCAAAATTTAAATCATAATAAACTGATTTATTTTATTTTATCTAATTTTGAATAAAAGTAAAGTCCTTTATTTTTAATCAAATTTCAAATTAAAATAAACTCCTTTATTTTAATTAACATGGAAACCAATTTCAAGTTCAAAATAAACTCCTTTATTTTAACTTAAAATTGCTTAGAAAAATAAAATATGTTAAATCCTATTCCTTATCAAAATAAACATCTTTATTTTTAAGGAAACATGGAATCCTATTCCATATGTGAATAAACTTCATTATTCTAGTTAAAGTAGAATCTAATTCCAAGTTCAAATAAAACTTTTAATTTTAATTATATTCCAATTCAAAATAAACCTTTTATCTTAATTGAAAATAAATAAAATCAAAATAAAATTTTTTTTCAAAATCTGCAGACAGGCGTGGCCGCGCTCCAAAATGAACTAGGAGCGGTGTCGCTGCGCTGCACCCCCAGAAATGAATTCTAGGTTCGGGCACAACCGCGCTCCAGAATGAACTGGAAGCGGGGCGGCCGCGTAGCAGACTTCAAAATTTTTTTCCGTTGCCTAGAAAATCGATCCAATCACATACCCATACATACATGGAATCATAATAATCCATAATTAGCACAAGGTTAGGCTCTGATACCACTGTTAGGTTTGTATATAGCGCGAACATGAAATCAAATTACATAAATAGTGCGGAAGCGCAATAAAATGGATTTTAAAATTTTTCATACAAACCATCACCGTGATCATCCTTGTGATCAATTATCAATTAAACAAAAGAGATAGAGATATAAAATTATATCCTCGTAAATCAAAGCTTCCTCAGGCACAAGTTCACCTCCAATTCCTTCGCGTTCTCCTTGAATTCCACCGATTAAATTCCTTCCTTTGATCAATGTTAGCCACCCAAGTGTTTGGCCTCTAGAGGTGATCCACCAATGAATAATAGTTGTTCAAGAAGATGGGTGTTGACAAAACCCTAGTTTCTATCTCTATAGAAATTGCAAATACTCTCTCTCTCTAATTCTTATGGAAGAGTATGTAACTGTCTAACCCTAAATCATGATAAGACTCCTCTTATTTATAAATATTGGGAACCCTCCTAAACTATTTAGGATTAGGGTTTTTATTTTAATTAAACTCCTTTAATTAATTAAACTCCTAATCCAATTAGGAATTTATGAGAGTACTTTTATTAATTAATTCCCAAACCCTTTTAGGAACTAAATAATAATAATAGTAATAATAATAATAAGACTCCTCTTATTAATTTATATTTAATATTTCCAAAATATTAAATAATAAATATTAAGCTATTTAATTTATTCTATCTCCATAGATTAATTTAAATACACTTAACTTATTATTACAATTATGTCATTTACTTCTTAAACAAATATTTTTTTTTACGGTGTGACCCTTTAGGTTCTCCATATTAAACCGGTTGTGAATAAATCAATTTGAACAATTCTAATCTTATTTAAATAAATAAATTAAACTATTTAATTTATTTAAATAAATAATATTTATTCTACAATAAGGGTAAGCCCCCTTAGCGATCAACGACTTTCCATATAATATAGATTTCAACATTAATCACAAAAGAACCTTTCAGTGCATAGTTATCGTACAATTCAATCATTCTACCATGCAATGTCCCAATTAAATAAAAGACATAGAATTACTTGCAAGTCTTATATTATTTAATTATATGTATTTCGATTCTCAAATGCACAACTCTGATTAATATAAATTAGAAACTCCTTTCTAATTTCATTCTGCTTTGGCCAAAGACTTCTGAGTTGTCATTTATCAAATCACATAGGACATTCACTCCTTTTACTAGAAGTGGTAGATTCTTTGTTGACCATTCACTTATCTCCATGTACAACTTATTATACCCCAATCATACCCTTTGATATACCCTAAGGGTCTTAAGGGACATGTCAAAGTATAACTCATCACACACAAGATACTATGATGATCTCAAGTCCAAGGATCACTTGTACTACTATCACTAGAGGAATTCCTATTGACAGGCGAGTAAAATCCATTAGGTATTCCTTAGCGAGCCACGTTCAGTGAACTTATTCTCTAATAAGCACCTACATACTTGCTTTAGTGTCTCCACACAAATGATTGTGAGATCAATCATCCTCTTTATAAGAGCAAGCAACGTATGTACTAATCTATCCGGATTCACTAATCCCCTTTTTAGTAATCCATCGATTAGGAACGATTTTAGTTTGTGAGCTATCTAGAATTTAGATCTCATTAGCATGATCACCATCATGATTCTAAACGTATTGCTCAAAACTATGGGTTTATCACATTTAATATAACAGCACGATGGAGATAAAGTAAAATGGCTTTAACAAACGAATAAGATTACAAAGTATATGCTACATCATATCAAATATGATTGGCTTGTGTGCATACTAATTTCACTTTCATCATCACATTGTTCAAGTTCTTGGCATTGTTTGATACTAGAATCTCCAGTTGGCCGTATCAGCATATAATGTTATTTCGGATGAAACCGATCACTTCCATTGTCACTTTAGGGAAAGATGCCGCCTCTACCAACTTGGTAAAATAATTGATCATGGTGAATATGAATCGATGCCCGTTACTTGCCTTGGGTTCAATTAGGCTGATCATGTCCATTCCCCACATAGAGAATGACGAAAGAGAAGCCATGCAATATAGATCATTGGACGGTGCGTGGATGATATTGACATGTATCTGGCACTGGTGACATCACTTGATGTGATCATCGCAGTCTGCTTTAAGTGATAAACAATAATACCCCGTTCTTATTTTCTTCTTGACGAGAAGTGGGCTTTAAGTGTATTTCATTCATTAGCCTTTGGGCTTGATCTTTATCTAAACATCTCAAGAGTCCCATGTCGACGTCTCTCTTATATAACGCCATCTTTTGGATTCGTTGTCTCTCGGTTCGATTCGCCCCAGCAGGGATAGATCTATCGCGCAAATATTCCTTGATGCTATGATACCACGGTTGCTTGGACTAAGGTATCTCGTCTAAAACCTCCCCGACATAGTGCTGATAGGCAGGGTTATGTTGTATTGCAAATTTAATGACAGGTGCCTCCTTCCTCTTAGATATATGTATTAAGGCTGCCAATGTGGCCAAAGCATTTGCAAAATCATTTATGTTCTGTGGAATATGCTTGAAGGTAATGTCTTCAAATTCCTTCGCCATTTTGATAACGTGTCGATGATAAGGGAGTAAATGGAGTTCCTTGGTGCTATATGTTTTCCACAGACTATTGAATGACTAATTATGAATCTCTGAAAATGGCTAATCGCTTGACTCCCATTCTTCGATCCATTTTTAGTCCCAAAATACATCCCTCGTACTTAGCTGTGATGTTGGAGTTGCTGAAATATAATTTTGTTGTCGCGGGGTATATTTACTTGTGATGGATACGAGAACTGCCCCAACTCCAACTCCTTCCTTATTCATAGCGCTGTTGAAGTATAATCTCTAAAATTGGCCTTCGTCTTCGTGCCTTGTTGGCTGAGTGGTCATTACACCTTCGTCGGGAATGTATGTTTCCAACGGTTTGAATCCTCCTAAGGGTGCCTCAGATAGTTAATCTGCAATTCCTTGTCCTTTAATGGATTTTTAGGTCATGTAGATGATGTCAAATTGCTGGAGGATTAACTGCCATCTTGATAACCGACAATTCAACATAGGTCGATCGAAAATGTATTTCAAGGGATCCATACGAGAGATCAGATACGTAGTGTGGCTATGCAGGTAATGCTGTAGTCTCATGGCAGGTCATGCTAACACACAACAAGTTTTCTCGATCAAAGTATAGTTCTGCTCGCAGCTGCTGAACCTTTTACTCAAGTAATATATGGCTCTTTCTTTGCCCATGTCGTCCTTTTGTCCTAGCATGCATCCCATAGCATTGAGATTGACAGAGATGTATATAAATAGAGGAACTCCTTTGCTCGAGGGTACCAGGACAGGTGCTTCTATCAATTGCTGCTTGATAGTGCGGAAGGCCTTTTAGCATTCTTCATTCTATTTTCTGGAGGAACTCTTCCTTAGCAACTTGAAAATTAGCTTGCAAGTCGTTGTTAAGTGTGATATGAATCGATTGATGAAACCCGTATTTCTTTTTTGGTCTGTGGCGTCGACATTTCAGTAATGACCTTTATCTTGGAGGGGTCTATCTCAATGCCCTGGTTACTGACGAGAAATCCCAAAAGCTTACTTGATTTGGCGTCGAAGGCGCATTTCGTGGGGTTTAATTTCAGATTATACTTACGCAGCCGATCAAATAACTTCTGTAGGTGGGTAGTGTGATCCCCTTTCTTCTTTGATTTTATAATGATGTCGTCTACGTAGACCTCGATTTCTCTGTTCATCATATCATAAAATAAGGCCATCATGGCCCTCTGATAGGTAGCACCGGCATTGGTGAGGCCAAAAGCTAAATGCCTATAATAGAATATACCCCAGGGGGTGATAAAAGCTGTCTTTTCTCTATCTTCCTCTAAGACCATGATTTGGTGATAGCCGGCAAAACAGTCGACGAACGAGTACATTCGAACTGTGCGGTTTTGTATATTAAGATGTGGATGAATGGCATAGGGAAGTCGTCTTTAAGGCTGGCCTTATTGAGATCTCTATAATCCACGCAAACTCGAACTTTCCCTCCTGACTTTGGTACTAAGACCACATTAGACAGCCATTCGGGGTATGTGGATACCATTATTATCCCAACCCTAAACTGCTTGATGATTTCTTCTTTATCCTTTAGGTTCCATTCTAGTTTTAGCCTCCTTAACTTTTACTTGACTGGCTTAAATCCTTCTTTGAATGGCAATCGATGAACAACTATATCAGTGGGATAGTCCGATCATGTCCTTATACGACCAGGCGAACACGTCTTCGTATCGAGTTAAAAGCTGGGTCATTTATTCTTTTTGGTTTGACGTGAGGTCTGAATCCTATCTGGACTTCTTTGGGGTTATCAAGGGTTCCAATATTGATGATAGTGGTTTGCTCGAGGTTGGGTTTGGGCTTGTCTTCAACCCATCTTTTGATTTATTTGGGCACCTCTTTGTCATCCACTTCCTCTTGCTCGATCCCTATCAAATCGAAATCCAGCTCTATATCGAAATCGTAATCATCTTTCAGATTTGGCTAATCGTCAATAGGGCTAAAATTATTCAAATCGGAATACCTGACAATAAAACGTAAATGATCATTATATAACAACCGTTTTTCAATACATAAGTTTTCATTTGATGAAATGATGATAACATAACCGTGCAGAAAATAGAAACAAAGTAGAGATAATAGCACCCTATGCTCTGGTGATTTTTATAAATAATCTCCCGTTTTTACCCTTTGCGGACTATCCGTGGCTCAACTGCCCAGTTGTTGGTAGTCATGCAATCATCAATAACTAATGAGTGGGTTTTATACCTACGAATTGAGTACGTTTCGCTTGATAATTTATGAGTTCTTAAGTATTTTAAGTTAGTATTAGGTATTTGTAGTGTTTTTATGTTATTTTGTAGGAAGAAGTAATAAAACGCAATTTGGACATCTTTTGGAGTAAAATATGCAAGCAAATGCAAGAGGGCAGATTGAAGGGTTTTCAATGCCACATTGGATACATGTTCATGGCTTGGGATTTGGATTTTATTGTAGAGCTCGTCGAGAGTTCAATTTGATAGGTGGTACGTCCTGTAACTCCTCACGGATCAAACGTTATGGCCTTGATACCAACAGAGATCAAAGTTTGGAGTTGCCATTGACATAACAGCCACTTAAAGCCCAATTTCGACCTTGATCTAGATAGAATCTCTCAATTCTCAAAAAATAAAAGTTGTAGATCTACTTCTTAGCTTTTTAAAACATCTTGAATTATTCCAATCGGAGTTCGGATGAGAAAGTTATGACCATTTTACCAAAGGACGTCGCAGCAAAAAATTGCCTGGTGCGGCCGGCGCTACTGTGTAGAAGGAAAAGAAATGGTCTCTGCCATTTGGGCGCGGCAGCGCCAGGACGGAATGCTAAAAAGCTTATTTTTTGTCCAATTTGAATGGAACTTGATTTTGTAACTTCTAATTGGTTTAGGACTTTAACTAAAGGCTATAAATAGATGTTTTTTAGACCATTAGAAAGGGATCTTGCTACTTTTTACTAACCCTAGAATTGAAGAATGATTGGAGGCTTGAAGTAAGAGATTATCATGAAGGAAGATCAAGATAAGAGGTTAAAGAGGATGTAATAACCAAGAATATTTAGGTCACATTGTAAATAGATATATTAATTATTTATCAATTTATTAAATACTTTGTGACTTATATAGAGTATGTATATGATTGAATGAATATATGTATATGTATATGTATATTTATTAATCATATAAGGGTAATGAAAAGAAAAGCTTTGTAACATAATTATATATGTTAAGGATTAAATAACCTAAGTATTATATTTATTTATTGAAGAGTAAGTATTTAAAGTATATACTAGTGGACTAGCTAAGAGATTTTATTTAATATCTCAAGCCATTTTAATAGCAAATCTAATTGGTTTATATGGATAAACCAATGTGGGTAACTATTCAACTCCAACCGTAAATGAACTAGTAAGGGACTAAGGGGAAGGGACTGCTGAAGTGGGAGGAAGGCCACGTAGGGTAAGGTTGCTTCATTTTTTACTCCATGGGTACAAGTTGTTCACCAACTCCTACTAATTTCTTTGTCCTTACAAGCAAGAAATCCCCAAAATTGGGGGATGATATGGATATAGGAATAACATTAAACTTCGTAGTCCTAGGGTAGTTGTACAGAAACTGCCTATCATATATATATGGGACTGGATAAAGATTTAAACCAGAGTCGTAATAATGGCCTTAGTTATGTTAACTAGTTGATACCGAGAGTCGATATACAGTCAGAACGAATCTAAGACTCCGAGTTTATTGTTGACAGCTGGATTTATGACTGAATCCTAGTTAACCAATGTAAGGTGTGGTCTATGTCAAAAAGAGATATAAAGTCTGTTTAGAAAAAAGGTGTAATAATGAGTAATAATAGGGATGCCGAAGCCATTCCAATAAGGTTTGTCACTTTACTCCGAACGCATTTACCTTAGTAATGGGGTTAGACACAGGTTGTCACCCGACCCCAAACCGTGAAAAGGATTACGAAGTGGAATCCATAGTCGAACCCGAAGGCTTTGGTAGCCACTATGGGTTTGGTTTAGTACTGAGCCCGAAGTCGCACCCCTAATGTCAGTAAGACTTGAACGTGACTCTCGAAGTAACGAATCTAAGGCTGAAGTTCTAAATGTCGTGGTGACCTGAAGAGGTCCTCGAACTACAAAAGGTTCTGAAGTGGAACCAAAGTCAGGACTTTGTAGGCAACGGGTCGGTCAGACCCAAGCCATGTTTCTAGATGTTTATGACCTCAGATTAATCAGCCAAGGGATGTCCCTTAAGCTAAAAACATGAATTTACCTTGATTCTCAATAAGTAGTGAAAAGGACTCTATGATCGTAGAGTGACTTCACTCCGATTGTAGAGCCCACTTATAACTGTAAAGTAAGTCAGCTGAGTCGGTCAAAGGACGTAGAGTGAACTCTGTCGATCGTAGAGCTTCATCAGACAATCGTAGAGAACTCTGCCGATCGTAGAGCTTCATCAGACAATCGTAGAGCTTCACTCGCACATCGTAAAGTGAACTCTACCGATCGTAGAGCTTCATCAGCTAATCGTAGAGCAAATCAGTCAAGTTAGTCAGGGACCATAGAGTGAACCCTACGATCGTAGAGCAACTCTATCGAACGTAGAACGTCACTCACACATCGTATAGTAACTCCACTGACCTGGTAAAGCCCTACTGATCGTAGAGCTGTCATGACAGACCATAGGATGGTTAAATAGACCATAGGTGTAGACACCCGATTTTTGCATTTCCTATACTAACCCTGACAGGAGGGCAAAATCGTCATTGACCCGGCACACGAGAATAAAGGGTGGACATAAAGACGAACCCTCAAAACCACCACGACGGGATGATATTGAAGCCGACACGACAACAAGCGAATGTCGAGAGTCAGTTACTGATCACTGTGCTTGCCCGGATGACGTGGCACGTTTCCCGACGGGTTCCGGACTGCCGAGCGCAAACCCGTCAGCGGAAACCAACGGTACGACACGAAAATCGAGACGAGGCACGGAAAACGAGAAAATCAGCACAGTTAGCCGCAGATCAATTCGCGGCCAAGGACGGAACTCGAGGCAGCACGGGACTCGAAGCGCACGGGACTCGAGCGCGGCTGGGGGGGAGAACCAAAGGGCCAGCCGCAGATATATCTGCGGCCAGCCGCAGATAGATCTGCGGCTGCCCTTGGCAGTGCTATATTAGGCCAGTTCGCATACAGGAAGAAAAAAGAGAGAAGAATTCAGCAGCAGCAGCAGTTCGGGGAGAGGAAGAAAAATAGGAAGAAAACAACAAAAATTAAGAGAGAAAAGAGTGAGAAATAGTAAGAAATTGTACCTATTTTGTGAGATTATATCTCATATTTTCTACTCTACTCAATACACAAATTCATACATATTGTGGGGATTAGTTGCAAGGTAAAAAACCCTTTGTTCTTAGCATTTTGTTATGCTATTTTGTTGAGCTTTTGGTCATCCAAATTACCTTAAATGTAGTTTTTTCTTACATATTATTGTGATGCCATGGGTTAGGGACTATTAGTGAGGGTCTCATCGGAATGAAATTCCCCCTAATAGCCCGATGATATCCGTTTGGTGCAAATTTTAACTATTATGGTAATGTATCATTCGTAATGTATTTCAATCGTCATCGTAAGATGTCCTAGAGTGTTAGGCATCCCGTTGTTGATTATTTTCGTTATATCCATTTGGTGGTTGTGCAATAAAGTTCGGATGTGAGCCTAGGAACGCGACCCCGTGGTCCAAATCCGATGATGGACATTTTTGAATGTATGTAATCGGGTGGATGTATCCGTTATTGTAAATATGTAATTGTCGGGCCTTAAAACGACGCCAAGGCGATAATCGCGTTTAAGGCCCCGAAATAGTGAAACTTGTGATTGTGGGCGTTTGGGGTTATTTTGATGGCTTACATGCCCATGAATAGCCCCGACGCGTGTTTATGCTTGATTGGATTTTGTGACACGAAAAAGGATTTCAAAGATTAAACGATGAAGGTTTTTTTTCCTTAAAATCAAGCAAACTAGGAGGTTAGCATCACGTAGCTAAAAATTTGGAGGTGTTAATGAATGTCGATTTCTATTAAACGGGAAGGCTAAAGAAAGTCGTTTTCAAATGTCACAAAAAAATGGTTTTATAAAATAAAACACCGTTTTATTAAATCTTGGTGCGTAGGGTGAAAGATATCCTAGAAGTTGCCCATCATTTTATGAAGGCAATGTATAGATTTCGATTCCTATTTTTACGAAGGTTTAAAACTCCTTGTTTTGCCAAAACGACACCTAAGGAATAATCTCATAGTTTTGCCAACTAAAATCAACCCTTTCTCGCAAAGCTTTCTCGTTTAAACCGATAGACATCCTAAGGCATTTTCAAAAGAAAAAAACACAATTTTCCCTAATAATCCAAATGATTCTTTTATGCAAACTCATCACAACATTTACATAGGCACACACACAACGCACACGCGCACACACACATTTCATGAATTAAAGGATAGGAGAGCATCAAGATTGCGGTAACCGTGCTTCACGGAAGTCGAGGGGTGCCTAAACACCTTCCCCTCACTTAAGCAAGTTCCCCGAAACTCTATGAATCTCGATTCGCAGGTACCAATTAATTCGGAGTCACATATGAGCCAGCGATTTATAAAAACGAAAACTCGGATGAGTTGGTACATCCATTTCAAATATACCAACTGGCGACTCTGGTTAAATTGGCTCATCATAAAAACAATCTTAAAAAAACCCCGTCGACATTAATGCCGACCTTTTTCCAAAAAATCATCTAATAAAAAGGCTAAAATTGGAAAGGGTTACAAACCCCGCGTTAAGCGATTCCTACCGGCGTCGACAGCTGGCGACTCTGCTGGGGACTCCGCTGGGGACATTAGAGGGCTTAAGCCGCATTCAAATCTTGATGCTATCCTATCCTTTAAAATTTATAATTGTGTATGTGCGTATGACATTTTGACGTCTTTTATTTATTGTTGTGTAAATGTGTGTTGTTGTCCAATGAATGAATGGTTGAATGGGTTTCTCTTTACTTCAAAGTAATCATTTGCATGCGGTGAGGACGATGAATGTGAATGTATGTTGAGATTGTACCTCCTCCTGAGGCGAACCCGTCGGTTGCTTATTACTGGACTCGAAGGGGCTGCTCCCCGGAGATGGCTCAGGAAACGCACCACTCAAATCCACTCCAATCGAAAGGGCTCAAACGAGTAGATTGCGAAGATTTGGGAACCTTCATGCCGAAAAGCCCGTGAGAGTAACCTTAGGATAGGTCAGCCTCAGATTAACCCAACGCAGGAAAAGTCTCTTCATGCCCTTTTACGTTTACGCGTATTAAATGTCATGATCCAATGCAATATCATTTACATCCCCTGTTGCTAAAAGAAGGTACTAACCTCTATGGTTGCAGGGCTGGGAACTTCCTAATTCACGTCTAGCATTGATTATTGCAATAAAAGACTGCTAACATTTGGTTTTGCAGGGAAAAATTAAAAAACCCAAAACACAAAAAATTTTACAGCTTTAGCATGCATCCGCATCCTTTCATTGCCCAAGACTGAACTTCGAACCGTTTGCCTACAGGATTGCTCCTCAAACCCGTTCGCAGTCTAAGAAAGCCCAGGTCTCTAACTCTGAATGGCTGATATTCCCAATCATAGTTCCATCTCTCGGGAAGAGTTTGATGATTTTAAAAAGCAGATGATGGAAATGGCCACCATGCTAAAAGAGCAGTTCCTAATCAGACAGGATTCGTTCAAAACCAGGGACCGCATAATGTACCACCGCCAGGGGGTTGTGACCAGAATCCTCCTAAGGATGATGCAATCCCATTTAAAAATAACCAACATCAGCTTAAGGACGAGCCGGTCCTCCCAAAGGTCATTCCTGCCCTCAACAAAACAGTAATCACGATTCCAGAGGAGGGAGAGATACTGATGACCTTCGCAGAAAAAAATGAAGTAGATGGAGGAGACCATCCAATCTCTAAAAGGCAAAGGATCATTGGGTAGTCTTAATTAAGCAGATTTGTGTGTAATCCCCGGAACAAGAGATCCAGAGTAAAATAAAATCCCCGAAAACGAGAAATACACTGGGAAAGGGGATCCTTCCAATCACCTGAAAATATATTATTGGAGAAACTAGGGTCCTATGCGGAAGACGAAAGATTAAGGATGCAATTATTCCAGAAAAAGCTTGACGGGGGAGGCGAGGATCTGGTATGCCCGTCTCGATAATGCCCGGATTCATAATTGGGAGGAGCTGGCCCATACCTTTCTGACACAGTTATAGCTTTCAGGCACAGATGGCCCCTGATAGATTATCAAATGACAAAAATCAAGAAGCATAACCATGGGAAACCTTCAGGGGAACTATGCCCAACGATGGATGGGGTATGGACCGCACAAGTGAATCCTCCAATGAGTGAGTCAGGAGATGGTGATGACCTTTGTGGATATACAAGAAGCACCTTATTATGAGCGGGTCATATCAGGGGTTGGAAGACCTTTCGCCGAGATGATAAAACAAGGAGAAATGGTTGGATATGGGGTTGAAATCGGGTAAAATCCGGGGACTTCACAGCTCTTGAAACGGCTGCGGAAACAAATCCAAAGTGGGAATTTATGGCAGTACTTCCCCGCAGGCCCCAAAAAGCGAAAAGAGGAAGATGTCTCTCTCGTGCTGCAGGGATCATCCAGGAAAGTGGAGAATAGCCCTCCTGTACAAATACAGAGATTTGGTGCCGCCCCGGGCAACCCAATTTTGATAATCCCAGAACGGACGGACGAAGGAGGTTTGAGACCACACAGAGGCGGGTATTCACCCCGCTTGGGGATCCTCTTGAGCAAATTTTAGCAATACTGATATCACAGGGGAAGATTGTCGATTTGGCACCTCCATGTGACCCGAAGGGAAGAAAATTTGACCCCAGTAAAAAGTGTGCGTATCATTCGGGTTCCCCGGGTCATGACACTCAGGAATGTTGGGCGCTAAAACACATAATTCAAAACCTGATTGATAGCGGGGAAATCGTGGTGGAGCAGCCCGAGCCGCCAAATGTTAAAATCAATCCCCATACCGAAGCATGATGGGGGAGGGGTCAATATGGTGGAAGCCATCGAAACCGAAAGGACCGCCAAGGCGAAATTATAGGACAAGGGATTTATGAGATGGTTGGCATGACGGGTAATAGTCAGGAGAATATGCAAGGGGCACCGATTAGGTTGACGGGTGCAAGCCGGAGTATCACAGGGGGGCCTATCAAGTTAGCGGCTCCAAAACCTCTCATCATCGCGGCAAGACCACAGATCCCTGTCTGCAATCTAAAAACAGTACCGTGGAACTACGGGGGTGTATTAGAGGAGGCGGCCAGTTGTGCTTCCGTAACATCAAAGGGGAATCCCTTGTATCTTCCAGGAAGAGTCCTCAAGAGTAAGAGAAAAGAGAACGAGAGGATATCCGAGGAAAAAGCCGTGGAGTTCTTGGAAAAGATGGATCATCCGGAAGTAAGGGGGATCAGGACGGTGAGCGAGGAATCGACTCTAACGTCGATCATGGATTTGGTGTTATCGTCCAGCGACCACTGCAGAATCTTGGCCAAAGTCCTAGGGGAGGCTCACATTCCCAAGACAATTAGCCAAGAAAGTTTCGGCCGCCTAGTGGACCATCTGCTAGAGAACAATGTGCTATCATTCACAGATGATGATATCCCGAAAGAGGGAAAGGGGGCATCGGAGACCGCTGCAACATCGCAGTGATCTCATCAGGGTATGTCATGAATGGGGTATTGATTGATGGGGGATCAGCACTGAATATTTGTCCCCTCAGTACACTGAGAAAAATGAACATTAATCCCAAGCGCTTGCGGGCCAGTCACGTGGTGGTGCGAGCCTTACTTCGATGGATCCCGGAAGGATACATTGGGAGAAATAGAGTTGCCCGTGGAGATAGGGCCGTGTACTTTCGATATTTCCTTTCAGGTATTGGATATCTCGGCCAGTTATAACATGTTATTGGGAAGGACCATGGATACATATGGCCGGGGCAGTTCCCTCTACACTACACCAACAAATCAAGTTCATCGTCAAGCGGGAAATCTGGGGTAACAATCTTCCGCAGAGCGTAATGACCCTTTCCCGTCAAAGAATGGTCTGCCAGTAATCAATGTGGACGAATCCGCGGCGCCTGCCAGTTTTCAAGCACTGGAAATCAGCTCTCCCCACTATAGAGGTCTGGGAGCTTCCAGCCATAAAATCGAAAGCCCTCCCCTGAGCTCACCTTCGTTGCTAGAGAAATTGATGAAGATGAAGTTTCAACCTGGGCAGGGTTTGGGAAAAGACAACCAAGGAATTTCCACGCCTATTCAACTACCCAACCAGACAGGCAGGGCAGGGTTGGGATATCATGGAGGCAATAGAAGCGGAACCACTCTCAAAGGGAAGCCCCCATTTCGATCAAACGACTTGGAATCCTATATGCCCGAGGGACCATAATGAACAAGGAACGGACAAGCCCGTGTCCGAATTAGAAGGTAAAGATTTGACTCCTGCGGAATGATGAGGCAGTCACAAAGGAAGAGTTTTCCTGCGGGAGGTCATGCAGCAGTTCGAAACCAAATGCTATATCTCTGGACCATCAATGAACATTGGAGAGGGGAAGGATACGGCCACAACGTCGGGGGGCCCAACAGAGTGTGCCTGTCATCGATTGGGCAGGGTTAGTTATCCCTAACAATGCTATGAGGGAGGACCGATACGATGTGGCGGTAGTCCGTCAAGGAAGTCTCTGGTGCGCAGCCGCCTGTCATATGTCGCATCCCGACTGATCTGACCACCGATAACTGGACGGTGGAGCCAATAATATCCAGACAAGGGTAAAAAGCACGGTGTCGGGGTGGTAGACCCCGGAGAGTGGGGGATGAATGTCTACCAGTTTTGGTTCTTTATTTTATATTTTTGCATAACTATGTTTAGTTTGTCATGTTATTTTAAGAGCAACCATTGTGGAAAGATGAATTATATATATGACAGTATTTGGTTTCAATGTCAGGTGTACCAATTTGAGTATTCCTTGCTTAACAAGCGATCCCTCAAATTTGAATGATGACTTATGATTTTGATATCGAGCTGGATTTCGATTTAATGGGTATTGAGCAGGACGAGACAGATTACGACGACGCGCCTGACGAGATCAAAGGGTGGGTCGAGGATAAACCCAAACCCAACTTAGACCAAAACCATCACCATAAATATCGGAACCCCTGACCAACCCAAAGAGCTCAAGATCGGGACAGACCTGACCCCTAACCAGAAAGTAGAAATGACCAAATTGCTACGCCAGTATGAGGATGTGTTCGCCTGGTCTCATGAGGACATGGTCGGATTATCCACCGACATTGTGGTACACCAGCTGCCCATCAAGGAAGGTTTCAAGCCCGTCAAGCAAAAACTAAGAAAGCTAAAACCGGAATGGAGCTTGAAGGTAAAGGAGGAGATCATCAAACAGTTCAGGGCTGGAATCATCATGGTATCCACCTACCCAGAATGGTTGTCCAATGTTGGTCCCAGTGGCTAAGACTGGAGGAAAGGTGAGGGTATGTGTTGACTATAGAGATCTGAACAAGGCCAGTCTCAAGGATAATTTCCCAGTAGCTTTTATTACACATATTGGTGGATAACACAGCCCAATACGAGATGTACTCTTTCGTTGATTGCTTTGCGGGGTATCATCAGATAAATGGTGGCAGAGGAGGACCGGGAGAAAACATCCTTCATCACCCTTGGGGCACTTTCTGCTATAGACGGTTGGCTTTCGGTCTCACAAATGCAGGGGCTACTTATCAAAGAGCTATGATGGCCCTGTTTCCACGATATGATGCACAAGGAGATAGAGGTCTACGTGGATGACATTATCGTGAAGTCAAAGATTAGAATCTGATCATGTGACCCATCTCCAAAAGCTATTTGACCGGCTCAGAAAATACAATTTAAGGCTCAATCCGGCAAAGTGTGCTTTCGGAGTGCAATCGGGCAAACTCTTGGGATTCCTGGTTAGTGATCGTGGCATCGAGTTGGATCCAGCTAAGATTAAGGCCATTGTGGATATGCCGACGCCCCGCCACTGAAAAGGAGATAAGAGGATTTCTGGGAAGAATAAATTTCATCAGCCGCTTCATATCCCATTTGACAACCACGTGCGAGCCAATTTTCAAGCTGTGAAGAAAAGATGGCTCCCACGAATGGAATGAGCAATGCCAGGAAGCCTTTCAAGATCATTAAGAAGCAGCTTGACGGAAGCACCCGTGCTGGTACCCACCCCGAAGGATGAGATCCCTCTATTCATGTATATATCAGTCAATGACATTGCGATGGGCTGTATGCTGGGGCAGAAGAATGAATCAGGCAAAGAGCAGGCCATTTACTACCTCAGCAAGAGATTTAGCCGATGTGAACAGAAATTACACCCCTCCATCGAAAGGACCTGTTGTGCTTTGGCTTGGGCTGCAATGAGATTACAGCATTATCTCCATGGGCACAACCACGTATCATCTGATATCAAGGATGGATCCCCCTGAAATATATCTTTGAAACGGCCCATGCTGAACTGTCGACTTTCAAGATGGCATGTTAATCTTAACAGCAGTTCGACATTGTATACGTAACTCAGAAAGCCATGAAGGGGCAGGGAATTGCAGATCAATTGGCAGAAGCGCCATTCAGGGGAATGGAGCCTTTAGACACTCCTTTGCCGGGCGAAGACGTATTCTGGATCTTGCGCGCGAGAGAGGATGACGAGGGGGCAGTTCTGGAAATTGTATTTTGATGGGTGCCATGAATGCGGAGGGGGCAGGAGCCGGAGCAGTCCTGGTCTCTATCACAGGAGAGCAATACCCCGTAGCCACTAAATTACAGTTCAGTAACTCAAACAACACAGCTGAGTATGAGGGATGTATATTGGGACTCCGTTTGGCTTCGCGATATGGGGGTGAAAAGGTTAGCTAGTGTTCGGGGATTCGGAGCTGGTAATCAGACAAGCGATCGGGGTGTACAGCACTAAAGAACTCCGGTTGCTTCCATACCACCGTTGTGTTATCCAACTGATGCAAGAGTTCGAAGATATCGCTTTCCGACACATCCCCGGGGACGGAATGAATTTCGCCGATGCATTGGCGACTTTTAGCTTCTCTAGTCCACACAATCAAGAGCAGGAACGTTCCCACAGATAGAGGTAGCAGTGCAGAACGCCCCGGCATACGAGGAGCACGTGGCGTGGTACTATCGGACGAGGGGGTTCTGCCAAAGCAGCCTTGGTATCACGACATAAGGGAATATCTGAGGGATAGATCCATTCCCGACCAAGCCAGCCGGAGCGGAGAGGTTTGAGAATTTCAAAAGATGGCAATGAAATTTTTATCTGAGCGGAGATTCACTGTACAAGAGGGATGCCCAATTTGGGATTGCTACGATGTGTAAATGAAATGCAGGCCCAAAAGATTATGGACGAAATACATGGTTGGAGTGTTTGTGGGCCACACATGAGTGGGCCGATGCTGGCCAAGAAGATTTTTGAGAACGGGGCATTACTGGTTGACGCTGAAAGCCGACTGTGGATGATCACGTCAAACGGTGTTACCAATGCCAGGCGCACAGGTAATGTTTATCCATGCGCCCACCCAATGAACTGCACTGTATGACCTCCCCTTGGCCATTCTCAATGTGGGGTATGGGATGTGATCGGACCAATAGAGCCCAAAGCAAAGCAACGGGCACCGATTTATCTTCGTCATGATCGATTACTTCAACTAAATGGGTAGAAGCGGCTTCTTTCCCCAAAGTAACTCAGGAGGTCATCGTCGGTTTCATCAGGAATATATGTCATTTGCCCGATACGGGCAACCTGAGGTTTTAGTCTCCGACAATGCCAAGAATTTGAATAATGCCTCATGAAAGGATTATGCGACCAGTTTAAGATCAAACACCTCAATTCTGTCATTTACCGTCCTAAGATGAATGGGGCAGTGGAGGCTGCAAATAAGAATATCAAGAAGATCATGGCGAAAATGTCCGCTAATCATCGGGGATGGCCGGATCTGCTACCTCTCACCTTGCTGGCGTACAGAACGTCGGTACGTACTTCTACAGGGGCAACCCCCGTACGCTCTAGTATAACGGAATGGAAGCGGTTCTGCCAGTTGAGGAGGTTGAGATGGCGTCCCTCAGAATCTTGATTGATGCTCAGATAAACGAGGAGGATTGGATGCAAAGTCGATATGACCAATTGGCCCTAATTGATGAAAGGAGGGTGGCCGCTGTGTTGCAGGCACGTCAGTTATATCAGCAAAGGATCTCCCGATCATACGACAAGAAGATAAGACCTCGAAAATTCAAAGAAAATGACCTAGTGTTAAAGAGAGTAATGCCTTGTCAAGAACGAAGCCAAAGGGAAGTTTGCCCCGAACTGGGAGGGGCCTTTTGTGATTAAGAAAGTGCTGTCCGGAGGAGCCCTCATACTGCAGGAGATGGATGGGGAGGTGTTTCCACAACCCCTCAATTCCGACTCGGTTGAAGCGGTTCTATGCATAAAAAAAAAAAAAAAAAAAAAAAAAAAAAATATCCCTCATCATTTTCTCTCTCGTTCTTTGAAGGAACGAACTACGTAGGACCTGATCTCCCGACTTGTGGGGGTACGTAGGCAGCCATCATGGCACGGTCCCATTTCCTTACCAAATAAACACTTTCTTCTATCAAAACTGATTCCCCACAGCCAGGAAAAACCTTCTTATACACTCGAAACTCTCCCGAAACCAGCCACCTGATCAGTTTCATCTCAAATGACCTAACCCTAACCCAACCAAGCAGTTATCCCGAATCTAAGGCTCAGCCGATGAAATCGACAGGATATGCGGCAATATCTGACGAAAGTCCCCGTCAAGGACTTGAGAAGAGAGAAAGAAGGCGAAATATCAAAATCATGGTTAGCTGGATAAAATGAGGGTCCAATGAAAGGCAACGATACGACAAAAGGGGAAAACGACTAAATTTAAATACCTGTCTATATAAATAAGTCATTTTGTTACAACAGGTTTTCTCTTTTGACAACCGATGAAACTGACATAGTCCATGCAGGAAATAAAATGATCTACAAATCTGAAACTAATCGAAGCAGGATGGATTAAAATGGTGGATGGATCTTGAGGCATCGACATTCCCTGCAATCTGCTGCCCCATCATGTCGACGCGATCGAATAATGCAGTCGCTTCGGCTAACGGTCTCAGAGTGAGCATCTATTAATTGCCTTAGTCTGCAATACAATGGCGTCTCTATCAGCATGGAGCAACATCCCTGGCCAGAATAGCAGCATCTCTCTCAACAAGAGCAGCATACCTCTCAGCCTCGGTAGTAATCTAGATGCGTGAGCACCGGACGGACAGGGACCTAATGGCTCGGAATACCCTCCGCAAAGCCCGCCGACACCGGAAAGAATAATAAGGATCAGGAACGTTCCGGAAGATCATCAGCCATATCTCTGTCACCGGCGACAAACCGTCCAATTAGCGGAGAAGCCGCCGACCGATCCTGTGGGAGGATCGAGATCCAAGCATACCACGGCATCTGGCGACGACACCTGTAGAAAATAGTATCAAAAAGACTGTACAGGGGTCATTCTCTATCCATGAATAAAAAGCAGGCATCATACATGACTCGCTATGTGAAAATAAAATACAAAATTCTGAATAAGTCGGACGTCGAACACGACGAATCAAGGCAAGACCCGACTGAACCCTGGGAAGGGCTGAGATCCACGCGAACCACAACAAGATGGTGAGCAACCCTGGGAAGGGCTGATATCCACAAGAAGGAAAAAGACAAAAAACAACAAACCCTGGGAAGGGCAGAGATCCAAGCAAACCGCGACAGAGTGGTGAGCAAACCTGGGAAGGCATCCAAGCAAACCGCAACAGAGTGGTGAGCAAACCCTGGGAAGGGATGAGATCCACGCGAACCACAACAAGATGGTGAGCAAACCCTGGGAAGGGCTGATATCCACAAAAAGAAAAAAAAAGACAAAAAAACAATAAACCCTGGGAAGGGCTGATATCCAAGCAAACAGCGACAGAGTGGTGAGCAAACCTGGGAAGGCATCCAAGCAAACCGCGACAGAGTGGTGAGCAAACCCTGGGAAGGGCTGAGATCCACACAAACCAAAACAAGATGGTGAGCAACCCTGGGAAGGGGCTGATATCCACAAAAGAAAAAAAGACAAAAAACAACAAACCCTGGGAAGGGCTGAGATCCAAGCAAACCGCGACAGAGTGGTGAGCAAACCTGGGAAGGCCTCAAAGCAAACCGCGGACAGACTGGTGAGAAAACCCTGTGAAGGGCTCCGATCCACGCGAACCACAACAAGTTGGTTTGCAACCCTGGGAAGGGCTGATATCCACAAAAAGAAAAAGACAAAAAAACAACAAACCCTGGGAAGGGCTGAGATCCAAGCAAACCGCGACAGAGTGGTGAGCAAACCTGGGAAGGCATCCCAAGCAAAACCGCGACAGAGTGGTGAGCAAAACCTGGGAAGGGCTGAGATCCACGCCAACCCCAACAAGATGGTGCGCAACCCTGGGACGGGCTGATAACCACAAAATGAAAAAAAGACAACACACAAGCAACCCTGGGAAGGGCTGAAATCCAAGCAAACCGCGACAGAGTGGTGAGCAAACCTGGGAAGGCATCCAAGCAAACCGCGACAGAGTGGTGAGTAAACCCTGGGAAGGGCTAAGATCCAAGCAAACCGCGACAGAGTGGTGAGCAAACCTGGGAAGGCATCCAAGCAAACCGCGACAGAGTGGTGAGCAAACCCTGGGAAGGGCTGAGATCCACGCGAACCACAACAAGATGGTGAGCAACCCTGGGAAGGGCTGATATCCACAAAAAGAAAAAAAAGAGAGACAAAAAAAACAACAAACCCTGGGAAGGGCTGAGATCCAAGCAAACCGCGACAGAGTGGTGAGCAAACCCTGGGAAGGCATCCAACCAAAACACCCTGGGAAGGGCTAAGATCCAAACCAACAACAACCCTGGGAAGGGCTGAGATCCAAGCAAATCACGTATGTATTGTCATTCTTGTGCACTGTCATTCATGCATCGAGTGTCTATTCTTTATCCTGTTCATTCCATTTATCATTTCATAAACATGATAAAGAGGGGCAGCTGTAGACACCCGATTTTTGCATTTCCTATACTAACCCTGACAGGAGGGCAAAATCGTCATTGACCCGGCACACGAGAATAAAGGGTGGACATAAAGACGAACCCTCAAAACCACCACGACGGGATGATATTGAAGCCGACACGACAACAAGCGAATGTCGAGAGTCAGTTACTGATCACTGTGCTTGCCCGGATGACGTGGCACGTTTCCCGACGGGTTTCCGGACTGCCGAGCGCAAACCCGTCAGCGGAAAACCAACGGTACGACACGAAAATCGAGACGAGGCACGGAAACACGAGAAAAATCAGCACAGTTAGCCGCAGATCAAATTCGTCGGCCAAGGACGGAAACTCGAGGCAGCACGGGACCTCGAAGCGCACGGGACTCGAGCGCTGGCTGGGGGAGAACCAAGGGCCAGCCGCAGATATATCTGCGGCCAGCCGCAGATAGATCTGCGGCTGCCCTTGGCAGTGCTATATTAGGCCCAGTTCGCATACAGGAAGAAAAAAAAGAGAGAAGAATTCAGCAGCAGCAGCAGTTCGGGGAGAGGAAGAAAAATAGGAAGAAAAACAGCAAAAATTAAGAGAGAAAAGAGTGAGAAATAGTAAGAAATTGTACCTTTTTTGTGAGATTATATCTCATATTTTCTACTCTACTCAATACACAAATTCATAAACATATTGTGGGGATTAGTTGCAAGGTAAAAAACCCTTTGTTCTTAGCATTTTGTTATGCTATTTTGTTGAGCTTTTGGTCATCCAAATTACCTTAAATTGTAGTTTTTTTCTTACATATTATTGTGATGCCATGGGTTAGGGACTATTAGTGAGGGTTCTCATCGGAATGAAATTCCCCCTAATAGCCGCATGATTGATATCCGTTTTTGGTGCAAATTTTAACTATTATGGTAATGTATCATTCGTAATTTTTTTCAATCGTCATTGTAAGATGTCCTAGAGTGTTAGGCATTCCCGTTGTTGATTATTTTTCGTTATATCCATTTTGGTGGTTGTGCAATAAGTTCGGATGTGAGCCTAGGAATGCGACCCCGTGGTCCAAATCCGATGATGGACATTTTTTGAATGTATGTAATCGGGTGGATGTATCCGTTATTGTAAATATGTAATCGTTGGGCCTTAAAACGACGCCAAGGCGATAATCGCGTTTAAGGCCCGAAATAGTGAAACTTGTGATTGTGGGCGTTTGGGGTTATTTTGATGGCTTACATGCCCATGAATATCCCCAACGCGTGTTTATGCTTGATTGGACTTTTGTGACACGAAAAAAGGATTTCAAAGATTAAACGATGAAGGTTTTTTCCTTAAAATCAAGCAAACTAGGAGGTTAGCATCACGTAGCTAAAAAATTTGGAGGTGTTAATGAATGTCGATTTCTATTAAACGGGGAAGGCTAAAGAAAGTCGTTTTCAAAATGTCACAAAAAATATGGTTTTATAAAATAAAACACCGTTTTATTAAATCTTGGTGCGTAGGGTGAAAGATATCCTAGAAGTTGCCCATCATTTTATGAAGGCAATGTATAGATTTCGATTCTATTTTTTACGAAGGTTTTAAAACTCTTGTTTTGCCAAAAACGGACACCTAAGGAAAAATCTCATAGTTTTGCCAACTAAAAAAATCAACCCTCTTCTCGCAAAGCTTTCTCGTTTTTGAAACCGATAGACATCCTAAGGCATTTTTCAAAAGAAAAAAAACACAATTTTCCACTAATAATCCAAATGATTTCTTTTATGCAAACTCATCACAACATTTACATAGGCACACACACACGCACACGCGCACATCACACATTTCATGAATTAAAGGATAGGGAGAGCATCAAGATTGGCGGTAACCGTGCTTCACGGAAGTCGAGGGGTGCCTAAACACCTTCCCCTCACTTAAGCAAGCCCCCGCTGAAACTCTATGAATCTCGATTCGCAGACCAATTAATTCGGAATAGTCACATATGAGCCAGCGATTTATATAAAAACAAAAACTCGGATGAGTTGGTACAATCCATTTCAAATATACCAACTGGCGACTCTGGTTAAATTGGCTCATCATAAAAACAATCTTAAAAAAACCCCGTCGACATTAATGCCGACCTTTTTCCAAAAAATCATTCTAATAAAAAGGCTAAAATTGGAAAGGGTTACAAACCCCGCGTTAAGCGATTGCCTACCGGCGTCGACAATCAGGACAGAGTCGTTTTTGAGCAAGTTTTATTTAACTCCAGTATTGATGGCTTATCTATGACCTGATCAGAGAGGTACTTATATATTATTACTCGTAGGATATTGGGCAAAAGGCATGAAACAGGAGAATAATTAGTGAGTAGCAAACTAGGCAATGTTTTTGCTCTGGACGCTACTTAAACATATCTTTTGAGATTGCGATGGTTTTATCCTTACTCAATCTATATTTTTGAGAAATTTCCCCTCAGCAATATACGATCGTTGCTATATCTGTGCCATTATTTTCAGTTGAAACAATCGCTAAAAATACGACTATTCTACTATTATTTGTAGGTATATTTGTTATTGTAAGTTTCCTAACTCAAACTATGAGTTTATTGTTTTCAAAGCATGTTAGTGGGATTAATAATTATTGGTTGATCTATTCCACATCTATAATGATTATTGGTATTGCGCACTTAGTGGCAAATTAAAATTCCTGTTTCTAATTTTATCGAACTGTGAAAATAATTAAGTTATGTTTATTCCATGAAGACTAGTTTATGTAGCTAGAATCTATGCTAGTTGTAATTCGGGCTAGATACGAAAACATGTTTAGATTTTGTTTAAATATTCAAATATGGTTATTTAAAAGCTGTCCAACACCCGATTAGTTGGTACGGGACTACTTCGACTGAGAAAAACGAACAAATTTTTAAGGCAATATATCAAAAAAACTAAATTAATTGCCCATCTATTTAAGGTGGTATGCATATTTCACCGGGTATGGAAAGGCCTTGTGTATCCCCTTTGATTACCAAAAACTTTTTTTTAATGAGGATATTAGACCATCCGTATTTGTTCAGGGTCATTGGTTTGACCACTTCAGAAATTATTTTATTCTAACCTATCATAATAGAGACTATGATTATCGTTTTCTTTCACAATTATTATATAGTTGTCGAAGAAGATTCGAAAGTTAATTTTTTTCCAATATGTATTATTAACTGTTCTTATACTTATAAACTTTGCTAAAGCGAATTAGTGCAGCTCACCATTGTTATGTCATGATATTTATTTACAGTTAAGCCCGAGTGCTCGTGCTCGGAAGAAAAGGCACAAGACAAAGTTCAAGAGTAGTATACAACGGTAAACGTTTTAACTATCTATTATGTTCCCCATTAAAGTAGATTTATTTTATTTAAACCTTTTGAGATTACTAAGGGTATGTTATTTAAGTTAAGGTTCGGTTAGATCTTGGGATTGATGTAAGAACCTAATTGTAATGAACAATGTATTGCTTATTCATTTCTGCGATTATCTAAGTCTATATTTGAATCGTGTATGATGTTGATGGAATCCTGTGGAGCACCAAACCCGAGGGTTAGGAAACCCAGATTTGTTGGTGGGCGTTCGACAGAGAGATATCAAATGAATTGCTGTCAAAGAGTTTTTCTCCTTTTCTTCTTTTATCTGTTTTATTTGTGTAATTCTTTTTCTCGGATGATGGTTTTACATGTGGGAATATGGATTTAAAATTAACTCAAATCATGAACTAATTTCTTTTTAAGATTGAACAATGGACCTTATTGCATAGCTTTTTATTGATATATTTCCCTTGTTAATTATTGTTGATTTTATTATCGGTATTGTCTTATTATGATTTATGATTAATTGGCTTAATTGGCGCTGATCAAACAATTACTGTGGTAATCTATATGTAACTCGAGAGAGATTGGATTATAGATGTTTGGACCTGATCATAATAGCAAATGTGATTTATGTTTCTCTACAGTATGAATGGAATTCATGATTTTGTGTTCTAGGATAGAGATTATACTTATTACGGCTGCATGTAATCTGAAAGAAGGAACAGGTTGTGCTTTAAATCATTTTTTAACTTGTAATTTCACATAGAGAGCATAGTGAAATTAGTTTAAAACTAGGGTGTGTTCATCTTAATTCTATCTTTTCTAGTGGTGGCATTTTACGTTGATTCGTTTATGAATTGCATCTAGATGATGGTTTATTAAAATATTGATGAGTTCTTGATTAACAATCTGAAAATAACATTGATTTTATAATTTAAACAGGAATGTGTATTAATTCAAGCTGACACCATTAAGGGGGGAAATATTATAATCTTAAAGAGCCTTTTCATTCTGAATTCCAATTCTTGGGTAGTTTACGTGATTAGTTAGTTTAGTACTTTTATTTTCAAAATTCAACACCTTTTATCGAATTGTATTAATATAAATAATTTAATTTTGATTATTGGAGTTAGTACATGGTAATTATTATTAAATAATTCTATGTGGGTTTCGACACTCTTATCATTATATTACTTGTGGATTCTGCGTATACTTGGCGTTTTTATTTTGCTAGTATAGATTTTAGGTAAACAAGGTTTTTTGGTGCCGTTTGCGGGTGGGAAATTAATTTAATAATTTTGCCGAAATATTAATATCAATCAAATTGATCTTAATTTATAACGTGTTATTTTTTCTTATTTTAATTTTTCCCTATTTTAATTTTTTTTCCCAAAGATATACCAAACGACCAACTATGACTATACAGTGGCCTTATAAACGGAGAATGACTCAGCCAAAGAGCGCGCCGATGGGGGGGGGATGTTATGGAACTTCGATGAATTGTTTAGCACAAGAGATAGAGACCACTTTTCAAGGAAGTAATATGACTACTTTAGCAGCACAAACCTATTCAAAAGTGTAGCGATGATTTGTGATTAATTATGTTGGAAAGCCATCCGAAGTCATCAATGTGCCATTAAAGTTTCGACGGTCTGGTTTACAATATGGCGGCAACTTGGTGTGTGATTACCCCAACACTTTAATGACTTTTTCAATAATTATCATCATGGATTAAGGAGATATTCCGCCTAAATAATTATTCATGGAGCCCGGAGGGGGATGACTAATGTTCAAGTCCAAAAACCTTTGCTCCAAGTCAATCATATACTCATGAATATTCAGGATCCAGCCCTTTTCACATGAAGAAGAAGATGAATGTCAAACTTGGAGGGAACGGACCTTTTCAAATACATGGCTCTGATTGAGGAGACAGATGAATTAGTCAGTAGATGTCGATTATCGGTAAAATCTTAAGAAGTGAACTAGGTGGGGACCAGCTCATCAACGCCTTTAACAATTATCCTCAAGACACTTGGCCTAGCGTACATGGTTCCCGAGTAACTGATGGATTAACCCACGGTCAAATAACCAAAAAAAAAAAAAACCCCCCCCAAAAATCCCCCAAAAAAAAGCTACAACCAGGACGTGCCAAACAGATTATTGTTAGGATTGGCTAAAAGATGGGGAGAATAAAAGTGGGGACCAGGAAAAAGAAGGCCCGAAAAGAAGATTCTAAGCCTTTGAGATTCCACATTGCAGATGAAGCCAATTTTGGATAGTGCCCCATGTACCTTCTCCACCAATGTTTAAGGATCCGAGTAGTTTTTTACCAAAATCCCGTGCCCAATTTAGTAGTCCATTTTCGTCGATTAAAGTTCTTATGTGACAAGGGAGTTATCATAAATTTGGAGCCCATTATTAATAGTGTGATGAGGAAAGAGGTCCATTAGGAAGATAGATGAAGATCCAGTTGTTTGTTTAAAAAAGCTTTCAATTCAATAATCCGGTTCACCTAGACTCACAATGAGGGACATTATCCTTAATTCTTATGAGATCTTTATCTCTATAAAAATCTTCATCCCCAAAATATAGGATGCTTTCTCCCAAAATCTTTCCATTGGAGGAATGTTTTAAGGACGAACATTATCTTTTACTGATTGTAGTTATTGGTATGTTCATTTCCTATCAGTAGTATATCAACATATTGTACTAGGAATGTCACTACGCTCCTACTGACCTTGCTGATACACATTTGGTTTTCATCCGCATTTTTGATAAAAATCAAACTCCTTTGATTGTCTCATTCAAACCCGGAATGTTTCCATCTCTAAGAAAGATTGCTTCAATCCATAAATGGAATCTGTGTTGTAGCTTACATACTCAATTTGCTCTCAACCTTTGAAATGAAACAAATCCCTCTTTTTTTAGCTGTTATCATACATTAAATTCTCCTCAAGTCTTCATTGAGGAAGGGAACGTCTCCACATCCATCCCTTTGCTAGGATTTCGTAAGTATATTAAGCTGCAATCATTTAGCAAAAATCACCAAATGGGACTTGAGCAATTTCCCTACTGGTGAGGAATGATTTCCATGGATTGGATCAACTCCTTGGCCATTTATTTTGAAATCTTTTTGTCACCATTCTAAACTTATAGGTCTCCACCTTTCCATTTGCTCCAGTCTTTCTCTTTAACAGACCCATTTACACCCAATAGACTTAATGCCCTCAGGTGGTTGAAAACTAAAGTCTATAAGTTGGTTCTCTATACATGGGAGCTCATTTCAGATTTCATGGTTATCTGCCATTTCTCCTGAGTGTCCTACTACTCCATTAGTCTCATCGTAATATGACTTAGATCATCAATCCTCTAGTGATCGCATTACCTCATCATCATCCTCTATGATGAAATCTCATACCTCCCCATAATAATCTTCGGTTTACTCTTCCAGATTTACGATTCTCTGGTTTTGTGGTAAACAATAGGTCTTATCTATAGGTTTCCTCAGTTCAACTTATAGTGCTTTTGTGGGTTTCTTTGATAACTTCTTCAAGATCTATTTTTCCTCCCCAATTAGCCCCTTCAAGGAGCTAAAAATCCTTTATCAAAGAAGATTTAGTATGTTTCACAAACAAAACACCTTTTGCTCAGTATAGGCGATTATTACAAATAATACCCTAAACTCTTACTTTAGGCAATTGTAGACACCCAAATTTTGCACTTCGTATACTAGGCCCTGACAGGGAAGGGCAAATTCGTCAAATGGATCGGCCTGTCCATGCAGGTGCAGAGCAATAAAGATGGAAAAAATTATCGAACCACTCGACGCCACCATGGATAATTTGCAGCCGAAATCGAGCATGACAGCAGGGTTAAAAAAATAAATAAAAATTTTTATTATGCTATCCGAATTTGGCGATTCTCGACGTAGAGGTGTGGCGCGCTTCCCGGTAAATTCCCGGACTGCGGAATACGAGCCTGTCAGTGAGAGAAAAACCGACATTGCGGGCACGAAAATCGAGGCATGGCCAAATAACGGAAAATCGAGGGAGAAAAGTCAAGCCGCCAGCCGCGGATAGATCTGCGGACCAAATGAGTTGCGCCTTTCTTGGGGAAAGTCCAGATCCCCGAAAAACCGGGCTGAGTGGCGAAGCCAGCTGGCCCAAGGCCGCAGAGGATCCATTCTGCGGCCAAGCCGCAGATCCATCTGCCGGCCAGCGCAGATCCATCTGCGGCCGAGCCGCAGATAGATAGATCTGCGGCTGGCTTTTGGCCAGCCCTATTTAAAGCTCAGCTTCGGACAGTATACAGAGGGTGGAGCAGTTTGGCGGAAGAAGAAGAAAATCCAGCAGACAGTTTTTTTCTAGCTCGGAAATAGAGAGAAATAGCACAAATTCTTGCAACAATTGAGAGGAAAAAAAAAAGAGAGGAAGTTTCTTTTGTTGTTAGATTATATCCAATATATCTCATATTTCAATCAAATTACACAATGTTTTCTTACACAATTTTTGGTATCATTTGCAAGGTTGTGTGAAAATCTCATTATTGTTTGCAACTTCTATCATGGTCATTTGGCTAAATAAATTTAATTGCAATTTTTTCAAGTAATTATTGTTGAATAAAAATTCATGGATTAGGGAATTATTGGTGAGGGTTCCATTGGAACGATTGATTCTTTACCCAATAAATTCGAGCGATTGATATCTAATTGACGAAATTTCTAGCTTATGTATGGGATATATATTAGGCGTAGTTTTGATTAGAAATTGTATTTTTAGGATTGTGTTAGGCAATTCTCACGTTTGTTGTTATTGTAGTTATTCATTTTGGGAGTCATGTAGTAATCGGTGGTTTGTGAGCCCTAGGAAAGAGCGACACCCGTGGTTCAAATCCGATGATTGGACGTTTTGGGTGTGTGTATGTAATAGATTTCAAGATGCTTGTTTTGTAATATGTAAACTGGTCGGGCCTTTTTTTTTTATTTAACGACGCTAAGGCGGAGGAGGAATCGGGTTTTTTTTAAGGCCCCGTTATTAGTGGAATATGTGATTGTTGGCTGTTTCGGGGGGATGGATATTTTGTATGGCTTACATGCCCATGGATAGCCCCGACGCATGTTTATACTTGATTAGATTTTTGAGGCGCCAAAAAGGATTTTCAAAAAGAATTTTAAACGGATAAGGATCTTATTTCTAACATCAATTTCAAAAGTAGGATTATTAGCATCACGGAGGCTAAAAATTTGGGAAGGAAACGCTAACGAAGGATCGATTCCTATCCTACGGGAAAAAGCTATAAAAAGAGTGGTTATTTTCAAAATGGTCAAAAAAAAAAATGGATCCTTACAAAATAAGAACGAAAAACGGTTTTATTAAACCGTTGTGCATAGGTGAATTGAAAGAGAATCCTAGACACGTTGCCCATCATTTGGAGTTTACGAAAAGCAACGTATAGATCTTGATTCCTATTTTGATGAAGGTTTTAAAAAACTCTTGTTTTGCCAAAACAACCCCTAATGAAAATTCCAATGGCTTTTGACGTGATTAAACATCAAATCCTTTCTCATAAAAAAAATTAAAGCTTTTCTCGTTATTAAAGGAAAAAAAAGACATCCTACAAAGCACTCTTCAAATATAAGCACGCCTCTTTTCATAAAATACCCGAAAGGAATTTTTCTTCCATACAGAACTCACCATAACATTCATTCCAGGCACACAGACCACACACCACCCAACACGCACACATACACATTTTTATGAGAATAAAAGGATAGGAAAGTATTCAAGATTGCTGGTAACCGTGTTTCACGGGATAGTCGAGGGCGTGCCTAACACCTTCCCCTCACGTTTAAAGCAAGCCACCGAACTTCTATGAATCTCGATTCGCAGATTTTCCCAGTTAATTCGGTATTTTATTAGTCACAATAAATGAGCCTCATGCTGATTTATATAAAATATAATAAGTAAAATCAAATACTCGGATGAGTTGGTTACATCTCAGTTGTCAATTTTTGTGTTATTAGTTACCATAACTGGTCTGACCTCTGGTTTTATATCTTAGGCTCTATTCATAAAAAAAGTTACGATTGTAGTACTTTCCAAAAACCCCGGTCGATCTCAATGCCGGAACCTTTTCCAAAATTCATCTAAACCAAAAAAGGCTAAATTGGAAAAGACAAAAAAGGGACAAGCGGATAAAAAAACAGGCGTCGACAGCTGGGCGACTCTGCTTGGGGGTGGGGGGGGACATTTTAGAGGGCTTAAGCCGCGATTTAAATCGTGATGCTATCCTATCCTTTAAAATTCATAAAATTGTGTGTGCAATTTGCGATATTTTGAATTTTTTACTTTTGTTAGGGCGAATGCGTGTTTTGTCCGAATAGATGAATGATTTGAATGGAATTGCTTTACGT